>OY829103.1:3685972-4914630 GCA_963691645.1 Pelosia muscerda
GAGACGCCAAATACTTCAGTTACCAAAACAGGTAAGTCAAAAAATCTCATTATGATTATAATTCATTTTTCACATAACTTGTACATTTGGGTAACATTCTAGGCATTATCCTGAATTACAATTATTAGAGAATGTGGAATGTGTATCGGTTCATGCTGTTCTGTTTATTCCAGTTAGTCACAGGACTGTGAGACTTTTGTGTATAATTTCATTAAAGCAGAAATACACCATGTTCTCTAATAAGTGATTTTTATGTTACATGTACTATCGCAGCCAGAAAAACTTAATATAACACAGTTTTAAAAGCTTTGCTTAGATGTTGTACACTACAATATAAATGATTAATTGAACAAATAAGTACTACAGTTTGTAGTAATTTTTCAGTACAAACTTTACTTATGACTATTAATTATGCAAACTATTGGAAGACCTTGGAAGTCATACATTCTCTGACCGCGATTGTATTATATGTAACTATTTCATGAATTTTCTTCATTTTGTTCAAAAATTCGCCAGAATAAAAAACCTATAACAAATTGACATAATCAATTTTATTACTATTATTGTCAATTATTATAGATAATCATATTTTGCGTCATTACACACAATAATGATACATTTTACACAGATCCTTGCCATTTCAGCTTTACCCATCCTCTGACTAATGCTTAGCAGGCTTTATGTGTGTGTGCCGGATCATTAAATAACCACCATCAACCTGTGTCATTACCATGGCCAATGACATGATCATAATGCTGAAAAGCAACCGAAACTACTTTTTATGTTTAGAAATTCTATAGTAATTTTTAAAGATCTAGCAAAGCTCAGCTTTCCCGAATCAAAACACAGTTAAAGGACTTCTGGAAAAAAAGACTGGTTTACATTGTTTCCCCTGCATATACTGTAGGGAAAGTTGTTGCGATGTTACTAAAATTGTTTGTGAAACTCATATTATCTAAACAATTTTTTCGATTAGTAGAACCTAGTAAGTGCATAATTCAAACTAAATCCCATTACTAAATGCATCACTAAAAGTAAGGAAGATTTGTTCTCGTTTAGTCAAGACTGGAAATTGTTTCGATTCGTCAAACATTATTTTTTTTGTCAATTCGCCGCCGTCCTAATAGTTCATTTTTGTCCAGTCCTGTTTGGTCAAGTTTCCCAAAATCCTCTCTTAGTGGTAAATGCATTCACCTTTCAAGTAGAACTAGCGGTATATGCCCTGTTTTGATGAATCATACTATATGAACAAGAGCATAACATTAACACTTTGACCAAATGCTACTACTACCAACATACTTGATGAATAAGAACTAATAAGAGGCTTGGCGAATCGAAACAATTTTCAGGCAAACAAAACCATATCTTGAGGGATCGGTTCTGGATTGGGACTTGTTAATGGTAGGTTTTTCAATTTAGAAACTGATTAATTGACATTTTGATTTACAAATTTAAATAGGGTTAATAGTCAGTTAACTTAGTGTTCATCACTTTCATCCGTTCAAATTGTATAAAAGACTAAAGTTTTGTACTCAATTTATGTAACTCATGCACAACATATCGAGGCTATACAGGTTGCCTATTCTCGCCAATGTGCTCTGTAAACATAAATCCAATTTGATTTCTCGAACAAAATTAGGCGTGTCTCAAATTGACGCCGAACTAATCTTTGAATACTGCAATAAAATTAATGCATAGCCACAAATAAGTGCAAATGTTACTAATAAGTTATTTAGCGCCGGTACAGTTTAATAAAATTATTGTGTCTAGTTGATTTTGTAACTTGAGAGCTTTGCTTACTACTTGTCGCGGAACAAAGGAATATGAGATCGGTATTCATCGGTAAATGAACACCCGTTATGTCAATACGTAGGGTGCCGACACCCATCAGGTTACAGAGATTTACTCGAAAATCTACTGACTTTGAACAGTATTCATTGATAGTGGTCCCTGAAGTTTGAACAGTTTTGCAGGCACAGATTACTAACATGCTTACATAATTACGTCCTACTTTATGGGCCAATTACTGTTAAACAAATATTATGGAATTAATCTATATAAAGGAATAGGGAGAACTACTAAGGCAATATCATTTCGGAAGAATTTGAGTATGTAAACTCAAAAAAAAACTATATTTCCGTTATTCAAAATTTTCATGCTCGGTGTAATCTGCATATCGTAGGGACATCCACATATTGTATGTAGATTAAACATCATTACAACCATCCAGTCATAAATCAATTTTATCGTAATTTCTCTAACATAACAATAAAACAAAAGGTTTACCACGAGTTTTAATAAAAGCAACCTATATTTCCTGGCACCCGTGTATAATGCTAGAAATCTAAAATTAATACATAGAGTGTATGCATAAATCCTAAACGCTCTGTATTGACCAAATTATCTTTGTGCCCTCATATTGGTATAATGTATAAGCTATAATTCGTAAATTGTTAACCTGTATCACTTGCTTGGCGCTGCTCCTTATATCTATACAAATTAATTACGTCGCTTAACAATTGGATAATCATTATATGTATGTATGAAGCAATAATTTCGTTAAAGAAATCGTTGGTTCTACTCAAAATTGTGCTGTAGATAGATGTCTCGATAGCAAAATACAACGGTACCAAAATAGTATTAGCAAATACACTGTATCGATCTGTAACACGGACTAGTGTTACAGCCTACGCAGGCTTGCTACTGTGCGAGTTGGTAATAGTCAAGTACTCTTAATTTATATGATTAGACTACTCAGATGCTCTAAACTAATGCTACTTTCTAAACCTCGCATTTAAACATGACAGTACTCACTCTTCGCTTTTCGTGCTTATCCTTTTACATACTTAAACGCGATGTATAACCGATGTCTCCATTTTATATTATTTTATCAACATACAATTTCACAAATATAGAATTATATATCTTTGAATACAATTGAATAACTTTAAAGCGGGACTCACACATAGCGCGAGTCGGTTTGCCACCCAAGCTGTTTACAGAATATATTAAAAAAATATGGTTTCTAAATTTACACACAGACCAGATGATAAACATTTCCAAGAATAATATCGTGTAAATTCGAGGTTTAAAATGGAAATAAATTTAAGTGTCCGACAATAGAAACTTCTTATACTTGAACTAAATCTAATATATATACTACAAATATCAAACATGATCGTGTGATTGCTTACTAAATACTAATTAAATTTTGCTATGGAACCAGCCTCAGATCTCAGACGCAGTATCTTTATTATATGAAAAAATAACGATGTTCATAGAAATATATGAAGATTTAGTTCAATTTGTTCGGTACCAGTTGTAGTGCTATACGGGATGTCTACGAATTGCCGGGCCGCTGTCTCATGTCATGGGCTGTTAACCCATCGTGTGCTCGCCAGTCTCGCCACTATCTAACTAATTAACCCCTTTTATGTTCTCATTGCTTACTAATTTTTTTTTCGCCCTGTCCACGCACGTCCTTGCCTGCACATACAAACGTTCCTGTACACGCTTCACATCACTACCGCTACACGGACGTTATGAATAAAGTCTAAAAGCCTATGGGGTTGTCTCCGATAGATACACGTTCTGCCAGAAATGCTTCAACGACATCGCGGGTGACACCGTGACGCTCGGCGACGATCCGCTGCAGCCGCAGACGTGAGTACTCACCCTTATTCTATTTTAATCTGCTATGTTATAATAAGTTCCAGTACCTATACAATATTTCTGATTAAAACGTAGACTGTTAACCACAATTATTTATTGATAGTAAGCAACTTACAAGTAAATACTGCATGCTAATGTTTTCAAGGACTTTCATTACTTTGAATTATAATTCTTTTTTTCAAGTTTGACGTCATTGTTCAAATCGTTGCAATTGCTCAATATTTCAGCGCCATCAAAAAGGATCAATTTAAGGAAATGAAGAATGACCACTTAGAACAAGAACCGTTTGTCATTTGTAATGATTGTGGGAGAAAGCAGCACCAGATATGCGTGCTGCACCACGACCAAATATGGCCTCAAGGCTTCTGCTGTGATAATTGTTTAAAGAAAAAGGGTGGAAAACGGAAAGAGAACAAATTCTCGGCTAAAAAATTACCTACTTCCAAACTTGGCATTTATATTGAAACGAGGGTCAATAATTTCCTTAAGAAAAAAGAGGCTGGTGCTGGTGAAGTGCATATCAGGGTGGTTGCATCGTCCGATAAGGTGAGATATGACCGTGTGACTTTTTTTAATTGTGTGAGACCACAGAACAGAAAAAACTACACGATAATTTCAGTAGCGGAACCGATGTCGCCAAATTCACACGTACAACCGTTAATAATACCGTGTATCACTAGTAAATAATTGCTTTGAGTGGTGGAATTTACTACTACTTTTAATGCCATATTAGCTCAAATCATACGTACTACAAAACGAAAACACACTTGACCCTTATTAAGGTAGTGGCACCTATACTGCCATCACCTTTTTTTTCAACCGTTCAAAATAACGATTACTTTGTTATAGATAAAAAAGTATTTATGGCGTTTCATACTTTGGATCGAACAAGTTTGAATATTTACAAAAAAGATTAGACGTATTATTACAAAAAGGTGCATATCATTGGTTTGCGTAAACACTCATATCAATGACACGCGTGCACAGACTGCATCACACTTCCACTTGTCTTTTGTTTTCCATGTGTGAGACATTACTATAATCAAATGCTATGTTAATGCTACATATATAAGTCTCATGGGTCAGATACTGTAAATAGCAATATAAAAACAATGTTGTCACTGCTACCTGTACTGCCAAAGTTATGTTTTCGAAGGAGACACATGATTATACTTGCAGAATTGTAAAGTGAAGTGTTTTTTTACTTCTCGTCTAAGCATAGCTATCAAATTTGAATTGGTAAATCATTCAAATCGTGAAAACAGTTTTTTAGAACATAATGCGTCAAATATAAAAACAGTCGGAGAATCGCCAACAAAAAGAGAAAAATTTCAATTTTGAGACCAAACGTACAGTGGTTACCTCTGTACCGCGATTTGGGTATGTAGGCGAGAAGGGGGAGTATCGACCGTCAAATTTCGGCAGCCCTGTGCCTATTTCTCGGAGGTATCTCGTTCGCCCTCGACACAAAATATTTCTTTTCGTCGTCCCCCGCCACGCCGCGCGTACCATGGACAGCGGTCTATACCAATCTAATTCTTTAATTTCCACAAGCAATAACTGCATGTTTCCTCTTGATTTTATATTTCTTAGTAGAACCCTAATAATAGCCAAATTCAACGCGCTGCAGTAAACAATTTCATGTTTTAACTTTCAAATTGTATTTTAGATGGTCGAAGTGAAACCCGGAATGAGATCGAGATTCGTAGAATCTGGCGAGCTTCATGCAGATTTCCCCTATCGGGCCAAAGCTTTATTTGCATTTGAGGAAATTGATGGCACCGACATCTGTTTCTTTGGCATGCACGTGCAGGTAAGTCTATTCGAACGTCACATACATATATAGGCCGGTGTACCGTTGTACGACATTATGAATTTTATTATAAAAAATGAATTTTGATTTTATCTCGATTCTTTATCAAGCTAAAGACCGAGTATTTTGTTAGAATGAAATATATAAAACTTTATTAGAACCACTGAGTAAAATATAATAAAACGATGTTTTACAGGAATACGGGAGTGAAAGTCCGTCACCGAACACGAGGCGTGTCTACATAGCATATCTTGATTCTGTACATTTCTTCCAACCGCGGCAGTATAGAACCGCGGTCTATCACGAGATTTTATTAGGATATTTAGACTACGCCAAGCAGTTGGGATATACAATGGCTCACATTTGGGCTTGTCCGCCTTCAGAAGGCGACGACTATATATTCCACTGCCATCCACCCGAACAAAAAATACCCAAGCCTAAAAGGTTACAAGAGTGGTATAAGAAAATGCTAGATAAAGGAATTATAGAGAGAATAATATTAGATTATAAAGACATATTAAAACAAGCAATGGAGGATAATATCTCGTCAGCGGCGGAATTACCTTACTTCGAAGGCGACTTCTGGCCCAACGTCCTTGAGGAGTCCATCAAGGAGTTGGATCAGGAGGAGGAAGAGAAGAGAAAGCAAGCTGAAGCCGCCGAGGCAGTGGTCAGTATCAAGTACACGACAGATTGCATGACTGATAGGCTCTCTTGCACACTTGCTTCAATACTGTCCAGAATTGTTTAGATATAGACCTAAAGCTATAGTATACCCAAGTGTTTTATGTATAAAAAAATGTTTAAATGGACATTAGTATTAACAAACATGTAATAGAAATTTCTGGGCTCAATTTTTTTGGGTGCTTTGCCTACCCCTGAGTGAATAGGTTAATGCACACACTGCTAACAACCGTTTTAACATAGATTTGGTTTGGTTACCACTACAGGAAATAATAGCATGTGTTTGTGTGTGACTAAATGCATCCAATTTAGTAACTGAACCCGATATTATGCTAAGAAAAATATACTAACTTCATTTTATATTTGAAAAAATGAATCTAGTCAAGCATCTTATAGAGAGAACACTGACTGACCCCTAAGATGTGATGACGATTCTACTAGTTCAGGTGGTCAGAGCGTTCTCCCTGTAAGAGACTGGTCGTGGGTTCATGTCCCGTTTAGACGTTCACTATTTCCAATTTAAATCGACTTTAAAAAGTTACCATATTAATACCTCAAAATAACTTTCTATTAGTAATAAAAAATGTTTAGTTAAGTTTATTTGTAACAAATCATGATCGTAACTCTGGACAGTTTTGCACTAGCTATGGTACTAAGTCTTCTTTGCTATATTATATTGCTTGGGTTTGGCACGAAACAATATCTAACATGGTTTTTAGATATTCCAGTCCTCTGAGGAAAACGAGCAAGGTCCTGATGGCAAGAAGAAGGGTCAGAAGAAAGCGAAAAAGTCCAATAAGTCTAAGGCAGCACAAAGAAAGAATAGTAAGAAGCAAAGCGACCAGCAACAGGGCAGTGATCTCAGTGCAAAGATATTCGCGACTATGGAGAAGCACAAGGAAGTCTTCTTTGTAATCAGGCTACATTCCGCGCAGTCTGCTGCTAGCTTAGCGGTGAGTTAGTTTTACTTATACATTTATTCTCGTGGAGCCCTCAGGCCAAACTAGAAAATGGAATTATTTTAAAGAACAGGCTGAAAAATCAAGTTAATTGAACACACAAATTTTAATTGATCTTACTTCCTCTCATTAATGATATCCGCTATTATTGATTTATATAGAAACCGCTCTATCTTTAAAAAAATGTAGCCCAATTCATTCCATAAAAACTTGAATGTAAAAAGTATGGTTTATTTCTGAATCTATCCTTTCTAGAAAAGTTGTTGAAATATTCCATGATCCTAAATGTGATTTTATTCTTTGTGCAGCCAATCCAAGACCCCGATCCGTTATACAACTGCGACCTAATGGATGGTCGCGATGCATTTCTAACAATGGCAAGGGATAGACATTACGAATTCTCGTCCACGCGTCGAGCTAGATTTTCAACCCTTTGCATGTTATACGAATTACACAACCAAGGGCAAGATAAATTCGTATACACATGCAACAGCTGCAAATCGCACGTCGAAACGAGGTACCACTGCACAGTTTGCGACGATTTCGACCTTTGCATCCAGTGCTACGAGAAGGAAGGACACCCACACAAGATGGAGAAACTTGGTCTCGACATCGACGTCGGGTCGTCACCTGGCGATATGAAACAAGCCAACCCGCAGGAGGCCCGCAAGCTATCCATTCAAAGGTGTATCCAGTCCCTGGTGCACGCGTGCCAGTGTCGAGACGCGAACTGCCGGCTACCGTCGTGCCAGAAGATGAAGCGAGTCGTCACCCACACCAAAATCTGCCGACGAAAGACGAAAGGCGATTGTCCTATTTGCAAGCAGCTTATTGCCTTATGTTGCTACCATGCGAAACATTGTCAAGAGACCAAATGTTCAGTGCCTTTCTGCAGTTCTATCAAGCAGAAGTTAAAGCAACAACAGGTATGTAATATTTATTGTATACCCTCAAGCGGGGTGAATAGGGATGCAGGGGTGAATAGGGATAAAATGGTCAGCTATATTCTGTAGTTTATTTCTTTCAAGCGAAACTTTGGACAGTTCATCGTAATAACAAAATCATTAAATATTCGATAACAGGTTTATTTGAAATTTAGTAAAAGAAATTATTTAAAATATTCCATTGACCATTTTATTCCTATTCACCCCTGCATCCCTATTCACCCCGTTTTACTGTACATAGCACAAACACTTTTTGTATTGCTCACTCTTATTTATAGGTCTTAATGATGTTTACAGCTGTAAGGTTTAATGCTAACAGCCGTACTATAGTTAACAGTAAGTCTTACGCAGGTAGATTATAATTATCGCATAAATTAAATGTATTGCTTTTAACTGTTTTGTTGGATAGATTTAATCTCTTTTCAATTAACAATATTATGTGTGATCTTACTTTAAGCATTGTAAATGAATGCAAAGAATTCCATTCTCCTAAATCTCCGAATTCCATTCTTTGCATGAAAATTTACCTACACTATTTCATAGATTTAAAATATGATGTGTGGCGCGAGCGTGACTCGTCTAAATGTGCAGTTACTTAAAACGGTCGGCCTTAAAAATTTACATACAGCCAAAGAAAGAAAAAAAAACATCATTATTCAGAATACATGTTTCATGAGCTGAGATCGACCTTATTACTAAACATAATTCACAATTCTTTGTAGTCTATGGCTTAAAGCGTGATTTAAAAGTTAACCTACATTTTAAAATAAGGAAGTCGGAGTCGGACCACCGAGCTACTTACTGTTTTATCCCAATTTCTTCTAATGTACTCGATTCTATTCCAATATCTCGTATTTACCGCACATCTGCGCCATTCTTATTAATTTTCTTCAGATTTCAATGATTTTAGGCCATCTATGACGTGCCCGATGAATTGAGGTTAACATACATAAATATTTTTTTAAGTCGCACATATTGATCTGGAGATTAGACAAGCTTAGTAGAGACCAACAAACTATATCTACTTAATAAAAATTGGCTCGACTGGGAACAGTACTGCACGCGAGTAAAACCGCGGCCATCAATTAGTTCATAAATATGGATACTGTATAAAGTTCAGTCTTTTTTCACACCAAATTTGACGAGTAATCCTTACGGTCACAGAAAGATACAGTGACAGGAAATTTGTTCTAAAATGTAGCCAGTCCTAGATTTATCAGTCGGTGTGTGGTTAGCGGTGACCGAGTGTGTGGTGTGCGCAGGTCCAACAGCGAGTGCAGCAGGCCAAGCTGCTCCGGCGGCGCATGGCGGCCATGAACACGCGCGCGATCGGCGCCAACTCGCCGCCGCCCGCCGCCGCGCTCGCCTCGCCGCCGCCTTCCAAACCCGCGCAGCACGCTCTGCCGCACAACGTGCAGAAGGCGCTACAGCAGGTACGCGTCTCGACTTCATCCACCTCTTTGTCACATGTAAACGTTTCCCTGTCCCAAAACGCTAACGTGTTACCGTGCGCGCGGCAGGTTCAGGAGGAGGCGGCCCGCCAGCAGGCGCCGTCGTACGGCAAGCAGGCGGCGATGGGCCCGCCGGGCGGCGGCGTGGTGGGCGTGGGCGCGGTGGCGGGCGTGGGCGTGGGGCCGGGCGGCGTGGGCGCGGGCGCGCGCGCCGACTGGGCGTCGCGGTACCGCGCGCCGCCGCCGCTGCACCACCCGCCGCACGCGCCGCACCACGCGCGCCTGCCGCAGCACCACGCGCCGCACCCGCAGCACGCGCAGCACCCGCACGCCATCCAGCCGCAGCTGCAGGTGAGCCTACTTGTATATAGTGTGTGTACCTCGGTCGGTGTTCCGCAGGGATCGGTCCTGGGGCCGCTCCTGTGGACCATCCGATACGATTAGATCGCAAAAAAGCGAACCGCCTATACTCGAAAATGCTGTCTAAACCATACGTTGTAGATTAAAACGATGTACTACAGATATATGTATCTCAGAAAGGTCTACAAAAAAGTCCACAATGGCTTATGTCTGTTTCCTAAGGGTAACCCACAGTAACCATATTTATCTTTTGCAAATTAAAATGATAATGTGTCATGTACAAAGTTTTTTTTAACAATATGGTATTATTGCTTATCTAATTCAATACGTCAAGTACGTTGTGCATCTAATGTAGATCAAAATTACCATTCAAACTATATAATTGCACTGAATAATTTACAAGGTATAGCAAAATTGTACATTCCAAAAGTTTCATGGAAGGTTTTGAACAAGAAAACCGGCCACAGGAATAGGAACAGCATTCCACATGAGCGAAGCCGCAAGCATCGGCTAATATGTATTCTTTATAAGTGCATCGTCGCTAAAGTAGTGTGATCGGTTTCCAGCAACGCGCGCCAGCGCCTCAGCAACAACAGACACAACCTCAAGCGCACCAGAAAGCGTTGCAGCAGTTGATGGCGACGCTAAGGTCCCCGCCGTGCCACAACCAGCAGCAGGAGATACTCCACATACTCAAGTCCAACCCCCCTCTAATGGCCGCCTTCATAAAGCAAAGACAGGTTAGTGACGTCCTTAACATTTTTGTACCAATAACAATAAACCGACATAGGCCACGCTATTTACTTTCCACCAAAAGGATGGTGTGCTTGTCTGATGTTAGATCAGAATTCTATCAAAAATATTTTCTCAAAATAGAACCTAATTCAAAAAATCAAAAAGGAAGCTATTATGTTAATGTTTTTGTCTTAAGTATTATTATTATTTTCTTCATGTGATAATAATGATGTTGCACACCAAACTGCCCACAAACACATTTCCACTGGTCTTTCTCCATCCTAAGGTTGCCTGTAAGAGATTGCCGCAGAGCGATAAGGCCGCCAATTGTATTTACCATATGCAAACATTTCTCTGTGTTATACTATTCTATCCTTAGTGTACAATAAAGACATGTTGTTATTATTATTATTAAACTTAATAGAAAAAAACTAATTGTTATTTCCTGCCTGACGTAATACAAAAATTACACTTTCAAACAGAAAACTTGCCTAAAAGTTGATACAGTCAGTTATAGACCTACTGTAATAGCTATACCGGGCCTTAGGTATGTGCACTGTGTAAAGAGTATCAATCGACCAATCGACCACTCGACCGTCAGAGTTGACCGCATCGTTTACTCATACTTACGCACTCATGCTCTTTTTTACATCGTCTCCTGCCACGCCGCGCTTACTTAGACCGCGGTACATATAACATTAATAAGGCTACGAATTGGGCCAATAAGTAATAATTATCTCGTAAAAACTTCAACACAACCGTTTCTTAACCGCGGTTATCTGTAGGGCGGAGGCAATTCGCCAGTCGGACTGCTCAAATGGGACGGGGGATACCGTCGTATCCTGTCTTGCCTCCATCAAAATCTTTACATAAACATTATATATTTTCTTAGCAAAAGGCGTGTAACCAATAGCCAAAGTGATGAACAGTCAATCATGTATACAGGGTGTAAAGGGAACGCACCCGAAGCCCCTTGGTAGTACTTATGGTACACAACATATTGGCACTAAAAAAATTATGGCAACGCAATTTTTTATTTTTATTTATTTTTTAACCGTTTAACTTGCGTTATTCACTATCGATCGTGTTAGTATAGCTGAATGAAACAAAAATTTCATGAAAACATGAACTTGCAAGATGGCGTTACTTGTTCTTTTTTTTAAAAAATCCCCCCCCTTACAACCTGTATATGTAGTGAGTTTATATGTGACTAGTAATAATCTAAATTCTAACCAATCTGTAGCTGTCCAGATATGAAAGTAGCCCAACAGCTATAGGATAACTACGTCTAAGTCACAGCGCTCTTTTAAGACTAAAAATTTATATAATTATGAATCATACCATCCCAGAATGAAGTGTCGTTATACAATTATATTGCAACCAGAACTGTAATTATTTAAGATGACGTTTATATATATTGCTTTGAAGCTAAAACTAACCTTGTCTTTGTCTAAACCGGTTGTTATTATTTCCAGAACGCCCAAAATCAGCAACAAGCCGCGGGCAATGTGGGTGGGGTAGGCGGGGCAAGTGGCGTAGTCGGCGGCGCTGGCCCCGGCGGCGTGGGCCCTGGCGGGGTGGGGCCCGTGGGCGCCATGGGCGGCGTGTGCGGCGTGGGCGGCGTGGGCGTGCCCCTGCCGCAGCAGCAGCCGCAGCTGCAGCACATGATGCAGCCGCAGCAGCAGCAGAGGCTGCAGCAGATGCACCAGATGATTCCCCAGCAGTCGCAGGTGTGTATTGTAGCCAACATTGTTGAAAACTAATGTAAAAGTGTTCCATAAGGTTTGCTTTCGATAGAACAGGAATACCACTAATGTTTCAGAACTAGATGGAATCTGTCAAGCCAAGTAGTAAGAATATTCGAAGATGTAGGTCTATAAGACGATGAGGAAACTTCGTCTCCACTTGTAATTTAGAAATATCTCCATGATCCAAGTTCCAGACCGAAAATGATCAGACTTTTCCGAAACTAAATACAGTCTATACCGACCTAACAACGGGTGCCTTGGTAATGACAGAATGACTACTGAGCTTCGAAAAGCAGATGCAATTTTAGTTCAAAAGAGCTTGCAACCCTCTTGAATTATGTCACCCAGCAGGGTTTACTATAGGGCGTTGCGTGCGGCGGTACTGTTCTACAAAAAAGTCCTTACTGAAAAATTACAGACCCATCTCATTTCTGAGTCATGTTCAAAGCTACCGTACAAGCTGTATCCAAAACCGAACCGTCTCGCGAGTAAACTCGACGAGTTCTAAACCTCCAAAGCAACCTGGGTTTCGAAAAGGCACTGGAAGATAAAGGCACTATGGACATCCGTATTATTCGACAGATTATTCATTTATACAAAAGTCCCTAGAGTACCATCAGACGCTGTGTATGGATTTTGTGGACTACAAGAAATCCTGTGACTCTGTCGAGACCTAGGTAGCTTCGGATGCTCTGCAACGGTGTCGTGTCGACTAGTGGAGGTATTGAAATGCTAATTCTTATGTCGAATCGACGGCATTTTGGAGTTGCAATCGTTGTGTAGTAATTTATTTCACGGCAGCGCCGCTACTCACGCAGAGGACCCAAGCATGGTATTCGGGAAGGCTTACTTACTTATGCTGATGTGACAGTGCCATAATGTCCGCCCCAGCTTCAAGATAAAAAGTTCAGGGGATGTTGTATCTCCTAAAATTTTCATTAACGCATTGGACGACGTCTTCAAGACTTGATTGACTTGATGTAAGTAGAGTACTTAAACGATGAGTACAACGCGCACTTTCGGTTCGACGACATTGTCGTGATTGCGGAGTCGTGGAAGCCTCTTGACGCGTTGGTTTTGTTTTAAACTTGGACAAAATCAAGGGTTCAATTGAACATAGATCGACACTTACTGCTATCAATGGTTCGACAGTCGACGTTGTTCAAGAATCCACATATTATACGAGAAAGATGTAAAAGAAGAATTTAATTAGGATTTAGCCATCCGCCATCCCTGAAAGTAACAAGTGGGTCTAGGATACTTATTAAACTCGTGGAACGGGTTATGAAGTGAACTGTTTGAATCTAGTGACAGTAAGACGAACTATTTACTACTTTACTACGAATCCTGCATCGCGAAAGCGAAGTATTCGCGCTTGTAAAACATAAATATAACAACTCAATGACAATCGTTAGGTCGCGGCTCCGTGGGTGTGATCACCTTGTCTGGTCAGAAGGACGAATCACTTCTATTATTTTTTATTTAGTATTGATATATAAATTATGATTATAATTAATATATATGGCAAATTTTAGTAATTTTTCATAGCTAATATGCAGGTAAAGATAAGACAATGTCAGGTTTAGATGTAAAAATAATTCAGTCTAATCATAAACCACTCAATGGCAAATAAAGTACTCATGTGACGGAACAAATATTTGATCATAATCAACCTTTAGTCGGGCGAGAAATGTATGCTCGCGGAACGTAGTTCTCACTAGTACAGTTTTGGCCACCATTTGCGGCGATAATAACAGGAACAAGCATATACATCGGTCTTATGAAGATTTTACAACAAATGTTCTCTAATTGATTGCAGCTCTAGTCTCTATTATCTTTGAACTATATTCATACAATATGTACCGTACGAATAGCTTTACAACGTTGGCGTTTGTTCCAGGTCGGCGGCGTGTCTGGGGTGGGAGGAGTCGGTGGCGGCGGAGTGGGCGGCGTGGGCGGCATGGCCCACGGCGCGGGCGGCGGCTGGTTCAAGCAGGGCGGCGGCGTGGGCGGCGTGGGGGGCGTGGGCGGCGTGGGCATGATGTCCATGCGCGGCGCGTACGGCGGCGCGGGCGGCGTGGCGGGCGGCGCGCGGCTGGGCGCGGTGAGCGCGCGCTACGCGTTCGGCGGCGCGGTGGGCGGCGTGGTGTCGCGCTCGCCGCCCGCCACGCCGTCGCCGCGCCCGCCCACGCCGTCGGAGCTGCTGCTGCTGCGCCAGTCGCCGGCGCCGCCGCCGCCGCACGCGCCGCCCGACGACCAGCTGCCGCCCATGACGCCGCAGGACCAGCTCACCAAGTTCGTGGAGCAGTTGTAGTGTACATAGCCGAGGTGCGCCGCGCCGCCTTGTAATATATAACGTATCGGCGGCCGGTGCGCTCGCTCCCCCCCCCATCCCCCTCCCCTGCCGCTCGTCGCCCTCCCGCCGTCCCGCCCTATTTATTGATGAAGTTGTCGTTAGTGACGCGAGGGACGTAAATTAAGTATTACGATGACCGAAACGAGCGCTCAATGTACAAATTGTAAATATGAGAGGAGAACGTCCTGTCCGCTTCTGCGTAACGTAAGTTGTTTGTAGTGTAGGTACATTATGATACTTATTCTGTTTATTGTAATTAAATCATTTTATAATATAATTATGTGATCATTATAAACAGTTGTTTCTATTTTCGACTACGCTCCTTTAACGTTTGCTGATGAATCGTGATTGACATCACGCGTCTGATGAATAAGTGACGCGGTAAAAGATATTCCAACCGTTACCGCCATCTATGTGGACCTTCCTGACAACGAGTCTGCAACAATTCCTTATAAAAAGATGATCAGATGATCATATAGACGATTTATGCGTATGATACCTTGATATCTTTTCGTATATCACTAGAACCTCATCAATTGCGAGCGTCTTCGAAACGGGTGTTACGGACGACGAAAACGCCGCAAATGCGCAGCGATTAAGGGGCAGTTTCCTCATCGGAATCCATTTCTTTACTGAGTGTGTATTTCGTAAATTCGCTACAAATCAACGACGAATACTTCTCTTCGCAGTGAAGCCGTGGCGCGTCCGCTCGCAAACCATTAGTATGATCAAGGCTCTAAAGGTCTATTCCCAATTTTCGAGTCATTCGAGTCCAATGAGGTAAGGTACGGTGCCCGCATTACCAACGTCCCCAGGCTACGTTCCTTCTTACAATTATTTTCTAACTCCGGTTACTGCACTGTATGTGGGAATGGACTTAGGTACCGCCCTCTTATAGAAGTTATTAGACGTACGTTACGTATAAACAAGAAAATATTGATGATAAGTGTGAAACGGGACGATGAGGACCCGGCAAAAAAGGTAACTGAGGAGATAATGTTCTCAATGAGTCGAGATGGAATTTTCAATTTAGAGCGGGACGCACGAACTAGAGGAATGAGTTTATAAATTTTGATACTTATTTGTATAGCAATAGGGCTCGTTTTTGTAACGTCATCGTCATCCGTATTACAATTACTAAAGGCGCTCTATGACTCTTCTCTTAAGATGGATTTTTCTGCAAGCAGATTCGCCCGCAATTTCGCCAATGTAAAGCTAAATGTAATGCAAAATTATTATTGGCAAGACGTCAAAGTTACGGTTTTCAAGAAAAGTTTCCAGAGCCACGTTAGCCACGCCAGTGAATTTATTGCCGGGTTTCCGCCCCCCACGATATCAGGTAGTCGATCAGGACGTGTGGTTGGATTAGTAGGTAAGTAGTGGTTTTTTGGAGTAGGTACCTACCTTTTTGTCCCGTTCATCCAATCTAGTTTACCAGACATGAATGGTGTTTATTACCTGAATTTAAGTGTCAATATGGTTCAATCCTTCAATATCACGAGAGCGGTCCCAGAACCGATCCCTGAGGAACACCGCACTCACTAATCGCCGTGGTTCCTGCAGATAAGTCTTCTATTAGCTACGGACTCTTGATACAGAAGTGTTACGACTTATACTGAGTGGAAACATACTAGGGAGGTATGTTAAAAGGCGTGACTCCCTGAATGTATAATGTAACACGGGTCACTTCAGAGAATCGAAAATTATCTTATTTACTTAGGTTAGGAACGTAGTGCACCTGGAAGAACCGGTAGTAAGCCTTCATGTCCGTATGAATTGAGGAGCCACTCCAGATTTATAAAGAAAGGTCGCCCCCTTATTTAGTAGGGAAGTAAATAATTTTGTAGGCCGAATCCTGAAATTTGTAGTATAATATGTCTAAAGTTATATCAATGTGAATGTGGCTCCTCAATTCAGACGTCTGAAATTTGTAGTATAATATGTCTAAAGTTGTATCAATGTGAATGTGGCTCCTCAATTCAGACGTCTGGATTGAGGAGCCACATTCAAATTGATATAACTTTAAATATATTATACTACAAATTTCAGAATTCGGGCTACAAAATTATTTACTTCCCTACTAAATAAGAGTGCGAGTTTCCTTTATAAATCTGGAGTGGCTCCTCAATTCATACGGACATAAGCCTTCCCGTAGATCGAAACCAAGTCAAAAAAGCCGGCAATTCGACAGAAGAACTTTTACCATAACCGGTAAAGATGCGGATTCAAATAGAAACAATGCCATCGTTTGTTCCCAACGGACCACTCAATCCATCCACCAAGGTTGTCAGTTATAACTGAAATTTGGCAAGATACACCATTCAAATAATAGAACATCAAAAATCCGCAACCCCGTAGGTATGTGCTAAAAAATATTTGATTAAATGTGACTAATTTGACAAAATATAGATATATCACCTGCATATCTTCACACTAAACCTAGGTGTTAGAAAGTATCGGAGTATAATTATGAACCGTGAAATGCTTTTTTATAAACCTATAAACTTGTCAGATATAGTCATTCATTCATCATTCCCTGAACCTTTTTTCCCAACTCAGTTGGGGTCGGCTTTCCAGTCTAACTGTGATGCAGCTGAACTTCGATATTTTCCGTGAAGCGACTGCCATCTGACCTTCACAACCAATGGTCTAATGACCAATGGCGATATCGAAGTTCCAAGTTAGGCTGATTGGACTTTTGAGGGCTCCAACTACCCGTAACGACTGCCATAGATGTTTGTATGGCAACCGGTATAGTCAGCTGTCATAAAAAGTGTGATGCATATTTTTTTACATTTTCAATACTGAAGACAGAGCAAGCCACTCTATTTAAGCTAGTAATAATAACTTGTCTAAAAATGAGAGTAATATTACAGAGCAACTCTAGAAATTGATGCAATGGAACTCAATAAAAAAATCAGGTTATGTAAAACGCTTTAATTAAAATTCATGTGACAATGTTAAAATAAACATTTCAGGTATCATTTAGTTATTAGTAACATCTTGCAGTGCTGTACATCCACATACTTCATTCTACAATCACTGGAAACGCTTGCCACAACACAAAGATTTTGTAAAATCATCGAAACACGACTTCTGCTATATAATAACTCTGAATTATTTTAACATTGTAATATTTAGGATCAAATACAACACGACGGATTTTGCAAACTCTTTGCGTAATACATTTATTAATATATTCATTATAAATAAGACCTTTGGTTTTGATCATGGAAGACGACACGTCACTTATAACACAATTGGTAATAAAGAAGTATATTTCTATTAACTATTTAAATATTTTTGACATTGGAACGTAACTGGAGAGACGAAAGTTTTTTTTCAGATTGAACAGTGAGACTATGATCATATCGCGTCCCAATATTTAAAACAAGTGTTTAAGTTAAATATATTTTAAGTATAAATAAGTAAAATGAACTTACTGGCTCAGTTGCCGAAGATAATTTGTGATGATAGAAAATATAATTGTACACTTTACAAGCAATGAGTGCGCACCTTACATAAAGAGCTCTCACTTCATAAATTTCTGCGTTCCTTTTGCAACGTGAACATTCTAAATTTAAATGACTGTGATAATCGTGTCGTCTCTATATCACCTTAGGCCTGACGGCAGTTTCACACACTCACTGCAGTTCACTGCACCCGCACGAGACCGTTTATAAAACCAGTGAACCATTTAAAACATCACGTCATACGTAAACAAATATCTAATTGTCCCTTCTAAAATTAATTATAAGCAAACGTAACTTCAGTCTTTATACATAAAATGATTATTACCAACATTAATATAATCACAATATTTAATTTATCGCTCCTAAGCATGGTTCGTGGTTTATGGCTGCGATTTATAGCATTATACTTTATTAAAATCTGCAGTTGCGAACATAATTTGTTTATATTAGCCATTTTTGTCAGAATCAAACTCATGCGGCCAAACACAGCCGAAAACACAGAAATGCAACGTTCGTAATTATTCCTATGCAAGTTACTGCACTGTTGGTCCCGCGCACACTAGGTACTATAAGCTCAAATATAATATATGTAAGCTTATGGTTAGAAGCGATCGCTAGGCGCTAGGTTCAATTCTCGTGTGATTTTTGTTGCACTTGTTAAAAAATCTGAGCAGTAGAATAGAATCTAGAAACATGACGGTGAGGTAAGAGGCTATATAAGAGAGAGAGATACTTCTGCCTACCCCTTGGGGATATATAGGCGTGAGTATAAAAGAAAATAAATGCAATTTAAGAGAGCAACCTTATTTGTTTTCTTAAAAAATTGTTTTTCATCTGTGTATTGCTTTTACCAGACGGCTCAACTTATGCATTTTGTAAAATATGAATGCAACTAGCCCGTATTATCTTCCGATTATAACTTTATAACAACAAGTTTTATAAGCGGTCTCATATAACATCATACAATCACGGTTGTGTGCCAGCACAAAAATCTCTTAACAGACGAGGCTCAATGAACAAATAAAGCTAGTTCGATTTTAAGTAGCGAATGTTAAACTACTTCGTTATTCAAAAAACACGGAATATAAAATCAAGAAGTCCTCCTCACAGCCGCACTTTCGCAGACGGCTGTGACACATTAGGGCTTACCGTGACGTATTAATTCAAATCGTTAATTGGATGGAGCTAAACATTATATTTAGCTATCTCGCTCACACGAGTCTCTAACCTTCAAATTTTTACTCCGGTGGAAATTATAACCAATGACGTCACGGCCTTGTGTGACGTGATTGGATATAATTTGAGAGTTCAGGAACATTAAATTTTCATAATAACGAGGTATCACATTACAACCTTTTGATTTCATATTTCGAATTCAAAACGAACGTTATTTCAAAACACTTTGGAACAATTATTGTACCCTACGCTTTATGTTATTTTATCACAGCTCAGCGTGTTGCATGCAATTGTTTTTATTAGTTTTCGTAAGTATAATAAGCGTGCTGTCCTTATTATAAAAATATATATAACAACGATGGTTAGTATTAGCTGTGGCGGACTTAAAACTTTCGTTAGTAGATCTTTGGCAAAGCAAAGCCTTTTCTTTTAAAACAGCTGATAGGAACAGCACCACATGTATATGTACTAAATACGGAATATAAAATCAAAGGAGACCTTGCACCTTTTGTCCTTTGTATAATTCGGGCGGTATTTTATTTTTAAATGTAATAGTAACAGAAATTGCTAATATTCTCATCAACGCCACCTTTAGTGGGTTCATATCAGAACTGTAAAGGCTAGGAATCAAGCCCGGGACTTTTCGATCGTGCGGACTCCTTAACCACAAATCTATGGACGACGCGATGTCTTGTTTAGGTTAGGCCTGTTCACTGTCGATCAATATTATCCAATCACGTTATGTGATGTGATTGGTTATAAGTCTGAGAGTTTGTTGATACTAATTGATAGCAACTAGAGTCACCAAAGATTAGTATGGACTAATGAGGTACTATTTTATATTCCGTGGCACTAAACTACGAAGGGACATAGTATAGTAGGAACATATCGCAGTCCTAGTGCAGTGTTCGTTTCTCGTCCGCCAACCATGATTGTAGCAAAGTGCTTTGAAATAGATATAACAATATTACAATAATCCCATTCCATTATACATAAACCAGATGACTTAGAACTAACAAACAATAAACAAGTAGGTACGATTACAACAAAATAATTTATCAGCTAAATAGATATTCGAGGCAAACAATATTATTTGTACTTTAGCAACAAAGAATGCAATATTGTGAATTCGCGCCAGTTTGTGAGCTCGCAAACAAAATGGCGTTGCCCGGAATACTCCACCGCCCAATACTAAGGTACACAGGAACGAAGACAAACACATGTACACACGTTACATCACCACATAATAATATATTTTTTATTTAGATTCTTATTTACACATATTATGCACATTTTCTTATTTTTTTTTTATATTTTTTATTCACTTGCAACACATAATTTTATTTTATAGATAAGTACCGATATTCATGTGGGGTCAGTCATTCTTGTAGTAGCCGAGTTCTACTCTTTGATTGCTACTGAAACTGAATGGGTAATGGGTATACTTGTACACTCGGCATAATAAACTTGTATGAAAAAGTGTGTATACTTATCCCTCCTTTGCCGACTGTACATGCACACTAGAATATTGAACATCTAAAATAACACAAAGCAAGTAGATTATTGCAAGATAGTAGTTTTACAAATGAGTACTTACACGAATTTGACTCCCCAAGTCAATACTTAAAATGTGCAAAACGATCCAGTATTATCAATATTCCTGTATATATTTGTTCAATCTATAAAACATAGTTTTTAAAACATTGTAACATGTGAATGAATACTTCTTTGTAACAAAATATATTCATTCATTTTATATTGTTACTTGGACATAGGCTCCGGACAGTAACATCACACTTATGCAAAATAAATAAATGCATGATCAATATAAATTACTGAAACATTAAGTAAAAGTCCAACATGATCTGTTACAAAATACTTTGCCAGTTTAGTACGGCAATGTAACCATAAGTCTATTATG
The DNA here is from genome assembly GCA_963691645.1 of Pelosia muscerda. Classification (NCBI taxonomy): domain Eukaryota; kingdom Metazoa; phylum Arthropoda; class Insecta; order Lepidoptera; family Erebidae; genus Pelosia; species Pelosia muscerda. The sequence continues at coordinate 3,707,265 of OY829103.1, forward strand.
TACTGGATGAGTAACGACCGATCTTGGACAGGATTAAACACAAACAGACAGAATGTTTCACCAGCCTTGAATAAAAACACATCACTCACACATTCTCCTGTCCTTTGAAATACTGGTCTCCATGATTACAGTTGTAAATCTTATCTAATTATGTAATATAGGAGGATAAGGGACTGACATATGTCTAATTTGACTGGACGCCATTTTGATTTGTGCAACAATGATCGAAACGCACTTGGACGATCAATTTAAACCAAACTCTACCAGCAATAATAATCGTAGTCACATTGATCTTCATAATCAAAGTGACAATGATTATAATTACGTCAACTGGTGTTAGTCCACATGAATTTGGCGCAAAACTGACTATGTCAACCCAGATTTGGAAACGCTTTGAATACTAATGTTACATTATCGTAGAACTCGCTTAGGACTGTATTGTAACAAACGATTGATCAACATGTAAAATAAATTCATTGCCGTGGCTCGTGTCTGCCACATAGCGTATATAATTTAAACACTAATGATGACATAACTACGGGCATGTAGTTCAACAAATATCTGTTGGCACAAAACAAAACATTTTCTGTCCAAATAGTGTTGGGAATGTGCTAAAAATGATAAGATTTATTTTTACATCCTTCTTTGAAATCAATATGCCATTCAGTCTTTCAATTCATGAAACTGTAAATATATAATATATTCAAAAATCTGCAATAAGCAACAGTTATAAGTGAAAAATGATACAATAGATTTCATATATACAATATAATCACCGACTCACTCTCAAAGGCTTGCGTGGGTCACCGAAATTATAATCATTCTTGTCAAATCACACGTATAAATTGTTTAGAATTATGTTGTAAAAGTGTTTTCATGGTATTTTCATGAAAATTCAATAATTTTTACATATCACACAAAATAACATTGGAAGAAATATAATTTCAGTGACCCGTGAGGTCTGATTATTTGACTATAATCACCAAATACACATAATGTTACATCAACGTTTATACGACTAGCTCTATATAAATAATTTTGATAACATTGTAACTAAAAATTTGAAGATTCAGACAAGGCAATTTTTCCTTAAAAATGTATATTCGCGTCAGTACATAGGATTTAAACAGTATTCTGTAACTATTGTAGCTGCTGTAAATGGTTAAACTGTACACGGGTAGATATTCAACTTTCAGGGTTCGGGATTCAACATGTGGTTCATAGTAAGAATTACCCTGTTTTGAGAGGACAACAACCTATTATAGTTCATTCAACAACTGTTATCTTATCTGCGTAAGATTTTAAAACTGGCCAAGACCTTTCTAACAATAAAGACAGGTCAAGTGCGAGTCAGACTCGCTCACAGAGGGTTCCGTCCAAACTTGAAATTATTGTTTTTGGCACCAAATCATGCCAGTTAGTAATATCCTTACACTGTACACAAAATTGACCCGTGTAAGTAATTATTTTTTTTACAATTATTATTTTCTTCATTAACAAGACTTGTTGATGCTACACAACATAAAGTGACTGAAGAAGGTAGGTACTGGTCTTGACAAATATTTTTATTTTTAAATTTAAATGCGAAATATATATATAGGGGTACTCTTTGACATTCTCGGATGAATTGAAGGATGGGGTTGATTTCAGACAGTAAACATAGTTCATGACATATCGCTCAATTGACGGCAGTAGGCTCGCCTCCTATTACGTGAGACCAAAAATCATATTTGGACAGAGCTGAATATAATCTAGTCCCTTGTCTAAATACCTTCAAACATTTAACTAGACGGTTCTTGGGTTGGTGATGATGTATCAAACAATCAGAAGTTAGTAGTATTCATCGTTAGCTCTCTACTGCTCCTTCTTCTCATCTTCAGGCGTATTCGTGGAAGTATCGGTCTCTTCGTGTTCTTCGTCTGAATAATTTCTCGGTTCTTCTCCAGGCTTGAGTAATCTGCCCACTAGCTCATATTTCTCTGTAATTAAAAATAAACCTTAATAAGTAACATAACGTTGAAGTGCGAAGATCTAAATCGTAGCAAAAATCACTCTTGATCTAATTTCAGTCTCGCAAATATCTAAAGTGATCACATATCAATGTTCGATTTTAAGAATTATGAGAATACTATTCCTGACATTTGGGACATTGATCAAGATTGAGATCGTGACTGAATTTTGAACGTATTTCTATCACAAGAATTGACCCCTTATGCCTCAGAATGATTCTGACATCCTCATTCTTACTGGGTCATCAATTAGAGAACTTTGCTATTTGACTTTGAAGTCCCCATGCTTGGCAGGGGCTTTAGCCAAAATGCATTCGTTCCAAATCTACATTCCTCATCGCTCTGAAAATGTATGGGAGTGACATTTGTTGTCGAATGTCATGTGATCCGATTCCGACAACAAATGTCACTCCCATACATTTTCATAGCGATGACGAATGTAGATTCGGAACGTTAGTCGTTGGACATATCCACCGCGAAACCAAGCCACGATTTTACTCAGCATCGGAGGCTATGTACGCTATACAGTTAAAGGTACTCAAGAAGTCAAACAACTCCGTACAAAACTACTTTTTTGTACTACTCTGTAATATATAAATAGTAGGTACTGATAAAAAATGAACGTTGATATAAACAATGTGACTATTTTTAGAATTCATATCTTTAGGTCTGTTTTTTGCTTCACAAGGCCAAAACATAACATGATATAACAACGACTGAAGAAGTTTCTTTAGTGTGAATGCAATTACCAAATTAAAAACATATCACCAGTTTTATTATAGTAGAATACCGCGGTAGCCTATAGTGGTATGGGTAATGAACTGCTGAGACGAAGTCTCGGGTTCGATCCCAGGTCTTACCATGGCACACACCAATGACTTTTCGATGATTTACGAATTATTGTGTGTATTTATCGCAGGTTTATAAGTGCCCGGTTAATGGCAATAGGCTCGCCACCTATTACATTGGGACCTAAACATAAACTGGCGAAATGTGGGTGCTAGCACCACTGCCTACCCCATCGGGGATATAGGCGTGAGTTTATAATAATATTATGGTAGATTGTGACACGCGAACCTTTTCGCTAATGCCTCTTATTGTCATCGATGTAGTTCTTTTCGACATAGACAAAGGATAATTAGCTAAACAGGCTATCAGCGTATACGAGAAAGGAAGAGCAATAGTTTTTTTTTATTGCCAGGTTATAAATTTTGTAATAAACTAGGGAAATCTCCAGAGCTATCTTCAAAATATTCCCCATTGTGGACTTTATAATGGCTGGAATTCAGAAATATAACAACATTTAAGTACATTGAAAAATTAAGTTTATTTTCACTTTTTATGAAATACTGCTGTTCGAATCCCGTCACCGTTCACTTTTTTCCCTTGTATTGTATTTATACAGCATATGGATGTCGATTTTCATGTATTTTTAACATCATCTCAGATTTTACACAACAAATATTTACTCTTTATAGTATAAGTATAAGTATATAATATATTTTATAAATCTTCATACTTAAATAAAAATGAAACGCCCCAATTATACGACTATGTACGCGAAATTTCCGAACGAATGCATCAAATTGAATCATCAATGTGTCAAAGGAAAGATAAGGTTTGTATAAACATCAAATCAAAATAAGGCGGTACGTTGTATATGGACGTCTTTAGTCGAATCCCAAATAAATAACAAGTCAATTTAACCTTTTAAGGAAAAGTCGGCAGTAGGGACAGTTATACAGTACATATTACACGAGAAGTGTCCTTGACATGTTAATATTATAATGAGGTCAAGGTCTCCGCGTCAAGTTCACAATAACAAAGTGTGTTCATATTAACAGCTGTAGTGATGTATGGTCGGTCTGTATTTTTTATCAGATGCGATGATAACATGTGCACATGTCTTGATTGTCTTAAGTGAAAATAATAATTCTTGGTGACTCATACGACATGATGAACACATTGTGCGTTATTTAAAAAGTTATAGTACATACTCAATACAAATTTTGTTAATTGTTGAACTTAATTTCAATTCTAAACAAGTACTTAGAGAAACTTGAACGTGAATAAAATGGCTCCGCCCGCGTGTTCTTCTGCTCTCATTTCTACTGCCGACCCTGCCTGAGAGCGTGATGATATATAGCCTATGAGCTCATAGATAACGTGTATTTCTATAGGTGGTAGAATTGTTAAAATAGGTTCAGCAGATCCAGAGATTATCCCCACAATTTCACAAACACAAATTTAGTATTGCATTTATAAATAGTCTTAGCCGAGTTTTGGCAGAATAGAATTCGGGCCACCCCATGTCTTCTCATGCGGTGTTGCACAAGGAAACTAAGGAATAAACAGATATAATACAGTCCAGAGTCAGCGTCAGATGGCATGGCTCGAGTTAACAACAGTGCCCGGAATACACTAATAGGTTCGCCCTCTCTTACGTGTGTAGGACCGAATACAATGGTTGGCGAAATGTGGGTGTCAATTCGCCTCTGCCTACCCCGGAGGAAAATGGGCGCGAGCTGATCATACGTTGTATGCAAGTACCAAATTTTCCAAATAACGCAGAATTATATAGGTCACAGTTGATTGTATTTTTATTTAGATAGCATGTACTTACGATAAACAGAGTGATCGATTATATTATTTGATACACGACAAGCCCAATGTAAAGTGTTCTGAGTAAAATGAAATCGGGCAACTTAATCGAATTCGCGATTTCGAAGAGATATGCGTTCAATGAAGCAAGTATACAAGTTGATAAAAAAATGATTACATAACATAACATAACATAAACTCACGCCTTTATCTTCGAAGGGGTAGGCAGAGGTGCTAGCACCTATATTTCGCCAGTTTATGTTTAGGTCCCAATGTAATAGGTGGCGAGGCTATTGCCATTAACCGGGCACTTATAAACCTGCGATAAATACACACATAACTTCGAAAAGCATCGAAAGTCATCGATGTGTCCCATGGTAAACCTGGGATCGAACTCGAGACCTCGTCTCAGCAGTCCATTACCCATACCACTAGGCTACCGCGGTTCAAATGGTTTATATTAACAATAATAATAAAGAACATCGCAGTACATAGATTCTCTCCGTTATCAGATGGATATCAAGCAGCCCATCACAGTATACTGTTCGATTGGCCTCTCCAAATACTGGGAGGCTTTGGCCTTCTGTTTCCATTTCCACCCTGGCCAGACGGTTTGGTACAGGGTTTTATTTCGAGTTCCGAGGGAGTCTTTCTTGCGCAGTGCAATACAAATTAAAATTTAAAAATAATTTGTTCTGTATAGACCATTGAACGGCACTTACACATAACGTCAATATCAACAATATTTTATAAATTAGTGAGCAAATGGACCACACCGGTTCGAAACGCGGCCCCCGGCAAGTCTCCGGCAAGAAACTTAGCGGGCTCTGCTTTTTTTCGGTCTATTTACAAACGTCGTCTGCGTTTGTCATCTGTTACGACTGTGATACGACTGGTGATATTTTTTCTCCGTCACGACAAGGATATGGGAATAACAATGTTAATACATTTTCACATCTATATGACTATTACCCGATTCCGGTTTAACGTTGATTTATGGGAAATTCTGTTTATTCGATTACGTTTGCCCAGTTTGTACGTTCGTATATTTAGTATAAAAAACTAAGCAGATGAATGTCTAAACGATGATAGAATATTTAGATTCCACTAATATTCAAGGCCAACACTTCAATACCTAACACAATAATACACCGATAAGAATCAAACTATGATATTAACGCCGCATTCTAACAAAACATAACGGTTCGTGAAAGATGAAAGATCGCTCTATATTGCTAAGTGGTTGCAACTGTACATTCCATGGGATGATCGCCATCATTATTAAACACCGTTAGTCAATAAGATCACGACAGCAAGAGTGGAGATCGCAGTGGCGAGATACATGCTACACTCAAAATAAATTGTAGGTGAAATGTGAACTAGTATCTTACCAGACAGACTTAGCATGTAAAAGCGTCCATGAAATAGGAAGAAGAAAGAACATCGCAACGTGCACATGGTCCGAAACTGCGTGCTCAGGAACCTCAAAAAAGGAACAGAAGTGCTCACTGCCTACATAGTTCCATCACGGTTATCGTTAGGAACACAAACGCTTTTACACATATGGTAAGTCCTTTGTAAGTATTGTAGAGTACCTACCTACCTATGATACATTCTGAAGTTTACCAGAATATCATAAACACACATTCCATTACTTACACCTTAGAGAATGCAAAATACGGCAAGACTTAACGGGACAGTGAGCTTCTGCGTAAAAAGTAACATCATAGTTCACCATAGTTCATCATAGTTCAGATACTTTGAGATAATTCACACTTTAAACTATGTGACAAACACCATCTTTAGTCACTACGCGGCTGATACATGGCTGCTGAAACGCTGGACTAAAAGTAATTAATACCAAATATAGCGCGACAGAATCCGTAACAGATTATTATTATATTGTCATTTCAATATTATAGAGTACGTTTGAAAAGAGTTATTTAAAGGGAAGGGAAGATTTAGATACAGCAGAAACAAAAACCAAGCACACGGATGACATCATGGTGAGATTGGGGACGAGTCCAAAGCTCTCTCGAGTAATTAAGAAAGTCTAGAAGAATTACGATAAGTTAACTTTAATGTATTGGAGTTGTTGCGGTTTTCTGAGTGTATGTCAAGGTCAGGATTGACGATATATCCATTTGGATTGGATGATTTCAATACGTTTCAAAATCCAAAGCTGGAAGACGCCCATTTCATTGCCATACATTACATATTACATATTATCACATTCGCGAAACTATTTTGGAAGACGTCCACTCCATTTGGATCGTTGTTGGGACGTATGGCTACCTGTAGTAGCTTCATAACTCTGCACAAACATGATAAAAACAAAACAAGATAATATTCAGAGATATCGAAATATAATTCATTATAGTATCATTACCTAATAGGCAAGAAAAAACTTATCAATTGTTGATATAAATTTGTAGAAAACAGTGTAGTTTGAAAGAGAATGTGGTCGAATGGAACGTGTTTGGAAGAAAATTTGTTTACAAACCCGTACCAATTTTGGAGCGCGTGTCTCCAATTAAACACGTATTTGGTTGGTTAGTGTGAAGGCCAAACACCCCGCACGATTTCACACAATGGCGCCTCGTGTTGGGACACGGAATCGTAAATACCCTTTGAGCAGAAGTGCACCCGAACCGGTGTACTTGTATGATAGGTTATTTACATGTGGATAGAGAAAGTTCTTGAGGAAAGTGCATTTGTGTGTGCTTGTCCTACTTAGCATGTCAAATTATTTTAACTAGCTAGCACCTATATCTCCATCGCGTATACAATAGCCGTTGTATTGCGTATAAGAGCAAACACAATCGACATTTAGGAATCTCAAGTTGAAGATATACAATGTTAATTTTTACTGTTTCATGGTATTTCGATGTAGGCCAGACCGAAATGGAGGATCGCGATGCGTCACTGGGCTTACGAACGCCGCATTGCGTTCAACCACACATTACCACACTTTTTGACTATATTAAATCCTGAATTTTGTTACTTTCACGCCTCGAGCAAATCGAAACAGAAGAAATATTTAAAAATATAAATACTAACCAGAGTAACTAGATAAAATTAGGTACGTACCGCAGTAGGTACGCGAGTAGGTGAACAATGGATTTATCATGAGGGAAAATGAGATTGTGAAAATACATGATTGAAAGTTCGTTCGCGTTAATTAAAAAAAACACTGTACATTTAACTTATCTAAGTACAGTGGGCTGCTAAAGTTCCTGGACACCTTAAAATATATAATGCTTTGACAGCCTAAGTCTGATTGAACTAAAAGCAACATAGATAGCTCGTTCGATGTCTTGTTTCATTATAAGAAAATAAGTACCGTAATAGGGTAAATTCATCCTACTTTATTGCATTATTTTTTTTTTTTTTATACTACGTAGGTGGCAGACAAGCACACGGCCCACCTGATGGAAAGCGGCCACCGTAGCTTATGAACGTGTGCAACACTAAGGGTGTCACACACGCGCTGCCCACCCTGAAGGGAAAGGGGGAGAGCTGGGAAGGGGTGGGGAGGCTAGGAAGGGGAGGGGAAGGAGAGGTATAGTGAGCTCTGGCTACCCTACTTACCGGCGGGAACACAACACGATGGTTATTGTGACCGCGGTCTTCTGTAGGGCGGAGGTACTTCCCCAGTTGGACAGCTCATTTCGGACGGGAGATACCGTAAGACATTAAGTAGATCTACTATCCAGTAGCTTCTTAGACTGGGTCATAGGGCTGTATAATGGTATCACTTCATACAATTTTAGTTTCGAATTATCCAGGAACTTTTGGACCCCACTGTACATTGTAATATATTATAACGTCTGTCTATTCCATACCCCATTTGTTTATGACTATCGTAGGTGTACTGTACACACACATAGGGTGTAACAGTAATATAAATATGTATTGTATGTGATTAGGATGTAGTCGTATGTGATTAGGATGTCGTAAACAGTTGCTTAGAAGTTGGCAAAGACTCAATAATACCAAGCATAACGTTTTACGACTAACCGAAGGTTCAATAAATGTAATACTAATACATCATCATCGTAATGTTCTTTTATGCCTACATTGTACCTTACTCGTACATTAATGTGTCATGGTCGTGACCATCACGTAAGTGATAAAATATCACTATTGATCATAGCTCAACTATTAATAACTTGGGTTTAAAGTAAATTACAACAAAACCTGTATTAATAAAAATTATAATATGATATAAATTTTTGTGTTTTTTTAGTACGTAGACTATATTTTTCGAAAATGTAGAAGGTGCTACGTGATGTATCACTCATTGAGGTCACTGTAGAGAGTTTGTGTTATCAGTTAGAAGACCAAGAAACCCTGCATAGTCTTCTGCAATGACAGCACAGAAGCTATCTGAACTACTTTCACCGGCTCCGGTGGAGGTGGAAAGCGCAGGAGTTTTGCGCGCGAAAAAAAATGGATTACAGGCACAAATATGTGAGACCGAACGAACAAAGGGGCCCCTCCTCTCACTAATCTCACTTGATACCAATTTGAATAGCAGTATGCTGCATTTCATAGTGTTGTGATAGTGTGGTGACCATATTACCTCCCTTCTCTTTCCCCTTCACGCGCGAGGAACACCTTGGATGGATTAAAAAACCATAGCAACCGCTTAACTTCAGATGGGATGTGCGTTTCATTTGTTTAAAAAGAAAACTAGTTTTATTGAAACAATCGCTGACGTTAATCACTACATAATATAAAACAAAGTCGCATTCTCTGTCCCTATATCCCTATGTCGTTATGTCCCTTTGTATGCCTGAAACTTTAAAATTATGCAACGATTTTGATGCGGTTTTTAATAGATAGAGTGATTGAAGAGGAAGGTTTATATGTATATAACATCATGCAACAACCAACTGGTGCGGAGCAGAAGTGAAAGATGTTGCAAAACGAGGGTGACGCAGACGAAGTTGCGCGGGTCAGCTAGTTCATTATAAATCCGAAGTTCACGTAAAAACTACGGATGGATGTTGTAATGAATCTTTTATTATCCGGCGTTTTCCATTTTTTGTTCGACACACTAAGTCATGGACAACGGTATGTTCAGAAATAATTTTAATGCAAAGTATAAAAATGCTATTCATCTTGGTATTGCGTTTGAATAATTGTGAAGAACTGAAGAACATATGTTATGATGCTTATAGGAAGGAACGTTGCATCGGGAACACAGATATCTTCTAATCACAGCAATTAAAAATTAGTCGCCTGATTTAGCGACTGAACGAAATACAGCACACACATTCAAACGTCAGTCGCCGATACAGCGGCTAAATGATGGACGCAACATTCACCAAAATGTAATATAGAAGTCGCTAAATAGACACAAGCACACAGCCCACCTGATGGAAACTGGTTACCGTGGCCTGTGTACTTTTGCAACACCAGAAGCGACACACTCGTGCTGGACGCAGTGATTTAGATACAGAAACCGGACACAGAAAGTCGACGAACTAAAATGCAAGATGAAGGTAGCTGAATCGCACAATTTAGTTGCAGTCATCGAACGAAATATGTCACCAAACCGCGATGTAATCTTAAAATAGCCGGTCCATTTCCTAAAAATAACTGTCTCATTTCCATGTTTACCAACATTGCTCACCTACTTTAAACACATGGACCTCTCTCTGAACCCCTCTCTGCTGGAGTTATATAAGAGAGCTAAGTTTCAAACAGATCAAATGAGTACTGGATAAGTAAATGACAGAATGTAAGTGGGCACGTCGATCTATCTAGATATATACACTGACAAAATTGGTTACGTTGGAGCACCCTGAACTGGTAATATCGTATGGATGGCATAATACAATGTTGTTACGTACTGTTATTACTGTTATTAGTGATGTTTTTTATGTTACCGAAAATATCGATAGTTGGACTTGAGAATATAGTGGAGTGTTGTCAATATTCGACGTAGTAAATACGTTTTTATTTATTACTTCCGTAGGGACGCAAGTAAAAACAACCAATGATTGAACCAAAATCGGGGCATACAATTTGTTGGTGGCGCGATTGTTATTAAAGTTCATTCTTAGTGAGGAGCTCTCTATAGCTTGCTAATGTATGCTCTAAAGGTATATCACTTTCTATCCATAGTTAGAGTCACTCAACTGCAAAAGTTCAGTGTAAAACCGTAGCAAACAGCATCTAATACTCCTAAATGCATAATGTCGTGTTAAATTGTCGATTAATAACATTAGTAAGAAATAACGAACGACACCTTTAAACAAAAGGAGAGGGGCAATGCAACTACCATTACCTACACTAGGAATATTAGGGTTTTACTAGCCTAACATAAATATGAAGATAATGTATCTTCTACCTGGCTCGGGTAAAAAATAATTGCAACTGAACAACATCATTTGGAATCCTGGAAATGTCTACCTATGTAGTCAGATCCTGGGTTATTAATATAGTAACAAGTTATCGTTTATGCGTTTAATACGGGTTTCTATACAAATGATGAATTAGACACTAGATATTATTTTGGCTGTTATATATAAAGTTGTTATCATAATGTATTCAATGTTAGTCTTCATCAAACAAAAAGGCAGCGAAGGTATTATTGTTATATTGCTATTATTCGTGTCGTTGTTGCCGTAGAGCCCTTGTCCGTGTCTCGGAAGTAGCCATCTTTACATTTATTCATGAATTTAAATGTGGGCACGCTTCCGCTAGTCGAGCTTACGAGTAACCTTCGGAACCATATCGATTGTTTCATGTTGTTATTGTAGCATCTCGGATTTAGCGCGTTAATATTAATATTTATTCAGTTCGTAATATTTGTTACTTTTACGACCACTTTTGTTTAATTCTTCACTACATCGTATAATACAAGGTCGCTTTCTCTGTCCCTATGTTTGCTTAAATCTTTAAAACTACGCCACGGATTTTAATGCGATTTTTTTAATGGATAGAGTGATTGAAGAGGAAAGTTTATATGTATCATGGTGTGGAGCAGGAATAAAAATTTTACAAAAACGTGGGTGACGCAGACGAAGTTGCGCGGGTCAGCTAGTAATTAATATTGGATAACGCCATGTTTTTTCTCTTTCTTTATACCTGTTTTATGTATGTATCTCTATAAGATAGATGGATAATGATAAACTGGTAGGATATCGATGACGAAATGAGCCGGTCGAAATTCTGTGCCAAACTATTATCACGGTTACAACGATACTGCCTGAGCTTCCGTTTATATTGTCTCTAGTGTAACCTCTATTTTGGGGGGTGACAGGTGGAGCCGACTGTCATCTTAACCGAAGCAGGCTGTGTCGGCGGCGCATAGTGCGCCTCCTAATGCTCAGGCTAGGTCCCGGGTCTGCCGAGGTGCGAGACATATGTCTTGTATTATCTCACCTACGGCAATCGAATATCCAAAACAGCGAGCGTTTTATTCGGTTCGAGTCCGATATATTTACCGGAGGTGGTATCCGTGGGGATTTAGCACATTATAAAAATAAAAAGTGTAACCTCTATTAAGCGAAAGGCAATGAAACCGAGTAGCCCAACCCAAGGACATCTAGTAGCAATTATAAAATGCAAAAAAAGGAAAATGTTCCCACTACGGTTACACAGGGCCTTCAAGGACAAACCATGTTTTCAGGCCCAATTAAAGTTCATAAGTAAAACCATTTTCACTTCGAAGTATGTTACGAGTGAAGCTGGGGAGGGTCAGCTGAATAGAAGGAGCAGTGGAAACAAGATCAAAAATCGAAAGCGCCGCGACCGGCAGTTAATAGGTAATAAGAGGACAGAGACCGATGCACAACGTGAAAGAATTCCGCCATAAGAAAACGAAGCGAGTATGTTGGAGCCGAATGGACTAAAATCATACGGTGTTTCTAATAGACCCATTGACAGAGGCCGCGGAGGAGACTACGTGAATCGGCAGATCTAGACTATTCCACACTCATTGACCAATTAGTGGAACTACTTGGAGGAGAGTGAACCATACGCCTTTCTAGCTCCAATCCGTTACTTATTTGGTGTATCGCATCCCGCACTCCCTGTTTTCCGTGGTTCTCTAATCTGAAGATTACCTTTTATTTAAACAAGTCATACACATTATATATAATTAAAGTAATGGGATTCATTGTAACATATATTTTTTTAGAATATTGGCAACCACAATTACTATTATGCCCTCTATGGAGAGGATAAGAACTAAGTTTAGTTCTTGTAACTTGTTAAACAATAAAGTTATAGGAAAGTTCATTATGGACAAAAAGTATTTCCAGTAAAAAAAATTAAGTACAGGCCTGTCAACCCATTTGGCCAATTAAGTAACCAAGAATTACTTCACTAACACAAGTCACAATATATATTTGTGCAAGCAAACAATATATTTATCAATCTGTACTATTTTTGAAACTCTTAACTTTCAGATTTCAACAGGAGCCTCTTCAGTAATTGTTTACAGGTTAAGTAAAGAGCATAGAGAGGCCATTTCTCATGAAGACTGTATAGAGTATAAATGGATTATGTGCAGCAGAGGCAGAAATAGATTGTATTGTGTCATACAAGTGCAAGGTAAATACCAACACAGTAGGCACCAAGAAAACAACCAACATCCAACTTGCAGAAGTCTCTTTATTCTTTAAATACTCTTTATTAATGTTAGTTAATGGAGTCAACATTTTATATATATTTTATATATATGTATATAAAATGTATGTAAATAAAACATTATATATATATATATAAAATGTTATATATGTTATATATGTATATCTTATAAAGTACATATAATTAATTTAATTTGGTTGGAATAAAATTAAAGTATTTACATAATATATAGATAATGTTATAAGAGTAATGATGTCGACCAAGTAAATGTAACTTATGTAATCGTAAGAGGTACCCACAGGACAGGCTTGCCTAGTGTGGGGCCAACGGACACTGTTTAAAGAACTGTACTTTTATTGACAATAAATATTTTTCTATTATCTATTTCTATGTATTTTAATTAATGAAATGTACACATTATATTTTCCTGAATTACTTAGGGTATGCACACACTGCACACCTGGTAATAGAATGACTTTTGGTGGGTAGGTGTACATAATATGAGTCAGAATTTCAGTTACTCTTTCATGCTGAAATGTTATAGCCTTAGATAACACTTAGATTGTGTTTATCCTGGATATTTTATTCAAACAAATCTATGAGGCATCACTTGTTTAACCCAATTTATGTAATAAACAAATTATTATATATAGTGTTTTCATATTTGTTCTTAATCTTATAAGAATTGTTTATAACAAAATGTACAGTTCCCATCACAACTAATTAGTACTCATTATCGGAACAGTGTGAGAATGAAGATAATTAGTGTAAATTTACCTCTGAACTGTGCCTCCCACTCCTTCACGGATTCCATTTCCATTGAGTTGAGGTCGCTGAGATCATCATATTCTTTGTCTGATGAGGTAACTGAGAAAGTGGCAAGACCTCTTGATGCATCTTTGCCTCCAAATGCGGCATATGGTCCACCTACAAATAAAAGATTGTGTTTATTTACCTTTTCTATAAATCATTACTATATAGATTGTTACTCATTAAAATCAAAATTAAGTAGGAACACACACGTCTAATGTTATTAAAATTCAAAAGGTTACTCAAGGTGTTCACTGAATGTTGCATGGATAAATTAATGAGTCATATAATGTCAACTCTATTTATAAACACGGTGCGGATGCACTCACCGGGTCCGTAAAATCTGCGTCCGCGGGTCACGTCGAATATCCAACCGTTCACAGCCACTAAAACCCTTCCATCAGCCTGATTGCCATCATATTGGCGCAATTCTGACACAGTCATATCTTTACGAATTTTAGGTAACTCCACCGCCGGTACGTCCACCGGCACTTTTGTGAATTTTGCATATATTTTATATATGAGTACAACGAGTATGGCTGTAATAAGTAAATTCACAGGACTAAGCACCTCATACAAGTGGTTTATGAAACTTGAGCCCGCTTCAGGACTATCGGTATCTGATAATTTGGTCTCCGGTGCCGATGCCATCTTTAATTAGTACACGAAGTTCACTAATCACTTCTAAAATAAGAATTGTACAGTATAAATTTTAGAAAACTACTTCCACTCGCAAAATGTAAAACACTAAAATCACTGACGTCAGCGTTCCGGCAAAACGGCAAAGAAACAACTTCGGTGTTGTTATACTATTATTACTATAATAAAGATTTGTTATTTTTTACGCATTGCAAGATTGCAAGTAACATAACCAACTTGTACTTTTATAACTGGAATGCTTACGAGCACTTCAAAAACGTTCCGTTTAAGAGTGGATGCTATCTCTTTCTACTAATGTGTCCATGCAGACGCTTCCGCTAGTGAGACAATATTTTCCTTATTACATTGAAAGACATACATAAACATAAACATAACATATAATCACGCCTTTATCCCCGAAGAGTTAGGCAGAGGTGCTAGCACCCACATAGTAATACAGTCATGATATCTATGGAACTTACGGTTAAGGATGTTTTAATTAGGTCTTGCAGTAGATATTGTAATAATTGACGAATATCTGTAATAATTGACCTAACAATTTTAAAATTAATGAATTAGGTACTAGATCAGTTATTACATTTGTGGGGCCAAAGCTTAAGTAACGACAGCGTGTCAAGGTCAACAAAAATCTATGAATGATTTGCGCCCGCTAATACGTCTCTATCACAGTGACGTACTCCAAAAAATGATTTATAGAGGACTGATGGGATAATGACTACTTTTTCATGGCCATAATAATATAAGGAATTGCTAAAGTGAATTTTCTTAAACGAACGGAAAACGGTTATATAAAAATTAAATAAATATCTACTTGATTGAATTTTTCATTGGACCTTACATAAACCGTAAAATTATTAGTCATTGTTATCTCATGATACACTCATGTATGAGATAATAATGAACAATAATTTTACGGTTTATGCATGCCTGTTACCGCTCTTTTTTGGTTAATAAACATTAAAAGATAGGTAAACCCAATCGTATTAGTATGCACAAATCGAAAATGTCTACAATAGTAGGAGGTACAGACTATTGTAGTAAAACGTCTATTCAAAAAAATGGAACGTAGGTATTTTGTATTTGGTCACAGCAGTTTGTAGGTATGCCCGATCCCCTCTCTTATACATTAATGTTTCCAACCGTTGAGAGCTCTTCCTTGTCGCACTATACTTGACACTTGACAGTTGACACTGGCAAATAGTCAAGGAGTGAGCCATATTAAAAAAACAACAATACATTAAATTCATTAGCAGACCGGAGGGAGACGTGTTGGATTTTAATTTGGGTGTTTTTTCCCAATATGAATGATTATTGTGATTATCATTACCCGGCTACTAATATCTAATCTGTGATTATCAGCATTTTGAGAAACCGTACTAAAACTGTTTGATTTTTAAAGAGAGAACCGTAAAAATGAAGGAGCTACAATCCGACTTGTGTTCAAGATATTTAAAAATATTTATTGTTGTTTCTTGTTATTGGTGTGTATTTAAACGTAATTATTTATTTTGAGCTTATTTCATTTCTCACGTTATCGCTTACTATTATCTAGAGCGATGTATATACTACATACAACTTTTAAAATTTAAATGATGTTTCAAAACCCTAACTGCACTGAATGCATTATTAAAATTATAGAGAAACTACATAAAGTAAAAAATGCCCACATTTATGTACTCCACACAGGAGTATAATCAAGAATCTTATATTTTTCAGGGTGGTATCAATAACAACAGTTTTCATAAATAAAACGCTACTAAGCAGTGAAGATGTTGCATTAGAAGCACCACTATTCATCACATGGTTTCAATGTATTGTGTCCTTCAGTATATGCTTTATACTAAGCAAGACTGGTGGCATACCAGGGGTATTTATATTCCCCAAAGGAACACCATGTGACATTGCAGTCTTCAGGAAGGTAATATTTTTGTAAAGTTTAATTTGATCTGTGGTCCGTGTTTATTCCAATTAGTCCTACTTGTGGTTTATCAATTTTTGGTGTGAGGAAAATCTAACCGCCCGGTAAGAAAAATATTTTATGATGGTTAGGCTGGCTTTAAGAATTTACCTGTGTGGAGAAGTTTTCAAAGACTATTAAATTGTTAGTTATAGAGATCTTAACCCTGATCAGTTCCAGTTGGATGTTAGTCAATATACCAAATGTTGGATGTTAATCCATTAGCCTATCATAGTCCATTGCTGAACAAAGACCTATTCAAAGGCTACTAAGATTCTTGATCATCCACCTTCTGCATTAAATCCATCTGCAGCCACCGTCTTTCAGATAAAATATTTGAATTGATAAAAAGAATACTGAAAAGAACACACTTAACAGTCCTTAGTTTACCTCCTAGAATATTTAAACAATTCTGTTCAATCTGTTAGAGTAGGTGAAGAGGATGATATGATCATAATCACCTTTGTTTTATGAATCCACATACCTACATATTAACGGAATAAATTACAATACATTCTGTAGATGTATGACAGAAAAAATATTGTATTTATCATTGAAATATAATGATATGGTTAAAATAATGCATTTTATAGGTTTAATTATCTAATCAGAAAGATACTGATTGATTTTATTTATCACTTATAATATTCCAGTTAAAATATTTATTAACCTTCCAATTTATCTAATACATCAAAAGATAATAAGAAAAAACTATACATATAAATTTTTCTAACTGTTAATTGGTAGAGCTCAAAGCATGTCCAAAGGGTGGATTGCATTACCCTGTGCCTGTTAAAGCGTAGCACCTATTGCAGTATAGCAATGATTCTTAACCTGTGCTCCGTGGATCCCCACAAATCAATTAATGGCCACCAAAATGGCTGTTCTCAGCCTCAGAGGTAGTATTACAGTTATGATCTAGTGTTGGATCAATGTTGGATCATCTAACGTTGGAGGTGCTTTATCTGTCTTCTCACTTTGGCTAGCTATTTATCCAGACATATTAACCGTGGATAGCAGCTGTATAAACGTTACGGTTTCATGAAGACCTACTATGGTGGATGTTTAAATTGTAAAATTACCTCCTTGCCATAAACATTAAAGTAACTTGGTCTTCTAAAACGGAATATCTATGTAAAGTTTAAGGTTAAAATGCCCATAAATGTATAAGCCTCATGTTTTCATCGTACCTAATGGTATAAAAAAAGTCATAAAATAATTTCATTGCTTGGAGTTATGAGTCTAGGAAACGCATTTGCTTTTATTTTGCTATTACGCAGCTAATTATATTTGCAAACTATTACCATAAAATATATGAAGCCCTCTTGGTAGTGTTATTTACATCATTCATTCGATGATCCAATATATTTAACAAGGGCATGTACCGACAGCACCTCACCTTTTTTATAGTAAGCAAGTGGTGAACTATAAAGAAAATGATCATCTTTGTAGCAACGAAAGGACATCTGACAGGTATTGTATGACTGGCAACTAATTAGACAAGACCAGTCTTCTGATGGCTAAAGCTAAAGCATAATGTAAATTTTTTTTGCTGGTGACGTCATTCATTAATTACATAAGAAGATGGGTTACTATCGAAATTCCCTTTTCGCCAAAGGACCATTTCAGCTAGATGACATAACACTAAAATACACAGTAGACAAGAGTGCAGGAGGGAATCTAAGGGAGATAGTTCTTTTTATTTAGGTAAAGATTTAAATGAAAGAAGGATTTAAATCTAAGTTTATTACTACCAAAAATATAAATTATGAATAGGTATTAATAATTTTTTAAAGCACAATTAAATATTTTTTAAATTGTAACTTAAAAAAAAAACATTTAAAGTAAACGCACATATATGTTAAGTTCGTTTTTCCTTTAGATTTTTACGCAATAAATATATTATTAGGTAGGGTTAGAGTTAGTGGTAATTTTTCTATCAATAGAGAGAGGTGGGAGGGGCAAAGCCCAGCGAAAATAGTCTTACATAATAAATTAATGGCTTCTATAAACCACCTTACAATTGTATATAGTTGGTAATGGTATGTAGTTGAGGGTGTTATCTATTACTTTTAAATTTTATTGCTACCTGATAAATATCTACTGTTGATAACAAAATAGTTTTAGCAGTAACTGAATGATAACTGTAACTACCTAACTCAACAATTATAATTCTGTAGGAAGAAAACTTATTCATATAATATTTTTTTTAACAATTAAATAACCTCTGAATTTGCACTACACCAACTGTGATATTTTCTACTTCTTACACTGCAAATCGACTCTCACACTTGAATTATTTAAAAAAAAAATTTGTTAGAGGGGTGTTAGAGGGCATTATTACTAATAGTAATTTTGGTTGCTAATAATTTTTTTTTTAAATATAGCTTCAGTCCCTAGTCCCTAGTCCCTCTTCTTCACTATTGCATTATATTATATTATCTGTGCTAAATGGCTGTCTCCACTAGTTTGTTTCAAATTTTCAGGTTGTCCCACTATCAATAATGTTCACCTTAATGATAGCAACCAACAATATGTGTTTGAAGTATGTTGGAGTACCATTTTATTATGTGGGAAGGTCCCTGACTACAGTCTTCAACGTTGTACTCAGTTACATACTGCTGGGCCAGAAGACGTCTAACTCCTGTATGCTATGTTGTTCGTTTATCATTTTTGGATTCTATCTTGGAGTAGATCAGGAAAATGTTTTAGGTAAGAAATCTTTTTTCTAGCTTAATACTCTCATTCATAACTTTTTTTTTCTTCGTGTGTAGCCTTGCCTAGCCAGGGCAGCAGGCGAATGAGTGAGGGGTACCTTGCCTCCTCTCGTATCGTAAGAGAAGCTCACGTGCTTTTTCTGGGGTGACGTACAGGCCGGCATGAATCTTAGACTGCCTTCACACTAGCGTTCGATGAACGTATGCGCAGCGCAGACGCGTCGCGTTGTCGCGGCGTTCTGTTGTATATGAGTACGCTGTACTATCGCTGCGCATACGTTCATCGAACGCCTACGCTGGCTAAACGCCGCGGTCGCGATCTCAGTGGTAAGCGACAGCGTGTGCGGTAAAGCAAACCTCTGAGTGCGAAAGAGAGGTGAGCGGCGAATGCTCTCTTTCGCTCTCATAGCTTCGTCTTATTGAACTCAAGTGTTCACGGTCACGGCAAAGGTGGAAAGTGTGGAAACTAAGGTGAAGCAACTAAACTAAATTATATAAACTAAATATGGGGTTCTTCAAGAAGGGCATTAGAAGGTGTGTGACGCCTCTGGTGTTGCAAACGTCCATAGGCCACGGTGACCGCTTCCCATCAGGTGGGCCGTGTGCTTGTCTGCCACTAAGTGGTATAAAAAAATCGAATATTTTTTTCACAATGCTAATAAATGTTATTACACCATATTGTATTGTTTCAGGGTCATTCTCTCTACTGGGAACTATCTACGGCGTTATAGGCTCCCTCACATTATCACTATACTCAATATACACGAAGAAAGTCTTACCCAGTGTCAACCAAGAAGTTTGGTTACTGTCATATTACAACAACGCATACTCTATATTCTTGTTCCTGCCGCTAATCATATTGAATGGCGAACTGTCTATATTATGGCAGTACACCAATTTCAATGTCCCATATTTTTGGGTACAAATGTTCATTGGTGGTATCTGTGGATTTGCTATTGGATATTTTACTTCGTTACAGATTAAGGTGAGTTAGGTATATCATACACGAATTACATGAGATGGTTAAAAAGTCGGCATTACGATCGAGAGGTTACCCATTTGAATATTGACCAAACTTGGATATCATTACCAGAATGAGATCCTTAATAGCAACAAACACAATCGTACGGTGTAATAATATAGGGTGTGTTTTTTTTTAAATCAATGGGTTCGATTCCCATTAGGATTATTGATTTAAATTTGGCTCGTAACTCCTTTAGGCATTTTACGCTAATGCCTGAATAATTCAGCCTGTATAATAAGTAGGTACCTACTTATTTATTTATTTATTTATTTCGAAAACCAACAGCGATACATTAAGTAAATCTATACATTACGTACGTACTCGTACCTACCACTATGATCTACCCTCTGTGTGAGTTAGTATTGCTTAAAAACAAAATTTAATAAAATATTTAGGCAATATAAGAACACCAGGACGCGCCACCTTCGTGAAAAGGCATTAGCTATATAAATTTATTTTCACAATTTTTCAGGTGACATCACCCCTGACGCACAACATATCGGGTACAGCGAAAGCTTGTGCCCAAACTGTTCTCGCTACACAATGGTACAACGAAACTAAGAACACGATGTGGTGGGCATCAAACATCATAGTATTGTTCAGCAGTGCTTTGTACGCGCGCTTCAAACAAGTGGAAATGGAACGGGAGTCACGTAAACCAATCCCTGAAGAGAAGCGAAGCTTAGTATGATCCATCTTGAAGCCAGACTGTATGTTTAGAACACTGAACAGCTATTTGAGTTGATGTTATGACATTTTATTCAAAGAGTGGAGATTTTTGGTAAGTCGCATATATTCGTTACGTTTGCAGAGAAGATCGTGCCATTTGTCCTAAATAGTTCGATAATCTTACTTAGGTACTATTCTGACAAAAATAATGTTATTAGTTATAACAACCATAAATAGGAATACTTTAGTCGAATTTGTTCATTGAACTAAAAGTAAGATATATGGTAAACTATAATATAGTTGGCGGCATATATCTTGACCCGTCACGATCACGACATGTACTCTATATGCGTAGTAGGCTTTTTATCTCTTGTGAAGACAGCGCGGGGTGCGACATCGAAGTAAGATCTCAAATTCACCAAGCTTAGATTATAACAAATCTATTGAAGCGAGGTAAAGCGCATAACTCGAAGACGGCTGGACCAATTCGAGTATTTTTTTAACTTTAGGGAAGGTTTTTATGGAGCAGCAAGAAAGGGATCAGAAGACCACGTGAAGGGGTCCACAGGTAACAACTAGTATTTAATGAAATTTGATTCTTCGTGACTGAAATATTTTATTTTATATATTTTTATTATTAAAATAATAGCAGTGTCAAGTAATTCATTGATAGGAAATTGAAAACGGTTCGCTGCCACGTAATTCCATCAAAAGAATATCACTTTGCTTAGAGGCCAATGTTTCTTTTTTCTCGAGGTCAGGATATGTGCTGACAACTAATGTTCTTATAGTATTTTGCTCATGAATGGAGGTTAATCGTGTTTTTGTTCAGCAGTCTGGTGAATACTATCCATCAGATAATATGTTATGTTACATTGTTATTGTTCACGTGATTTAATTTAATTTGAATCTTATCACATAGTAATAAGTTTTAATTTCTATATTATTGGGCATAAGTAATAACGTATTAGTGACGATTTTGTTATAACAAACTCGACTAAACTCGTTTGATAGGATTAAAATATATCTATTTCTTTTCCTGCCAAAGGCAAGACAGAGATAGGAACTTAATTAGCGTTATTATATAAGTTATTAAACTCGTTTCCTGGGGATTTAGACAAAATTACATTCTACTGGCGGGCTTCACACACACAGGTTCTCAGTTGGCAGGCTGCCAATCGTAACGCTCCGGTGTCTCGATACTTTTACATTATGAATTCGATAGTATTTCGTAATGAGGGCACTGTAATATGACTACTAAAATTTAAATCTATCTATCAATGGATGTAAAGTTTTATTTTACATCCATTGATAGATATAAAAAAACAAACGGGGTGAGCTAAATAAAACCGTTTAAAAACGATTCGCTTCGACGCTATTCCATCAATTGAATGTCACTTTGTCTAGAGATCCTGATATCTAAGTCGTATTATATAAAATCGTATTCATTTTATACATAAAATTATACAATATTAATTTTATTTGTTGGGTCTAATTTTCGGTCCAAGACTTCTGTTCTCTTCTGAAATTATAACCTACATAAAAGATAGTCGAAATATCTGTTAGTTACACCATTTATAACTCGAGAACGGCTGGTCCATTTCGTATTTACCTAGGTTAACAGAATAACTGTTAAAAAATCGGAATTTACGTAAAACGATGACTATTGTATTGTTATAGATTTTGAAATTATTGTTTTAGACCAAAGAGTATAAAATTGTCAATTTTAGGATATTTTACTTTTCTTCAACTTACAATTAGGCTTATTTCGAATGTAATAAAATTGAGGAGTATAAGAGGAGGAGGAGGAGGAGAGAGTGGGTAATCTTTTAACTAATGTTTTATAAAATCAACGGGGCATTTACCACGTATGTTGGTTCTGAGCTAGTTCTTATTGGACTTACTGTATCGATCTACCCTCGTTATTTTTGCGCGCCGCGATCACGGTTGTACTGACGAGCCAGTTCTTAAGCGCGATACACACATAGCGCGGGTGCGGGTCTGGCGAGAGGGTGCTTTTGCCATCCCAATGGATGAATGTGAGAGGAATGAAGGTG
This sequence comes from Pelosia muscerda, assembly GCA_963691645.1. Classification (NCBI taxonomy): domain Eukaryota; kingdom Metazoa; phylum Arthropoda; class Insecta; order Lepidoptera; family Erebidae; genus Pelosia; species Pelosia muscerda. The sequence continues at coordinate 3,730,376 of OY829103.1, forward strand.
GTTTTTTACTTTATTCTGTAAACAGCGATGAAGGTATTTTATTACTTTACCCGCGCTATGTGTGCATCGCGCTTTAATGTCGCCGTAACCATAGCCGTATCGGTCTACCCTCTTTCTCACTCTTTTAATACGCTCGCCGCCACTACCACTGGCCGCGTTCAGTTCCAGTCTAAAATGGTTAACTAATCTGTTGAAATTAGGTTTACTATGTTCTTACAAGATAAGTGAAGACAAGAAAGAAAGGAAAGGACAGTGTCCAACATGTATAAGCCCTTGGCCTGATATGGACATACAATAATTGGGCAAATATGATACAGGTTTGGTAGTTCATATTAGTAAGAAATAAAATAACATCATATGGTTGTATCAGAATTCATCATTTATATTATATATTGACCATAGCATTTAGTCAATTTTTGTTAATTTAAGATTAGCTGTATTCATTATTTCTTTATTATTGGGATACATAAGTTATTAAAACATTATTCAGGAATTAGGCAGGTGGATTTACATTATCTTGGTACCGTGCCCAGCTCAAAAACCAAATGATTGTCATGACAAGAGCACAGCAACTTACTTAGGTACTATTCTTCGTCCGACAATACAATAACAGCAGTAAACATATTACATAGCACTTGCGGTGTAATCTATTGCCCTATAACAGATGCCAACTCTTGCAAACGGAGGACATGTCTTCGTCTTTGGAAAAAGTTGATGCCACTATTCACACATTGTCTCATCGTGGGATCTGTTCCCATATTCGTGCCAGAATTATCGTTATGAACGGGTTCAAAGTCGACAGGCTCGCCAGGCTCGGTGATGAAAGATTTATCCGGATTTATTTTCCAATGAAAAATAAAATCAGCTTTCATAGAATAATGTAAACACAAATCAAGATGACAAACGAATGACATTTTTATAACGGATTTCTTTCCAGTTGCCATTACAAACACAAACTCAATCGATTAAAAATAAATTCGGCTTTGAATCGCGTAGAAACAGTTTTAGCTCCATTATTATAAAACAATGATCAAAGATGAGACCATATTAAAAGATTGTTATTATTTACTACTTTTTCGTATCTATATCGACTATTACACAATAAATATCTCCAATATCATGTACGATGAACATTGGCGGTATTAAAAAACATTATATATTAACGATACTGAACTTTTTTTAAGAAAAAAAGCTTCTAGCGATCAAATACTTCTAAATAATACTTCTAGTGATCCCTATCGCTTGAAAACCGGTGTTATAAGCAAAATATTGATATCAATGCCGAACGAATGTCTAGAATGGCTATTTTATATTTTAGTTATATCTTATTATGTCCTGGCAACTGTTTATTTACTCAAGTAATATTTATTTTTACATTCACTATTTAGTTTAAGTTGAAAGTAGAGAATATCTATATATATATATATATATACCTACTTACTTGTACATTAAGTCTAATAAATAAATAAATAAGCTCATTATTAACCGAGTATAATACATAATTACTGACATATCTCTACGTTTTCGTAGTCGTTCTTAAAAATCTTATGTTTGACCGTTGAGTAGAACCGACTTCCACTCCGGCGCGGAAGGCTATTATAATATGAAAATCCTTCACATCAAATCGAATCACTTCACGTTCGCATTCGAGTCACATTCGACGCGTATTCAATATCATTTAGTTTATGTATCTTTTTTTAAGTATCAATTAGTCATAGGTTTCAAATCAATACTTATATCAAGTCAACCTATCAATTCCTTATGAAACTCTGGTGTCCCATACATTACTCTGTATCGATATATTAATATGTCTCAAATAAAAAAATCGATTATGGTCTTTATTATAACTGGCAACATTTTAGCATTGGAGAAAAGAGAAAGATGGTTCCAAGAGTATAGAAATATATATTTCAGTGAGCTAATAGAGTAAATACTAATTATTTAAAGATATATCTTGATACTCCAAGAATTCATGGTTAGTTCGGTAAAAATTAAATATGATTATCGATCAATAGCTACATTTGCGTACATCGTGTCCATGGAAGGCCAGTTTTGTATATAGTCCTTTAAGCTTAACTACTCAGAAAATAAAATAATATAAAATATACCGTGATCCGGTGACCCTAATATTATTACATTGATGAATATTTGTGCGTGGGTGTGTGAGAGGGAGAGTTAGTTTATTTGATACTTTTTCACGGTAAAATGATTTGACGATTTACAGGGAAATTACTGCTAAGCTACTTTTTATCCCTGGCTGCGGGAAAAACCATAGACCACATGCGATGATACTACTGATTATATTGTTATTATGTTATGACGTCGGTACTTATTTCAACATCCGATATTGTTTGTCGTTTAGCACATTTCTTGGTTGCAGTTGCGTCGTCTACTTCTCAAAGTAAGCCAATAGTCTGCAATCTAGCAAGATTTTTGTGAAGGGCGAACTTTATGGTTGTAATGTTATTTTAAATCGAGTGTTAAATGTAAGTTCCACAAACATTCCGAGTGAGTTTACTATCAAATATTCTCTCATACCCTGACTAGGAATTAGTAATATAATTACTGAAGTAAACGCACACGATATAGTGAAATATATAGGAAATAAATATATAAATATATGTATATTACTTAGATATTTAACTTTTATGACTGCGAAAGTGAGATATGTAATATTATTATAATTTTTAAGCTAAACATTATGTACAGTGGGCACCAAAAGTTTCTTAAGATCGTTTGACAACCTGAGTGTAATTAAACCAATGTAACGTAGATAACATTAATAAAATAAACTATCGATATCTTGTTTCTTTATAAGAAAATAAGTTAATTCCTGCAAGTAGTAGCCTAAATTTAATAAGTAGATCTATTATTCAGTAGTTTCTAAGACTAGTAGTTGTGTAGTGGCATCACTTCATGCAATTTTTTTCAAATTGTCCAGGAACTTTTGTAGCCCACTGTACGTAATCAAATTCAATTATTGTTTTTAATGCTATTATTGCATAAGGCTGTTATTTCTAATATAAATTTATATGACATTCAGTAAAAGCATTTATATGTCAGCTGATTGAATTATAGTTTATTATAGTTTTAATTTTAAAAACAATACATTTATAATGAAATATTTTAATACCACTCCTTCCTCTATATTTCATAACTATTAAGTTGGATCTACATTTGTGACACGAATAACGGACTGGACTGAGTGGTATCAGTACAGAACATAACGTTCAGTGTGGACGAAGCAACTCGTGGTCGTGCCAGCGCTAAATAGAGTTGACACGACCGCGATCGATGGTTTCATTTAAATTCCGCTATCACACAGCTAAATACGTCCACATCATTGTACTGTCACGCGCTTCTGACACGGTCACGGTAAAATGTCACATAAATGTAGACCCAGCATTAGGGGCCAAATGGTCCTCTATAAATATCATAATGTTATTAGTGCAATTATTATAATTTAACTGTAAAACTAGTTATAATTTCCATTAACTTGTGATCTTAACAATGTTGACAAATATTGTTTAATATTTTCATATTTATTTACTGAATATAGATTGTTGGATTCATCACTATCTGTTAAATGATCATACAGTTCTACACCGTATGTTTTATTCCAGTCTATTGTAAATAAAGTGTTATTAAATGAAACCCATTCTGTGTATCTGTACCTTTGAGTTCTTATACTGTACCCCATTATTTTGATGTTTTTCAGTCGAGGCTTGTCAGAATTTTTCTGCGGGTAGACGCTCGGTCTTGGATACTGACTTATAGCAAAATAATTGCCGGACACTTTTGATTCCGTTATTAGAGGTTTTAAACTCTTTCCTTCGAAGCACAATAAAGACTTGTCCTGGTTGTTCCGGCATTTTCGAACGTTATGCGGCAAATTGCTGTAGTCTACCAAGGTAGGAAATATGTCTAATAGTTCAACAGGAGTACGAATACTTCGAGGCGACTGTCCAGGTATGGACAATATCAATGGCACTTTCAAAGCCACGTCGAAGTTGCTGTATTTTGCCCATAATCCATTTTCGCCTAAAGACCAACCTGTAAATCATAAAAAGTGGAAAAGAAAGATAATATCTAGAAGGTGTGATTGAACATTCCTAAATTGTTTAATTTATCTGTTGAGCACTTAAATTTTTTGCAGGAAAGCTCGAAATATAACTAATATTTTGTTTCTTGGGTTCGAAATTGGAATAGTGAAAAAAAAATATTCCACGTTTTTTTAACTACCCTTCGTTACTGAAAGGGAAAAGTGAGATCTTTTTTTTGGTATAAGTGTACTAGACGGAAAAGTATGCACCACAAAGAGGAGCCGATAAGATCAAGGTACATTTACATTCGTCACTGCAACATGGTAACTAACAGAATAATATTATACTGACCATGATCGCTTGTCAAAACAACGATAGTTTTCTTCGTATCCACATATCTCATTAGTTCACCCACCAAGTCGTCTACATACGCTGAAGCCGCATAATAACTCTGCCTGATTTTCAAAGACCAGTCATAAGGCATAATGCCCCAAGGAAAAGATATGTTTAGCCTGGCGATGTCATCCCGATGGCGCACGTCGCTCCATGGATGCCAGGCGACTATTGGCATGTTGTATGGCATGTATGGATGGTTTTGAGGTTTCACTTTGTGCATTGGTATGAGTTCTGAAAGATTTAGCAACATTTAGTAGATATCCCTTCTTCCTACCTACTGTCCCGAGTCCTTTTAGTTTCGTTTCCTTCCTTGAAAAGCATCCGATGGGGCCGTCAAGCTGAGGGCTACCTACTATTGTAACATTGTATGTGTTTTATTATTATTTTACATTGGTTTTATATTACATTTGATAACATTTAATAATATTATAGGTGGGAGCCATTTCCATTTTTAGACTTCGTGCTGGACTTCGTGTTCCCAACAGGACCAAAAAACCGGAAATCAAATTGGACCATACTGCATGATAGCACGCAAACTTAAGCCACACCCCCTTTCGGTTAGAGATGGCACCACTCAGGTGAAATGCAACCACGATAGACACCACAGATATCCGTGTTAGGCACCTGTCATCTAACTTAGCCTATATTTACTTAATAGCAATACTTACCGAGATATTCTCTTGGAAATTTTATCGGAATATGAGGTTTATAAAAACCAACTGCTAGAAGGAATGGCTTACTACTATTCCTCTTTGAAAGAATATTTACTGCTGCATCCAGAGATTCTATATCTGGCAATGTTCCTCCAGGATGGTGCAAGATATTTACAGGGCATATAAGATTACTTTGAAGTTTCTTCGTTGCTCTATCTTTGCAGACAGGCGCGTCCTTAAATTTCTCCGTTGGAGGATGGTTAGGGTATTCAGACCAACTATAGGGATAATCATCTGTGAAATTTGAACTAATTCCTGGGTGAAAAACTTTGCCAATTGAATATGTATCGTAGCCGTTTTCTTTGAAGAATTGCGGCAGAGTGGTGAAGTTACCCGCTGTATCGCGCCAATAATTGTAAAAATCGTATAAGCGTAGTGAGTCTGGTCGGCGTCCTGTGAGCATTGAGTTTCTGCTTGGTGCGCAAAGAGCTTGCTGGAAAAGAATTTAAGAAGGCGAGTAAGTAATTATTTTATTTTAAAATGATCAAATTAGAGTAAGTAAGTATGGGGGGAGTCTCTGAGGTTTTGGCTAGATAGAGGTTTTATAATTTACGTTCTTACTGACTGTTGCCCACCGCTCCGCCCCCGTAAAATGCTCGTCCCTAGTCCTATTTAGGGGTCCTATTGGCCACCTATCTATTTTCCTACTTGTATTATAAGTTTGTGCTATTTTCTAAATAAAATCAAATTTGGCAACACTGCTCGCCTCCCTTGGCGTGTGTCCTTCGCACTTCGCAGGAAAATCTTTTGTCTACGCCTTAACATTATTTTAGACATAAACATCCGACAGTACCTACCTATTTATTAAGTAGGAATGCCCCCTAAATTGGGTTAATAAATTTCCATCAAAGAAAAAGAAAGAAAAGCAGTAAATGCCCTTTAATTTAATCTGATCAAGCGATGAAGTGCCCCACCACCTCCATCCATCCATGGACGAGGGCTGCTGTAAAATCCAGTGGAACGTAACGTAGTATTATGAAGTAACTTTTACACTGGCGAAAGCTAGTATTACAAGATAGGTAACATTTATTTACATACCTGTGCGAAGGCATTTTTGAAGTTAACGCCGTTGTGAGCGAGTTTCTTTATATTTGGCAAGTGAATACTTTTATCCGAAAGATGGCGCAAATCATCTACTACAATAATTAAAATATTGAGAATGGGATTGTTTGAACCTTTGCTCTCACAAGGGCAATAACGCAAGAGAAAAAGAAAGCAAAAATATAAGAACATCTTGATTGTTTATTCGCTCACAAAGGCAAAGAAAGACATAGTACTAATAGTATGCAGCGCCGCTTTCTTTTTTTAGATCTGTGTATTGTAATTATTTGTCAAATAGAATTATGGTAGCACTTACTTACTCAATGACTTTAAGTAATTTTTTCTAACAGATATTTGGAAGTATACATATCACATTCTAAATAAATAATAATGTTAGCGCTGTAATTTAATCACAAACTTAAATTTAATCAATATTCAATATTTAGGTATTCTGCAAGATACGGAACGTTATGTAGAGCTAAATAGGCAAAGACTGCAAAGAGTAAACAAATACCTAACTTAAGTGCAGTCTGCAGTAAAACTAACTATTTTCTCTACGTTTTATAAACAATATTATACTTTTAATGGTTTATTTCAATTAGTATGATTATTGTACATCCATTTTAAACTAAATTTAATTTAAGAACCGAGCGGAGTAAGTAACACAATTTTATCAATCGTGTAAATGAAGCAAACTTTAGTTTAGGCACAAAACGAAAGATGTACGATTTGACACATCTACAATTTTCATTTTAGTTGGTGCAGTGTTTTTCCACACACAGTTAAATTACATAAGTGTGCTATGTGTATAGTGTACAAATGACATGAATGTCGTAAAACGAACACACACAATCACAATACAAACAAGTGGGCGTTTAGGTATTGTCATTCAAATCATCTGTTTCACGAATTGTTGTATATTTTGTACATAATACATAAGTAATTTATTTTCGATTTAATTATTTCATAAGAGATTATTATTGCTGTAGAAAATAGTAAAGGTGCGCGAGTGCGTTATGTTTGTTTAAGAATTTGTTTTTATTCGTGTGTGACGTCATTGTTTTCGACTGCCAATACGACGCAATAGCATTTTACTCGAAAATGGATTTAAAATGAGAATTATTTTCGTAAACAACGTAAGTATGTTATATAAGACGCATATTATGCACACAAACAGTTATGATATGTTAAGATTTTACCAACGATACATTAGTTTGGGGCTCATCGATTTCCTTTGTCCTCGGTCCCCTTGTATTCGAACTATAGGCACCTGCCTAGTTTTGTATAGTGTATGTAGTGCCAGCTGTTTCGAATGTAGTAAACAATTTAGCGTATTATCTGAATACCGTTTATTATTAAAGTGGTGTGAACCAGTTGCCAATCTTGAGTTATCCATGGTGTTAACTTTTTTTGATAGGTGCTTGTGCTTACTACTCAGTTCAGTTTCGTGTTTACTGATTCTATTTTCAAAAATATAAACAAAATTGCATCTTCTGGGTGAGTTGATAATGTTGGTACCAAATTTCAATTAATTTACATATTTATTTTACTTATACATACTTATCTATTCATGAATATAATTATTTCTTTGCTAATTTTATGTTACTGGTATTGTAAACACATTCCATTAGGTACAAATGTTCAAAAATTTTTTTTTTTACTTTCAATGTGAAAGCAGGTGAAAACACTGATAACACAAAACAAGGCTAAAGTATGGTTACATTAACTTCATAGGCCTAAGGTAATTAATACAACAACACTCAATCAAGTATTTTTTATCATGGTCAAGGACATAGGTTGTTTGTTTGTTTTTGTTCATACTTCTCTAAACTGCTGCATCAATACCCTTTGTTATTGCATGTAGTTCATTAACTTTGTTCTAGATTAACTTATATTATAATTATGTAGATTGTATGTACCTTGTTAGTATTTCTTTGTAATGTTTCCCTTGTCCTTCACCTTTTGTTATTTGAATATTATAAATTTAGAACTAAAACTGCTTTCTACTGAGAGAACTGGAAAGCTTTTCTTATAAAAGAGTGTTATTATTCTGTTGATGAGTTAATAAATAAGAGATTTAATGAAATAACATAACACACTTTGTTGACCTCAATGAAGTTTACATCCAATATTATATATTTTTTGTCTTAAAAAAATAAAAAAAATAATAGATTGTAAATAGCTAAGGCAAATAAAATTATGTGTACAAACAGCATAGGTAAATTTCATTGTTAGATTGATAGGGTTTAGCAAATATTTCTGAATTGTCCATGGTGTGGGTGCCATGTTTTGAATGCTTTGATTCATTACTTTTTTTTTATTTTTTATTATGTTCAAACTTTGTTAATGAAGACTGAATAGTGAATACTACTTAGTAATATTATTGCTCAATATTATTTTTTAAATATTTGAGCAGTAGAAAAGACAAACTGCGTCCTGCATTCTATACTATCAATGAAAATTCACTTTGAACACAAACACTAGCTTAGCTAAGGGTTGTTACCAGGTATACTAGTTATGTCAGTTACCAGTACACATTGTTGTTAGCAAGCTGTATTGAAACTTACCCAATCTTCAGTGTAATTAATTTGTATATTTGTATTTATTACTATCGATATTAGCGCCAATGTATAAAAATCTACCAGATCTATTGAGATTTATGATTATTGCTCTGCTTCCTTGGATGGTAGAGTGATGATATATGGCCTATACTATGTTAATGAAAGAATTATTGAAATTGGTCCAGTAGTTTCAGAGCCTATTCGTTACAAACAAACAAACAAAAAAAATATCTTTCCTCTTTATAATATTAGTGGTAGTAATAATTACTACTAACACTAAGGTTCTTCTGTTTGAATATAAAATATTTCAATCTATAGATGTACCAATGAATTTGTGAAATGGCTGAAATCAAAACTATAGTTGTCATTGTCAAATACATACTGTTTTGGTTTTATTGTACATCAACATCAGTTCAGGTCTATTTGCAGCGATAGTGGTGCCATCTTACACTTCATGGATTTATTGGTACAACCTCTGTAACTAAATATGAATATTTCTAAATCTACCCTCACATAAACATCACATTCTGTTTCATATTTTTTCTTAACCGCCAGTACCATACAAACTACAGCTCAGTTCAGTGCAGAATTAATTATCATATATAATTTCAAACAATCCACTTCAGGAAAATTAAAAAAAAATTGTTAGGTACTTTGTTAAGTTGTAAATATCAATGGATATATCATGGATTGCAGTCGACGCCGACGATTGCATCACTATGTCTGCGGAGTCGCCGCGGCACGTGCGGTCGGGCGGGCCGCTCATCGTGCCGTCCCAGCCACCGAGCGACCGCAGTATCATAGATGCGGTTTCAGGGTTCATTAACGATGTTACACTCTCCTCATCGTCCAGTGTGGACCCCAAGGATGTGATACAGTGGGCGAGGTAAGGATAACAATATAACGTGAATTCGGAGCATGGCATATCCAGTATAGCACTAGTCGGTGATCTCTTTTCATATCAAGCCTATTTAATAATGATTGTATGGTGATCATTAAATAGACATAAAAACTGCAATTTACTAGTTTTGATGACAGGGTACCCACATAGTATCACCACAGAGTACCCATCTATGTAAGAAAAAATGTTTGGTTCTATTACAAAATTTACCCCATATCGAAAATTAAATTGTTTAGACACAAAACACATCCGGAAAACCTACAGGAATTTTGAACATGTGTCATCAGTACAGTGTACTGTAGTGAGTTGCGGTCAGATAGTGTATTTGCCACCTATGGTGCGTTTACCATCAACTTTTATTAAAAAAAATATTTGCTTTTACTTTAAGTTTAAACTATAATTATAGTTTCTCATCTTGTTATAAAATCTCCATTGTACAAATCTGATAAATATTAGACCTTGGTACTAGACATTTTTTTTAGTTTACACAGAGGAAGCCAGTGAAGGTTTGAGATTGGTTAAACTTTTATCTTCCTTCACAGGTTTGAAACTGCAGACATCAATGAACCAACACCAGAAGGAGACAGCGAAAATGATGTAACCTCACAGCTGTTAATCTTGGGCTACGGCGCTGGAGTCCAAGTATGGCTCATACCTCCTTCAGGGCAGGCTCAAGAGGTGTTGTCATGGCGACAAGGCGTAGTGAGGGTGCTCCGTATACTGCCCACTCCGCAGCACGGCGACTGCTTTGCATCGAAGAGGCCCCTCATAGCTTTGTGTGACTCCGCCAGCCCTGGACCTTCATTCTGCTCGCTTAGTTTTTATTCAATTAGGTGTGGTGAACAGGTCAGTAAAGTTTGACTTTTGTATGCATTACTATTTAATTGTAATTTAACGCCGATATTCCAAAACAATACTTAGTTCTGAATTATAATTTATAAGTAGAACTAGGGACATATTTTCATCATCGTCGACATAGAGACATAAAAGGACATCGAAATTCAGGACAGAGATTGTTTTAGTTAATATTGCAATATGACTTCTAAAGTGTGTTTAATGAACTTTTGAAGTCAGCAATATGCTAAGTTTTTTCAAATTAATTTGAAATTGGAAATAGTGAATGTCTATCGTCGGCGTCGACTGCAATCCATAAATGTATAGGGGGAGACCTTCGAGCTACCGACAATGCTAAGAACTAAGACGTGAATGAGAATTTCACACACATGGTCAAGTAGCTCAAGTGGTCAGAGCGTTCACCCTGCAAGAGACTGGTCGCTGGCTAAGTCCCGTCTAAACATTAAGTACCTTTTCCAATTTTAAATCGATTGTAGAGAGTGTGTAAACATCTTTATATACATTTCCGTTCATACATACATTTGATATATATCATAAAAAGAAAAACTCAAACAAAAAAGCGTTGGTTGCTTAGTGGTTACGAATTATTTACTATTTACTTATTATCTAGTCTCTGTTCAAGACTATCGCTTGTCAACATTGATAGTGATAGTAGAAATAGGCAAGTTTATACTATATGGAAACAAATTCACGTTATCCTCCTACAGTTCACGTGTAGTATGTTATCGAAGTATGCAGGCATAATATTAAACTATACATACATAAAATAGTAGGGCTGTTAAATTTATTTACTTAATATTTAATTATAGAAAAGTCATAACAGAAACAAAATTTCACAGTAAAATAAATAGGTGTATTACGTCTAATCAAAGGTGCAAAGGTGCCCATCACGGTGGTGGCATTCCCCCTCGGGATAGTAATGGAAACGTAAAAGAATGACATTTTGTCTAGAGGCCCTGAGTTATTACGGTGGTAGGACTAACAAGAGTGGTGCTATTTTTACAGAATATTAAAAAAAACTCGATATCAATATGTACAAGCATTTATAAGTAATTGCGAATATATCTACCTAAATTAATAGTAGTAAAGTTAGGTACATTATTTCTTTGGGTGGTTGTGTAATAAGTGCACAACCCTACTTATAATTTGATAATGAATACATTTATCAGTAAAAAACTCAAGGTGGAGAAACATGCTATGTGTGTTATCATTTACGGCAGTGAAATGAGTGACGTTGTTTTTTATTACATCATCTGAGGACGGAGGCGTGTCAATGACCTATTAGTTCGATCAAAGTATTAAGATTATGGGTCCGAGATCTGGGCAATGCTAACCTCACCTGTATGTGTTGATTGATGACTAAGAGCTGTTCAGACATAGTCGCTCCCATAAAAATAAATCGGAGGGAGGAGGCAGACCTTCGGGCCTGACTGAAGTAGAAAGCCTAACCATAGTTTCACAAATTCCTCGGAACCGGAGAGAAAGCCGTCGATCCCGGTTGCCAATGTTGCCATAAAAACAGTCGAGTAGAAATCGAAGTTCAGTTTCATTTAAACTGGAAAACCGACCCCAACTGATTTACCTGAGTACAATTTTTGGTACCTCTGCCTACGCAGAAGAGAAATAGGCGTGAGCATAATTATGTATGTACGTAATAGAATGCGACTACTAGCGAATACGTGTCCTTATTGACAATGCATAACCGCGATGATAGCATAGTCGTCCCCCCTTTTTATTTCTATTCACCCCAATTTAACATAACATAACATAAACTCACGCCTATATCCCCGAAGGGGTAGGCAGAGGTGCTAGCACCCTCATTTCGCCAGTTTATGTTTAGGTCCCAATGTGTGAGGTGGCGAACCTATTGCCATTAACCGGGCACTTATAAACCTGCGATAAATACACACATAACTTCGAAAAGCATCGAAAAGTCATTTGGTGGGTGCCATGGGAAAACCTGGGATCGAACCCTAGACCTCATCTCACCGATTTATTCAGTATTTTATTTCATTCCATTAACATTTTACTTTTTTGTTAACAGGTGAAAAGCATAAAATTCAAGAATCCAATACTCGACGTGTTAGCAAATAAACGTTCCGTTGTCATATCATTCTCGGAACGTTTCGCTGTCTTCGACGCGGCGACACTCGAAGACCGCATGTCCGTCACTACTTGTTACCCGTGCCCATGTCCTTTAGGCGGCAGCTTGCCTATAAATCCCATTACATTGGGTGACAGATGGCTGGCGTATGCTGATAAGAAACTCAATCAGTCCAAAAGGAGTAGCGGAGGATGTGAAGGTAAGGACTTTTTTTTTGTGCGCAAGATCCCCAACTACCACCCCCGCCAAAGTCGGTGGAGGTGGTTATATCGGACTCGAACTGACTTAAACGTACGCCGTCTATGGGTCCCTGATTGCCGGAGGTGAGATTATACATGACTAGCTGTTGCCCGCGGCATGTCGATTATCGCGTTGTACGACTCTACTCGATTCTTTACTTGTCTCTCTATACTACTTCTCCTTGCTGTCCTGTCAACGGAAATAGCGATTTTAACGCCAATGTATAGAAATCTTCCGAATGTATTGAGATTTATGATTGTTGCTCCGCTCCCTTGGATGGTAGCGTGACGATATATAGCCTATGTTACCCTTAGATATTATAGCTTTTTATAGGTGAAAGAATTATTAAAATTGATCCAGTAGTTTCGGAGCCTATTTGCCCTATGAATTTAAAGGGCAAAATGGATATACTTTTTTTTAACAATCCACTTTGTTCCAACTGTGGTGAAGCTTTGTGGGGCAGAATAGAAGTACTCAAGTATACGCTTGTGACTCATGAACTCGTTTGATAAAACTGTCTGTCTTATCTTAATTAAATTTAAATTATTTTGTGTTCTATAAATTGCGTAGATATAAAGAATATAAAAATAATCAAATAGTTTTATGTTCTAAACATTGTATAGATAAGGAAGTAGAAGACAGTCTTCCTACAGTCCCGGGTCTTTAAAGCGGGGCGTGTACGTGTTTGTAATGGTGACCCTCTTTTATGAGACTTTGCTTTTAGCTTAACATCAGGCGAGGTGAAGTCAAATTAACGTACCAGAAAAAAAATAGGGAAAGGAGTAGAAAAGAAAGATGTTATAAAATACACCATTAATGAAGATAGATCAAACCCTCTTGTTTTTGTTACTTATTTTTGAATAAAACCATATCAAATGTATACTATAATTAAAAAGTTGCAAATACTTCATCATAAATAAAGATCGATTAATTTCTTTGTCTATTAACGGATATTGACTTATTGTATCGTGTTTATTGTGTAAACTTCGTTGACCTTAGTAAACACATATCGTCGTAGGTATTATACAGCCCGTGCGTGACTAATCAAAGAGTGTGTGCTGCTTAACGCTTGTTACTATAATGCTATTTTATATACATACCATTTTACTTTGAAGAATTAATTTCGTTTATTCAGTTTATGCAAATAAAGAGCACATGTGAACGTCAACATTTTACATTTTCATAGATATAGTCAAGCAATATTATAATCTATTTGAAAATGAGTCTTTATGAATTACTACATGTGCCCCTTAATTTAATTCGCAATGAAACAGACTGGTCTTATGGTCCTGCAACCCTTAAACGGCTTTCACACTGTGTACCTCACTGTATACTACCAATCCAGTCGATCGTCCAAGTGTTAAAAAATATTAAATATATAAAGTAAATAAATAAACGAATAAAAGCCTTTCCTAAGTTTAGCGCCTGCAATTACAGCCCGTCTTCAGTCTGCTTAGGATAACTACATTTACTCCTTTATAGGTCCTTTCGTAGCGTGTATCTAATTAATCTCAATTTCTGGTGTTTCGTCTGTAGGTCTATAGGTGTCTCATCTATGGTTAAACCCAAACAAAAGGATATACTTAACATATTAACGATATGAGAGTTGAAACGTATGTTATATAAAATGCATTTCGCGCCAAATACACGCATTTCTTGTAAAACATTTGGCTATCGAGTCTTTGGCGCGTTGATTAAATATTTGATTTATGGTCATAGTATCCTGCCGCCAGCCTCCGTGGCGCAGCGGTAGTGCACGCGACTGCTACGCACGGAGCGCGGGTTCGATCCCGCTCAGTGCAAAAAGTTCGCGGTCGCGGTTGCCATACAAACATCTATGGCAGTCGTTACGGGTAGTTGGAGCCCTCAAAAGTTCAACCAGTCTAACTTGGAACTTCGATATCGCCATTGGTCATTGGACCATTGGTTGTGGAGGTCAGATGGCAGTCGCTTCACGTTCCGAGAATGATGATTATGGTCATAGTATTAGTACTATTATTTTGTCGGGCCCTCTCCGTAAGTAGCGGCGCCGCCGTGAAACAAATTACTACACAACAATTGCAAATGAATGTGATTCGACAGAAGAAAAATTATATATGTATAGACACCTGCCATTGTTTGTTGACAGATACTACAGTAACATCAATTAACATGTAATAATAACTTATTGTTATCCTACAGGTGAAGGTGTGACCAGCTACACAGCGACAGTGCTCCACGCTGCCAAGTCCCTCAGCAAAGGCCTACGAGGCCTGGGCGAGAGCGTGGCGCAGAGCCTAGCAGGAGGGCGCAACAACTCGCAGTCCCCTTCACCTCCCAACACAGACATACAGCAACCTGGAGTAGTCACTATATTGGATATTGAGGTGAGTGGCCTCATTTACTGGACCTCGATTCTACAAATTCTTAACCATAATCACTCGACTCGGATCACAAAAACTGCCATGGGATTTTCGGAATTATTTATGTTTCTTTAAAGTTCAAAATGAAAAAAAAGAGTTTATTCCTAAAAAAATCCTATTAAAAAGACTACACAATGCCATTTAATTTTGAACTTTAACAGTGTAAAAGTAGAGTCCAAAATTAAATGGCAGTTTTTGTTATCTCAGTTCCTTCACAATGGTTTATTCCCGTGTAAGTATGTCGCGGCTGAAATTCGAGACTATCCGTGAAGGACCTGCCTCCACACCGCATTGGCGACATCGAAGTATTGCAGTTACATCAGTTATCGGATTTTTACGATCCCAACTACCCGTAGCCGTGTGGACCGACGACTTAACGTGCTATCCGACACAGACCCAGACCAATTCAAATAGAATGCATCCAAATATTGGTACTGGGTGGGAATCGAATCCACGCCCCCCTCCACCACTATCTTTCTATTATTAATACATATTTCACTAAATAAAATTTTGAGGCATTAACCTGCTAAATTTTTCAAATCAATTTAATGTTATATAAGCCAAGTCCCGTTTAGACGTTCACTTCTCCAATTTTTTTTTCGATAAATATTTCACATCTTTTCCTTCTCTTTTTTAAGAGTTTAATTCTGCCAATTCTTAGATCTCTGGATACGATATACTTTTATCATTTTGGTGATCTGTTGGGTAACTTTTAGGGTAACGAGGAAGAAGACGATCAGGAGAACGAAGATCCACGCGATCCGATCATCGCTCACTTCGTAGCACACTCAGAGGCGATCATAGCCCTGAAGTTCGATCCGAGCGGCATGCTACTGATAACGGCGGACAGGCGAGGCCACGATTTCCACGTGTTCAGGATCAACCCGCACCCTTGCGGGCCCAGCCTCGCCTCGGTGCACCACCTCTATATACTGCACAGGGGGGACACCACGGCCAAAGTGCAGGTCAGTATAGCATTTTTTTAATTAGGTGCTACTAGAAAATTCGTAATTCTAATTTATAACAGTTACACATAATTTGTGCTGTAATTTCATTCATGTAGTAATTTCCAAAATAATAAATACATTTGAAAGTGATATAACAGTTGAAGAAATTCAATTTCTTGATATAATTTTATTAAAACCCAAGTGAGCAGCAGTGTTACCTGAAATGAAAAAGTTTTTCACTAGTATTATACTGGTGACATTTAAGTGGGCCTGAAAGCCTGAATGGCCATCTTCGAAACTGTCAGTAATTAGAGGAAGAGAACTAAAAGTAAAATTACTACTTCTAGCCAGGAATTGAACCTATTGATTTTGACAAAAAAGTACATCCTGTATTAATACATCACTCCATTGTTTCATAAGCTAAAAAGGAACGAATTCTGGAAAGTAATAACATATGACAATGTTAGTTTAATAAGTAATTTCGGAGATGTCCACTTAAAATAATCACTGTATATTTAAGTATTAAGGTCATAGTTGCCAGTTGCA
This sequence comes from Pelosia muscerda, assembly GCA_963691645.1. Classification (NCBI taxonomy): domain Eukaryota; kingdom Metazoa; phylum Arthropoda; class Insecta; order Lepidoptera; family Erebidae; genus Pelosia; species Pelosia muscerda. The sequence goes on from OY829103.1 coordinate 3,747,125, forward strand.
TATGAAATTGCATTTTAGACACCCGGGATCTGCTCTCTTACTCCTCATTTTCTCAATTAGATATACCAGTTTCCAAGATCTCAGCGGAGCCCCAAACGCTGTATAATGTATAATGTCCACTGTTGCAGGACATAGCGGTGTCGTGCGACTCGCGCTGGTGCGCCGTGTCGACGCTGCGCGGCACGACGCACGTGTTCGCCATCAGCCCGTACGGCGGCGCGTGCGGCGTGCGCACGCACACGGCGCCGCGCGTCGTCAACCGCCTGTCGCGCTTCCACCGCTCCGCCGGCCTGCCCATACACGCCGCCGCCAAGCGCGCGCCCGCCTCGCCCAGCGCCGTGAGTCGCACACGCCCACGAGCCACCACTCTACTCCACTCATCACCACTCATCACCACTCATCACCACTCAACACCACTCAACACCACTCATCACCACTCAACACCACTCAAAATTACTCAACATCACTCATAATCACTCGTATATCAATTATCAGTACTCATAATTACTCATCACCACTCACCAGCACTCAACATTACTCAGCATCACTCACCATTACTCATTATTACTCAACATTACTCAACATTACTCAACATTACTCAACATTACTCAACATTACTAGACATTACTCAACATTACTCAACATTACTCAACATTACTCAACATTACTCAACATTACTCAACATTACTCAACATTACTCAACATTACTCAACATTACTCAACATTACTCAACATCACTCAACATCACTCAACATCACTCAACAATACTCAACATTACTCAACATTACTTAACATTACTCAACGTCACTCATCACCACCCATCACCCATTACCACTCTATATTACACTTCACCACTCATAATCAGTCACAATCATTTATCCACACATAATGACTAAACATATTCATAAAATATCGTCTTTTTTAAATTTCTTCATAGGAGAAGTTGTAAATAGATTTTCCAATGAAAAAATATGAAACAGTTTGCGGAGGTGAACCTCCTCTTTGTGTCTATGGTTCTATTCTCTTTTCATGGTAAGTTTGTAATTGATACATATATAATAAACTGAAATGTTCTCAGATTGCCGACAGCATGGCCCAAGGCGCATGGTACCCGAATCCGCGTTTACCGCCGTATCCGCAGCCCATTACGTCAGGTCCGCTCTCACAGTTACGTCCTACTGCCAACATACCCACACACACCATCACGAGGACTAGTTCTGGTAAGCCATATTATCTCATATTACCTTGTTCTTTGCTTCTTCTTTCTCTTGTAAACAAATATGGATGTTGCTAAGCACAGAATAATTTGTCCAATTGGACTTTTTTTTTAATAAGTTCCGCGGAAGGTTTGAAAAAAGTAATGGGTCACTGGAACAGGAAAAAAAAATTCACGCGGTCGATTGGAAACAATTGGTTTTAGTTGACTTTAGTCCGAAACAATCACCACCGTCGGGTGACTTATCCATGGGGATTTAGGCATGAAAAAAAGAGAAAACACTAACCAACTTAACTATCTATACTCCATTTGTTTAGGTATTTAAGTAAACGTAAACAATTTCGTGAGTTTTAAAGACTAAAAACCGGTATAACCGGTGTAACCACTAGTTTTTTTTTACAATTGTTAGTCAGTTAGATAGCCTAGTTTATTTGTATAACATGTATTTTTATAAAAAGTTGCCACAAGATTGCTTACCTTTCGTCAAGTACTTTAACAAATACAGTATAGACATATTGAATTTAGTTGAATTAAGACTATCCCTGGCTACATCCATGGTTAAATGATATAAGTACAGTCTTATAGCCATGTCCGCCCTAAGGGCTTGTACACAGAACTGCGATGCGTTGCGATGCGAGTTCGCAAAACAGTTATTTCGATAGATTTTTTCGTTGATTCGCATCGCATCGCGTCGCATTGCAGTTTTGTGTACAAGCCCTAACCCCTCGGTCCCGCAGGTCGGCAGCGCCTGTCGTCGCTGTCGGAGGACAGTAACGCGGCGCCGCTGATGGCGCGCGCGCGCTTCGGCCCGCCGCCCGCCAACTGCGCGCGCGCGCTCGCGCCCGTCGCCTCGCTCTACCTCATGGCGGCCACGGGCACGCTCATACAGCTGCTCATACAGCCCAAGCCGCAGTCGGGTTAGTGCCTAAAATTTCTACTTTTCTAGATTCCTTTCTCATAGTATTTCGTCATCATTTATTTTATCTGAAGATTGTAACTATGACTTAACTACCATGTAGCGCCATCTATCGACAGCAATATAACTACCGATTCTACATCGCGATAGTGAAGTGCAAGTGCTGAATAGCATACAATATAGTATCTTTTTATTGTAAATCAAGAACAACACCAAGTGTAAACTAGGTTGCAAAACTGGTGTTCAATAATAATAGTAATAAATAGCGTGAAGAAGTACAAGTGCTTATTTGAACAGCACCCAAGCTTACCATTGAATGAACGGTATGCGGTCATTTGACGACCTAGATATAAAAAAGCGTGTTATCAATATGAATTCTTGACAGAAGATGTCAATAACTTTTTGCCACATAAATGTAAGCGATTCCGTAGTGAATCGCTTACTGCATACTACTTAAGCGTTAACCCCCCTCCCCCCGTCCCCTTCCTTTCTCAGGTATAGAACTGTTCTTAATGATCCAACAGTTACTACTACTTATCGGTTCCAAAAATCATGGTTAGCGTAATGTAGGTGTTAATACATCTCCTCACCCCTTCAGACATTTACAGGCGGGAATTTAAGTATGTTTTCCTATAACAGGTGTCCCGAAGGAAAAAGTCAGCGACGAGACGAGCATCGACCTGGAAGTGACGAGTATAGCGCAGTGGGAATTACAGCGCCCCGTCAACGCTGCCGACCTGCTCGCGCCGCTGCCGCCCTCCAACCCCCTGCTGCAGCCTGCCGCCGCACGGGTAAGGGGGGGGGGGCATTACGTCACAGTTATATAGATAGATAGATAGATAATTCTTTATTGTACACCTTAGAACAATGTTAGCAGTACAGTAATAATCACAAAGTTGCATGTACAATGGGCGGCCTTATCGCCAAAGGCGATCTCTTCCAGGCAACCTTATACTTTATATTAGATTACAGTTATATTAGATGGTGTCATGTAGGCCTAAACACTCTTTATGGTAACGTTGACAGAACTGCTTTAAAAGCTTACACTTTGGAACCCGAGGTCTACGTTCCTATTTATCTCTTTTTTTTGTTTATTTTAACGCGAGCGAGTGACTAACTAACCTCCCAACCTCAAAAGGAAATCGTGCGCCAAAGCGTCATTGTCAATCGACAGAAGTGTACCTAGGAACCCTGAACTAAATATCCTATTTGAAAATTGTGAAAAAAAATTTGAAATTCAACGGTTGGTTATAGCACTTCACTTATTTCATACTTTTTTTATAGCTACACAGATAACTAAAATCTAATATCTTACATAAAATATTATGCTATGTAGCTTCCAGAGGAACGTTCCCTTTAATATATCCTATCCTATATAAAAATAATTCCTTGATAATGTAAATAGATGCAAAAAAAGCATTTAAATATTGTTTTAATGTAATTCGAAGTAGTCTGGATAGAATTGTCTATATAACAGTAGCGAAGGGGGGAAAATTTCAAAAGGGAAGCCTGTGGTAAATATCGTACCTCTTTTAGAACGAGTATAGTACAAATTTAATCATCTATACAGGCTTTACTTAGCAGACCAAGCCGGCAGGAATATGTTTATGTAAACTCCTCACCACTGCTATTTAGAATGCATGATGACCGTCATCATTGTCTAAATAACTTTTTAATTTTTATTTTATTTATTGCATTATTTCAGTAGATAAGATGTACTAACATAGTTTATTAAGTTGTAACACTAACAATCATTGTATGGATTTTTATTAATCTGAAATAAATGATATAATAATAATAATAAAAAATTTCATACAATATATATTTATATTTACATTGGATTTATCCTGTAAACCCGGATAGGGTTAGTGTAGGATAACCAATTTTAACATCTAATTTATCCATAATCCATACACTTACATACTTTTGTTATTATTAAAACATTGATATTATAAAATAAAACGGTAGGCAGTTAGCTTATAACACTAAAAGACAGCTCGCGTAGAGCTCAGCTGTGGTAGGTACGGGCGCGCCCTATACGCAGTGCTCCATTTTTTGTAATATTTTTTTTAACATTTTAATATTGTTTGTTTATAGAGACAGGGAGACACGGGCATGAGCGAGGAAGAGCGATGGCTATCACAAGTCGAGATAGTGACGCACGCCGGGCCGCATCGCCGACTGTGGATGGGGCCACAGTTCGTCTTCAAGATTTACAACTGTACCGGGTTAGTATACAGGCTGGATTACTCAACTGGTTGTGGATGGCCCAATACTACACTATGAGGCATATTGAACAATGATCAAAAGAGTCTCGAGCCCGATTTGAATGGACAGACCTTCGTCATCGGATTTTCAAAATTTCTAGTCTAAAATGGAACCCACATTATTGCTGTTAAAAATATCATATTCTGTATTATTAAATCATTCGACTGTCTCACTAATTAACATTTTGGGAACAGTTATTGTGAAAAACTTAAATTAAAACCTATACATATACATACATATTTTCCGAACAACCCCCTTCTAGGTCCAAATCGGTTATAAAATCACCACGTTGGTGACTATTGCATTAAATGAACAGTTTAAAGTATTTCACTGTTTTCAAAATTAAGAAATAATAGTCTATCCACTCTGTATCTGATCTATAATGTTAGTAGTAAACGCGACTGCTAGGCAGGAAGCGTGGGTTCGATTTCCGCTCAGTGCAAATACTTTTGTGCATGAATATGAATATTTGCATTGGTCTGGATGTTTTTATGTATAATAGGTATGTATCTTAAAAAAGTATTTAAGTATGTTTATCCGCATTCTAGAACCCATAACACAAGCTAGTTAAACTATGCTTACGATGGGTCTAGGTGTCGTGTAGATTGTTCTAGAATATTAATTTATTTAGTAGTAAGTGGTAACCAGCAGTATGTTGTCGTGCAGGTCGAGCTCGTCCCTGTCGGAGGCGGAGGCGGTGGAGGTGGACCCTGCCGGCGTGGCGCGCTCCAACCCCGTCAACATGCCCGGCGTGCGCCCCGTCGTGCCCGTGCTCATCGACTCCGGCTCGGCCAGTCAGTACCCGCCCACCCCCACGACCCATTACCCGCGACCCACTGTATACAAGCCATTACCCGCGACTGACCAAGATCCAGGACTCAGTGGTTGTCACCCACTGTGCATTGACTACGACTACTACCCGCGACCCACGACCTACTCGAGACCCACGACCTACAAACCACGACCCATTACATACCTTCGGCATTCATATTCATTACTAAATTATCCTATTATTGTTATGTATATTGTTTGACGACCTCCGTGGCGTGGTGGTGTACGCAGGAGGCGCGGGTTCGATTCCTGCTCAGTGCAAATATTTCTATGAATATGAATATTTGCATTGGTCTGGGTGTTTCTATGTAATATGTATTGTATTGTTGTAATATGTATTTACAAAAAAATATCTAAATATCTTTATCCGCATTCTAGAACTTCGATCCCAAAATGTTTTTACAGTATTTTCATTAATAAATATAAATTACTTTAACTCGAAAATTAAAATGAATCTAGAAATCTGAAAAAAGACCATCTTCTTCAACACACACGCTTTCCTTAGAGCTTCGACAATTCTAACAGTCTTCTGATGTTATTGTATAGGTTCCCTGGAACACTCTCCTTCAGACAGTTTCCGTCGCAAGTCGCTGCTGGCGGACAGCGGGCGGGCGCCGTCCGTGTGCGACGTGCAGCTTAGAGAGGATCTGGCAGAGGCCATGAAGGAGGATCACGGTATGTCACTAGTTTATATAGCTACACAACTGGGTGTGGGGCCCACCAAGACCTGCAGGGCCCTAGCAGTGCACCTGCTGACTAACGGACGAGATTCTGGCTTATGCTGTCTACTCTGGGTCCTTTAAGCGGGGCGTGAAATGTCAATTTGACTTCACCTCGCCCGATGTTAAGCTGAAGCCAGTCTCATGAAAGAGGGTCGTCACCATTGCAAACACGTTCAGTGCTACAATGGTGGCGCTCAGCTTGACGGCCTCATCAGATGCTTTTTCACGCCCCGCTTAAAGAACCCGGGACTGTAGGAAGAAGGAAACACGTGCGCCGGTAAGGAATTCCAGGACTTAATGGTGCGGCGGAAAAAAGACTCACCGAACCGCTTGGTTCTTGATGGAATATTCTGCACCGTATGCGGTAAAAGTCACAAGTCACTGCCACTGACATTTTAAATTCGGTAATGTGGTAATGAAGGAGTCTGTGGGTCTACTTACGCTAGTAATATTAATGTCTATGGTAATCTCTTTACATAATCATCATCATCCTTGCGTTAGTCCCGGTCTCATCCGAAGCCTTCACCTCAAAGTTTATGGTCTGCTTTCCGGCTTTTTCTCTTCCATTTCGCAGTAATATGGTACAATCTTTACTGTTAGTCTTATCGTCTACTGCCTTTATTATTATTGCCTACCTACATCTTGCTTGAGAAGGTTTATTATTAATCGTTAGTTGGCTTCTTAGAGCGAATTTCAGCAATGATAACGATCAAGCTGAACTAAACCGCGTTATCACGGTTTATTCTATGAATTTAGTTAAGGTTAACACACACAACGACTTAGTCTTTAATTGCTAGGGTGTGGGATTGCACCACTTCTGATCGATGGCCATCTCTAGTTTGGAGCTGAACCTATTGAGTGTGGGAACCACAGTGTCCGCATATTACCATCGGAATAGGAGGCCTGCTTCTGCTAGGGTGACAGGCGCCGGTACCTGTCACCTACAGGCGCGCGCTTTTAGACAGAGGTTGTTAAGCGACCTCCGTCGTCTAAGTCGCCTTCGCTTCAAGATATAACACACCTGTAATCACAAATGGTCTAAACATGCCTTTACATGTAAGAGGAATTAGATGGATAGTCAGTAATGAATGTGAAATGGGATAACAATTCATGTTTAAGTTTACTTACATAACTAATATCAAGTTTCAAATGAAGCATTAGTGGAATTATCACATGTTTATTTGAGTAGCGGCATTGTCATATCTTTTTTTTCTAACCTGTGGAATCCCTTATTGGAGCTAGTATTTATGGTGAAGCATGTTACCATGACTCCTAGGCATCCCTCTTTTCCAGCTGTACCATTATTGATACTACTGGGAATCGTTGTCCCACTAGTACCATTCTATACGATACTAGTATTGTAGCAGGGTTTATTCCATTCCCTAAGAAACATGTTCTTATGAATCCTAGCTTAGATTTGCATCCTACGAGTCCCCTATCTCCTTGAGTACATTTTCCATTTGCTTTGATTCTTGCATTATATATACCTTTTGCTTTTTCTATTTTAACAAACATTTAATATGTTAAAAGTTTATACAATTACATAAAATAAAGAGTACATAACAATCGCTTTGCCACCTCTCTCCATAAACGGTAATTACAATATAAAGATTATAACTTAAATCTCATTCCACCGAAGCGTTTAACTATTTTTTTAAATTTAAGTACCTTGAAACATAATTTAACAAAGGGTAAAAAAATATAACCAAAGAAGCTAACACATCATTTAACGTTACGTCGTTCATAATTTACCACCATCGTAATCTTGCATCGCGAGTGCCAAGTTTGAATCGGATATGTAAACGCGTGAACACGCAAGAGACCAAAACTGAAGAGGGAGCGCCGCACACGGAGCGTAAGACCGCCGCCGGCCCTATACCGAAGCCTAAGGCATCGTACCGACCCTCCCTCGGCCCGCGATATATTCCGACACTCGAGCACGTTGCCTAACTTTTTGGTATACTATCAAATCAGTTCACAACACGCAGGCAGAGTGCTCGAACAATAACCCTCATCTCCCGCCAGCGTGTCACATAGTAACGGTTGCCTTCGGTTTCGTATAGGGGCGGCGATCGCGCAGTCAGCGGACTCGCGCAGGGCGGAGCGCGCGTGGGCCGTGGACCCGCTGGGCTGCGTGGTGCAGCCGGCGCCGGCCGCGCCCGCCGCGCCCGAGGCCGAGCCCGAGCTGTACGCGTCGTCCAACTGCGACGAGGCCACGTTCCGGCCCGTGCTGCGCGCGCCCGCGCCGCCCGAGGCGCGGCCCGAGGACGCGGCGCGCGCGCTGCCCGCCACCACCACCATCCCCGCGCAGCGCCTGGCGCCGCCCGCCCGCGCGCCGCCCGCGCCCGCCGCGCCCGCCGCGCTGCCCACCGCCGTGCTCATCCCCGCCGCGCTGTCCGCGCCGTCCGCGCCGCGCCGCGCTGTAGATATTAGCGTAAGCGAGGAGGTTCGAGAGACGATGGATGCCAGGCCGCGTGCCAGAGAATCGGCCCCCGCCGAACGAGAGAGCCAGAGACCTCCCGATGCACTGCCAAAATCGAGGCGGTCGGATGATATTCAGCCGACCGTCGAGTCTAGGGTTAGGCGATCTCCCACCCCGAAGTCGAATAGTGATATAGTCGGTAGTGACGGTAGTTGTAAGGATAGCAAATCTAGAATAAAAGGAAGCTCCCGATCTCGAGACTTCGGCGAGAATGCGGGTGCTTCCACGTCGAAAGGTAATCAGGAGCAAACGGAGCTCAAAGCTCCTAAAGTAGATAAATTAAAAAAAGTGGAGCCTGAGGTGCCGGTTAAAGTAGAAGTAACTAAAAAAGTAGAAACGGATTCCAAGATTAAATTTGAAAAAGCCAAAAAGGTAGAGCCTGTTCAAACATCTGTTAAAGTAGAAAAAGTTAAAAAGGTAGAGCCTGTTCCAACATCTGTTATTGCAGGAAAGGTGGAGTCTGTTGAAATAGCTGCTAAGGTAGAAAAACCTGAAAAGGTAGAGCCTGTTCCAATATCTGTTAAAGTAGAAATAGCCGAAAAAGCAGAATCTGTACAAACATCTGTTAAAGTAAGCAAAACAGAAAAGGTAGAGTTTGTTTCAACATCTGTTAATGTAGGTAAGGCGGAAAAGGTAGAGTCTGTTCAAACATCGGTTAAAATAGGGAAACTTGAAAAGGTAGAGCCTGTTCTAAAATCTATTAAAGTAGACAAAGTAAAAAAGGTTGAACCTGTTCTAAAAGACTCCGTATCAAAAGAATCTAGGCGATCAATTCCGAGAGAAACAGTTCGTAAGGAAGATTCCCCTCGAATTGATTCAAAAGAACCAGTATCAAACGATCCTGTTGGCAAGAAATCTGCTTGGAAGGAGCCTAAGGACTTTGTTTCTAAAGAGTCTATGATAAAAGAATCGATTGTAGTTACAGATACCTCAGTGGAGACACCATCGCTATCTGGTCCGTTGAAAGTTTCCTCAAAGAAAAAATCAGAGTCAAAGGTTATAAAAGAAAAAATCGAAAAGAATGAAGTTTTACAAGATGACATAAAAACAGAGGATCAAGCGTGGGATATGCTTTTGAATGAACCAGATAAACCGGATCCAGGTAGCAGTTTGCCGACAGTAGATGCTAAGATTGTTGAAGAAGCTAAAACAAAACCTAAGAAGAGCCGCAAAGGTAAAAAGATACAAGATGATTTTCATGCCAAAGAGGAGGAAGATACATTTGTAGAAATACATGCTATTGAAGATAAACAACAAGAGCCTAGTGGCGAACTAGTATCAATTTCCACTCCATACGAAGAATTACAACCTATTACTTACTTTACTAAAACGAAAAAATCGCGCTCTTCTAAAAGTGCTACTCCTGAGAAGAAAGAGTTTGACGTCAGAGATATCTGGGGTCTAGAGACAGAACTAACACCTGCACCTAAGTATAAGAAAAATGATGATGATTTACCTGCTAGTGGAGTTGTACCTGATATAAATATAAAAACTAAATCTAAAGAAAAAGAACCAGAGGCTCTTAAAATAGATACTCTTGAAGTTACTGATGTAGAACCTGAAAGCACGGTAATCATAAAAGAGTCTGTTAAATCCAAGAAAAGCAAGTCCCTCTCGCCTTATGCCGATCGCAAATTAGAAAAACGTTATGAAAGTGAAGTTAAAGATGTGTATGTAATAGATACGGTAAAAGACGAGTTTCCAGAGATCCAGATAACTGAAGGGAAATCACGTAAAAAGTCGCCTCAACCCGAAAGAAGTCAACAAGTGGAAATCGTAGAACAGCCTGTCATTAAATCGTGGAGTTCAATAGCAGCGGCTAAAGGTGGCAAAAAAGAGGGAACTTCTATTACAGAAGACACAGTTCAATTAGAAAAAATAACCAAGAAAGTGGCTGAAATAGGTTTAGAAGAACAAGAAGGTTCTTCGAAAGGTTCTTCTTTACAAGAAAAATTAATTCAACTTTGTAAAAGACCTGATATCATGGTAGCTGAATGTGATGCGCCCAGAGAACTAAATTTTGTTGAGGAACATCACTCAATATATGATTTACCGCCGTTAGAGCCTTTAGATTTCGGTTTAGACGATTTTAAACTAGAAGAGATGCGAGACAGTCTTCTAGAAGTTGATGATGCGACTATAACAAGCCCTATATGTAAGATTGATATAGACAATATATTATCAACTATAAAAGAAACCACAAGTAAAGCTATAGAATCAAGTGCTTTCAATTTGGTAGAATTAGAAAAAAGGCCTGTGAAAAAGGAGAGAGGTTTTAATGTAGTCGAAAATGATAAGATAACCACGCAAGAAGTGAAAGTGGACGAAGATAAATTTGAAGATCAAGACGTAGAGTTAACTGATAGTGACAAGGAGGAGAAAAAATCCATCGGTGCTTCTATCGTAACTTTGCCTTCAACTAAGCAATCATCTAAATCTAAAAAATCGCGTAAGAAGAGAAAATAATATCGTGATGTAGTAATGTGTTCAATGATATTAATAGTTTTTTCGTTTCAATTTTGGCAATATTATATTTGTAGGTATAATAATAATTAACGAATTGCAATATTTATTGTAGTTTAATAACGAGATATACTTAGCTTATGTTATGCCATTGCACAACGATGTTGTGAGGTCTACATTGTACCTTATGCCAATTCACTTGCGTTGGTTATTTAGCAATAATTTTACTTGGCATAACTTAAGCTGAAAATATATCTGCCTTTCGCAAATAGAATCCGACATTCGCTGCTGTTGTAGTAATATTAGTTAAGAAATTCAATTCTATAGTTAAGCACAGGTAAAAGACAAAAAAAAAACTTAAAATGTGAATAAAAACTGATTTAAAAATATTTGCTACTGAAGCCTAAAGTATATAGGTGGTAACTTTTATCATTATTCTGTAGCGGTATTGTATGTCATATCAAAAAAAAAAGAAACAAAAATAAAAAAAAACTTGCAAAAGAAACAAAAAATTTAAACTATTCTATTTTTTGTGAGGACACAAAATGGCAATAGCTTTTGGAGAAAGTATTACATATACTCGTAGTTTTAATATTTCAGTGATACATATTAATAAGTTCACATGTGCTTTGGTGCGATGTCTTCATAAAAAATAGAATACATTTTTTTTTGTATGACAAGTACTCCTTTAGTACTTATCTCTTTTCTTTATTTAGGTTTAGATGTAGCGAAATCGAAGTTGAATAATAATTTATCGAATCAATAAGCTAAATAGAATCGTTCTACATGCGATGACCTTTTATTAGGCCAGTATTTTAATTTTAGAATATTGCTTATCTCTCTTTTAAACAATCGGGCTTGTTGTATGGACTTGGTATAATATATATTTCGTTTAATCAGCTACACTGAAGTTGTTCCCTTTGCAAGGGACATACTTGGTCTTGATAGGATCGAGGCTCACTTTTAATTATTTGTAATTATATTGCGATCATACCTCAGTATTAATTTATTGTGTTCCTCAAACCACTGTTTCTGAATGAGATATTACAGGGTTTTTTTGGTTTAACCTATGCACCTATATACTAATAATAACTGTTTGATACTTGTCACAACATTCTGTCTCAGAATGAGCGCTTCACAAAATATTTACAACCAAACAATCGTTCACTCAAAAGTTAAACATTGCAGAAAGTACACTTTAGCAAATTGAGCATCTTGGAAGTTATATATTTTGTCGATAAATTTAATAAAATATATATTCCAAAGTAGTCGCTGTAGTAAATCTCCTCTATTTAAAAAAATCTTATTCTTACAATCATATCTAAAGAGATATGTTAACAGTATCAATACTTTCTATGGAAGTCTATTATTGAAATAGAAGCTAAATTATTCTTAATTGTTGTTTGGTTACTTAACATTTTGAGAAGTACTTGTAAAAGTTTTTAGTATTCTCATCACTAATCGCTGAGGCTTCACGTATTGTGCCTATCATCCATACATGTTAGGTTCCTTTTGCCTTATTCATTCATATTCTATTCTAATTACAAATCTTAGCAGGCTTAAGCAGTGACAACCAAAAGTATTCTGCGATATCTCTTTCGGAAGCAGTCGATCGCTTACTGACTTAGTGAAACCGGTATATAATACCTTCTGAGAATGTACGGCTGTCTTCTTGTACAAATATATTGTAACTATCGACAAGTATTATTTATTAACCAATGTTTTAATAATTTTATTTAGTTTTAAAAAGTTGAATCATGACAAATATTTAATTTTATCATATGATTGACTAAACAATTTACTTTTTTTGGGAATTTATTTCGCTTTTGAAGTATGTAAGCATGTTATATATAGATGGTGCATAATACTAATTTATTATTTGACGATGAGACTCTTGTCTCTATGAATTGTAAGTTCGTCTGTGTAAGTGGAAAGTTAATCGGTCTCAATTATTGTTAATGATAAAGGCTAATCATTTTAGTGAATCAAGGAAATTAGACTATGAAATTATTTCTCTAAATTATTTCAATATTGCGATCTCTAAATTTAGTGTAGTCTTTTGACAAATGAATTACTGACTTATACAGATGGTAGGATTAGCTGGGTGCAGTTATACACTAGTATTTTAATCAATCCACATGGTACTTATTTGGAAAAATTTACTTATTTTTGATTCCAAACCGTAAATATAACATCTTATTATTTAGATATCGTTTATTCTTCATATGCAGTGTTGTTAGTATTACGTATCAATTAAAACTTATTAGTAGACCTTATTGACGGCAGCTTATGACATTTTATCAGAGCGGATAAATTAAAACAACAAATTATTTGACAACCAAAATCTCTCCTAAGACAGTAGTTATATCAAAATTTTGCTCTCATCTATGACGCAATCCTGCCTATATTTACACGCGACGTGAAATACATGTTATATATAACCAAAATAGCAGATATATAATCGTCAGAAGAGGCTTCTATGACAGCTAAGTAAATATACTTTTGTGAAACTATGACTAAATAATATATATATATGGTGCAGGCTTAAAGACTAGGCACAGTTTATTGGCCATCATTTATTAATTACGTATACTGGAAGAAAGTCGGTTGGAATAGTGATATATACCGTAACCATTGTAGGGTAGGTATATGTTTATATGTACCACTGGTAAACGCATAAAATCGCAAGAATTAAGCCCGATTCACACAGCACGGGTGCAGTGCAGGCGTGTGTCGTTTTGTCATCCATCGCCGTTTTCTTAATATAGTATTTTTTACTTTATTTTGTGTAAACGGCGATGGATGGAAAAATTACCCACGCCCGACCCGCATCCGCGCTGTGTGAATCACGCTTTAGATAGTAGTCTTAAAACTGACTTAAAAAAATTTGTTATGTGATATTTCCAAAGCATACCATATTTTACTTTAGCAACACTAAAAGTAAAGAAAAATTTATGTACCTTCGCGGTTCACTTCTTTTCTATTTAAATAGAAAGTTACCACGATTTTAATTTTCAATGAAATTCTCCACTTGTCTATAAACTATTGTTATTGATATGATTAGGAACAGGTTATAGTTTTAAATTAAAGATCTGTGTTAAGAATTTTACTTCGTATAATTTTACACCAAAAATGTTGAACGCATAATAATACAATAATTACACAGACATTTAACAATAGTTTAAATTGAGCAGAACGTGTTGTCTACTATTAAATTAATAGTGTTATTCCAAATGTAAATATCAAAAGCATGTTACAAATACAATGTTTGCTTGACATACCCCAGCTCTGACATTTTATCCTATTCGAACATAGAATGAAGGTAGAATTATAATAGTTTTTTTTTTATTTTTCTAGATATAAAAATACACCAAGAAAATTATGGTATTTAAGGATTTTTAACCTATTTATATATTTATGTTTTATGACGCAATTTAAATATTAATGTATGTGCTAGTGGTTGTCAAGTGAACATTTTTAGCAGTTGTCATGTTGTAGCGTATGTTGAATATGTCTTCAGCTTGAAGTTTCTCGCGTGTAATGTATACTAGGCTGCATTGTTTTGTTAATAATGTTATGGAGTGTTTAAAAATCTGGATTGTATCTCTATATTAAAGATGAGAATTCAAAAACATTTTTGTTTTTTATTTTTTCAATTGTAATAATAATATACATTTGCCGTAGACTGTCTGTGGCATAAATATCCATACCGTGGCATCAAACATGCGATTGAGAAGTAGCGGGTTCGAAGCCCGATAATTACACTACTGGTACAAGCGTACTCAGTTAAAGTTAATGTTAAATACGAATAATATTGATTGGTATTGCATAAGAAGAAAACAGTAGTGAGAATTTACGGCTTATGTTATGATTCACATGATAAAATGGACGTATGCAAAATATTTTGCAATCAATATTGCCCTGTAGTTGCAAGTATACTACTAAATTAGAAGTTAGCAAAAATGTTACAAACGCTTGCTTGTTGTAAAATTTCATATATTCTTTTTTAACTCTGAAGTGTGTTTTGATATGTATTTCATTGTGAACCCCCACTGATATTATTCACATACATTGATCAGTGAGAATGTTTATTGCGTGTGTAAAACGCTTGTGAAGTGATGATATTCCTATGAAATGAGGGTAATCGCTTTACGAGGCTAGATTCTGGTAAGCCACGTCTTATTAAAAAATGTTGGGTTGTAGTATATAGAGTGAACTGTGAGAAAACTTTCATTGCGCGATGCAAGATCAATAGTTCTTTAGAAGTTCAGGTTGATTTCGCTAGATGGCGTTGAATTCTAGTGTTGCGATTGTCATTACATACAGGTGCGATGTTTATTTTTCATATAATATATCTATTTTTGTGCAATAAAATACAATAGCACAGAATAAACTACGTATAATATAATATCACACATTGAAACTGTTTTAAGTACAGAAAACTATTATATAATATTTTTAAACGGATCTCGGACCTTGAAGTGAGGACTTTGGATGTGCCCGGGACCAACGTCTTATTGACAGATTTGGCATGAGTAGAAGTTCATATAATGCCTTATCCATCTAATTCCTTACTTTATCTTCTTACAGCAATAACAGCAGGTGGTCGTTACGAAACGGAACAAGAAGAATTATCGTCGTCGAGTTTTAGCTCGGCATCCCGGGCTTCTTTAGACCCGCCGTCTTCGCCCACCCCCAGCTGTGGGGGAGACAACCAGCTACACTTCCCTGGGGATTCCAGCAGCTCAGTGTAAACTGGTAATAGGTAGGAGGACCTATAAGTTTTCGTACCCAAAGCATTTAATCTTAATGCTGAACTACTGAGTTTAAGACTAACGCTTATTATTTCGTTACTAGTATTCTCCTATCATTTTAAACATGGCTAAGCTTAACATTTAAGTGTCTAATCGTTTCCTATGGAAGTTTGAAAAAAAAAGGTATTTTTATCCGACAGTTAGACGACTCACCCCTGCTTCGCTTGTCGCATATTTCGAAACACCGTCGCATTTTATTAATTTTCGAATGATGTATGGAAATCTGTCGGGTCTTTGTGATTATTGCTCCGTGTCATTGAGTAGCAGCGTAATGATATATGTATACCTTCCTCGATAAACGGCTATTGTGTCTGAATGTTTTATCATACCTAATATTTGATCAAGTTTAAATTCTTAAAAAATAAATAACATTGTTGGATGCAAGTCTACAAACGACCCACTGCCTCTGATATGAGCAAACGGTGATTTGTATGCCCAAAAAATGTCCGTCAACTATGCCGCTAAACATTGGGTGTACATTTTTTCGCATAAATTTTAAGTCCTAATTTCGAAAGGCTGAAAATGTTTGTCATAACATTTTAAGTCATAATGATCATTAGTTATAATATTTTTTTGTCTTAACGATCGAAACTCCTATCCTAATATTATTTGTCATAAATATATTTTGTACTACTATTTATTGTCCTAAACTGTAGGAACGGAGCAGGGCTCCCGCATGTTGGCTTTCGTGGTTATATTCTTTTTTAAACACCCAGATACCGGACAAATTAGTGATATAAGAAAGTTATGAAATTGACTAAAGACATTTTGACAACAGAACTGTCTGTTATGAAAAAAAAACTTATTGCAGAAAAAATTACGACCTAAGAATTTTCTTTGTAATGAAATTATAAAAAAAATATTTGACTACCTTGTATTATTAAATATTATATTCGATGTTAGGTAAAAAACTATGACAAAAGAAAAATATGGCTAAAAAATTTATAACAAATGATGATTTTGACAATACATCATTAGGATAACAGAGGTTAGAACTAAAAAAAATATGCGAGATAATATGCACCAATACAAATCACCTTTTATCTAAACTTGAGGTTTAACTTTGTCATCTTAATTAATTGTAAACTTTCAATATAATTAATTACACAGAATAATAATAGAAGTTTAATAATCTTACTATTTCAATTACTTAGCTTTTTCTTATTGTTAAGTTTGCATATGTTATCAATAATGTTAACTGTCTGCTAGCTGTATATCGACTATTGTATAACTATTGTTATAATCTGAAACATTACATAACTAACTGTAACGTATACAGGTGTTAGGACGAAAACAGGGGACCAACCTACTTCGGACCTATTTAACCAAATGACATCTAATGCCTTTTTTTGCTAGTTACCATGGTTTTTAAACCCTTTAGATAGCATTTTTGCGGGAATTATGCTAATAAAAGAGGTTAAAAATCATAGTACCTACAAAAAAAAAGTATTGCAATACAAAAAAGTAGCCCATTTTTTTTAAATGGTGAGTAGTGTCCCCTGTTTTTGTTTTCGGATGCGTTCCCCTAATACTCTGTATATACAAAGGTGAGGAGAGTACGATTTTACTTGTTTAGATTGCTAGTGGACATAAGTAGATCGATTTTTTCAGAATTGTTATAAATTAAGTTATAAACTGATTCGGAATAAAAAAAATTCAAATACAGGTTGAAAAAATGGAAACGTGCCGTTCAAATTGCTATTGCAATAATATGTGATACCATTGTTTGTGTATATTATTATTAATTCTTTCTCACCGTAAAAAGATTGAATATGATGTAATATACACGACATTGGTTGGATATTGACAATATGATTCTAGATGTTTTCGAGATTATGGTTAAAGATGGATATAAAAGTATTGTAACTGAAACAGGCTTGTTATGGCACAAGGCGGAGTAATTATTAGTATAATATTTAAAATTATGATTAAATTTTTACAATGATCTTACTTAAATCGGATTAGTCGCGTTTCCCCTTGAAATTTTGTTTGATAATTGCGTGATAAAACACTATTAAAAAAATCAGGGGAAATTGAGAAGGGTGGAATCGCGACTGATCCTCTTAAATCGATATGTTATGTATGTGAGATGTAAGTTAGTGTTAAGTTTACATTACTTAAATGTAGTTCTAAGTGTAGTTGTGTTTGTTGTATGACTGTAATAAATGAACAAATATAGTGAATAAAGATTTTCATCACAAAATATATGTCTGTACTGATATGTTGTACAAACATGGTAGAATAAAAGAAATAGTAGTTCCAACTCGTCCATTAATCTTGTTAAATAAAGCTGGTTAATGTACTGAAATTTTATACCACGGATACCACCTCCGCCAAAATCGGTGAAGGTGATTATATCGGACTCGAACCGACTAATGGGTCCTTGATTGCCGGAGGTGAGATTATACAAGTCATATCTCTCGCAACCCCGGCAGACCCGGGGAGCAATTAGTATGCTGAATTTTCACCATCGCCTCAAAGGTAGTTGTATAGGAGAATTTGGAATGCTTCAGACGTGGCTTCGGAGCATAGCGGTAAGAGCGTTCCCCCAAGAGGAAAAGATCGCAGGTTCGAATCACATCGAAGCATTCACTATTTCCGATCAAAATTTGAATTGAAAAGCTGGTTAAATTTCTATCAAAGGTGAAAATTCTACATAATGCTTGTTCGGCCATGTTTTTACAACGTATCCAGAAATAAGTTAGTTGTACTTTATTAAGCTTCTGTATTAGAGAACGAATTTAGTGATATATCACAAAGCTTGTTTATGGTACCTACAGCAACTGTTAGTTAACGGGAGAAAACAAAACGTGTATCCCAATAATTAAAAAAAAACATAATAATTTATATAAAACTAGCTGACCCGCGCAACTTCGTCTGTGTCACCCCATTTTTGTAATATTTTTCACTTCTGCTCCGCAACAGTAGGTTGTAGCATGATACATATAAACCTTCCTCTTCAATCACTCTATCTATTTGAAAAACCGCATCAAAATCCGATGCATAGTTTTAAAGATTTAAGCATACATAGGGATATATCGACAGAGAAAGCGACTTATAACTAAAACTTCAATATGTACTGCAGCGGGGAGGTAATCTTTGTATAATGAAGCTCATACTAAGCCAAAAACCATCAAATCTCAATTACTATATATAGCCAAAAAACCAACAAATCTATTGAGATTTGATGGCTTATAGGCTGGTATGAACACTCATATAGTTCCCGAATAATAGACAGTCTGTGTCGTGGCTCACGTCGGTAGTGTAATGGCCAGGATTCGAACGCAGGTCCTTTCGATCGTAAGCCTACTCCACTAAACTACCGACGCCGACCGATAATATATTATTATCACTACATAGTATAAAAATAAAGTCGCGTTCTCTGTCCGTATGTCCCTTTGTATGCTTAAATCTTTAAAACTACGCAACGGATTTTGATGCAGTTTGTTTTTATAGATAGAATGGTTAAAGAGGAAGGTTTATATGTATATAACATCACGCTACGACCAACAGGTGCGGAGCAGGAATGAAAAATGTTGCAAAAACGGGATGACGGAGACGAAGTTGCGCGGGTCAGCTAGTGTATATATAATTATTGGGGTCATGTTTTAACACAATGCATTTGTTTACTGTTACTGTGATATCTAGAAATTTTTTTTTTTTTTTTTTTTTTTTTTTTTTTTTTTTTTTTTTTTTATATATATATATAGATTATATATATAGATTATTATATATATATTATATATATAGAAGATATATAGATTTTTTTTTATATATATATATAGATATATATATATATAGAGCTTGCGTAGGTTAATGTTGTTAGTTTCTGTTACAAATTTAGATACACTCCACACGCGGTCATTATTTAATCATTTCTATACATTCCAATTTAATTGAAATAGTTTGACGAACTCGTCGGTGATTTGGTACTATGACGTTTATTTGCAACGTAGAAAATGGGCTCTTAGGTAATGTGAGGTTTTGAGGCCTGGACTATTTGCTAACCATTGTCGAACCACTGAGATTACAAACACTGCCATTCAATATTCAAAAATTGTAAATTAAAAATCATTTATTTTGAGACCACTAAACGGCACTTACAAATTGTCAATATCAATAATATATTATAAGTTAGTGAGCAAATGAAACACCGGTTAGAAAGACCCGGCCTGAGAAGACTCCGGCAAAAAACTCAGCGTGCTTTTCTTTTTTTTGGAATATTTACAAATTGAATTCGTCTATGTCAAAACTTGGAGTTCATTACATCGTCGTTACGTTCACTCGACGCGCTGCCTTTTAATTTTGTACTTTAACTGCATAGTATTACAGTCTGAAACTCAATGGCATATTTTGTAATCTCAGTGGTTTGATAAACATTGCCAATTAGTAGAAGGGTTTGCTTCTAGATGAGATTAGGGCATTGACCACTGTATTGATAGGTAACCTTTCTCAGAACAAAAATATCATAATACCGGTATATCGGGGTGAATAGGGATCCAAGCTGGTCACTGGAATATTTTAAATAATTTCTTTTACTTGATTTCAAATAAGCCTATCATTAGATATTTGATGATTCTATTATTACAATGAACTAGTCCAAAGTTTCTCTTGAAAGGAAATAACTACAGAATTCAGCTAATTATTTTATTCCTATCCAGCCCTGGATCCCTATGCAGCCCGTTTTACGGTAGTGTGTATTAGTTTTCTTGCAAAGTGACGTCATAAGGCCAACCCAACTTCCCGAATACCATATGAAGCTAACTAAAAACCTACGTAACGATCAGTTTAGTGTAGGGTCGTGTTGCTTCCACCGAACATGTCTTCCTTTATTCTCAATTTAACTAAAACTTTCCAATTGGTGTTCAAAAGAGTAAATGTATTTATTTATTTATTTGTACCGTTTTTAAGCTGTGTTCAGAAATAAGGAAAACAATTCACTTCTACTAAAGTCGATGATCGATGACTTTGTAATATTAAAATTATTTTAATCCCTGAATACAGCAGAAATAATCGGTTTTGTACGGTTTGAGGATCTTATTTAATAAAGGTTCGGGCAACGTTATTGTTTATTATTATTACAAATGTATATCTAGTTCTTGAACTCTAGACAAAGTGCCATTCAAAACGCCCGTAGAATCGGATAGCAAAGTATGGTATTGATAATAAGTGTAATATGACTACAAAAATTAAATTAAATTAGAATCTTTTTGACCCGAAATATTTTATTTCACATATTTTTTATTATTAAAATAGCAAATTGAAAACGGTTCGCTTTGACGCGATTTCATCAATAGATTGTGACTTTGTCTCGAGTCTCCCAAGTCGCGAGAGAAACGAGTTCCGGGGCGCTGTGTAGTCCCCGTGCTATTCTTAAAAAGACACCCAAACATTTGAGTACATTTTGTGGCGTCACTGGGGTCAAGATATATGCCGGTAGCTATATAAAAGTAAAGGATGTTGCCAGAATCTTAAACGCGCGAGTGAATAATTTATTTGTAATTGTATCGAAATCGTATTTGAATAACGACTAACCATTTAGTACTTATATTGATATGTGTATTTGGTTACGTAGTCATTTGAGCTAAAATTTATATTTTGATAAGGTGATAATGTAGGGAATAGATTTAGCTTAAATTTAGAAGCCAAATGGAAACTGCTTGCGATGCTCCCGAAATCACAATTGAAATTGCTTCGGAAGCTTCTGAAATTAAACTTGAATTGTTACAAAGTATCTTGGAATACAACGCTCAGATCAAAAATTGTATCCCGACTATTTTAATTCTAATTTGTGTACGTTTGCGATTGTATTTTACTTAAGTTTTGTTTTTTTTTTAAATCTTATTGATTGTAGCTTTTTTCTTTGATTAAAATTTAAACCCAATCGTTAAAGTTAAGTATTAATTACCTACAACTTAATGATTTTTTAGAAGATATGTATTTTATTGTTGGAAGGTTAATTAGAAGTACCTCTTTGGTATAATTATTATTCTTGACAGTGTATTTTTATATTACCTTTGTATCATAATCGCACACCAATTTTTCACATGGATAAATCAGGTCTCTAATATTATTCTATACTTTTCAAATGATGCTACAAAATTATAAACATAAGCTAAAATAAGGCAATAATAATATTTTTTGAACTTTCAAATGACTAGTTGTAGTAAGTAAAGTTAATTATTGTATTTGAGTTAGACGAAGAATTTGTAGTCGGGTGAAGGGTGTTTGTCTCGCCATAAAGAGGTAGTCAGTTGTTGTAAAATGAAGGCCCAATTAATTAATAATAGGTAGTTTTTGTAAGTATCATATTGTCTGTTCATTTATTGACTCCAATAATGAATACTGTAAAACGGGGAAATAGGGATAAAATGGTCAATGGCATATTTTAAATAATTTCTTATACTAGATTTCAAATAAGCCTGTTATCAGATATAACAAATAAATAAATAAGTAAATAAATATTCTACGACAATCTTCACAACGCCACCTAGACCCATGGTAAGCATAGTTTAACTAGCTTGTGTTATGGGTTCTAGAATGCGGATAAACATACCTACTTAGATCCTTTTTTTTTGTGTAAATACATACGTATTATATATAGAAACACCCAGACCAATGCAAATATTCATATTCATGCACACAAATATTTGCACTGAGCGGGAATCGAACCCACGTCTCCTGCGTAGCAGTCGCGTTCACTATCGCCACGCCACGGAGGTCGTCAATATTTGATGATTCTGTTATTCTTATTATAATGAACTAGTCCAAAGTTTCGTTTGAAAGAAAATAACTACAGAATTTCGATGACCATTTTATCCGTATTCATCCTTGGATCCCTACTCACCCCGTTTTACTGTAGACGGCAGACCTTTGATTTGAGAATCTAGCCTTTTTTGTTGGACTTCTACAGTAGTTATAATATAGTAATCTGGAATGTATATCTGTGGTAAAAATAATTTGTATTTTTTATTGTGTGTATACTAAATGCTAGACAAAATTGGAAAATCATGTACCTATTTATATTTTTTTATTACAATCATGACGTCAGATTCTAAATAGGAATCATTAACTTTTCACCGATAAAAGTTTTGTTTTCACTTGTCGATGTTTGATTCGACTTTTAAATATTGTGGCGTCTAGAAACTTCGTTTGTGACAGTATAACGGTTCATAAGAGAAGCATTGTGATGGTTG
Organism: Pelosia muscerda; assembly: GCA_963691645.1. Taxonomy (NCBI): domain Eukaryota; kingdom Metazoa; phylum Arthropoda; class Insecta; order Lepidoptera; family Erebidae; genus Pelosia; species Pelosia muscerda. The sequence continues at coordinate 3,770,033 of OY829103.1, forward strand.
GATGTGATAAGCTAAAGTAACGCTAGCCCCTAGTTATAATTACACTATGTAAACTAAATTCCTATATTTTGTTAAGACAACTAGGACATAAGTGTGTACGTTTATAATAAATGAATACCAATAAACTGATTCTCAAATTATTTGTAGATTTTTTATTATCAATCCAGTATTTCACAAAGTAAAAGAAAAAACTTCATTGAAGAATGTTCATAAGTATGCGAAATAGGTTGAAAGTTGTTACAGTACAAAAAAAAAGAAAAGCCCGCTGGGTTTCTTGCCGGAGTCTTCTCAGGTCGAGGCCGTGTTTCGAGCCGGTGGTCCATTTGCTTTTGATCTATAAAATGTTGTTGATATTGACGTTTTGTAAGTGCCGTTTACTGGTCTATACAGAATGAATGATCTTTGATTTGATTTGAGTAGGTGAAGCTTGGATGTATAAAAATACACTAGTTTTTTTTGTAGTCCTAAATACCTATTTGTTTTGATGATACAGGCATTTAAATATAGAAGATACACGAGAGATATACATATAGTCCCGCCAACAGTCACGTGACATGTGACGTCAATTAACAACGCTCCGATTAGTAACATTGATGGTTGCATTTGTACATTTCGGTACAACACATGATTTTCTAGTATTTGGATTGATATCTATATATTTGAAGGTATTTATAAAGTCAAATGAAACGTAAGACGATACTGTGCTGAGAGCGCGAGAGCGGTCAGAACTAGTGTTTGTGGGATGACGTGACACCGTCATACGCATAGGGTATCCACCTACTCGCATCGCGCGTTCACTTCTTTAAATCGGAAACTAATTGGCGTATCGAAGTAATTTTTTCACTTGTAATTTTTTTGACAAAGAATATGGAGAACTAATATTCAAAATTAGTTAACATTCTTAATTTAATTTCGCTAACTAATTTGGAATATTAGCTCTCAATATTCTCCATATAAGGAGGTTAGCTACTCATAAACCTGAAAAAAGTATACCTATGTAATCAAACAAAATACTCTTTTCGATTGTAATATATCCTACTATCCTACTAATATTATAAAGGCGAAAGTTTGTTTGGATGGATGGATGGATGTTTGTTCCTCTTTCACGCATAAACGGCTGGACTGATTTGGTTGAAATTTGGTACAGGGGTAGATTAGAACCTGGAATAACACATAGGCTACTTTTTATCCCGGGAAAAGGTTCCCAAGGGTTGCGGGAACGGGAACAAAATTCCACGCGGGCGAAGCCGTGGGCATCAGCTAGTATTTATATATAAATAAAAACAAAACAAAACTATATAATACGTCATAAATTTATATAAAGGCACCAGTTTCTTACATCTACTCATCAAATATTAACAAAATCAAACATGGGAATGCATTAACAGATCTCTTAGGGTATAAATTACTTATTATATAACAAAGTGGTATGTATATAAGTATAATAATAAAAATCTGATTGTATCTTACACAAAAATAGATTTGATCCATATTGTTTATTTAGAATTATTATCTTAAAATAAAAAAATAGTAATACTAGCTGGGGCATGGATGGAAACGTTACCGTATTTTAAATAAACGCAGATTTCTGCAATACTTATAATTAATATTACGTGTGAAATATTTATGCACACGTGTGTAGCAGCGGGCAATAGTTAGTTAACTATAAACAGGCGCGGATCCAGGCCATCGGCCAAGTGCGTGTCGTAGTACAAACTAGCTGATGTCAAGTATTTTAAATACGGCAGGCGTTTACTGCCGTCGAGTTGCAACTTAGCCTATTATTAGTGTTTTAGTTCATCAACAAAGGGTTCGTTCATATATATGTACAAAATTATTTAGTGAGCACGTTTGTCTTGTAGACACGAGCTATACACGGTGATTTTATAGTGGTTTTGGAAAAAGAATATTTTGTTTTACACACAGTTTCAGTAGCAAAATCGACTGGAAGTTTTAATTTTGAAAGAAAAAAAGAAATTACTTTATGTATGGCAATAATGTACAGGTGAACAGAAAAATGTATGTATCGCCAAATTAGGACTTCCTTACGATTTTACTATCGAAATTGTGGCCAAAATCTTTTTTCCAAAACCACTGTAAAATCAACCGGTACCTATAGTAGTAATGCATTCTGTTATTTTTTCAGTAAACTATAAAAAGTGACGTCACAGCTCTATTAATATTGTGGACATGCCTGTCGTATCCACAACGATGGATTCGCGCCTGACTATAAATGGAAGTCATTGTTTTCATAACTTAAATCAATTTATACAAGAAAGCAATATTATGGACGGAATTACGTAAATACCATTTCTCGTTTTTATCAACAACTTTATCTTTAAGTACAATATAACATTCATACACACACCTTTATTCCATCAGTGAAAGCAGCCACCTGATTCCATTCTTCTTTTATTTAATGCACGGCAATTTGACTTCACCTCGCCTGATGGTACGCTGAAGGCAAAGTCTCAGGAAAGAGGGTCACCATTACAAACACGTACAATATAACAATGGTAGCGCTCAGCTTGACGGCCTCATCAGATACTTTTTCACGCCCCGCTTAGCAATAGACAACCATATTCAGTACCTACTAAGGACAGAAATACGAAATTTAGAACTGAGTATCGTTCTCAATTGAATACGGGCTTTTTGGTAGCCATACATGTTCAAATATAACTGCGCAAGCCTAGGCTTGTGCAAATGCATGTTAATGTAATTTGCACAAGCATCTTCCAACACATGATAAAATAAATTTGTGCAAGGCTAAATTTGCGCAAACGTGTCATAACGTGTGTGGCTACAAGATGAAGTTAAGTATTAGTATATGGGCAAGTGAAGAGGATTTGAAACCGGAGGGCTTGAATGAAAGTTTTTTTTTACAACAGAGGTAGCAAGTACAACACTTCACAAGGGTGTAATAAGAAGGAAGGAAATAGAAGAAGATGGCGGATTGGAGAAAAGGCGTGAGTATTATATTATGTAACTATATTACTTTGTTTATTAATTACAGAGACTCTAATTATAAGATTCAGTGGTATTTATGAATACATCATTTACATAAAAAGTACATAACGCTTAATATACGCTCTTTCAAATGAAAGAGAACACGCAACCATGGTAATGTATTGAAATCTATCAAAATAAATAACAATTTTAATCTCTATTCATTGCAGTAACAAAACCATTTTCCCATTATGGTAACCACACACGTTACAGTATACTTGCGCAAGTCTAAATTCGCGCAAGTAAACATCTACGTGTGTGGCGGTTTTCATTGATATTTTAATTATTTTTTTTAATACCTTAGTGTATTTACATATTTTAGGGACTCAGTGCGTCCAAGATATGTTATCAAAAACATAATTCAATTTTTCAATTTTGTTCTTATGTTTTAGTTTGTGACAGCAGTAAGTACAGTCAACAACATAAGTTGATAAATAGCAGCCAATTTTTTTATCCTATTTACGAAGTAGTAGCATTGTATATTTGTATTGGGTTCATAATACAAAAAAGTATGTATGCCCATATCTCTCATCCACATACAACAACCTAGTTAACCCTAGATATCCCTAGATTGTGTGTAGACGTCCTAGAAAATAGTCAAAAATATAAGCAGATAATTTTTTTTTTTTTTCGTAAAAGAATATTAGCAACCGAAGTTACTAATATTCCCTTTAACCCCTCCAGCTAAGCTCAATGGCTTGTGTTAGTAGTGGGTTCACGTCGGTAGTGTAATGGCCAGGATTCGAACCCGGGACCTCTTGATCGTAAGGCCGACTCCTTAACCACTAAGCTACCGCCGCTAAAACTCCTACTCCTTCTGTCATACACACCTCACATTCACCCTAACAATGAACACATCATCTTTAACAAATCCATTTCTGATGACGTCACTAACTACCGCATACTCGGTATACCCAAAACCTCTAACGCATATCTCTGCTGTCGGTCTCCTGAAGGCTATCAGTGAAGAGTTAGACATCATTGTATCACGTTGCGTCATGTCAAGGTTATATTGGTTGATCATTGCGAAGGATATGCGCCCGTTGAAAGGCCATTCGAGACAATCGTCGTTTTCGGTCTTCATGAGATGAACGTGGAGTGCGAAACATTGGGGGTTTTGTGGCGAAATGTTGAGACGGACACAGAATCTGCAAAGAGATTATAGGTGTTATGTAGTTAGCGCTAAGGTTCAATTTTTGTTAACCACTAGCTGTTACCCCCATTCCCGTTGCTCGATAAAAACCTTCCGTAAGCTTTGCGCTTAGTAACATATTCGGGATTCATTTGTAGGTATTTATACAGATTTAACTGTGTTTTTCGGCTATAGTTCATAAATAATATAATATACTGAAATGTTAATGTAATTACATTAACAATCATTAAAGAAAAAATAATGTAAACTACTTCTTTATTATATACTGTTAACGCTCTTGACCAAAGATTTCAACATTGTTCATATGAAACAGAATGGTCCCTAAAATGGTTTCCGAGTATCTTTTATGGTTTCGGATCTTTCCATACTGTTCAAGTTTCGTGACACTCATACGGTTTTGGTCGGGTAGAGTCTGACATAACAACCCGCACTGATTTCAGCGAGGGAGTATCCGAAGGGATTTAAACGCACGGGTAGAAAATACGTCAAGACACACTGTATCTGTATATGTTACGCCATACTACTTCCAGTGGGGCGACGCGGACGACATTGACCGGACGGGTGAGCCCTTCTGTACGGGCCATTTCCCCTGTAACGACTGCCATAGACGTTGCTATGACAATCGGGACCAATGTCTCAACGTGCTCTCCTCGGCACGACCATATCAATGCAATTATTCATGCGTACAAATATTGGCATTGAGAGGGATCGAAATCGCTCCTCCTGTGTAGCAGCCGTGTTCACTACCACCACGCCACAGAGGCTGTTACGCCTTATATTGGCGGCAATAGGCTCGCCGCTATTACTTAGAATCGAAAATCATAGTTGGCTGGCATGATTTTCGGCAGAGGTGTACCCCTGCCTACCCCTTCGGGGATTACAGGTGTGAGCATATGTATGTATGTATACTTATTTGCAAAACAAAGGTTAGGTTGGTTAGGTACCTGTAACCATTAGGCGATGTATAAAAGCCAGGGCTGTACAACATTTTACAATGATCTTTCAACATCGCATCCAGTCTCGCTTGGAAGTTGTCGATCTTCCAGATGTAGTTCCCCATGCAGTACCGGAGCAGCATATCGTTATTCTGTTTCATTTTCGCGACGGCGAATGCTGACAGCTGTTTGGACATGTTTGCTATGACTATGTCCTGTTCGCGGTTTCGCTGTTCAAGGACCACTACCCTTTCGTAAAGAGCTCTGAAATAGAAATATTTTATAACGTTATATTGTCACTAGCTGTCCCGGCAAACGTTGTTTTGCCTTATAAATTTTAAGAGTGAACAACCCTTATCACTAAGGAGTATGAAAAATAGATGTTGGCCGATTCTCAGACTTACTCAATATGCTAGCAATATAATATATTATTCTAGCTGCTGCCCGCGGCTCCACCCGCGTGGACTTCTGATGCCGTTCCCGCTGTTCTATTCCGAGCATTTAGGGGGATGAAAAATACATGTTGGCCGATTCTCATAGATACCGGATAAGCACAAAAAAATTCATCAAAATCGGTCAAGCCGTTTCGGAGGAGTATGGCAACGAAAACTGTGACACGAGAATTTTATATATTAGATTATTATGGTACGGCCGTTATCCTCACTAAGGCGTGTGTATATTTAGGCTCAATGCATACTAGCAGAGAGTAGAAGCGAATCGAAGTAAAAATAAATCAGACAAGGGTCAGCAACTGCGTTCCGTTCACATCGTCTTTCGATCCACCAATCGCATGTTGACGCGAGTATTATTTATCTGAGATAGGATAAGATGAGAGGGTCAGAAGATATAATGAGTTATTGGTTGCTATTTTACTTTATTACTTTCGATTTGAAGAATGAGGTGCTACAACTGGCTGTAGTAGGAACTGACCCAAGTATATGGCATCAAGTATGGGGAAATTTTTTGGCGATTTCTGCCTAGTACTCATAGCTAAAATAGTCCCATAATGTATTCTGATCCTCACATGAAATAGAATCGATTGGCACAAAAAAATTCAACTTGTACGTTTTTGCTAACTGTAAGATTTTTGTAAAATCTGTGAATGCAGTTCAAAATATCTCAAAAAATTTGAGAAGGTTTCCTAAGAATGTTTTGCTGTAACCTTACTGCCCCATTTCAAAAATACACCCTGTATGTGTGTCTGTGTGCAATGCATATAATATATGTGCTTAAGAGTTTACCTTATAAGAGCACTGGTGTTGTCAAGCGGTGCCGAAGAAGCCTGGTCGCCATCTTTATCGGGCGCTTCCCATAGCGTCATTGCTTCCTGTTCCTTGGCGTCCATACTAGCGTTGGACATATCATTATTGATCTTCATTTCTGAGTAAGCATTCATTAAAAACTGTAACATTAATAAATAATTGTATTAATCACATAAGTTAACTATAGGCACAGATAACATAATACTAAAGTACAGATACCTCATCCCATACAAGAAAATGCGACCACCTTAACTCGGGCTATTTTTCGGGCTATATTTAAATATAACTGTTTGCCACTAGATGTCAATGAAATAGCCCGATGATAAATATGTTACGCAGTCATAGCCAATAGATGGTGGTGTTCTATATTTTCAAGATCAAGAAGTTCATTCTTAATAAATTACAATGGGGTAGGGGCCGTAGGGGTGAACGACATTGGTCAAATCTGATATTATTATAGTCAAATCGGCATTTCGTCCAATGTGACAATACGTAATCACAGTGTTGGCACAATGTTACTAATTTTATAATGTTATGACTGTGAATGCGACGTAATATAGATCGCATTTCCAAACTCTCAATCCGGTTATTTCCACAGGGGATATTCGCACAAGCAAAATCCCAAAATCCTCTTTTCGCCAGCTATGACTTTGAATTCTTGAGTGTGTTGAGTACGAATTTGATGTCATTTTTGGAAAACCAATATGGCTGGCCGCCGCACTGTCCCAACTAAATTGCAATATGGGAATGGTGTAATGGGTTTTTGAGTAAGTATGCTGAGTACGAATTTGAGGTCATTTTTGGAAGCCAATATGGCCGCCGCGCTGTCCCATATAAATTGCAATATGGGTATGGTGTAATGGGTTTTTGAGTATGCTGAGTACGATTTTGAGGTCATTTTTGGAATCCAATATGGCCGCCGCGCTTTCCCAACTAAATTGCAATATGGGTATGGTGTAATGGGTTTTTGAGTATGCTGAGTACGAATTTGAGGTCATTTTCGGAATCCAATATGGCCGCCGCGCTGTCCCAACTAAATTGCAATATGGGTATGGTGTAATGGGTTTTTGAGTATGCTGAGTACGAATTTGACGTCATTTTTGGAATCTAATATGGCCGCCGCGCTGCCTTAACTAAATTGCAATATGGGTATGGTGGAATGGGTTTTTGAGTATGTGGAGTACGAATTTGAGGTCATTTTTGGAATCCAATATGGCCGCCACGCTTTCCCAACTAAATTGCAATATGGGTATGGTGTAATGGGTTTTTGAGTATGCTGTGAGAGGGTATGCAAGGGTCTATAATTCTAAATATGAGACCAACATAATAAGGTCATCTAGGCAAGTTTAGGTCTCTACTAACTACAAATTAAACAACCGTAAAATAAAAACAATAAATAGTATTTATTTAAGAAATTTGTTGTAAACAATAATATGTAGGTATCTATTACCTAACGTAATGTTTATAATTTGATGCTGTTACCTCACAATCATCATCCAAAAATTAAAAATTAACGCGATAGTGTCTGTTAAAAGTGGTTTTATTTCAATGTCTTTAATACAACATAAGAATTAATAAGGTAATATCAGGTTACTGAATTACAAATTAGGAGCCAGAAGCATTACTTACCCTTTATTAATTTTCAAAAATGTGTCACATAAATTGTAATAATAATTCTGCATTTTATTGTACGTAGGTATTACTTTAATTTACATACTATTTATACTGTTGATTGATGGCACTTGGTGGAATTTGTTGTTACACATATTGAGAACTCACTTGTACTTTTCCACAGTATTTTTATTTTTTATGTATCGTAAACCTTTGAGGATGCCGTAAGGCGAAACCGGTCAGGTCTATTAAAACATAAAAAATAAAAATACTGTGGAAAAGTACAAGTGAGTTCTTAATTTACATAATTGAGAATTTTACTTGATAAAATTGGATTAATAAAACTAATATCATTCATTCAAATGAATCATTTGATATCAATTTAGGTCAGCTTGTAGATTCCTTTGAGAGTCGAAAGCATGTTTAGGGAAAGGTATAACAAGCAATCAATATACCTATTGCTTTTTATTACGCACGAGTCAGTAATCTAAATGTTTTGAAAAGGATCAACTCATTTTAGGTGATTTTCAACTGAACTAGTCTATAATCCGTTATTTATTTTGTAAAATTCTGAAGTTGGAAGCGGATTGCAATGATTTTTTGCGTGATTTACAAAAATCATAAATTTTATTTATTTTAAATAGCGCCATCTAGGAACACAAGTAGCGAAAATATTGGATTATGTTACGGTCATTACGGACCTGTATCTATTTAGTACTGAAAAAAAACGTGCACGGCGCTGTTATTTTAACAATTTATCGAAATTATATATAAAAGTTCATTATTTTATGTTTTTATGCTACAATGATTTTAGTTTAATTAGAAAATAACATTTATAGTATCCCATTCTTGTTTATTAAGAATTTTATACAAGTGGTGTAATAAATTGATACACATAACGCCATCTAGGATATTTTAGTAGTCACTAAATATTTTATGTTAGTAATGAGGACCCAGTGCTATAGGTCACGGTAACCACTTATGATCAGGTGAGCCGTGTGCTAGTCTGCCACTTCAGTGGTATGAAAAAGCAAACCAAATGAAAATGAACCCTCAGCTCTGAGGTAATTAGTCCCTTCCTAGTGTTGAGATAGCAATATACGGAGGTAGGACACGACGGTATCTCCCGTCCGAAATGAGCTGTCCAACTGGGGAAGTACCTCCGCCCTACAGAAGACCGCGGTCATAATAACCATCGTGTTGTGTTCCCGCCGGTAAGTAGGGTAGCCAGAGCTCACTATACCCCTCCTTCCCCTCCCCTTCCTAGCCTCCCCACCCCTTCCCAGCTCTCCCCCTTTCCCTTCAGGGTGGGCAGCGCGTGTGTGACAGCCTTAGTGTTGCACACGTTCATAGGCCACGGTGGCCGCTTTCCATCAGGTGGGCCGTGTGCTAGTCTGCCACCTACGTAGTATAAAAAAAAAAAAAAAAGTAATAACACAGGAGCCAAGAGTCTGCTCTTCCGGTTTCCACTATTTCGGTGGAATTTATGGTAGCCATACACATTCAAATTCAGCCGTTTTTTAGACTAGAAAGTCGACCCCAACTGTTGTTGTTGGGTATACATAGAATCAGAAAAGTATGTGTCCTTACACTCATATGCTTCTGTACATCATTCTGCACATGCGAATTCATTTCCTCCTGGCTGTCGAATATCTCCTTACATCCTACAGCTTGAAATGAACATGGCACTCGTATTTCTGGTTGTGCAGAAGTCTCTGGTTTATTGTACTCACACGCAGCTATGTGTGTGTCTAGATCTAATGGAGTTACTTTTACTGTGCAACCTGGGGAATAAGATTTTTATGTTTAATAAAATCTGTATCAAAGAGTAAAATAATTTTGTGTATATATTTTATTTGACTTTACGAAAATCATAGTTAGGGAAATTGTTTATAAATAAATAAATATTCTAGGACAATGTGCAAAACACCACCTAGACTCATGGCAAACATAGCTTAACTAGATTGTGTTATGGATTCTAGAATGCAGATAAATATACTTAATTTTTTTTTGTAAATGCATATTATACAATGAAACACTGAATATTTGTGTGCATAAGTATTATTCATATTCATCACACAGAGCGGGGATTGAACCGGCATGTTCACTACTGCCACGCCACAGAGGTCGTCATTTACAGGTGTGATTATATCTATGTGTATGATTTTAAGAAAATTAAGGTAACTAACCTTTACTTGCAAATGGGCAGTTCATCCTCTGTTCCTGTATCTCCCTCTTTGTGTAGTTGTCAGGAAATATATCTACCTTCATGCTCAGGTTAATGTTGTCAATGGGGCAATGGCCACTATTTCTGTAATATTTTATTTTCACATGATTTTAGTAGTGACTTTGTATATAATATTTAAAGAATAAGAAGTAATAATGTGTTTTGTATATTCAAGCTGACAGAATGATAGTGAAATGACATTTCATTTAAAATGGCAATAATATGATGTCAGTTTTAATTGTTTAGTCACCATTGTGGGTAGGACATACAAAAAACAAAACTGTAAATTCATTGATCTCTTGCCCAAATTCTTTTCTTTTAAATGTTATCAATATTATGACTACAATTCATTACATAACCTCAGAATACATATCTAATGAATTACATTTATTCAATGTAGTAATGTAAGCAGCATTAGCATATTATCGTAATCATCATCATTTCAGTAATAGGATGTCCACTGCTGAATGTACGTCATCCATCCTTATTGCGGGGGTCTGTTCCGGCCTCATCTTTGTACACATGTACATGGTGTTCAATCAAGAGGTGCTCCTTCGACCATTGGTTCTGTTTGCAAAAGTGTAGTATTGATTTTTTAAACTACTAAAATGGCGAATAAGCACAAGGCACACCAAATGGCAATCAGTTACTATGGCTCATTAACAATAACAATTGTGCAGCACTGCCTACTAGAGATATAATATAGGAGAAAAGGCTTTGACAAGAGAAGAATGGGAAAAGTATATATAACATTTAGTTCAATAAGATAAAGTTTAAGTACTATTCAAGAAGTTTAAATTCTATTTAAGAAGAAGTTTAAATTTCATTTAAGAATAAGTTTAAGGTCTATTATATGACAGGGTGGTTCTTTCTAATAAAAATTGGTATGTTAAATATTACCTTAACCATCTACTATTTAAAATGAGTGATATATACACTTACTGTAACCAAGAAGTGATACAACTTTTGCAGAACTTATGGCCACAGGTGGTTATTACCGGGTCTCTCAACCAGTTCAGACATACTGGACATTCATAACGGGACTCTGGCTGGTTACTTAATACAGTTTCATTCAGTGTTTGAATTCCCATAGGCTGAAATAAATCTAAATAATTATCGGTAATCTTATTGGAATAAAAATAATTGGAATTGGAATTGGATGGATAATTGGAATTAAAATATATTCAATTCAATTCTATGTTTCATTTCATGAATTTTTTTTTTATTGTTAATAAATCATAAGGAGTCAGCGAAGGAGTAAATATGATTAAATACCGCGATCACAGAGGCTCTAAAATCAAAGAGTCAAATTTTATTTAAAATGTTTAATAATGTGGATACACCAAGTTTTTTGACACAGTGGCAAACACGTCTACATCATTCAAGCAATATTCATATAACACGCCCATGTATTACTAATCCGTAAGCCAGCAGTCGGTTATCTAGCGGTTGAAATCCATCTTCAGAGTAAATAAAGGCCTCATTTAAATATTTGACCATGAAACTTTTAAACACTGCCAACATTAATTCTATAGAAAATAATGTTATACTCACAGCAATACCTTCTGAAGCATCTTTACTTCTGTTTCGATCCATTACATTTAAATTGTTTCTCGTTTCAACGTATTTTTACAACGCAACGGTTAATATTGTTCGGGAATTCCAGGAGAATCAATTTGCCAAACTGCCAAAACAAAATGTAAATGACATGAAATGAAAATGACACATAGCTTATGACTTTGACAGTTGCTCAAAAGAATTATGTTTAGTTCAACAATCTTATAGTTTAACTCAATGTAACTGTTCTGAAATCAATTGATTTGGTGTTAATTTTATCATTTATTATATGAAGTTATTCTTGTTTAATACAATGATATTTTTTGAGGGATTTTATGACATGGTAACTAGGACCTTTATGTCAAGTCTTATTTTATTTTATAACACTTTATTCACTAATCTAGTTGGAATGATTCTTGATGATGGTGATGACGATGACGGATGATAGTTGCCCCAGTAAAGTAGTGGAGACTTTACTAGAAGCTTTCCTAAGGGAGATTTGACACCAACACGAAAAATCACAATTCACTACAATATTCCACTTTCGTACACTTGTGCACTTTGTCTAAGCCGTTATGTCTAAAATTCCACCATTTTTACACATAAAAACTCGAATTTACACCAATATTAGAAAATGAAACACAGGAGCGTTGTGACACTTTTAGCGTTCCCGCCTAAACTCCACAATGATATTTTATTCTATTAAGTAGTGTTTTGAGGGTTGGACCCCAAATAATTCAAATATTATAATAAAAATGAAACTTTTGTAGGTTTTGTGGTTTTATTTCGTAACTAAAACCAAGCTTCAACCGTGATTTTTACTCACTTTTTTGCTCTAAAGTAATTTGTTTGTAATGTAAAATCAAGAGAAAGTGCCAGTAAATAAATTCTTATTCACACCTACACTAATATGAAGCGTAGCTTGTAATATGGGCTCTAAAATATAGTCTACATTAAATCTAATCCTGATTGCATGCTGCATCCAAAGCTATTAGGTATGTATTAATTAGAGTTTGGGACCCCCTCTCCTATACCTACCTCTTTTCCATGATGTGATTATTTTTGACTTTTACGGGAGCAACAATTTTTATCTTATCTATAAAGTTATATTTTAATAGCTTTCATATAGGTGCCATTAGTAACAATCTACGGTACCTACGACTGACATGTTCATAGCTATATAAAGTACTACAACATTCCATTTCTCAGCCAATAAGCTGATCCCAAAAAACCACACTATATCAGGAATTAACGTGATACGAATTTTTATCACAAGTAATAGTGATCCGATCCGTTAGCCATACCAGTCGGAATCTCTCATTGTATGCTAATGTGTTTTAAAAGCAGTAGGCACCGCTCGCCGCTGATGCCTGTGGCTTGAGCTTAGATGTTTATCTTGTGACGATGTGCATTGTCAATAGCCTTCTCAATAACCGTTAACTTTTGAGTTGTCAGTGCTATTATATTTTAAAACGCAGGCATTGTGCGTAAGATAACAGGGTCAAGAGCCTATGCACGTATTTATTGATTTTAAAAACGAAAATTTTTTTATAGCATAGAGTCTTGAAATATACGTAACCAGTAGATGGTAACAAGCTCCATACTCCTCGAATATTCAAAATTATGGTCTACTTCACATGACAGCCTCTGTGGCAGTGAACGCAAAAGTCCAAAATTAAATGGCATTGTGTAGAGTGAATGCGATATAACATAAACTCACGCCTATATCCCCGAAGGGGTAGGCAGAGGTGCTAGCACCCATATTTCGCCAGTTTATGTCTAGGTCCCAATGTAATAATAGGTAGCCAGCCATTCACCGGGCACTTATAAAAATTTGATAAATAAGTACGCACATAACTTCAAAAAGCATCTAAAAATCAATGGTGTGTGCCATGGTAAAACCCGGGATCGAACCCGAGACGTCGTCTCAGTAGTTCATTACCCATACCACTACTACTACTTTTTTATTTATTTTTAACTTTAGAAGCATGTGAACAAAGTTGAAAATATCAGGGCAGTTATTGTAATCTCAGTCAAGTGACTATGGTTAACAATTAATAGAATCGGTTACTCGTAGCCCAAATTAGGATAAGTACATACCCCTAAGAAAATCCCTCCAGAAAAGGTAAATTACTTGTGTTAGGAGTGTTTTGTTTAATCCTAAACTACTCAAAAGCTGCATACATCTTTCCATGGGTAAATCAATGCAACTCAACCTAAGCCTTCGGCGTTACACAGACGTCAATCTTTGAGTTCATTTTAACGCCGATCACACGCTCAAGTTACCTTCCTTACTTAAGTTACCGTTTTATAAGCAAAACGATGCACGTTCTGATATTGAAATTCAACATTCCCATGTCAATCTTAACACAATGACAACAAGCTTCAATTTTGAACATCCTGGGTCAGTCTTACCAAATCTGATGCATATCAAATGCTGAGTGGATCGCGTTTGCTATAGAGTCACATTACATAAGGTCATATTGTTATAATTCCACTCGATGACACACTAGAGGTGCCAACAAGAACACATGTGATAGAACTGCGCGATTAGAGTCCGGTCAGATTATTGTACTATGGAATGATGACCCACTGTCTCATTTTCTATTTTAGAGGAAGAACATGATAGTCACATTTAGTAATTTTATAAAAGCTGGGCAGGAAGATTTTATAACACCATTAAGTTTGGGCTAAAATTGAAGGTAGATACAGGCCATAGAAAAAAAGCGCAATACTTATTCCATTAGAGCCTGTCTTTACTAACATTTTTTGTTATAACGTCAAAGTTGAGGGACCACTAGTAGGTACCAATATCTGTGCGGTCTGTCCAATATCCTCGATTTTATTGAAGTTCAAAATTATTTTTCTAGTCCACTTGCGGATTTGGCTGAAAAATGTAATAATATTTAAAATATGAATAATATCCTTTCTCAAACACAGGTAAGGTTCCCCCAACACAGATTAGAACAACCTGTGATTATAGAGTTGGTATTTTGGTCACATGGATTTCACAAGACTCGACCAAATTTCAAATACAAAAATATGAAAAACAGCAGTTTTTCATATTCTAAATTTTGTGTAGGTAATTCGCGTTTTTATACGTAAAGATTGTGGAGTTTTAGATATAACGGCTTAGGTAATGTACGCCGATGTAGGAGAGTGGCATATTGTTGGGCTTTGTGATTTTTCGTGTTGTTTCCAAAACTTCATAGAAGCCTCTAAAAATGTCCCTTTAAAAGAAGTTGACAAGATGCCATTCAAGAAAATAGAAGCCTCATCGACGTGACCTCACTTCACAGATCGCAGTGATACATGTAGGTAAACATTATATTATATTATGATATTTTTTACATAATAGGTACCGTAAAATTATACAGTTTTAATCGCCGAAGCATAATCCTTGAGCAAACGGCGCAGCAACTTAATTAACATAATATTATTAATTTAACATTAATTATAGTGTTGCGGCATGGTATAATGGCCGTTTGGACACGACTGGTCTTGCTCGTTTTCTCTTTTTTGGTGTGCGAAGTTTATTTTCTTCTGTGCCAGTCTCGCCGTATTTTTCTTTAGTTATTTATCTAACTGTTCGTTGTACAATGAGTCGGCCTTACGATCGAGAGGTCCAGGGTTCGAATCCTGTCCATTACACTACCGACGTGTACCCACTCCTAACACAAGTTTTTGAGCTTAGCTGGAGGGGTTAAAGGGAATATTTAGTGGAAGGGAATTTCGGTTGCTAATATTCTAAAAAAAAAAACGAAAAAAGAAACAATATTAAGCGCACTAAAAAAGAGAAAACGAGCAAATCTAGTCGTGTCAAAACGGCTATCATAGCGTGCCGCCACTATAGGTTCACACAAATTAACATACATAACATTATATAGAATCAAAATGCCGATAACATATTACGACGAGCACTGTAAGTTTCCTCATAGCAACGGTTATACAATGTTGGGTGCTACTGAAGCGTTACTTATGCTCATCTGTTCTACGCAGCTGGTGCCCTTGGTAACCACGTATTTGTTTCGAGAATGGACATTGTTTTGTTCTAACTCATGTGGATGGACTGGTTAAGGAGAAGTTTAAATTAGGTAGGTCGCGATATGACCCACGTCACAGTTGAGCACCATGTTCCCACCTCCTTCCCATGACCCCACCAACCGTTACTGGCGCCTTACTGTGGCGTCTACTCTTTCGGGCGCACATTTTTGACTCCTTACATATTATTTTTGGTGCTCTACCATTTTCGCTCTCTCCTTTCTGGGGCAACACGCCACACTAACGAGCTTCGTCGCCTAGAGAGCTCATGAGCTTTGTGCCTCACGTGCCAAACGCGCGCAAAATCCCAGTTAAGCAGTCCGACTGTGGAAGTACCTCTGCGTTACAGAATACCGCGGCTTATGATAAACTTGTGTTGTGTTTCCTACGGTGAGTAGGGTAGCCCGACTTACTAGAGAGGTTTTGTGTTGCCAGTGGGGAGACCGAGGGCTTTTAATTAAAGCCTGTTTTGTCTTCTGCACTGACAGCACAGCAAGTCTAAAACTTCAATCCTTCGCCTTCCCTTCTACAGGGTGGGCAGCACGAGTGTGACGCCCCTGATGTTGCAAACGTCCAAAAGCCACGGTAACCACTTTCCATCAGGTTGTCTGCTACCTAAGTTGTATGAGAAAAAATGTCGTTACAAATTGTGCTCACAAAAAGCTTTAAGGCGCCTCTATGTTCAGAATCTGAAAAGGATGAGAAAAAGTAGTCTAATGGATTCAAAACCCTCTCTGAATCCCACCCATGCTGAGTGATAGGAATGTACTAGAATAATAGTACCTGAAGAGAAGGAATAAACAGAATTAATGAGTCTTCGAAGGGCATATTCTTTGGAGTTTAAAAAAATCGTTGTGGTTATGACCTCCTTAGATTCGAACTCATCCATTAGTGCGTTTCTATTCTTTCTTATCGTGCCTGATTCTGATTTCCTGTCAATTTAAGCCTAAAATGTCAGTTATAAGCAAACTCATGCTTATCAATAAGCGAGTTAATTAGAACCATACGTCACATATTTCATACGACTCTACAAGAAAATGCAAATTTCACGATAGCGTAATTATGTAATGTTAATATTTATATGTAAATAAATACTACGCCTGTATAAAGTCGTAAAATCTGCTGCTCTTGCTGTTTACTACGTAATTTAACAGTTACTATATGAACTCGATCCAATATCGACAAAGTAAATATTAATCAAAACAAATGTTTGGGTAGTGTACGAACGCGCATTTTATGTACGGTTAATCAATCCGTTTGAGGAACCGGTTGAGAAAGATGTGAATGGAAAAATGGAAAATTCTTCCAGAAGTCGCGACCATCCACGCGAATTACCTTCCCCCCGGACCTCTGACTGGTTCAGACGCGTTTAAGAAAATAGCACAGTTAATTTTAAATACAATTTTAAAATTTAAATATTTAATAAAATTAAATCTGGTACTAGGCGCGCATAACGTGTGAGACTACCACCCTAACATCTTCATTCACTTACGTCGACGTCAACGCCCACTGCTGCGGCCGACCCACCCCAGAGGGCGGGGTCACTGACCTTCCAATTACTGTGCATCTACACACACGGACATCTTGCACACGGATATCACTGGGTGTTACCTACCGATTGTGTTGGTGCATACTGCTTCATCGGCTGTGTTCCTGGTACTACAAGAACGTGTTTGTGAGTAACTTTTTACGTGCATACTTTTTATTAAATATGCCATTGAAAAGAACTCCACCGTCTACACCAACGGAAACGGATAAGGATGTCTCGGATACTAACCTGACTTCAGGTACTTCAATGGACACTATAAAGGAAAGCACCAAACGTACGACAACGACTTCTACCACCCAAAACCGTCCGCGAAAACGTCAACACGAGGATGAACTCACCGCCTTTATGTCGGAAATAAAAGTATCCCTTGACGCCTTCAAAGCAAAACAAACCACTATGCAAGGTACAATAAACGATATACAAAAGCAGAACAGAGATATTATACAATCAATGGATTTTATTTCAAAGCAATATGAGGAGATGAAGAACAAACTGACAAACATGGAAACTGAGAGACGTGCCCACTTGGCTCACATACAAACTCTCGAATTAAAGGTGGAAAATCTTGAGAGGTACCATAAATATACCAGTATCGAAGTGAGAAATATCCCTATTCAGAATGGCGAGTCTAAATGTGATCTAATACAGTTGGTACAAAATATCGGGAAATCAACAAATATAAATATTGAAGAGTCTCAAGTTCGCGATGTCTTTCGTCTAAATACGGGTAAGGGAAAAGTGGGTCCTATTGTGATGGATTTTTCTTCTGTTTTGCTGAAGGAACGGATATTGTCTGCCGTAAAAAAATATAACTCGACAAATAAGGAGTCTAGACTGAATACATCGCATCTGAAACTCACCGGTCCACCTAAGCAGATTTTCATTTCGGAAAGCCTTACACAAAAATCAAGTAGACTATTTTACCTGGCACGGGAGTTTGGTAAAAAACATGGCTACGCATTTTGCTGGACCTCCCATGGTAAGGTCTTTCTTCGTAACAAGGAAGGAGCCCCTTCGCACCGAATTGACAGTGAAAGTGACTTGAATAAATTATTATCCACTCAGCATGAGAAGTGACTGTGCACGGGTGCGTCCCATTTCTTAATTTATTACGTGTTTTTACTGATTGTTATAATATTTCTAGGTTATTTTTATTGTGTGAGTGTGTTATTACCACTGGCATACATGTCTGAAATTGCTATTGTCTTAACAAACAACACTGCGCATATTTTACACTTTTGCAAACACCGGGTATCATCCTCTGAGCTCGTTTCTCTGTATTACTACAGGCAATTCATGCAAATCACTTTCAGCCCATTCCAGACTACCTCTGTGTTGGATATTGTGGCATCTCTTTTGCAGCTTGCGCTATTTACATGGGTGGCTCATTTGTTGAATTTGGTACTGCAAACCCTTAGATACATCGCATATATCTTATTTTTATACTCACGAGTATTCTACAGTGCTAACATTCGTGTCCTATATTTCTTCTATTTAATGTATAATATTCATGTCCTAACTTTTAATTTAATGTATACTAGTCACACCATACACTATAACATGAACACACGCAGTGTACGGTACTTGTTCTTTACTCGTGCTGGTTACGATAGATACCCCCCTATAGGAATTTCTTGTTTAAATGATGCCTTTAAAACATTTTACTAATGACATCGATTCTTATCAGGTATCACTGTCCATGGTCTGCAATCCTGAAAGCTTAATAAACTATATCGATCCATCGGGTACCTCTTTGCGCATACTGCACGTAAATATACGTAGTGTCATGTGTAACTTTGATGGGCTTGTTTTGCTGTTGGAAAGAGTAGGCATACAATGTGACATTCTTGTTTTGACTGAGTGTTGGCTAAGTAAAACCTTAGCTGTGCCTCATTTATCAGGATACATGTCATATTCTTCTACTTTTGCAAATCAGAATGATGGTGTCATTTTATATGTAAAAAATGAAATCAACCACACTTTACTAAGGCCTGTTTTCAATGAGGCCAGCTGTCTCATTTTGCAATCTTCAAATCAATTTGCTGTAGTTGCTGTCTACCGCTCCCCATCTTATAGTTGCATTAATGAATTTTGTGACAGTCTTGATGCTTGTCTCGTGAATCTGAAATCATTTGAATCAGTGATGCTCATCGGTGACATAAATATAAATATCGCGCCAAGTTGTACACACAATGTAAAGACTAAATATTTGAATCTGATGGCTTATCATGGCCTTTTGCCTGCCCACGTATTTCCAACTCGCGAGGATCGCTGTATCGATCATGTGATGTTAAGATCAAGTAGATCTTCATCAACATACGTACTTAATTCTTACATAACCGATCATGCCCCAATTGTGTTCAAATTAGATTGTAAAATACAAAGGCAGCACTCGCAAGCTTCCTATATAAAAACTGACTATCTGTCCCTAACTCAGTACCTATCTAATACAGACTTTGATCCTATTTTTACTGCGACAGATGCAAACTGTGCTGCTGACCTCTTGACTGATATTATATCTAGAGCGGTCTCTGCTCACTCCAAACAGGTAATTGTTCCCAACCGCAGGCGCACAATTAAGCCGTGGATTACCCCTGGACTACTGAGATGCATTAGACATAGAGATAAATTACAGATGAGATCGAAATCTGACATAAATAACGCTATACTCCAAGTAACCTACAGAAGGTACCGTAATTTCTGCAATAATCTTCTTAAAAAATTAAAAACAGCCTATGAAAAATCAGAATTGCAGAAATATGAAAAAAATATTAAAGGTATGTGGAGTGCAATTAAAAAAATTGTCAATTTTAAAGAAACAACACTTCCATCGAGTTCTTTACTACAACTGGCTGAGAATCCTAATGAATCTCTGAACAAAATCAATGATTATTTTGCAGGAATAGGTAAAAGGCTGGCTACTTCCATTGAGAACTGCGAATCGCAGCGACCTAGTGATCATGAGGCTCATTGTGAGTCACTATATCTCAGGGACTCAATGGCTTTGTTTACAACAGATTGTGGAGAGATTGAGACCATAATTTCTAATCTTGACAGTGAGTCCGCAATGGGTGTCGACGGAATACCAACACGAGTCATAAAAAGTGCCAAAGCCTACCTGACACCTCCTCTTACACACATGTGTAATCTCTGCCTGACCACAGGGGTGTTCCCGGACGCTTTGAAAAAAGCTCAAGTGCATCCTATCTATAAGACTGGTGATAGAAACAGTGTCGAAAATTATAGGCCCATATCCGTCCTCACAGTCATCTCAAAAATTTTAGAAAAGCTATTAAATACCAGACTTTTAAAATACCTTCAATATCACAACATTATCGCCCAAAATCAATACGGGTTTACAAAAGGAATATCAACTGAAGATGCTACAATGGCCCTTACAGAGAGTATAATCAGGAACCTTGACAACTCCTCTAAAGTAATAGGCGTATTCCTTGACCTATCCAAGGCATTCGATACTGTTTCTGTCCCACTTTTACTCCATAAATTGGAATCGATAGGTATCAGAGGACTTGCACTCAACATGTTCCGATCTTATCTCACAAACCGATCACAGTGTGTAAGGATAGGTAACCACATAAGTGAGTACACTTCGTTGTCCTTTGGAGTTCCGCAGGGCAGCGTCCTAGGACCTACACTCTTCCTGGTATATGTCAACAGTTTGTGCACAAAATCATTAAAAAACTGCGACATTTTCACTTATGCCGACGACACTGCCTTGATTGTACATGGAAAGGATTGGGACGAAACCAGGAAATATACAGAGATCGCTCTGGGTGAGGTAACAAAGTGGCTTAGAGACAATCTTCTAACGTTGAACGTACATAAAACCATGTACATTACATTTTCCCTCCGTGCAAACACGCAACCTCCTTCGACTTTCAAAGTCAAAGCTCATACGTGTGGGTCTTGTGATAACTGCTGTGACTGCTCTGAGTTGACGCGAGTTTCTTCAGTGAAGTACCTAGGGCTTATAATAGACAATATGTTGAATTGGTCGTTACATATTCATCATCTAACAGGTCGCGTTAGAAAACTAATGCCCATATTCAAGAAGCTTCAAAATTCAGCCGACTCGGGCACTATGATGTGTGTTTACTATGCCCTTGTTCAAAGCCTACTTCAGTACTGCATTGCAACATGGGGTGGATGTTCTCAAACGACACTGCTTCCCCTCGAACGTGCTCAAAGAGCAATCCTAAAGGTTATGCTTCGAAGGCCACGTAGATATAGCACTGACACTCTTTATAGGGAGAGCTCGGTGTTCCGGGTCCGCCACCTATATATTATGAACGTTGTTCTTCGTAAGCATAAGAGTGTTCCTTTCGTGCCTATGCTCAGGAGGAATAAAACCAGGATTTGCGCTATCACCGTACATAGAACGGCTCTTGCCAGGCGGCAATATTTTTCACTTGGAAGTCGCCTGTATAATGCAATTAATGAACGTAAAAATATTTATCCATTATCCTTGAGAGAGTGTAAGTCCAGGGTTTGCGATTGGCTCAAGACATTAGACTATACAGAAACTGAGCAACTTATACAGAGTCTTACGTAACCTAATACAGATAACATAATATACATTCATATACACACAACCCAACAACCCCTCGCACCCTCGCACACTCACACATGCCTGCCAATCAATTTTATTTTCGAATTATTTTTATTGTTTAATTTTATTTTCAATTTTCAATTTTGTTAAAGAATTATCCTAATGTTTTATGTAATAGTTTGTTGATTAAAACTACTATAAAGAGATAACTGTAACTATATAAAATGTATCATCTCATCTCCGCTCCGGGTGGAGGACGCTGGCGACTGTGACACAGTTTATACTGCTACAGTCGCTGACGCTAACCTCTTGCTTACTAGAACAATATGTACTTAATATATTGTATTATAGAATGTAAGAGTAAATTGTACACGTATTTTGAATGAATAAACTATTATTATTATTATTATTATTATTATTACACTTACTGTACTGCACTTACATAGGAATTCCTTATATGCCATAGACGCCAAAGTTACTCTACATGTTTGTTTCCCTGTTACACTTTCACGCCTAAAATCCATAAGGGTAGATTAGACCTCAAGTGGTTTGGGGTCCACGTCAACCCCACCGGCTAACTAACGGACGGGACTCTGATATGGACTTTCCATTCGGGGTAACACTCAAAACAGCCACAAAAAAACCGCGAGAAGCGCCACAGATTATGTTTGATAGCGATAACCGTAATCAATGCGAAATTTCGAATTCGACAACTTGTAGTAGTACTCTTGTAACAGTTTTTCTACGATAGCGGTCGATCAACCTGCTTTAACGGTAAACCAAGTCATGGGCACGGTGCACACGAACCAGCTTACATCATCGCTTGATAACCGGAAACTAATACAGTAAGGGCTTTTTTGTCCGTTGCTCCGTCGGCTACGGACGTTTTTATACTCGTTCTGCTCTAGTTAGGGACGTTTTTCTATCTTGTTAGAGCCTTGGTATGGCAATGTCGCTGTTTTTGAAGAATTAACAAGATTTTTTTAAGTCTTAAAAAAATTGGCGACGCGAAAAGTCTCAATCGAATCGCATATTTTGGGATATTTTTAAAATAGGTACCTATCATAATTATTACTTTAGCAGGGTTTCCAGTTTCATCTGAAGCCTTCGCTTTAGAACGTGGGTCCGCATACTTATCTTCCTTTAGGTTTATATGGCTTTTATGGTAGCCACTACCGTTAAATCTCCCGACCTTAAGAGGAAACTCTAAATTTAAATAAACAAAGGTTGAACTCGCTTAAGACAAGGGAGTCAACATTTCACCAATCTTAAAATAAGTTAAATTTAATTAAGTTCAAGCGACGGGCTGCTTAATCATCATATTTAATCACCAAACACAATGTCGTTGATAAACTAATAGATACATATTTTTATATAATTATATCGTAATTAAAATTATAATGTAACGAAATCGTAAATTTATAAATCAGGAAACATATTTAATTACGTTTGAATACAGAAATGTCAAGTAGTCAGCCAAGCTTTTGTCATGTAAATGACCCGCTTTGGGTCGTGTTTGGTTCAAAGGAGCCCAGAATACTGACCGCATTTCCGTGCTGGATCGCAAAACAGTACTGACACAGATTATATATCATACCAAACACCTATCTCTTTTTCAAGGTAAGAGAGTTAATAATGCCAGCTGAACTGGACAGGCTTGTGACGTAGGCGTGCCAGGCACTTCTGCCGAGCTCAATGCCCTCTGCAGCACGTCATTGAAGGCATATTGTAGGCGACCTCCGTGGCGTGGCGGTAGTGAACCCGACTGCTACCCAGGAGGCGTGAGTTCGATTCTCGTTCAGTGCAAATATTTGTGTGCATGAATATAAATATTTGCATTGGTTTGGCTGTTTCTATGTATAATATGTAGATATGTTTTTACAGAAACAAGAATCTACGTATGTTTATCCGCATTCTAGAATCCATAACACAAGCTAGTCAAACTATGCTTACCATGGGTCTAGGTGGCGTTGTGTAGATGGTCCTAGAATAATTATTATTTATTTATTATTGTTGAAGGAACCTATGATGCGCGGCACAATGACCACTCAATGCGTGATGACCTTCAACCTCCACCATGGATACGCTGGTGCACTTATGAGGTTCATACTCCCTACAGCCCAACCGAAGAGCTACCGCCTCACGAAGTGAGACATCTTTCGTTTAAAATATTCAATTGAATTGTAATTGTTGTAAACCCGAGCCCCCTGCGTTGCAGTCGCGTTCACTACTGCCACACCACAGGTCCTCTGAACATAACAGTAATTATTACGGAAATAATTGTATATTTTAAACATTTTTTTTTAAATTTACATTGTCCTATCACGAAATATACTTGATATACATTTATGTAAGTAACATTACATACAATTTTATTTAATTTTCTGGAATTGCTTATATTCTTCATCTTCTACTTTCTTTTTTCTTTTCTTTCTTTCTTCTATAGGTCTTTGTTATCTACATCTACCTAATTATGTTGAAATAAAAAAATAATAGTTATTATGCATCTCTGTCCCAGGTTGATTCTATAATCAAAATATCGAAGTTAGACTAGAAAGCCGAGCCCAATTGAGTTGGGAATAGGCTCAGAGAATGACTAGTTGAAGATATTCTTGACGACGATTCAAGCGACTCATGACACGACCTATGACCATAGCGGGCAGGGTTAGAAGGAATATTGGTAATTATGTTCGTTAATATTCTTTATGAATGACGAGTAATCGGTTTAACCTCCTCCTTTTTGGAAGTCGGTTAAAAATACAAATATGTCCTTCAAAATTGAGCTGTAAGATTCAGTCCGAACGAATTACTACATACGAGTACAACGCAAGCTAAAGGTTAGTAAGAATAGAATAGAAAATAAAACCATGGTGAACGGCGAGTCGGATTCGAACACTGAACCCCGTACGAAACTGGATTGAGGGATATAAGTACCGTTATTATTGGCAAACTGACTGGCCACTGGGCCTACTAGTATCTACTAAACTGCTGAGTTTAGTAAATACTAGCTGTTGTCTACGGCTCCACCCGCGTGGAGGTCGGTTAACGCGCAATGCAGTAAAGCCTTATGTTACTTAGGGAGAAGGTAGCTTTCCAATGGAGAAGGAATTTCTGAAATCGGTACAGTACTTTTTGAGTTGACTCATCACAAACATACACACACACACACACAAAAATACATTTATTTTCTATTAATAACATTAGTATAGGTAAAAATTAGTTCATAGGAAATTTGATGAACAGCAGGGATTCATTAATTAATGCCATGATACTTTCTGAACTAAAACTAGGGGAGACCGAGGTGAATTGAAACAGATGTAGGTTGACACAAGTTCAATATTTCGGGTAGTATAGGCACTAGAAGAAATACAACGGCGCCATTTGATTTGTTTCGATGCACACGACGAGGTATTAGTACAAGTCGCGGCGTTGCGGCGAGCGGTTGTGGAGTTATCGTGTCTATGCGCAAAATTGTACGAAAAGTAAGGATTTTTGGTATTTTTCGAGAAATTTTATTTATTTGGTATTAAGATATAGGTTTTTGATTGTGTAACTATAGCGTAGTGTGTTTTATGTAGTATTATTATGTAACGTTATTTTGTAGAAATATTTAAGTTGAACATGGGTAATGGTTAATACGGAAGCCATAGTCGGTATTTATAATGGTGAGGTAAGTTGAAACAACTTGTTTTAACTCACCTCGGTTGTTTCAACTTAGCTTAGCTTAGGTAACTTAGCTTATTTTCATCATACCAAATAAGAAAAAGAAAAAAGAAAAAAAGAGAGGAGATCTCTCTCCTCTTGCGATGTGGCAGAGGACGTAAGTTTAAGAGGTAAAATATGTATAAATAATGATGTAAAATATAATGATGTTCAGAGAGTGAGAGAAAATACTCCTGAAATTATTGCACCGACTGAATTAATAAATATGAAGAAGTCACATCAAATAAAAAAGTCTAGAAAATCCTGTCGCTGAAGTGACCTCTTCATTAATGAACCAAATTGAGTCTAGATTTAATTTCGGATTTATTACTGATGGGAGAAGTTATTATTTCCATAGATGTAGGTAACAATCGCCTCCACGTCGTCGTCTGTTGCAGGTCCATCACACCAATCCGCATATTTTATTATGCCTTTACCAAAAGCCTATTTACCTAGAGAAGGTAGCCAGAATAGAAGGAAAGTTAAATCAACCTTTTTAACAGACACGCCTGAACAAGAGGCACTTAAAGAAAAAAAGCCAATAGTAAATTAAAGATCACTGAAAGAAAAAACATCACTGATGCCAAACATACGCAATAAAGATGATTGCTGATTTATTTTTTATTTTATTCAGTTAAAACCGACCGTTTAAATATGTGTCAACTCACCTTTACCCCTGTTTCAATTTACCTCGTCCATAGGAGAGTTGAAACAGTCGGAATTGTTCACTTAAATTAAATTTTTCTCCAACTTGAAGTTATTATTAACTGATTGTTTCTGGTAATTAGATACGTGTTGAAATTCCCATTCTAATGAGAGAACTTACTAGCTAATAGACATCACTGAAGCTGAGTTATTATCAAAAATGCAAATTTTGTGTCAACCCACCTAGGTCTTCCCTACATTTGACGCTAGCGTCAAGAGCTTTTATTAAGTTTACACCCTATACATGCTGCAATATCAAGCTGTTTAGAAAATCTGTCAAATATTCATTCCACTGTAACTGGCTCATTTAGGGTATAATAATAAGAAAAAAACAAAATGTCGTTTTCGAGAACAGATAAGATTAGCATACAGATTAACTTGGTAGTATAAAAAAGTTAAGCCCATGCTACGGTTGTTGACGTCCAAAAACTAATATTGTAAGGGTCCAATAGAATCTGTTTGTTTAAAACAGCTTACGGTTCATATTACGTATGCGATAGTCGCTATAGTACTCTTAGAGATTGTTAGCCGTCATAGAGACTGTTAGAATGGTGAAATTGTTCCCACTTAGAACAAATAGGACTTACAGATATTATTTTTTACATTATAAATACATTGTATAATGTACAAATGCGTTTTTGAAGCATAGTTACGAGTATGTAGTCAATGGATTTTATTGAAAAAAATAATTCTGAAATACATTTTATTGTTGATTTGTACTCGTTGATTTAAATAAAAATGAATAGCAAAGTTGCTAAGCGTACTATTTGATAACGATTGGTCCTATTTGGATGATTGTTTTTATACTCGTAGTTGTGAAGATAAGGTTTATTCGAAAGAAAATCTTGGAATGTAACATACGGGACTAGTCAATAGTATGCAAGTAACACCCGCTGTACCGGTTGTAAAAAACACTTTTAAAGATACGAATGATACAATCCGCAACAAAAGGTTAGCTAATGGACTGAATGAAAGTCTAGCTCTTTACTGGACTGAATGAAAGTCTAGCTCTTTAGCTAGAATTTAATTCAGTCCATTGAACATACATACATGATTTACACACGCACATAAATCTCTGAAAGGCTATGGCGGAGGTATGTTAACACCCAGATTGCTCCAACTATGATTTTCGGTCCCGCGCTAGGAGGTAGGCCTATTGCTGTAAGCGGGCAATAGTCATGGGCTTTATATTTACTGTCGGGTGCAACAGATAACATAATTATATTCGCCGTCTACGACACCCTCTTCGGGAACCAACACGACAATAAGTTCATCATGTTATATTATTTATCGCACTAATACGAACAGCAGTTAGTTGCTATCAGCACACGTAATATCACTGAGGCTGTATTGAGTCAAAAAGCTCTAAAGCGTTTCAGTAGTAATCGAGACGGGGTACGCGGTGGACCACCGCCGGACGGAAACGCGCGCGTTCGCGTCTGCGGTATAACCCGCCTCTGAATGTGCAGTGTTTGGCTAACTCAAATATTTTGGTTTGCGTTTTACTTTTATTTTGTCGGTGTCGAGACAACATTTTCTGTTTATTTTTAAATACACGGTACGTTTTAACTTTAGTGTCCGAAAATGTTTCATTTAGACACACAGATTTTAAATTTTCGATCACAAAAGTAACTTTAGTGTGCGAAAATTTATCCGTTTAGTCCTAAATTAGACAGTAACTTGATTAAGTAGCCAATATGTAAAACCTGATGTATGTAATGTATGGTACACTTTTCTAAGTAAACACAAAAATACAATCGCAGATTTATTTGTAGAAGAAAAAATGTTAATGGTTGGATGACTGATTCATAGTCAAGAGATAAGTCGGAACAGAATAAACCCTTTAATTCATAATTTAATATAAGCGTGATATTTACGGCGAATGGTTAGTTTACTTATATTAATTGAAACGATAGTTATCAGTAATACAATTCAATATCTAGTGAGTACCTACTTTAATAAAAAAAATATTTAACTATAAATTAAAACATCCAATTACTCGTAGTAAATTGAACCAAAGTTAGAAATTAAAATTCGAAAGTTCGTCAAATTTAGTTGAATTAAATTTAGAACAAAATATTTGACGAAATAGTGCCATTTTTAACTTATTTGGTAGATATATTTAGTTATATTTGGTCACGTCAAATTTGAAACGAAATACATATCGAAATTTAAAATTCCATTGGGAAACTGAAATTCGAATAAATTATTTCGTTCTTCGAATAAAAAAACGAAACGAAATACATTATGACGTAATAATTCGAACTATTTGAAATACATATTTCATCACATCGCCGAATCTAGTTGGTAGCAGTGTTGTGTCAAGTTCAATCGACACAGTATTCTGTGACCGTGTGAATCCGTATTTCTTAACATGAGACGTGTTTGAGAACAGTCAATTTATTCTGCATAATTAAAATATACTCACTCGACGCTTCCTAACAAGATAAAACATTCATGTAGTAATTATTAACTCGGATAACGAGCCAAATAAACAGCTACCAAGATTAAATTTTACGTGAGTCTTGCCTTCTTGAACGGAAAAGGAAATAAGTCACATCGTAGCATGACGCGGAAACTTCCGAGTGTTCGATATATATATGCACATTTCTTATGAGGAAGGAGGGAATTCTCTAATATCTTCTTCACCGAGCGTTAATCTTGGTTGCCGGGATGTCGATACTATCTTTATACACGCTCTCGAAAAGGAAAACAGGGGATACTACTGACCATTTTAACAAAATTTTCCTACTTTTTTTATGCAAAACACTTTTTTTGTTATTAACATAATTCAAGCAGTACCTAATACTATGGTTTAAAAATCGTGGTACCTACCAAAAAAAGTTGCAATAAAAAAATTACCCATTTTGTTAAACTGGTCAGTAGTGGTCCCATGTATTCGGTTTTCGGAAGTATTCCTCTAAGACCCTGTGTGTGATGATGAGAAGCTACAGTGATGTCAAATAGGTACTGACCATCATTCTAGATGCTTTTCCATGCTCCGCTTAACCTTGTCGGAATTATTCTTATGCATGAAGGAAGCACGTGTGAGTACAGCATTCCAGTTCTTTGTTGTGTGACAAAGAATTGTTGATTTAAGATGTTTTTTTACATACGACACATCAACTTAACTTCACTTAGCCTGATGATAAACTGAAGGTAAAGTCTCAGGAAAGAGGATCACCGTTACAAACACGTACAGTGTTAGAATGGAGGCGCTAAGCTTATCAGTATTCATAATGTTATCGTGGCTCATGATGAAAATTTTAAAGGGACTTTGATAATATTGTATAACACGGCAAGGGATAACCAGTTCGTATTATGGCGCAATGTTACGAGGAAGTGCTCGCTTAGTGTTATACATAACTGACATTTTGTATTGGTCTGGGTGCTTATTTTTCAATTCAAATTCAAATCATTTTTTTCAGATTAAAGTGATCTATATTTTTTTGTAAAGACTTTAAAATTAAAGTTAGTATGCATATTGAATTTTTTTAATTCTATTGATCGCGACTTCGATATTCAAAATTTAGTCTCAATTTAGCCTCAATCTGTTAAATGTCAAAAAATATTACGATTTATATCTGGTTTAAGTAAGCGTGTTCTAAATGCGTTTTACGTTTTTGGCGTCCTCTTTTGAGGAATAGCACGGGTGTAACGGTGGTCAAATCTTCCATTCATTTCAAAACAATACGCTTTCACGATCCATGCCAATAGATATTTTTTAGGGGATTTAGCCTCCTGACTCAGTTCTATATCATCACCATCATTATTGCGTTAGTCCCGTTCACATCCTGTGTAGCGGTCGCGTTCTGTACCTAACCCTCTTTTATTCTGAAACCGACATAATTATGTAACCATTATTAATGTATTTTAAGCCCCTGACCGCCACTCCACAGAGGCTCCGATTAAAATATTTCGTAAGGTACCCTTAATTTTCAATAACTCCACGAATTCCAATGGTAGTGCTTTTAAGCTCGTTTCACAAAAATCTATGTTGGACAATTAATATAAATAGATAATCATATGATTTATATGTTAATATTTAATGCGCTGTTTTAGATTCTGAAGTTCATTTGTCGGCAATAAAAATTGACAAAATGGCGAAGGTCTCGCAGATTTATTGAGACATACAGGTTCTGGGCTTATGTAGGGGTTACAAAACATTCTATAAATTATATTACGTGACAAACTGACAATGTTCAATTTGGTCGCTCATGGCTGCGATGTCGATGTAGGTAGTTTACTAAATCGTGCTATAATGCACTTCCGACTTCGATCACTGCCGGCTTGTGCATCTCAGCACACCTTCAATTTCTATTGACTGTAGCGCAAGCATTTGAAATTAAACTTAGATAATGAGCGGACTAAATATAAATGTTGCGCACATATATAACTAAGCATTTAGTGAATAATTTTTCGGATCAATTTGTGCAAGTCATAATGTTACACTATATATTGTAACCAAGTCACAATGTTACACCAAATAGGTAGTGTGACTTTTTTTTTTTTTTTTTTTTTTATACTACGTAGGTGGCAGACAAGCACACGGCCCACCTGATGGAAAGCGGCCACCGTGGCCTATGAACGTGTGCAACACTAAGGGCGTCACACACGCGCTGCCCATCCTGAAGGGAAAGGGGGAGAGTTGGGAAGGGGTGGGGAGGCTAGGAAGGGGAGGGGAAGGAGGGGTATAGTGAGCTCTGGCTACCCTACTTACCGGCGGGAACACAACACGATGGTTATTATGACTGCGGTCTTCTGTAGGGCGGAGGTACTTCCCCAGTTGGACAGCTCATTTCGGACGGGAGATACCGTCGTGTCCTACCTCCGTCATGACTTGCACAAATTTATCCAAAAACTTACTTAACTAAATACTGAGTTCAGAAGCATTTATTCCATTATATCGCGTTACTTAATAGCCATCAATAAGTATTGTGCATTCTGTGTAAGTATTACGGAAACTTCAAGTTCACTACTGCGAACGTAACTCGATGTTCACACGCCGATTGAACTCGATCACGACATAAATGTGACTCAATCTTTGCTCAATATTATTTGTGCGAATAATGTCTTGACTAATGGAGACGTTGGACCTCCTGAATAGTTAACAACAGAGTAGAATCAATATAAAATTGGTAGATGCGAATGTTCAGACAGGACGTGAACGCGCGAGCAGTCTCATACAGAGATAATGCTCTGACCACGGAGTTACCGGACCACGCCAAAAGCATTCGCAAAAGCATTCAAATATTCCTTACATTTTTTTTATGTTCCAGTTTTAAATTGATTTAAAAAAGTTATTTACTTAGTGGTCACAGAATTCTTCTGTGAGAGACTGGTCACGGGCTCTAGACCCCTCTAAAGTTTAATTTTTTCCAATTTTGAATCGATTGGATAGAGTTGTCATATTAATGCCAGTATAATTCCAGTACTAATCCGGTTGCATTCAAAACTCATACTTTGGAATCTGGGTTTCATTCTCTTGCTGCTGACCTTCCAAAACCAAGCGAAAAACCTGCACTAGAATCCGTGAATCTGCAAAGAATATCGTTCAGTATAATGAAAAAACTTCTATAATTATTTGCATTGATTATTCGTAAGTTCTAAGCTTTTACTTTTGAAGGTCATTGTAGATTATAAGCGTATCGTGTTTGCAGAATATAAACTCCTTTGGGTCTTCACATACACGTATTCTAGTTTCAAAGTATGAGGTTACCCTTGACATAGCAATAATGACGAACACAACAAAAAAGAAATCATCTAAATCGAAAAAGTTACTGCCTATATTTGAACTTAGGAAAAAGCTAGCGATTTTTGAAAGAAATAATTAATTAAAACTAAGTGAAAATAGAACCCTTGATGTCCCTATAGGAGGTTTAAATTACGGAATTCAACTGTTCGAAGCTCAAACCTAATCAATACCATGGATTTATACTGGGTGGCGCAAAAGTAAGGGCACTAAAGAAAATACCTTTATTTTTTTTATATGACATTTTCTGTCATTCTGTTGTTGAAAATTGTGTAGTGAACAAATGTAAAATACACTGAAAATAAACATGGACCGTTTTACTCCCCAAGAACGTGGAATAATTGTGTCAATGTTCTTACGGAATAATTCATCAGTGATAAGAACACAACGTGAATTTCGTCGACGATTTCCCCACCGTCCGGCACCGATTGGTCGCACAATTCGACGCTTTGCCACACGCCTTGAAGCAACTGGCTCAACATTGGATAGACCTAAGTCTGGGAGACCAAGAACAGGCCGTTCAGCTGAAAATATCGATGCTGTGCGCGAAGATGTGGAAGAGGTGACCCTCGTTGATGTTTCTGGACACTCTGGCACGTCAGTGCCACGCAATTGGGCATTTCCAGACGGACCCTGCAGCGTATTTTGGTGAAAGACTTAAAGATGTTCCCGTATAAAACTCAAATGACTCATCAGCTGCTGCCTGCTGACCACCGAGCTCGTCTAGATTACTGCCAGCGCGTCATAAACCTCAACCTTGAAGAGGATGATTTTCCTTCAAAATTGGTTATGAGTGACGAAGCGCATTTCCATCTCTCAGGGCATGTCAATAAGCAGAATACTCGGTTCTGGGGCACTGATAATCCGCGCATTATTCAAGAAACACCTCTACACCCACTAAAAGTTACTGTATGGTGTGGCATCTGTGTTGGCAGAGTGATCGGACCCTATTTTTTCGAAGACGCTGGAGGCAATGCGATAACTGTCACTGGAGAACGCTACAGAACCATGTTACGTGAGTTTTTGATACCCAGTTTGGACGAATTGGGGCTGGAGCACATCTGGTTTCAACAAGACGGCGCTACGGCACACACAGCGCGCGACACTATGGACTTAGTGAGGGACGCTTTTCCAGGCCGAGTTATCTCTCGTTTTGGCGATTTGCCTTGGCCTGCAAGATCACCCGATCTGACCAGTCCAGACTTCTTTCTTTGGGGTTTTTTGAAATCTCGGGTGTATGTGAACAAGCCACAGACTCTCGCAGCTCTAAAAGAAAACATTCGTCAAGAAATAACGAACATATCGCAGGAAGTGTTACGGCAAGTTATGCAAAATGTCATAAATAGGGCTCAAATGTGTATCAACTCTGGAGGTCACCATTTAAAAGACATCATCTTTAAATCCTAATGGTACGAAATTTAATGGTACAAATATACATTTAAAAAAACCTAAATCTAGTTTTCTAATTTAGAAAAAATGTTATAGCCGAACCAAATAGGGTCTTTACTTTTGCGCCACCCAGTATGAGTTCTTCTTCTGTCGAATCGACGGCATTTTTGAGTTGCCATCGTTGTGTAGTAATTCGTTTCACGGCAGCGCAGCTACTCATGGAGACTGCTCGAGCATAGGTTTCGCTCTTCGGGAAGGCCTACTACGTTCCTCCTTGAGTTAAGATGAACCGAGATATTTATCTGTATAGAGACTTAGATTACAATCTTTTGGTGTGAGTGAACCTTCATATTTTATCTTGATCAATTAGTAGAAATTAATTAAAGATATTCTTTTTCAAACGCCATGTTGGTATTTCTATTGGAATGAAACGTAAATTTTTTTAAAGTGGAACGAGTTTTACGGTAGCACAATCTATTTACCCACATTCGGTCAAAACTGGAATGTTATGTAACCTCAACATTGTTTAAAATATTTCGCGTTCTGTATATAATGGAACGTACCTAATATTTAAAGTGACGTATGAACTGTCATTGAAGCTTTGATTTGAAATTATTTAGTCCGACCGATACCGAATATATTTTAGACGGTTATGTATCATCTCGCGTATAAACCGTGCGAAATGGAGGCAATTTTTTTCGAATGAAATCAGAAATAAGGCAAATTGGTCGTGATAATAATAATAATAATAATAATAATAACTCGACATGACATGACATAACAAATGTCAAGCAATATGCAAAAAAATTACTTAGATATGTGATAATGTAATGTTGACTCGAGCACGAAAGCAAGCGCAAGAAGCACACACAACCACCACGGACTCGTCGTGCAGCTCCGCCTCGCAGCACCTGGAGAACGTCACTACGAGACCATCTTCTGCTGAGGCGTCGAGCTCCGACGAGTATTTCTCCCCACCGACGTCGCCAACACCTGTACGTCGGCCGGGGAGAGGCCGACCACCGACTGGCTTGGGGCCACGACGCCAACCGGCTTCGAATAGGGTCCCCGCTACCGGTGGTGATGTGCACCGCATGAAATGGACTAGTGCTATAAATGAAAATGTCATGCGGGCATATTATGCGGCTACAGAGGGAGGAACCAACCTCAGTGCGTACCGTACTCGAATGCTTCCTCTGTTTCAGGCGCTTGAACCTTCTGTCAACGTATCGTCACAACGACTATCGGACCAAGTGCGGGTCATTCAACGCAATCGTATGTTGAATGAAACCGTACTTGAGACTCTAAGGCTAGAATGCTTGCGAAACATCTGTGTCATCCCTGCCCCAGTACCCGCTTCCACGCCTGCAAACCCAGTGGTTTTAATAAACGAAGACACATATGTTGAGCGGGATGACACACCTATTCCAGTAAGTATTCAGTACAATGAAGGGATAAAGGAGGCTTTGGAATGTGCTTTGCGTGAGTATCGGTCGATGCCCCTACATATTAGGCCACGTCTACCCCGGTTGCCAGTGCATAGACGAAATATGGCTCTGGTGAGGGCCCTTGATTCACTATTACCTAGATATCTAGAGAATAGTGAAAATCTCGGTGACACTCATTCAATATTGTATTGCACAGCTGTGGCAGCATGTCGTATGGCAGGTACTAAATTTCCTATTAAAGATTCTGCCATACGACCTGCGTCTGTCGCACCAGCATGGCAATGCAGGATTGAGCGACGTGTTGCCGAGGCAAGGGTGCTCATCGGTAAGCTAATCTGCTTCAGGTCGGGCAATACTCGCCCAAGAGTGATGCGCTATGTGACCCGAGCGTTTGCGGGAACTAATATTAGTTCTCAAGAATATGCGTCTCGGGCCACAGAGCGCATTGACTTCCTGAAGCAGAAAGTCTATGCATGGGCAAACCGAATACGTAGATATAAAAAACGCGTCGATCGATATACCGTGAATCGCATATTCCAAAAAGATCAAAGGTGGGTGTATAGAAGCTGGGAGCAAACAGATGAAAGTGTGGATGACGTGCGGCGGCCGGATGCTGATGCCACAAATGCGTTTTGGCGTAGCATCTGGTCGGTGCCCGTTAGCCACACTGAAGGCGATTGGATGCGTGAGGTTGAGGTAGCATGTGAAACAATTCCAGACATGGACAATATTCTCATTGATGCCATTGACGTAGATTGTGCGGTCCGTCCGCTGTCTAACTGGAAGTCTCCAGGACCGGACGGACTGCACAATTTCTGGTTAAAATGGCTCCGGAGTTCACATGCTATTTTGGCTTCACAATTTCAATCCGCTGTAGAATTTGGGATGCTGCCAGCTTTTATGACGACCGGAATCACCCACTTGCTCCATAAAACAGGTAGTACTCTAGAACCCAATAATTATAGACCGATCACATGTCTACCGACGGTCTATAAACTTCTTACATCCATTCTGAGAGCCAAAATTAACAATCATATTAATAATAACTCTATTATGTGCGCCTCTCAGAATGGATGTAGGAATGGGGCTCGGGGTACTAAGGAGCTCCTCCTTATTGATATGACTATTAGCCAACAAGCTCGCCGCAACCGTAAAGATCTGGCGGCATGTTGGATAGATTATAAGAAGGCTTTCGATTCCGTGCCACATACGTGGCTTTTGAGGGTGCTGGAGTTGTATAAAGTTAATGCAACTCTATGCACCTTCTTAAGGTCATGTATGAGGCAATGGAGGACAGTTCTTTTCTATCCAGGATGCCGTCGGGCTTTGGGGAGTGGCGAGCCGATAACAATAGAGCGGGGCATTTTTCAGGGGGACAGTTTGAGTCCACTTTGGTTCTGCTTAGCGCTGAACCCACTTAGTACTTTACTAATGAGTTCAGGGTTAGGTTATAGGTTACGAAGAGAGGGTCAGATGGTATCCCACCTGCTTTACATGGATGATTTAAAATTATTTGCCCACACTGGTCCTCAACTAATGGCTTTACTGAAGGTAACCGAAACCTTTAGTAATTCTATTAAGATGGGGTTTGGCGTGGACAAATGTGCAGTCATTCATGTAAAGCGAGGACGGGTGGTGGAGTCAGAAGGTATACAACTTTCTGAGTCCACTTTCCTGAGATCACTCCTCGTAACTGAGACCTATAAGTACTTGGGTATGTCACAGGCGTTATGCATCAATGAGGCTGGCATGAAACAAATGTTACAGGAGCGTTTCTTTGGCCGCCTGAAAAAAGTACTTAACAGTCTTTTATCAGGTGGTAACAAGGTGCGTGCCTGTAATAGTTGGGTCATGCCACTCTTGGTGTACTCCTTTGGCATACTCAAGTGGACTCAAACTGAACTCGATGCCATCGACAGAAGAGTCCGGACTCAGTTGACTGCATTTCGAATGCATCATCCACGTTCATCTGTCATGAGATTGTACATCCCGCGAAAATGTGGGGGTCGAGGATTTTTAAGTGCTAAGACCCTTCATAATCGCGAGGTGTGCAATCTCAGAGACTATTTTCTTAGATCCAACGTGGATATGCATCGAGATGTAGTCAACGTAGATACTGGGCTCACCCCGCTCGGCTTGGCCAAGCTGAACTGGCGCAGGCCTATAGTAGTTGGTGCTGACGACCGCAGGGAGATATGGCAGAGCAAGGAGTTACATGGTAGGTTTTATCGGGCCCTCCACAGGCCCGAAGTAGACCTACTGGCATCCGTATCCTGGCTACGTTTCAGTGACCTTTTTGGGGAAACTGAAGGTTTTGTCTGTGCAATTGCAGACGAAGTTATCAAGACGAATAATTACCGGAAGTATATCATGAGGGATGGCACAGTCGACATATGTCGAGCGTGCCACCAACCTGGTGAATCCCTCAGGCATATTACTTCCGGTTGTTCTCGTCTTGCTAACGGTGAGTACTTGCACAGACATAATCAAGTAGCCAGGATAATCCACCAACGGCTTGCTCTGAAATATAACCTTGTGGAAGTTGAGGTACCATACTATAGATATGTTCCTGAGCCAGTTCTGGAAAATAGTCATATCACATTGTACTGGGATCGATCTATCATCACTGATAGGACTGTTGTAGCCAACAAGCCTGACATTGTGGTGATAGACCGATCCGAGCGCCGAGCATTGATTGTTGATGTTACCATTCCTCATGACGAGAATCTCGTGAAAGCTGAGAAAGATAAACAGGTTAAGTACTTGGACTTAGCTCGCGAGATTGTCGACATGTGGGGTGTTGACTCAGCAATCATTGTGCCGATAGTCGTGTCAGTCAATGGACTGATAGCGAAGAGCCTCGATCAACACCTAAAGAGGCTCGGGTTAGACGGTTGGGTCAAGGGCCAGATGCAGAAGGCTGTGCTACTAGATACGGCGCGCATCGTGAGGAGGTTCCTTTCTCTGGAGCCCTAACCACCGGTAGCTTGGTCCCTGTATCCGATACCGGTGGCACTCTGTTTTTTTATATTTTTAAATGTGTATATTTTTTTTATTTGTTGTATGATATTTATATTTAAAAATGTAAAAAAACATGAAAAGATGCGAATAAAGTGAAATAATAATAATAATATGTCTTTATTGTACACCAAAGAATTACATCATGTAATGGACATGCAGATTTTTAGGTACATACAATGGGCGGCCTTATCGCTCTGTGGCAATCTCTTACAGGCAACCATGGGATGGAGAGAAGTATTTGGAGATAAAAAATTCGGGGCCATTTGGTGCACTCAAATATTTGGTAGATATAAGAATTCATATTTGGAATATACATTAACATAATAACTCCCTAAGCATAGGTATATATAAATACAACACAACACACATATACAATACAATACAATATACTTACTTATAAAAGCTATAGGAAACTGACTGAGCTATAAAAAATGATTTTACCGGTTTGACGGAGGGTCAAATGGTAAACAAAAACAGTCTAATGTCATTGTGGTCTGTGAACTTGCCATTAAAACTTATTTTGACAGGTCATTATGGCTGAAGAGGTAAAAAAATGAAACGGTGATTTTCTGAATACAAACTCATTAGTGGAAACTATAAATATTAAACGTTTTCTCATTACAGACACGCATCATTTATTTTGAATGCATAGGTACGAAAATAAAATATGACTGAAAAGGCAGAAGCTGCTTAGTACAATGACATTAAAGATTTGTTCGATGAGAAAGAATCGAACAGAAAAATTGAATATTTGCTAACATTAAGTATGCCCATTAAGTTATTATTACTAGCGTAAAAAGAGATACAACCTCCTAATCAATATCGCGTTACCGAATGTAAAATGTCAGTAGCAGTGATTTGTACCTTCTAGTGTAGAGATATTGACATAATTGCAGTATCTATTTCTGTCAAAGTTGATAATATTTTTAAAAAAATGTTTCACTGTACGCTGACTTTCTCACACCAAGAATTCGTGTAAAGATATGTATGTCACTCGCACCCTTTGTTCCTCTAAGTATACCTTTATGATTACACCGTGTATTAATATCAATGTGTCTTAAGTAATTTATTTACGAAGCAATAAGTGATATATTCCTTTTATTTTTTCTTCGCGGGGTTGCACAACTTACCAACAAATATATAGTATTTGCTACCAAAATAGTACTGGCGTGCCGATTTTACTTAAGATGTAACTTTTAAACTATCGCGAGGTTTACTCATGGTGTTTATAATGTTCGGGACTTCACGCGATTATATTTTTGAACACTTACTTTTGCCGACGTTTCGCAGGCCAGTCAAGTCGTGACCACGGGTGCTGCAACGCACCCAAAACGTCGGCAAAAGTAAGTGTTCAAAAATATATCGCGTAATGTCCCGAACATTATAAACACTTTAGTTAAGATGTCGCGTATTGTTTAAAATGTAGACGTCAAGTTAAAAACTATTATTTCGGAATATCGGAAGTTGTAGTTCGTAGCCCACTTGACTTGTGTAAAGACTTTTAGTAACTTCTTAGGAAGCCGGAGTACGCTAATGATGTTTCATTTAAAGAAATAGTTCGGTTATCTTAAACGGAGTGGTTTAAATAGCTATGGAATAAGTCACTAATGTTGAGATGTTCATTTGCATACACACATATGCTATTCTATTTCACTTCAGGGGTAGGTAGAGGTGTATAACCATTTAATGAAATATTAAACCGTTTAGTATGCTGACTGAGTATCGGTAGATGATTCCAAAGTCGTTCTCTGAGGGGTATAGGAGAATTTTGAACACTCAGGACATAGCTCAGTGGTAAAAGCATTACCCTTGTAAGGGGTCTTTTTCGCCATCATGGATACGTTACGAATTCGAGTAATTATGAAATATGAGTATCGTCGTGGCAGCAACGCGGCAAAAACGGCACTATCTCATTGATCTGCGTGTTTCTATGCATAATAATTACGAGTATGTTGTGTGTGTGTTGTGTAGAATTATCTAGAATATTAATATCTACTAATACATTTCAGCCATAGGACGTTAACTACTGAACATAGGTACCCCCTATCGTCGTCCAATCCTACCGGATAGAGGTGGCCTGTATTTCACGGCTCTAACTATGACATACATTCATCTCGTTTACCATTTAATTATGCTAATTATAGCGGAAGTAAAAAGTAATATTCATAACATTTTTGCTTGTCATACACGAGTGAAACCGTCAACAAAAGACAGTTGACATATAAATTTATTGTACTCAAAATAGCAATAGCGAAGCAGTTGCAACACTGTGAAGAAAGGACTACCTACTATGAGTATACCGACTATTAAAATTGGCATTTAACATTTGTGCAATGTAAGTACTAGATTGTATGTTTAAAGCGTAAAATGTGTGTGCAACATATATATGCAATGAATTTACTAAGGATATATTGCAATGTTAGGTACTAGGAATGAGTTAGATAGTAGATTAGTGCCTAAGGTGTCCATAAATTTTGTGGATAAATAATATAATTCATGGAATAGACACCGAAAGAGAGATTCTCGTCTCTGTTAGAAATAATTATGTTAACTTAAAAATCAACAAACATGGAGAATATCCTGAAATATTTAACAGTAAATATAATACAGGTAATTTTATGTGTACCCAAATCGTGTAAAGCACGATCATTAGGTAACTTTGAAATGTCTACCTATTACTGCCTGCTTGTCTAAAAACCATGTGCACAACATTGCCATACGGTGTCTTCAACATATACCCTAACCATTGCTGTTGACCATAAAATTATAAAGAAGAGCTAACCACACATACATAGATATGTTCAGCTCACGTCCGTAATCCCCTAAGGGGTAGGAAAAGGCGTATTAAACTCCCACATTTCACCAATTATCATTTTCGGTCCCACGTAATAGGGGGCGAGTCTATTCCTGCTTAAAAGCGTGTTGTAGTCACAAACAGTCTATTACAGTATATTACTGTGTTTGTATAATATATAATATACTGTATTTGTATAATACTTTTTTTTTTTTTTTTTTTTATACCACTTAGGTGGCAGACAAGCGCACGGCCCACCTGATGGAAAGCGGTCACCGTGGCCTATGGACGTTTGCAACACCAGAGGCGTCACACACGTGCTGCCTACCCTGTAGAATACTATGTATTATAGCCACACTTATATCAATGTCGGTCATGGTCACGCTCACGCTGGGTGAAGATGTGTACCACATTACATCCGAAAGAATACATAGATTACGTCTTACCATTCGACTGAGCCCTTTGCCAATCAGAGTGTCACGGGAAACTACCAGACAACCAAAAATCTCTCTCTCTAGATCCGGTAGATTTCTATACATTGGCGCTAATATCGCAAGCTATTTCCGTTGTCATGCCAGCAAGAAGAAGTATTATAGAGAGGCAAGTAGAGAATAGAGTAGAGTCGTAGGGACAACGCGATAATCGACATGCACGCGGGCGGAGCCGCGGGCAACAGCTAGTATTAACTAAAGGCGTGTTATCACTTCAGAAGATTCCTTGCTCTACTTTTCATGAGTTTCATATGATTTGAGTTTATTATACTAACGTTTTTGCTCATTAACATAATATATGTAATAATAATTAATATATAAAAACTAAACCCGTTTTTCGTTGTCACGACATAACATGAAAACGGCTTGACCGATTTGGCTGATTTTTTTTTGTAGTTTTCTAATACTCTGTACAAGATTCTTACGGAAAAAAATATAAAGAAAATCTCTCAGAAAGATTGAAACATATACATCAAAGCTACGCTAAGGCGGTACGAAGTTCGCCGGGTCAGCTAGTAATTAATATTTGCGAAAGTTTAATCGAATGTACCTATTCTTTTTCTGTCACCACCCAGAAAAATAATACTCACCACCCCATCTCATAAGGGTATCGTAAAAAGTGATTAACGGAAAACGTAGACGGGATCACAGCGAGAGAAGGAAAACTCGAATTAAAACCCTGTACCAACCCGTCTGACCAGTGTCGAAACAGTTCCCCGGGTCTGCCGGGGTGCGAGAGATTTGTCTTGTATAATCTCACCTTCGGCAATCAAGGACCCATTAGTCGGTTCGAGTCCGATATAATCACCTCCATCGATTTTGGCGCAGGTGGTATCCGTGGGTATCTTGCGCACCATAAAAAAAGCGCCGAAACAGTACGCCAAAGTCTCCTAACATTGGGAGAGGATTAGGTCCAGCTGAGCAGATATGCTATTTGAATTTCAAATCATAGTTTTTTTTCAAATTTAGTTAGCTGGAATTAAAATGTTGATAGTTCCGATTCAGTTAATGTTTTAGGCAACGTTTACATTGACGATTTTTTGCGTAGATTGGTAGCTGGATTCATTAGAATTTTGGACAAGTTGTGTCATATTTTACCGATGTGAAGCAAAGAAATTTTGAGGATGCCGTAAGGCGAAACCGGTCAGGTCTATTAAAAAATAAAAAATAAAAATACTGTGGAAAAATACAAGTGAGTTCTCAATATGTGTAACAACAAATTCCACCAAGTGCCATCAATCAACAGTATAAATAGCAAAGAAATTAACTGAAATCACAAGTTGTAAGTAAAATAAGTACTGCAAACGTTTTAAAAGTAAGTAATACCTAACTATATCTTTCACAACCGCATATAGAAATCGTTTGGCATGTATTTGTACATACTTAGTCCACTAAACAGACCAGATTAGGATTTAACAACCATATTAAGCGCTTAGTGATCGATCTCTGCTTGCAATTAGAAAACAATAGCTCACAATAAATTCTGCTCGATATACTCATGGTTGCCCAACAACCTACTCGCGTAACGTAATACGAGTAAT
Organism: Pelosia muscerda; assembly: GCA_963691645.1. NCBI lineage: Eukaryota > Metazoa > Arthropoda > Insecta > Lepidoptera > Erebidae > Pelosia > Pelosia muscerda. The sequence goes on from OY829103.1 coordinate 3,812,787, forward strand.
CAAAGTAATATTCATAAGTATATCAGTTTAAAGTTAATAAGCAGAACTTATTGTAGACATTGTTGCTTAACTATCGTAAACTGTCGAGGTATTCTTTTTTCTACGAGATTAGATGGGGACACCGTGATTACCACACCAGAAGGGGGCCACAAGGGAGATGGCTTTGTGTTTGCCTGGGTGCAGTGTCTTCGGCAATCAAAGACCCAAAGACGGCGTGCGTTCTAGTCGGTTCGAGTCCGACTGGCTCCTCCACCTCCACCGACTTTAACGGGGTTTGGTATCCGTGGGGATTTTGCACCGGTAAAAATAATAAAAGGTGGCAGTTAAAAAAAGGAGATAGAAGAGAAAAATAGGACCTACACACACCGGCATATTTAGTGGAACATAAAAAGAAGGTTTGATATCAGTATCACATAAGGTTGCTGGCTGGACAGTATCATATAAGAAAACAACTGAACATCACAACATATCATCACATCATAGTTAAGATCTATAGATACGACGCTAGTGTTGAAAAACGGGCACTGAAACGGTAATTGAGTAGTATTTCTCTAAGGCAGTGGTAGAATTTCCCGATAATGTCTTTATTTTATAGCAAGACAAGACCCATCACTACACTACCTCTCATCTTATGCAAGAAACATTAGAATTCATTTAGATAGAGCAATCTAGTTAGCGATTCAGAAATATATGGGAAATGTTATTACTGCTCGTGTAGTTAGGGGTCCGTAATAGCTAGACGTCTTCGCTATTTTTTACTAACAATAAATAAAGAAATGATTGATTGATAATGAGTGATTTTAGACTGTTACGGTTAATATTTTAAGAATCAGCAGGATATAATACACCAGTTTAATGAGAAACCGCTTATGATAAAAAAAATGCAAATTTTGGGTGCTATGAAATCCACTTCTTTTATATATTTTGTCATTACACATCTACAATACAAATATTTGCAATTACTTTGTGCCTTAATAGTATATGTACAAAGTAAAAGTTACAGCCCCAAAAACATAAATAAACTATGTGATTCAAGCACGGGAAAACGTGTACTAACCACTCCGATCGTAGCAAGTGAATCAATATAATTGAACACACTATAAAGTACCTAATAAAAAAGAGAACCTAAAAAAAAGTACTAAAAAAAATTATTAAATTGATAAATAATATGACATAAACTATCTAACATGTTACAATACTTTTGTTATTCGATCAGGTGGATTGCGTGCTTGTCTGTTAAGTAATATAAATAATAACCAAATGCAAATGTCATGTCAATATACAATAATATATTATTTCGTCCACTAAAAAGTCCGTCCCTGATCATTACCGATGCCCATCACACTTGCTGAATAAACTAGTGAAGGAAGGCCTCATAGAGACGGAACAATACGGAACCCTAGCGCGGTGTACGAAGTTACCTTTACCAACTTTTTCTCATCGACATGCTTGTTAATGTTTTTGCTATCTGTCTCAACGGCTAACGGTTGATGTAACAGCATTCTGTATCAATTCCGCTAGTGCTCCATCCACAGGCGTATCTTGTTAGCTGGATTATTTCTTTCGATGTTTCTTTTGCCTTTTGTAATGTTAATGATTGTATATTGTGTGGTCAGGTCTTGTAAGTTTTTTTTATAAAGCTAAACTGTATCTAATCAATTGTAATTGACAGCTGGCGTTCGACTGTCAAGTCAGAGGTCTTGGGTTCAATGTGCTTAGGTCAAATATTTGTGTACACAATATGTTTACATATTTGCACGTCTATCATCTTTACATTTGTATTTTTTGTACCACTTTAGCGGTAGACAAGCACACGACTCACCTTATGGAAAGTAGTTACCGTGGCCTATGGACGTTTGCAAAATCAAGGGCGTCACACTCGTGCCGCCGATTATGTAGAGGGGAGATGTAGGGATTCAAGGTTAGGAGAACTTCTGTGCTGTCAGTGCTGAAGACAAAGGAAAGTTTCTTGGTCTTCTCGTTGACAACACAAAACCTCTTGTATTTGTAGGGCGGAGGTACTTCCCCAGTCGGATTGATCAATTAAGACGGGGTATACCATCATATCCTACCTCCATCAAGCTGTTACTATGATGCATGCTGTTGACCTCGGCTCCGCCTGCGTGGACTTCTGATCCCGTTTCCGCTGCTCCATTCCGAGCATCACCTTTTAAACCTTCTCTGGACTTCGACAAATAATTCAAGACCAAAATTAGCCAAATCGGTACTGCCATTTTTGAGCTTCAGCGAGAGGTAACAAAAGAATTTCATTTTCATATATACCTATGATAAATAAAAGGAAGTTTTTTGGTGTTACAAGACTTAACCATCACAAAATAAAAAGAAACCGTGATAAAGGAGAGACATCCATAAAATACTAAACACAGCTATTTTGGCTGCTGCAAAGAAATCGAAACGTCCTCGGCCAAAATGTAAATAACAAGAAATTAATCGGAATAGAACCCGTTATAAATAATTAACTTTAAAATATACATTGTTAACTAGTCTAGGTTCATATTTTCATCAATATTATTCTCCTTAGGTGGTACCTCATTAGGTACTCATCTATGTTAACATATTTCAATGAGCCCTGTCTCCTAAACTAGAACATCCTGTGTCTTAGGATAAGTACTTAAAAAAAAACTTTTAATACAGGTACCTTGCGCCACGTCAGCAAATTTAGATACCTTTTTAACTTATCTGTTATTGTATAATCAAGAGATAATCTTTAAACAATGTATTTACGTAACTCATTCGTTGCAACAATATATCCCATCATTAAGATATCATTGCACAAATATGAGCAGTGTTTCAAAGAATGCCAGTATAATTACCGGCATATATACCTCAGACGAGTAATATGTACTCTATATTATGCAGTACACATTTTGAGGTGAGGCTATAGAGATCGCAACAATCCGCTCCTGATTCTTGTCTTTCTCGCGACTAGGTGTTAAGATTTATGCCGGTAACTATATGATGTGTAACATTATCACTGTGCATCCTCAAAATAAATATGTGTGTCGTGAAAGTAGGTTACAAATGAAACTTATTTGAGTAATAAATTGTACTTATTGTCATCCTCAGGATGTGCAATACCTACCTGAATGTGAGTTTGAGTCAGAATTTTGTTTGAATAGGTATGTGGTTGGTTGAGGGTAGAACTAGGTAGAACTAGGTAGAACTAGGTAGAACTAGGTAGAACTAGGTAGAACTAGGTAGAACGAGGTAGAACGAGGTAGAACTAGGTAGAACGAGGTAGAACGAGGTAGAACTAGCTGAGGTATCTTTATTAACAGCCTGGTAATATAGGTACAAGCATGGTACAGGATGATATTAGGTAGGTACTGTCCCATCTCAAAATCAATCTCATTAGCCAAAAAAATACATAGCATACCAAAAAAATACCCAATGGATGAGTGCGGCATTATCTATTGAATGTTTAAGTAGGTACCTATCTATTGTGTGTTTTAGTAATAGCAGAATGAAAAAGTTTTCATTCAATCTTTTCAAAGAAGACACAAACAGACAAACTTAAATAGAGTAAGCCTGGGATGCACGATCGTACTTTAACATTACCAGTACAGTTAAAGTATCGGTCAGGAATAAAACAGTTCGCACCATTTGACAATTGTTAAAATCACATCATAACTTGATGCTAGCTGTACCTAACCGGCCACACTCAAATGTCTAATTCTATCAAAAAGATAACTATAACAGAGCTACTAAATACTCTGGTGCAAAACATTTAGCCAAACTATTAGAATCAATGTTACTGTTACTGTTAAATTTGACGGAAACCTTAACTTTAACAGGTAGTTGGAGCAACTAGCCTAAAACTATTTTTTTATAACAGCTTTCAACTTCTTTAACTGCGGTGTCAATAGCTTATTTTTACTCTCAGTTCAAGCATTAAATTGCTATCGTTATATTGTATTGTTTATAATTAGAAAAACAAATACAATACAAAGATACGATAGTGTAAGGAGAGGCAGTGTTATATTAGCGCCCGCTGTGCTGAGTAGTCCAAGTTATTAGAGGCAGCGAGAAGATAATTACCTTTTCTAATTCATTTATCTCTGTAATAAAATTTACCTAAAAAAATGGCGGGTGTTGGACACCTAATGTATGTGTGCAAAAGATGTACTTGTTATTTGTTAGAATTCACGGCGATGTAATTAGTACCTATAATAGTTATTCTTTGATGAAATAAAATATTCAAATCATTAATGACAAATATCATAATTATTTCATGTGTAGTGTTATTATTTTTTGCGACAAATATTCCTTTTTTTTATATTTTTTTTTTTCTATTTAATTGTATGGGTATATATTGTATATTTCTACTTCATCAAAAATATTCTTAGACTATTCTACTAAAATGTATATGTGTATAACTACTAAAATGGTCTAAAATCATAACCTTATTATCTGTTATAAAGCTAGGTAACACGTCGATTGTCTCATTATAATGGGACAATCGGCGTTTTAAGTACCTACTATAAAACATTCCGTGGTACTGAATGTTTCCTGCGTACACATAGTACAGAATGTTATGTTATTTAATAGTACTTCCGAGATATTCCCACGGCAGAAATGTCGCAAGGTTAAATTTAAATCGCTCTTATCTTATGCATACACCACTGCAACGACGACGTAATCCAAAGAGTAAGTAGGTCGTAATAATTGTAGTTGTTTCGACATTTCGGCTTAGCTAGACGGCAAACGGTAACAAGACCGTTAGTTCGATTCCAGATGTGGTCAGAACATTAGCCGTAATCATTATCCGTTGTAATGATAGGGAAAATGAGTTGTGGGAAGTAGAAAACTGTCCCCAAATATAGCATAAGTACGGTAAGTACAGAAAGGGGGAAAATAGATAGATAGATAGATATATTACTCTTTATTGTACACCAAAAACAATACAAAAAAATAAATACAAGAAAACACCAGGGACAAGTAATGAGAATTACAGTTGTTCTAATGTACAATGGGCGGCCTTATCGCGGGAAGCGATCTCTTCCAGGCAACCTTGGGATGGACAGCAGCGTGACATAACAATAACAATATGTTGATTGGTGTAGTTAACAAATAATATACCTAAATTAAGGCAAGACAATCAGTACAAGCAGTATTATACAAAACTATATTAGAAGTAGGAAACATAAATAAATATTAACACAAAATAAACAAATATGACATCATTAAGTAACGCCCGCGGTGTATTTTGATCCCATTCCCACAATTCATGAGAACCTTTTCCCGGAAAAATATGATCTATCTCTGTACTCAATTTCAGCCACATCTGTTTAGCCGTTAGAGCATGCCGAAAAACGGGCCAATCAACCGATTAATGTTAACTTTACCGGAGCTGGGTTAATCTGAACAATTCGTTTTGTTTAATAAGAGCAACCGAAATTACTAATATTTCTTAATCGAGTTTAGAACCCCTCCAACTCACAACTCCAACAGCAACTTTATTTAGGACACGTCACCCCGCCTGATGGTAAGCTCAAGGCAAAGTCTCAGAAACGGGGTCACCATTACAAACACGTAAAGTGTTACAATGGTAGCACTCAGCTTGAAGGCCTCATCAGATGATTTTTCACGCCCCGCTTAAAGGATCTCCGGTTGGGTAGGTTATGTCGGACTCGAACCTACTAAAACGCACGCCGTCTTTGGGTCTTCAGTTGCCGGAGGTGAGGTGGTGGCCAACATATCCCTCGCACCCCGGTAGACCCCGGGCCTTCTCTTCGAGATGACCCCCGTCGGGTGTAGGGACCACGGTGTCCCCATCTAGCCCCCAATGTAAGAACAGCCTGACATGTACAAATAACATAAATATCTCGTGGCTAACTACTGTTTCTATTTTATTACCATACAATTTATGTCTCTCGCTGGTATCAACAAATATTCTCTTCATTTATATTCAAAGGAAAACTAGATCGTTGATCAACAACATATCGGTCGTATATTTTGTATAATGTTTTAAATTAGAATAGAAATCTTTGATTAAGGAAGCAGCCGGCCTATTCAAATTGGTTTAAGACTTTCTTCTGTTGCCTGTGCCTTTGTAGAGGTAAATAAACACACTTAAAAACATAGTATCCTGTGATACAGTGCATGGGATTCCGCCGACATGGTCGTAGTGCCAGTTCGTTAGTCAACGTTTTGTAGAATAGAATGTTAAATAACATAACATAATACAAACTCACGCCTATATCCCCGGCAGGGGCGCTAGCGCCCACATTTCGCCAGTTTATGTTTAGGTCCCAATGTAATAGGTGGCGAGCCTATTGCCATGAACCGGGCACTTGTAAACCTGCGATAAATAGACACATAACTTCGAAAAGCATCGTAAAGTCATTGGTGTGTGCCATGGTAAAACCTGGGATCGAACCTGAGACCTCGTTTCAGCAGTCATTACCCATACCACTAGGCTAACGCAGTTATATTTTTTTTAAAATCGAGGTGTTAAATAAATGACAGATAAATTGTGAGATTGCAATTAATTTTGACGTTTATGACAGGCGTATACGTATGTCAATCCCAATGACAATACAACCAAATATAGTCGTTGGTCAAACCTATGACATTGATAATTCTATTTTTCAAATATATTGATTATCATGTGTCTAGAATGGCAGTTGAATAGATTAAGAATACATAGTACAATTTTGTACTTTACACACCTTAAAAAGAAAAAAAAATACAAAAAGATAAGCTAAATTTTCATATATTTAATACACACACGCAATTTATTGTACTAAATATGCGGTAGTATCGGAATTTGGATCACTCAACTTCATAGTATGGCATTAACAGCATACTGCTATTGTTAATCCGCCTACGGGCAACGGAGTGCTTATGATGAAACCGTAATGAGAGTGGAGGACACAAGATGCAAGTAGCATTGGCATTTAGTTATCAAATATCAAATATCGACGCAATGACTAGCAAGTAATAACTAAATAATATAGTAGAGTATGCCTGGTTTTTATTAGGCCGAGAATCGACTTCTGTGTCTTTGGTTGTAGATTATAAAATACTTTTTGGTTTTTATTTAGGACACGTCAACTGGATTTCACCTCGCCTGATAGTGAGTTCAAGGCAAAGCCTCTGGAAAGAGGATCACCATTAAAAATATGCCTCATCAAATGCTTTTTTACGCCCCGCTTAAAGGACCGGGGACTGTAGGAGGAATGGCAGCATTGCCATGTTGTATAGCAATTCTAATTCCAATACAGGGTGTAAGCGTGTAAGGGGAACACTCCCGAAGCCGAAGGCCCCTGGTAGTACTCATGGTACACAACATATTGGCATGAAAAAAAATTGCGGCAAATCAATTTTCTTTTGAATTTTTTTTATTTTTGGGAATTATTTTTCGCATTGTTTACTCTCCATCGTTTCAGTAAAGCTAAATGAAAGGAAAATTTCATAAAAAAACATCACTCCAAAAAAAAAACAAGTGGCGCCATCTTGCGAAGTCATGTTTTTTTCATGAAATTTTTGTTTCATTCAGCTTTACTAACACGATGGAGAGTGAATAAAGCAAGTTAAATGGTTTAAACAATGAATAAAAAAAATTGCGTTGCCGTAATTTTTTTTGTGCCAATGTGTTGTGTACCATGAGTACTATCTGGAGCCTTCGGCTTAGGGAGTGTTCCTCTTACACCCTGTATAATAATATGTTGTATTTTATGTTCCGTGTAGAGTACAGTTCTATTGTAAATAATGAGCTACCGGAGTCACAGAGCGCGGTCCGGAAGCGTCGTAATAACGTCTTCGAGCTAGGCACTTGGCACAACTCACGACTTAATATTCATCATCATTTTACTAACAATTTCCTGAATGCATCCAAAATGTGCACTTATTAGCCCACAGCCCGCTTATTTTAATTGCGTTACTAGTTCTATTACTACCACCAGAATCCATTGACTGACTGAAGAAGGTGCGCGTTATCTTTGACCTAAGGTATAAAAGAGGTGGTTCCCCTGATAGTAACACCTTAAAATCCTTTAAGATTTCATCCTAACTTATAGTCAACATGACTGATCGCGTGATAAGGCAGGGGATAAAAAAAATATTACTACTGTTCCCGGTTATTCCCATAAAATGTTATGGGTATTGGACTGCTGAAACGAGGTCTCGGTTTCAATTCCAAGTTTTACCATGGCACACAACAATGACTTTCCGATGCTTTTCGAAGTTATTTGTGTATTCATCGCAGGCCTCACCACCTATTACATTGGGACCATGGAGAATTGAAGTATAGTTCGGTCCTCCGTGATTGGGACCTAACCATAAACTGGCGAAATGAGGCACCCACCTACCTAGTACCTTTACCTTACCTACCCCTTCGGGGATATAGGCGTGGGGACTAAGCCACCTAACAATGCTACAAATTGGTTCACCTATTGACTTTTACGGGAGCTTCATTCGACCGTTAAAGCCGTTTTTATGCATTGACTAGCAAATGACTTGGGCCCCTCTGAGGTATTGATTGGGCCCTGTACTTGTGAGTAATATCAGTATACTGGGCACTGTACAGTATACGGGGCTTACTTAAATAACTTAAGATAAAGTGCCCTGTACAGTACACTCCACCGTACATTCCATACAGGGCCCTGCACATTGGTACAGCTCACAACTAATCACTATATATTTATCAACTGGGCTTTGAACTAGATAGAAATATATAATTTATCGGCACGGAAAATCTTGAACAACTACTAGTAGCAGAAAAACTGTGTCATATGGAAGTTATGAGATGATTACATAACATGAAATTACCAAACACGGAGTTAGTATACATGTGATAAAGTTACGGTAACAGGTTGTTACAGAATTGCAGATTTGAGATAACATGAAGTATATTCTGTAGCTGTAGTGACGTATTATTTTACTCACAGAGTCCTGATTGCAATCAAAGTTCGCACTTTACTTTAAACTTAGCAATAATTATCTTGATTTGGCTTGTTTTAGCTGTCAGATAGCCGTCTTGCCCCTTTAAATCGAAAGAAAAACTTCAAAAAGTTGTTCCTGAATTCTGTATGTACTGGCTGACAGTGGATTGAATTCTACAGAATTTAATGGGGCCCCGTATACCAGTGTGCAAGCATCTTTACATGCACTTGCTAATAATTGAAATAGTTATTTGAAATTAATTATTTATTAAGTAATGAAAATCGAGCAAGCAATAAAAAAAATAAAAATTTGAATGACCTTGTGGAGGAACGGAATGTGATGTCCCTCCAACACAAAGGGAGGATCCTCCGACCAGGCAAGGTGATCGCGCCTGGCGGGCCGCAGCCCTTAACGGTTGTCGTTGGGTTGTTGTATATATACTGTACTAGCGAGAGAACTTCATTTTCGCGATGCAGGATCGTTGTGACGTAGTAGTGACGTCGTAGTTAGTTTCGTAGTAGTTACTCGTGCTGTCGCTAGATGGCGCTGGGTACATATGTGGTACCGCCACATCACTCCCCTCCAAGATCGGAGGTTGATTGTGTTGAGTCAGCTGTCTTAGCTCTCTTGAGGCGAGGCGAATCCTTGGTGAGTTGAGGTGAGTTCTCGGCAGTGTCGGGGTGAATGCTGCGTAGACGGGAGAGGTGTTCTCTTCTTGGACCGTAAGTGCAGTGTACTGTGCGCCTTAGATGCAGGCGTGGCCGAAGGTAACCAGGCTGCAGCGGTCGCTGCATGCTATGGTAGCCTTGTAATGGCCGAAGTGCTGGATGGCGAAGACGCTTATGCGGAAGAAGTGAATTGGATGGTGGCGATGAGAATGCTGCTGTTATTGCTCAGCGAAGGTTACGTGTTTGGATCACGTCGGGGTCACCAATGTGGAGGAACGGAATGTGATGTCCCTCCAACACAAAGGGAGGATCCTCCGACCAGGCAAGGTGATCGCGCCTGGCGGGCCGCAGCCCTTAACGGTTGTCGTTGGGTTGTTGTATATATACTGTACTAGCGAGAGAACTTCATTTTCGCGATGCAGGATCGTTGTGACGTAGTAGTGACGTCGTAGTTAGTTTCGTAGTAGTTACTCGTGCTGTCGCTAGATGGCGCTGGGTACATATGTGGTACCGCCACAACCTGGTTCACAAAATATCATATTTATAATCTGCACTTAGCACACGCTAAGAGTAATTTATTAGTATTTAGGTGTATAGTCATAAGTTTTAATAAAGATGTGGTCAAAGTTCACTCTGATTATCAATAAATTATATAATCGTTAAATAGATAATTTGGTAATTTTAATACTTGAGTGAATTTCATCAATGATTGGCGTAAATAAAAAACGTGAGAACCCTGTTAAATGTAATTTGATTTATATTTTCATTGACCAACAGTAAAGTAAACACGTGCGTTTGTATTATTACCATGTAAATAACAATGGAATTTCACCGACTACCTACCATGTGGCCAACGTACGGGTGGGGTCGACACAAAGGATCCAATAGGGTCGAAGTGTCCGCGAAAGCTCCTGAGCACGCACTGCAATAAGATAAGTTCACGTTTACGTTACAACTCTCAGTAAAGTACTATAATAAAGATTGGTTAGGCAGTCATAAAACTTTATGAGAAAAATTGTGATATAATTTATAATTCTATATTGCAAATAAAGGGTTTTGTAAGCAAGCTGCTATAAAAAATAGTTTCTTGAGACCGACATCTAGACGTAAAACTTTCAAATACAAGTTTAGTGATGGAACTCAACTAGTGAACTGTGAAAACAAAATATGAGTATGGAAAAGACGTAATTTCACAATGATTACAAGATTATATTGACAAAAACTATACAGTGAAGTTAAAAAATGAAAAGAACTAAATTGCTCCAAGTTTAAAATTTGTGTTCGAAAATGGCAGCGTGGGTTTGGATTGCGGCTCTACTCTGTGGCTCGCAGGCCGCAGTACTGCCACCACCGTGGGCTGATGTCAAGAGGAACCCTTGTGCAGCATTGCCTAGAGGTTGGCTAATGTTGTATTGGCCTAAGGATGGAAAATGCTACACTATTTATAAGGTTGGTATACATTGTTTTTCTTTTTTTTAGTTACGAGTTTCGACTCAAAGCTATCCAATGGAAATCTATTATTAAGACATTGCTTGCTGTATGTAGTGTATGTTCGTCTATCAGCGAGCTGGGTCTCATAAGCCGCAATAGTTAAATTGCTGTAATAATGACAGACACATCACTTTAGTGTCCCCGACACTATCATATTCGTCCTCTTTTATAGAAGCGAAGGTTCTTACTTTTAAGATAGATGCACCTGTAAGCGTAAAAACAAATAATAGTCGCGTAAACATTGATAAATTAATGTATTACTTTGGTTCTTATTAGTTAGTTTCAATATTTGCACACGTGGTCTACAATAATATACTACACTGCGTATTAAAAATCCTTGGATTTATTCAAACACCGCAAGCAGTGTTTATAATAGGATTCATGTCAGAACAAAACTCTTGACAGACGAAAGTAGCGGTAATCCAAGCTTGATAGGTTTTTCAAAAAATGGTCCTATATTACTGATTCTGCGAAAGTAACTTAGTTTATTTATTTATTAGATACATCAAAAAAAAAATTATGATATTCATATCAAAGCTTAAACTTATTGCCTACGATACTGCAGTTTCGAAATTCAAACCTAAAACATATTTTAAACAGTTACTCATAGAGCATATTATTAAAATGTACTTGAGAATCAGCACCATGGAAAAAAAGAAAATCATTCTTATTTCAAATAGAGCCGTATTGTCATAGGTACGTTATTATAGAGGAACTATTCACATTACGGGATATTTCGATTGCGTAACGCAGTGCCATGACCTCAAGACGCCATGTTCATAAGAACCTTTGCTTTTGGGAATACTCATGTGTTGCGTAAACTGAGATTTACGATGTTAAAATTCCGTGGAACACGTGAAGCGAATACGTTTACCCGCATATTTAGTGATAGTACACTTTCGGTACTTTGTATTGTAATATGATACCTCACTATTTTACATACAGACTCGAAGTTGGATGGCGCTAGAAATAATTGAAGTAGGAATGAATTTTGAATTTGGAATTTAACGCAGAAAGTTGACAAATACGTTATAGTTGAATCAACAATTCCATGAACTTAAGGATGGCGCCACCGTTCTTTTAATATTGTCAAATCGTGCTATTGTCTTCGAAGTGCAATACAACAGTATGCATTCAGCAAGGACCGTGGTTCTGATTTTAATTTCGCGGAATCGTTGAGTCATCTAATGCATTTTGACATCTGTCTAGATATAGGTCGCGTCAACAAATCATCAGACTCATAGATCTACAAAAGGCGATCGATATATTTGTTTCGTACCACTCTACTCAGACGTTATTGTTCCTTGGACTGTTGATCGGTGAGGTTGAACGCAGACTGATGTAGTAGTCTGGAAAAGTTCGGAAAGCGGTGTGCTTGTGGCATATCTAGCTTTATCGAAATCTGTGGTCTTGACATATGGTGCAAGATGCAATCTTCTTAGCATTTCCGCTTAGAATAAATAGGGTTTATTTATTTGTTATGAGGGAATATTTTAGTTAGGCACGTGTTCTGGATAGGCAGTAAGAGCTTCTGGTGTGACGGTTAGTAATCGTGACTGCCTTGCAGGATTCGCACTTAGTGCAAATATTTGTGTGGATGAACATTTATCTTTCTATCTGCATTCTTCTTCTACAACTTTGTCCATAATTGCAAAAACAAAAAAAACTCCGAAGAGTTTGCCGGACCCGTTGCGTCGAACAGAGAGCCGTCAATCCCAATTGCCAAACGAACATCTATAGCCGTCATTGCTGGTAGGTGGAGCCCTAAACAGGTCAACTACTGTTCTAACTACAATACTTCGATAGCGGCTATTATTGATGTAAATTATTTTTGTAGTAAAGTGTCTCTAAAATGAAGGACATATTAATTAATTTCACAATCTTTTTCATAATAATATTAGGACAACTTTTAAAGAAAGCTTTTTTTTTGCGATTTTGTAGGCATCATTAATAAATAATCAATTAATAACCAAATGAAACACTTGCTTCGATCGAATAGTTTATTTCGATTGTTAATGACGAATGTACTACCTTTTACGCTAGCTGTAATCGTTGGAGTAATTTGGCATTTGAATGTCACATGTAACTAATTAGCAGTCAAGCAAAGTCGTGTAAAATTGTATACACCGTAGAGAAGCAATATAACTGTATCCAATACATCATAGTTATTAATAAAAAAGGTGATATTCAAATCATGTTATTTCATTACTCTGGTCAATCATAAATTAGTGTTTACAATATTCAAATGTTATAAAACTTATAAATTATTACACAATGACAGATATCAGCGGACTCCGGGCTCCGATGTGAAGGCCTCGGATACGATCAGAACCTTTTTTGTTCCCCGTGCGGAAATCGCCTCAAATACCCCCCGCGTAACCAGCGGGGGTGGTTATGTTGTACTCGAACTGACCAACACCGCTACGATGCGCGCGACTCTTGCGCTATCAGTTGCCAAGGGGGAGGTAGCCTCTGGCATACCCCTTACGCCCCAGCTTACCCAGGGTCAGCGAGCCCGGTTATACAATCGCGGATACCCCCGAGAGCTGCTTTCGGGGATACGACCGGGCCTAATGAAAGGATGTATGATGACGTATGAAGTACCTTTTTATAATGGTAATGTATGATTGTAACAAAAAGTGAGGTTATACAGGAATAATAAACCGAGCATGTCCTATGTGGTAGGCGCCGGCGCTTGTTGCGTTTCTGCGCGAGTTAATTTCGCACTATTACGAGCTATAATGTTTAATTTATGAGGCAATTCTTTATATTTTATAACTATGTTGATGATGCTAATATTATATTTCATATTCTACAACATTTTATTACGGTTTCGGATTCTCGGCTGCGATTAATTAAGTTGTATTTATAAATAGTATATAATCTATGTATTAGATTTCGTTTATAGAAATTAATATGGCTAACGCTGGATTGCACTATGACTTGTTTGGCTGGGGAGTTTGGTGGCTCTAGAGAGAATATTCTAGACACTTTGATGGGCATTGACTACCAACATAGGCAACTAAAGCGCCTCATCATCATCAAAGCAAACCAAACCAAAGCGCATCTCATGGGTCTTTTATACTAGGTATGCTAGGCAGACGGCTAGGAATAGAGATCTAGTTTTTTTTTTATTTATTTATTCTTCATGTACACATAAATTATATTTATACAAAATAGTGAGACGAGATGTACAAAGGCGAGCTTAACTCAAAGTTGTGTTTTCTTCCAGCAAACCTGGGAGTGCATAGAGGAATTGCTATATGGGTGGTTAAGTTAAGAGAAGAGGTAAGTTAAGAGAAATAGTTGTGTATATTACCGTTCTAGGAGAACGAATTTAAATATCGAGTATTTTAATGGTCTGATCAGTTAGAAAGTTCATTTTATCGGCAGTTGTATGATAATCGTTATCAGACTCAAATCGTATTTTGCTGATCGCATTCAAGGTCGAGTTGAACTCAGAGTCGTCCTTCCAACTTTTCATCTTCCATTTTACACAACAATGGACACCTATGGGACTTCTTAGTTCTTTCTACTCTTCCTACTGAGACCCGGTGGGTGCCATTGCCACACATTTGATACCCGAATATTATACGAGAGTCGTTAGATATTGCTGAGTTAATGTCAACGGTTTTATATTTACATATATTATATTACAACAGCTATATAAAAGAAACATATATATATAAAAGGAAATATTGAATATTAATATTGGTAATACTTAGTTATAGAATGTCGAAATACTATACCGTAGGTGGGATCTAGAGACCCACTGCTCCATTGTCTCTACAATTATTCTGTTGAAACACATCATACATTCAAGCAACGAGTTAATGAAATAATAAATAAATATTCTAGAACAATCTACACACCGCCACCTAGACTCATGGTAAGCATAGTTTAACTAGCTTGTGCTATGGGTTCTAGAATGCGGATAAACATATTTAGATACTTTTTGTAAATACATACATATTATACATAGAAACAGCCAGACCAATGCAAATATTCATATTCATGCACACAGATATTTGCACTGAGCGGGAATCGAACCCACACTTCCTACGTAGCAGTCGCGTTCACTACCGTCACGCCACTTGTATGAATGGTATTTATGTAATGTATCAAGAGTTGGTAGGGTTGTAGGTTGGTAATTTTTTCATAACTATACATTCATAGCTATATACTAGCAAGGGTTATTTAGAATATTAGAATAGGAGTATGGAGGCACAGATTCAGACGTCACTGAACGACCTCTATCCTCTATGAGCACAGGCGTGGGAGGTGCTGGGAGTGAGTTTTAGTTCGAACCGACTAAAACTCACTATCAGCACCTCCCACGCCTGTGTAACCATGGGTACCCGTGGAAATGTCCGCGTGAAAAAAAAGTATACGAGGCTCTAGAGGTTCAGAGGCAAGAACCACTCAACTTCCGAAGGGACTTAAGTACATTAAAGCCAAGTGGTGTGATTTAGTGGCGTCTCAACAATATTCTGTTCTGTATCGATGTCGACATGCGACATCTCACCTTAACGTATTACAAAAATCAATCTTCTCCATTCCCCGGGTCGGGGAAAGCGTTTCACACAATACCCACTTTACAAGGCATATTTAAACTTATTGGATTACAAATTCAGCTTATTAAGAGCATCTTATGTCGGTCTATATTACAGAATTCGACTTTATGCGTTAGAGAATAAGATTGAATATGTTTTGTAGTAGAAAAGATTATGTTTCTAGGCAGATCAAGGGGCAGGTCATGTTGTATTATAGAATGCAACACCCGTGTTTTGCTCAGTATTCTAACTTATCTATACGGAAGAGGTTTTGACCGACTCAGAAAAAAGATAAAGATCTCTAGTCGTCGGAATATACTTTTTTATTTGCTTCATTCCAACAAATTAAGGACCAATGACCTGGGATCGAACCCGAGACCTCGTCTCAGCAGTCTATTACCCGTACCACTAGGTACTGTGGATTTTGACAAAAACATGAGAAAAGCCTTAAGTCGAGTAAAATATTTGAGGTTTTCGGTGAATTCTCAAATATTCTATTACGTGAATGATGACGTAATTAGAAATTCTCAACGTGCAATTCGTGAAGCCTACTCATTTCAATCGTCAAGCCTACACGGCTTGTCCCTAGCAGATGATATGTTACGACTGCTGTGACATACCTATGTAGACAAACCTTTCAGAGTTATGGTTTACGTCCCCGAGTGAAACGCGTTAATGTGTGGCTTTAAACCATGTGAAACTTGACATGTTCCTACGTGACGTGACGTGAGGTTTGTAGACAAAATTACGTGCAAAATATAATGTGTTGTTTTTAGTAACGAAATACCGAGTAAAGCAAAATATTAGGGCTCGTGAGTAACGTATAAGGCGGTAGAGAAATAGGGATACAGCCCACGTTTGTTACACAACCAATGACAAGTAATTGGTTGAGTATGGAGACATTCAGATTACTAAATTTGTCATTGTCGAGTTGGGGCTTTACCACCATTTCTTAAAAGTAATATAATTTTAATATTACTTTACTTTCATAATGTGATTCAGACTAGAACCGTTGTCGTCTATCGATATTTGTGTACTGTTAGGTTGTTAGATAAGTGTAAATTCTATATACCGTACTTACATAAATAAATAAATGTATTAAATATAGTATACCATTTTAACCATATAAAACTAGTATCTTGTATAGCCTGACGGACGCTGACGATTCGAAACTCACTTATCATTCTTTGAGCCTATTCCCAACTCAGTTATTGTTGCTTTTCTAGTCTAACTAAGATGCGGCTGAACTTCGATATTTTCCGAGAAGCGACTGCCATCGGACCTCCACAACCAAATTGGTGATATCGAACTTCTGTAGTATGGTAGTCGTACTCTTGAGGACTCCAACTAACCGTAACGACTGCTATAGATGTATGGTAACCGGGACCGACGCTTGACCAGACCAGTGCAAATAGGCATATTCATGCATACAAATATTTGCACTGAGTGGGGACCGAATCCGTGTGTCCTGCGTAGCAGTCGCGTTAACTACTGCCACGTCAAAAGGCTGCCAAATCTCACTATGGAAGTAAAGTAAAATTGGAATAATAAAACTTGTACGTGGTGATAGGCTCCTGGTCTGATGATACGGTTAAGACGTAAACAGTATAGAGGCATGAGCGTCATCAGTCATCATTAAGTATATCATTTCGTTTGGCGCCAAAAATTGGGAACCTCTTCCTTATTGGAAGTCGGTAAAAAGTACCTACCAAACGCAATCGGAGTTTTTAGTATTTAGAATTTAATCTGTTCAAATGAATCTTATACATGTGTCATTCTTGATAATTAGCTTATTTATAATTTTCCCGAGTATAATAACATTATATTTACAGTCATTTGAAAAAAATAAACTTCCTATTATTGTTATTTCTTTTTGCTGATTCATATATGCATAAGTAGGTACAGTAATATTTCCTCAAATCCAAAGTTAATTTTGTAAAAATATTTACGACTAGATAATTAAAATTACTTAAGTACGTGTCATCAAAATTCTTATTACTTTATTAATGTAAATGTAGTAGTTGGTTTTGTTACTATTATTTGAATGTGTTAATTAAATATTTTACTTATTTTACATGTTTATGTACGTGACAATGATGATATAGGTATAGTATTTATAGAACAGTGAAACTGACGCCAGAATTGAGGGGTGCAGTTTGGCATTCCATTCTATGATAATTAGTATATTTTACTATTAGCTATTGTTGGGATTGTTCAATAGTGGTGGTCCCTTCTCCAATATATTTTCATACAGGCTTTGTTCTCAAAAACGTTACATTTCATGAAAAAACATGAACTCGCAAGATGACGCTACTTGTTTTTTCTTTTGCAGTGACGTTTTCTTTGGAATTTTCGTTTCATTTAGCTTTACTGATACGATAGAAAGTAAATAATGCGAAAAAATTGTCATGCCGTAATTTATTTAATGGCCAATATGTTGTGTACCAGGAGTAGGTAGAACCCTGTATAACTATCTTTAGACTATTAATACTGTGACTGCCATGTTCTCGTGGAGAAGTACAAGTGTGTTATCAATATGTATATTTATCTTTTCTGTTAGTCCATGTATTGTACAAAGGTGCTTTCATTGTAATAACTTTGTAGCAAACAATCTACTATTGCGATAACAAATTCTTCACGTCTTTCGCATAGTTAGTTAACCACAATAGTTGCGTGATGAGTGATAACAGACAATAGATATTTAACTGCAAAGTTCATGTTCAAAACAAAGGAAATAATGGAGATGGTTCAGCATGATTACACGCAACTTTGTCAAATATGAAGAAGTTTGAGTATTATGAAAGTGTACAGTATTTTAGCCCTTGGGTGTGCCATATTCAATAATGCCATATAAAAATATCTTATAGATAAGTCTGATACTCTCCAAGACGTTAATTGGTAGTGCTGGTGCGACTAAGCACGTAATTAACTTTCTTGTGACTTCTTGGAATTCATTTCCGGCATATCCATTTTATTACAAAATGCCCGAATGGGGGTAATAGGCTCGTCCCTTATTACGTGGGACCAAAAATCATAGTTAGCGAAATGCCTCGCTGCGCTGCGTGAAAATTGTCCACGCACGCTCAAACTGTGGTATCAACTCCCTGTTGTGGTTTTTCTAAGTGACAACAATAAGAGGTTTTTCAAGAAGGGCTTTAGCAGCATACTACAGAAGAAACAACAAATAACCTCATGTGCATGGGCCCATCGAATCTGTAACGTAAATTATACACATTTATCACTACTGTGTATGGTTAAGTAAAAAATTGACGCCCTCTGCAGTATGACAATCGGTACAGCCTTTGTTCAGTCAGTGGGAAGACTAATTTATTGCCTGCGTTGGCGGCACAGAAGCTCTCACTTCCTCCACCACTTCTTCAAGAAGGGTATTAGAAGGATTTTACAGGGTCTGCTGCACGAGTGTGATGCCCCTGATATTGCGAACGTCCTTAGGCCACGGTTATCACTTTTCTTTAAATGGGCCGTGTCCACCTAAGTCTAATAAATAAAAAAGTTTAATAAAAATTCTGTTTCTATTTTCCAGAAAGGCCATCCATGCCCTGATACGCAAGAGTTAAGTCCTGGTCGGTGGGGAGGGCGTACGGTGGCAGAGTGCAAGTGTCCTCCTGGCACTGCGCAGCTACCTCACACCAACACCTGTCACAAACTCTTCGAGAGAGGGCCCTGCAGGCCCGGGGAATACTTCGCACCAGTCGAGGAGTCCTTCAACAAGCGAGGGTAGGTAAGCATCTTGAGGTTATCTGTAATCTTGAGTGAAACAATTAGCCATTGTTGAACATAGATCTCTTTTGATTATTTATACTGCTGATTGATGGCACTTGGTGGAGCTCAGTTTTATACATAATTGATAATACACTTGTACTTCTCCACTGTGTTTATTAATGTACCTAACCGGTTTCGCCTTGCGGCATTGCCTCTCTTTATCTCTTCCAATATGTACCTTTGCTCCCGATCCTCCGCCTTCCGCATACAGTACATCCTAGTCAACTTTTTCATATTGTCAGTCCATTTGGTTATCGAGTGTCCCACCGCCTTTTTTTTTACCTTCTCGTGGTCTCAATTCTAGGAGCCTTTTGTCCCTTTAACGAATGTGGCCAGCCCACTGCTACTATAGTTTATTTATTCCGCAAGCTATTTCGGTGACAAAAGTTCTTTGTCAGATGACCTCATTGTGAATTTCATCCTTCAAAGAAATTCCAAGCATAGCTCGCACCACGGCCCCTCCGCGTGTCTTTTAATTTGCGAACTAATCCCACCGTCATGGTCCGCGTTTCCCAGACATATAAGATGAATAATATATTCAGTCTATTACTTCGGCGACCTCCGTGACGTGGCGGTAGTGAACGCGACTGCTCCGTAGGAGGTGTGGGTTCAATTCCCGCTCAGTGCAAATATTTGTGTGCATGAATATAAATATTTACATTGGTCTGGTGGTTTCTATGTATAATATGTAGGTATATATTTACAAAAATAAGTGTATAAGTATGTTTATCCGCATTCTTAAACCCATAAAACAAGCTAGTTAAACTATGCTTACCATGGGTCTAGGTAGGGTTGTGTAGATTGTCCTAGAATATTTAATTATTTATTTATTACATAACGAACACATTGTCATATGGCCCCTTCTTTGTCTTATTTCAAGCGACTGTGAGAAACTGTGTCTAACATTCCGCTACTTTGAATGCAGTTCAGTCGGTCATTCTCGTTATACAATATCTTAGTAGGGCAGTGTCAAATGCGACATTCTTATTCAAATTGGTGTATAATGTTTAGAATATAAATCATTGTTTATTTCACAATGCTTTTTCAATAGCTCATTCTCTGAGCCTATTCTCAACTCAGTTGGGGCCGGCTTTCTAGTGTAACTAAGATGCGGCCGAACTTCGATATTTTCCGTGAAGCAACTGCCATCGGATCTCCACAACCAAACTGGCGATATCGAAGTTCTGTAGTTAGGCTAGTCGGATTTTTGTGGGCTCCAACTACCCGTAACGACTGCCATAGATGTTCGTATGGCAACCGTTAAATAAAGCAAGAAAGTCGAAGAAGTTCAATATATGATAACTAGTTGTTGCACGCGGCTCCGTCCATGTAGATGTCAAATATCGCGATCACACGTGACTTAAGTCTACTAAGTAGTAATCTTTTTTATCAAATTGTCGTTAAAAATTACATACTTTTTTTCAATATTTCATCCCCTATTTGAACCTCTATAATCCTTTTTCACGATAAAAATGTTCTTTCTGAAGTCTAATCAATCTCTGTTCAAAATTTCATCAATATCGGTTCAGTGGTTTAGGCGCGAAGGCGTAACAGGCTGACAGACAGAGTTACTTTCGCTATTATAATAGTATGGATGTATTGTTACATAAATCTTCAATAGTAGTCAAAATGAATCTGAGATAGCCGCATAAATATCTATAAAGTGCTTGCGAAATGACAAGTCACTTACCATTTCGACACCTAGGTCACGCATCTGTGTGACACGGGCCAATATCTACGAAATTGTGTCTTCCTGGGTCGGAATATAGACTGTGCTGTATGTCTTCATTAAAGCACTTGTTGATTTTATTGATCTTCTAAGGTATTCCAGAACGATCTGAGGATAGATTCTATTGTCATTGTGAGATTTAGAACTGAATGTTATTCTGGAACAGACTTCAATATCAAATAGAAAGGTAAAATAACGAGCCCACTCGTCTCTTAAAATTTGTCTTCCGGAGCAAAATTTGTAGCATCGTCACCTACGTAGGTCTATTAGTCTCCTGGAATACTTGAGGCAGCGAGAAACTTTCTACAGGGAATACTACCCAGGTGGTATCTGTAATACAACTCCCGTCGACTATTGGGGATGTTTTTGTCGGACTCGAAACGATTAAAACAACACGCTATTGCCCAGGAGTAAGGTTAATCACTATGTTATTTCCCTCGTACCTTGACTGACCTTGTGCCACCTACGGTTTTAAGATGACACCTTTCGGTGCACCTACGTGCGGTAAACTACCAGATGCTTATCGTGATGTGTTAAATGCTATTATTTTTTTACTGTTCGAACGGGTCACGAACTTACTAGGTATGCCAAATATTTTGCCGTACAAATGTTCACGAATGGGACGAGAATACTAGAAGAAGTGAGAGAGTATACCAAGATTGTAGCAAGTGGAAACATGTGATCTCAGCCTTGCCTTCTTTTTCCAATAAAATAGGGGTGACTTTATATATGACACAAGTTGCGTGTAGTTACGTCCTTGCTATCTATTATTCGCATTCAACACTAACACTAACATTAACCGTGACCGATTTGAATTCTCGCGATCTGACTCATTCCACTAATCTGAAATTTCCAACACGTTGAATTGCAAAATTCGGAATCTCCAGTGACTGACGAAGTGATCTTTGTTATTCCAGTGAACGACAAGGTATGTGCGTGAGGCCGCAGCAGTGCGCGGACGAGACCTTGATCTATTGGCCAGCGGACGGCAAGTGCTACTACAGGCTGACTCAGGGGCCTTGCTATCCTGGTGCTATTTTGGACGTTGGGGCTGATGGGCTGGCGAATTGTACGGTTAGTTATTTTATGATATGAATTCCTGAACTACGACGACTTGCTATAACGGTCGTTCGTTTATTGGATATCGCTCTATGGAGCAATGGGGTAGCTCTGTAGATTGCTCTGTAGTTGCCCTGAAGAAGCATCGTGTAGAGGCGTAACACGTGTTGAGGTTTGTTCTTCGCACTTGTGGACCGTTGCACATTCGAAATTCGAATATTTCCCCGGGTAAGAAGTCTTTTTATTCGCGTTGAGGGGTGCGGTTTAGCAGTGCTTTCTATGACAATAAGTAATATTCTACGATTGCTGTCGTTGGGATTATTAAATCGTGGGTGAGTGGTGGGTACCCCCTTCCCCTACAATACATTGTATCCACACCTTCATTGTATTGTATCTACGTTATATTCGAAAGACGGAAAGGTACTTAATTTTCTTTCGACTCTAACACATTAACTCTACGGAACTACAATTTTTGAGGCCAATGGACCGCGCCTTTTGTTTTCAATATTTACATCCTCATTTAATAGAAAAAAGAAAGAAAGAAAAGAAAGAAAACATGCTATTATTAATGGGTTGTATATCTTACTATGTTATACAGAATCATCCTATTTATGTATAGAAATTTATAATAATAAAAATATCCCAAATTTCCAGTGTCTACCCTCGAGTCCACACTACTGGTCTCCAGACGGCAGTTGCTACCCGCACTACACGCGGGGACCCTGCGAAAAAGGCCAGCTGTTCCTGCCTGGGCCCCGGTGTGGGTGCGAGCCACATATGCCTCATTACAATAATGAGACAGCAGCTTGCTATGAATTAGGTGAGTGAGTTGAGCGAATTCAAGAATCGTCTTTTAATACGTTTTAGGGGGCAGACAAGCACACAGTCCACTTAAACTGGCTACCGTGAACCGTTTTTTTTAATCCTGCGAAAAATTCCCACAGATAACCCCCACCGGAGCCGGTTGGGTAGGTTATGTCGGACTAGAACCGACTAAAACGCATGCCGTCTTTGGATCTTTGGTTGCCGGAGGTGAGGTAGTAGCCAACATCCCCTCGCACCCCAGCAAACCCGGGCGTTCTCTTCGAGATGATCCCCGTCGGGTGTAGGGACCACGGTGTCCCCGTCTAGCCCCCGGGTATGGGATGGCTAACGTGGCCTATGGACGTTTGCAACACCAGTTTCGTCACACTAGCGCTGCTGACCCTATATAAACCTTCTGTTGGAGGTGGTGGTGCTTTTAAAGTGTTAAGATAGCTTCTGTGCCCCTAGCGCAGGAGATAAATTGATCTTCCCGCTGACAACACATAGGTTGTATCTTCTGTCATGTCGCAGACCGCATTGATTTCTTATTTGATTATGGTAGTGTCCAAAATTCATATGTTATATTTACGTTACAGATTCGATAGGTCCATGCCCTCGAGGCCATTTGTTCTCGATCACAGAAGTAGCTCCGTACGGCTCGAGGGCGGAGTGCAGATGCAAGTCGTTCCACGCAAGAGCAGCAGATGGTGTCTGCTATAGGCTGTACACGAGAGGTCCCTGTGCTCAAGATGAGATGATATCTAGAGGAGGACGGTGTACTAAGGTATTTAGACTTTTTTCTACTTCTTATATAAGATCTCCTAGACTAGAGGTTTGCTGTATGCTGTTACTCTCCAGGATTACCTTACTAGTGACACTATCAATTGATGTTAGGTACTATTCCTCATAGTTTCAGATTTAGTGATATACGCCCAGTTGATAAATTCACTCTGTGTCAAAGTTATCGGTAATATTAGTCCTGCGTCCTGTGCCGTTAGCACGAGAAACTATCAAATTCTTAATGAAAAGGTATCAAGAAAGTGTAGCATTGGTATTAGCGGGTTTCACCCGCACACAGGTTCAGTAGATAGATTGCCAATCATAATGCTCCATTCTGGGGCTCTAGCCAAAATGCATCCGTTCCGAATCTACATTCGTCATCACTCAACAACAAATGTCACTCCCATACATTTTCAGAGCGATGACGAATGTAGATTCGGAACGAATGCATTTTGGCTAGAGCCCCTGTCCATAGTTTTACGTTTCAAATTCGATAATATATCGTGCTAGGGGCACCTAAATTCGAAATTCTCGCCTCACTCAGGAATAGTGATCCACTCTTAAACAAATATTTATGTTAACAAGGTGGTGCATGGTAAAATTAGAAATAGTCATCGTGTATACAGGATGTAAGGGGAACACTCTCGAAACCGAAGGCCCGTTTGCCATTTTTTTATGCCGTTTAACTGGCGGTATTCGGGCGTTATTCACTCTCCATCGTGTTAGTAAAGCTAAGTGAAACAAAAAAATCATATAAAGACATGAACTCACATTATGGCGCCATTTGTTTTTTTTTTTGCAGTGGCGTTTTTTCTTTACAATTAGCTTAACAATACGATGGAGAGCAAATAAGTAGAAAAAAAGTTTATCAGATCGTAATTTGTTATACCAATATGATCAATCCTTTGTGATGAGATTGCTCTCTTGCTCACTGTGCCCCTACCAAGTATAGGGCACAGTGAGCAAGAGATAAAAACCACCGTAGACCTCTGTAGAGCAATGGCAAACGCTATTGCTGTAGCCAACTATTTTGCCAACAAGATTTAATAATACCAGATTTATCCAAGCCAAGAAGAAGTTGCCAATATGTTGTGTACCAGGAGTACCACCAGGTGTATATTCGGCTTCGGTGGTTTAGTGTCCCCTTACACCCTGTACCATATGCGTGGCGGTACAGGTGCCGTGCGCACGAGGTCGTCTGTACGTGCCGTCGCGGCGGCGCTGCTACCGGCCGGGCGCGGCCGAGCCGTGCGCGCCGGGCGAGCTGCTCGCCTTCGACTTCGACGCGCGCCCCGCTCTCGACGGCCTGTCGCACAACGGCGTGTGCACCTGCCCCGGAGCCGGCGGCGCGTGCCCAAGGAGAGAGGTGAGTGCTCGCAGAATGTCGTCCCCCATGAGCGTGGGCCTGGGAGTAACGGGTGGAGCCGTGTTTCCTTCTTCCTACAGTCCCGGGTCCTTTAAGCGGGGCGTGAAAAATTATCTGATGGGGCCGTCAAGCTGAGCGCCACCATAGTAGCACTGTACGTGTTTGCGATGGTGACCCTCTTTTATGAGATTTTGCTTTTAGCTTAACATCAGGCGACGTGAAGTCAAATTGACGTGCCATAAATAAAAAGAATAAAAAGCCGCCTGTCACCCTAGCAGAAGCGGGACACGGCGGCGGCGCAAAGTGCCACCCTATACCCAGGGGCTAGATGGTACCACCATGGTCCCCACATTAGTGGAAGAGGGTCATCTCAAAAGAGATCCCGGGTCTGCCAGGGTACGAGAGACATGTCTTGTATAATCTACAGCAACACTAAAGCAACCGGGACCGACGGCTTAACGTGCTTTCCGATACACCAATAATTTTACAGTAATAAACTTCAGTAATAATCCTAAGTTAATAACGTTTTCCGTAGCTCTACATAGGTCTTCGGTGGTACAGGTGGAGGGGCAAAGTGAGGAAGAGAGTAAGTACGACATAGACTGGGGTTGGGCTCCACAATCACAAAACTCTCGTGACCGTTCCATATAGCATCATTTCTGCATATTTTCTTTGCAGCGGTCACACCACAACAGCTTAATAGAGTCAGTTCTCCATTCATCGTATCTTTTTCCAGGTCGAAGCTTGCTCTAGCCGCAGAGGCACGGCGTCCTACAACGGGACCTGTCACATCCTCAACACGCAGGGCCCGTGTCCCGAAGACTCCTGGCTCGTCAGGGACAACACCAACAACATTAGGTGTAAATGCAAACCGGGCAAGAAGCCCCCAGACTGCGTAGAAGATATCACGGTAGTTTTGACGAGCTGATACAAGAAACTGGATAGTCTAGTGATATTAGATGAGTAGTTTAGAATCTAGACTTAAAAAATGGGCCGTTGATGTAGTTATATCAGGCTTACAAATGCCCAACTATTATTTTTGTATACTAGACAAACTATTATATAGGTACATACATACATATGCCCACGCCCGTAATTCCCGAAGGGGTAGGCTGAGGTGTATTAAACACCCACATTTCACTAAGTATGATTTTAGGTCCCACGTAATAAGGGGCGATCCTATTATCGCAATTCGGGCACTTAGTATAAAAAATGGGTATGTCGAAAATAAATTCCTAACCGAAAATGTTGCAGCTAAATAAATTTGGAATAAAGAATTTTTGACCTGATTCCTGGCTATGCGGTGTAAATCGCAAGGAAATTAATTACGTGCTTAACCGCAAAATCACTACCAATTAACGTTTTGATGAGTATCAGACGAGACAAACTATTCTGCCCCCGATAGTTGAAAAGGCGCATGTACCAACAAGACAAAACCGAGAAAAAAATGTTTTAATTAATCAATCAGATAATCTTTAGCTGTCTTTGGGTAAATCAAAATAATTACATATTAAGAATTGAAAATAATAGCTACGATAATAGTCTTTAAATGCGGTTAATAAAAATATGAATATTTTTAAATTATTTAATTAAAAATAACAAAAAACTGTTTCATTTTAGTATAAAAATTGGGGAAAA
Organism: Pelosia muscerda; assembly: GCA_963691645.1. Taxonomy (NCBI): domain Eukaryota; kingdom Metazoa; phylum Arthropoda; class Insecta; order Lepidoptera; family Erebidae; genus Pelosia; species Pelosia muscerda. The sequence continues at coordinate 3,839,565 of OY829103.1, forward strand.
ATACTAGGTCCTTAATTAAATAGACGTAAATAGCCAGATGCGCCCTATAAATCTAGAACGCTAAGTGTCATATCATATCCCTATACTTATAATTTCCAAAAAAGGGCGCATTTAGTTATATCCACCTTTTTGCATAAGTATTAAAACCTATGTAGATAATCCTTGGTTAAGGTAAAAAGTACATGCAGTTATCTAATTAATCCTATAAATGTTCAGTAAATGTGTTTTGCTGGTAATAAGTAGGTACTCTAATTAATTTTACTTGTAATTTTTATCAAAAAAGAAAACACTATCGACAGGGTCAAGTATTTATTAAAGAAAAATGAATTGAAATTAAATTTACATTCTTCGCCACAACCTGCTTTAACGTAATACTGGGTATTATTCTTTAAAACTTTCTTCGTTTTCGTACGCTCTTCCAATAAAATGTCATAATGTTGGCGTTTACGTGCAGTTCCTTTCTTGGTGAGTTGGGTTACATTTTCAGAAATCTGGTCAGTCTGGGCTTCAGGCTCAAAATGTTCAGGTGACTCAGATACGCGAATGTTGTTTTCTTGTGAATTTTCTATGATATCTTTTTCTGAGTCGGAGTCGATTACACTATTTCGAATATTTTTATTTTGTGGAGGAACGTAATCTCTGTCAAAAACTGAATCCTCAGAGTCAAAATCACTTACTGTTGCACTGCTGCTACTGCTGCTGTTACTGTTATGGGCTTCAGTGGTGGTAAGCGCGTGGTGTTTACCAGGTAGAACACTATTATTACTGTCAGCAGCAGCATTACAGACTTTAGGGCAATTATATTGGTTAATTTCGTTAGTTTCGTTACCGTTTCTAGAAGCTAAAGCTTTAGTAATAAAGTCAAAGCTTCGACCTTACTTCATGTTAGTTTTGTCTGTAATAGAATTAAATAAATCATTAAAGAACTAATATTGAAGCATAATTAAAGCAAATTACAAATAGGTATCTAATTCACTATAACTGCAAGTCATTTTATGAACTTTTCTTATTCTTACAATAAATAATTATAATAAATAATGCTGGACAATCCACACAACATCATTTAGCCCTAAGCTGAGCAGAATGTGTTTATGGGTACTAGATAACTGATATACTAAATGCAATATGTGGAGGGATCACATAGATAGATATTTTTTATTATAGGTAGGTACATACATAGAAAATATCCAGAACACTCGGAACAAATATTTGCAGATCGTACAAACATTTACCCAAAGGCGGGAATCGAATCCGCAATCGAACTCCTGTGTGCTCGCAGACTCTTAGACTTTACTCGTCTTAAACGAAAATAAAAGATGACGATAAAACATCCCATCATATCCTACTTGTACACATGAAAAAGTGGACCTAGAATAACATAGGCAACTTTTTTTATATAATTAACGTGTACGAAGCCGCGGACAGAAGCTAGTATTGCAATAAAAATTAGACGCTTACCTTGGGATAAATCACACAGCGAAAAATTGCGCACCCGCGCGTTACGTCGTCCAGTAGGTATCTAGCTCGGGCGCAACTGTCACAGGAAATCGTCACCGCCATACAAATCAAACCCCGCGCACCACCCCCCCCCCCTCCTAGATTGATGGTAATAAGTGACAAGGGCGTTTCTGGTTACTTGCGTCTTTTTAATTAAGTACCATCGGTACTATTTTTTCATAACATAAGGTATTAAGACGTTTATGACAAATGCGCCTGGGCAAAAAAAAGATTACGAAGTAGAAAGGGCGCAAGTCAGCAGATGGAGACTTTCTTTCTTAGTGTGAAAGCAGTTTCCAATTAGTGCTTTAGGCGCAAATGGTTACTTGCGCCTTATTAATTTCCTCTTAGAAATAGTGTCAAATATGCGTCTTTTAAATTACCTAACTCAAATAAAATATGCAAGGCAATAAGGGCATATCTACATAAATGCGACTCTTCAACTAAGTTTTAGCTAAATTCGTCTTTTTATCTTCAAATGGTGGTAAGAATGTATGCAGAAGCTGCTTATTTTGTTGTGCTAAAATCGCACCTAAGCAAGATAGAAAAATATTAAAAATACAGGTAGATGCGCCTTTTTTTCCTGATTCCGGCAATATATGTAACTCAAATACGGAAAAAATGTTAGATGCGCCTTTTCAACTATCGGGGGCAGTATTGACCACAAAAAATGTGTGGTACTTATTAATTTTAATTTTCTTTGATGGAATATCGACCGCTATCTGTCTGTATAGGGATCATGTAAGCCATCTGTATGACAGCTATAAAACCTTAATGGTCAGCTTGTGGTCAATTCTTATATGCGGAACAACGAGTTTTGTAATGTATAAAGAATTCTTAGCGGTTTACCGATTTTAAAGTGTAGAATATAATACACAATATACAGCATGTTTTATTGGCTGTGTGTCATATTCACTAGAATCGTATTGCCAGAAAAACGAATCATTTTATATGATTCGTTTTTCTGGCAATACAGAGTAAGACTTTACTGAGTCTTGGGATTATGTTTCTTCAAGATATGATTGTTTGAACAATGTGAAACAGTATATACTGTTTCACGTTCTTCAAACTGTGGTGTGGGTATTTGGATATATTAAAATAATGAAATGTGTTCCAATAGTGAATAGTGAATTAGATTGTAGATATCTTAGATCAAAAAACTATCTAAGCTAGATATAATCTCGTTGAACTGTGGTTGTAGGTGTTAAATACCTAGTTCATTTTTTATCTGTGTATAGGTAGAACTTCAATGTATCGAATGTGTTGAAATTGATTGAAAAAGTAACCGCCAAAAAGTAACATAATGCACGTTACTTTTTTTCCCTCGCATAATCACTAATTCTATAGTCTGTGAGTTTCATGCCACTTGGTTGGCAGATAAGTACATGGCCCACCTGATGGAAAGTGGTTACTTATAGTAACGTAGTATATTCTTAAACTGAAATACTAAAACTCTACTATACGAAAAGCCGTGAGTAATCTACATTCTATTTTTACTATAATAATGAAGACGGTATTGACATAAATAAGCCAATCGTACGTGATATCTATGATGAGGCTCTGAAAAGACTCTCTGAGGTCTTCAGAACGATTGAGACTTTATAAAGGTGCTTGTAGTTTATAAGATACACTATTTTTAAGATAAAGTTGTTTAATACTATTAAGACTGATGGATTGAATTTGTACATACCTATTAATAAATAAGTAATTACTAATAAGTTTTAAATGCATTTTAATGTTAATTAAGTATGTTTATTTAAGAAATCGATAGCATATCGTGTGTTCAGTGGTTTCATTTCATTGTCTCCACGGGTGGATTCTTTTAAATTCTTTGAGTGCTGTTCGATCAACCAGTGAAGCAGATCGTCGATTCTAAAAATAGATTTTTAAATAGCTGAAAGTGCCACAGGATTCATTAAATCAACAGTGGATCAGTTATATTGCACATCAGAGTACGTACTGAGGGTCATACATATTGATAACACACTTATGATTCTCCACACTATTTATTATTGAACGTTAGGTTTGAGAATGCCGCAAGGTGATACCGGTTAGGTTGAATAATAAATATCGTGGAGAAGTATAAGTGTGTTATCAATTTGTATAATAATAAGTTCCATTAAGTGCCATCAATCAACAGTATAAAGTCTACTGAGGGCTAATTTACGCTATGAAGATCTGTTTAAAATTAAGTCTCGGTCTAATTTCAATCTCCAATAATTATGTCATAAATGGTATTGTCGTAACATAATTTTCATCAATATTGAGAGATACATTTTGTGAGATTGAGGTTAGCTTAAGATTGATTAAGAAGAGATATTTATTATGAGCTGTTACACTCATGGAAAACAAAAAAAAGGAAATGTGAAGTAGGCAGGGTACGTGTGTTATATAAATTCGACCAATCAAATCAATTGTTTATAATTTAATATATTCCAAATATTTCTGCGCATGAATATGAATATTTGCATTGGTCTGGGTGTTTCTATGTATAATTTACAAAATCCGCATTCTAGTATCACCATAACACAAGCTAGTTAAACTATGCTTACCATGGGTCTAGGTGGCGTTGTGTAGATTGTCCTAGAATATTGTTCTAGAATATTTATATATTTTACAGAATTGCCAATAGGAGAAAATAAAAGAAATATATTTTCATATGTACATTTAATTTGAATTCGTTTCATTTTAATACCTTTCTCTCTTATTTATCTTCTTATCTATTTATATTTATATTATTTATCATCTATTTGTTTTCACGTTTATTTTATACATTAACGTTATATGCTAGCAGTACAAAAATAGTCAAAAGTACCTAAATTACGTGATGTCAGGCTACAACTTAATATTATCCTACATTAACATTGTTAAAACTAGTCTTTGTCCTTATTTGTCTTTTAACTTCGTCTGTGATTTACCTGAAAAGAAATCATTAAAAACTGTTATTAGACATGAGTATTTTTGATAACACATAGGACGCAGACAAGCAGACGAGCCACCTGATGGATATGTAAGAAACAGGTGATAAAATAGTTGTTTTATCACTTATGACACACACGCTTGTCAATACAGTGGCGAAAGTATATAAACTTTGGCGTAAACTGTGGCCAACGCTTCGGCCGACGCCTTTTGGCGAATGCTTAGAGTGGACATAAGAGAATTTAGAATATCCATGACTTCTATAGAAATTTCATAGGGTCGAATATTTCCCCTAAAAATGGTCAATAATTCAAGTCCCAATAACATCTTTAGAGTGAAACCAACTTTAACTAGGCTTGCCAGGGTTTAGTAGGTCTGACGTACTGTAGGTTCTGTATATTATGACTCCGCTTATATTGACCAACCGCTTATTATGACGTCACATTGCGAAGTTTGGTTTTTATATACAATTCATCATCCGTAAGTTGGATATAATGACTTCGCGTAGTTGGATTTAATTATATGTCACTTATTATAACCCATTTTTAACCATATTGAGTTAATTGCATCCGGTTAAAGTGACGGACATGATTTTTGAAGCCGTCCATCACTTTTATATCAGATCACGCTTATTTCCTATAAAAAGTGATTTACTGCAAAAAGTATCAAACAAAAAGAGCAAGTTGTTTTATTTTTAGAATATGCTTTTTATGACGTCCGATTAATATGACGTGTTTGTCAGTTGGCTTGAATGTGATTATAAGTGGGCTCAATAAGTATATGTGGATAAAAATAGACTCTCAGTCCACACATACACAGTGAATTCTACTATATGCTTAAAAGCCAAAACTAAACAAATCGAAAAGAGAATTTTTCGTTCTCATCACTTACCGAAATATATCCTATAGACTTTGTTGAATGGCATCTCGATGCAAACTGTCACTAATATCGATATTAATAACACCATTAACATCTCTGGTACGTGCAGCTGAAATACAAATATACTTCTAAATAAAAATGGCAAATAAATTAATGTCCTAGACCAAGGTATGCTACATAGCGTCTTCTACACCATGCCAAATGGATTCAATGCCATCTAGCGAAGATGAGTTGAACTTCGATGGAACTGTTGATTCTGCATCGCGTAAATTATAGTTCTGGAGTAGATCAACAAGTTTGGAGCCCAATTTAGTAACGCCATATTTTATATCCGTTTGCGGTTCGATTTTTGATAAATTCGACAATATTAATCTTTTTGTAAGAATATTCAAGCATGTTCGATTTAAAGTATGAAACGCCATAAATACTTTTTTTATCTATAGCAAAGTAATCGCTATTTTGAACGGTTAAAAAAGGAGGTGGCAACATAGTCCTTACTTACTTACTTACTACCTTAGAAAAATATAACTATACAATATTAAAAAGGCTAGTGTTTTCGTTTTGTAGTACGTATGGCATTAAAGGTAGTATATTAACGGTTATATATGTCAGTTTGGAGAAATCGGTTCCGCTGCTAAAACTATCTTGTCGCATTTCTACTAGTTTTTTCAGTTCTGTGGTTTGTACTCACAAGAAGTAAAGGTGAGTAGTACTCGGCGTGCCTCTGCACCCCCACGTTGTAGAAGAAGATTGGGAACTGCGTGAGGTACACGCTGTATGCGATGTTGTTGAAGAATTTGAACACTCGCCACTCGACGAATGCGGTTCCTATACCTGTAATAAACATTGAGCTAATTTATTGCGCACAGTGTAGACGGTTATAGCAACATCAGCAGTCCGACTGGGGAAGTACCTCCGCCTAATAACCTCCTAAATAATAACCTTGTGTTGTGTTTCTGGTGGTGAGTAGGGTAGCCAGAGCTCACTGGAGGGGTTTTGTGTTGTTAGTGGGAAGACCGAGAAACAATTCTTTATCTTTTGCACTGACAGCTGTGCTATCTTAACCAGCCTATCTTACCAGACTAACTAAACTTAACTTAACCTTTTCCCCTCTTCGCTTTTCTATGTTGAGAGTGCCACTGGCATATCTCTCATACCCCGGAAACCATGCTCTAGAAACCATGGTTTCCTGATCTCGGATCGGTAGCACAGGCTCGCGTCATAGGCTGATCACCTTTTGTTATTGTTTGTTGATCCGTATAGTAGGTACACATGCGCGAACATGTTCACCAGGTTTTCCACCACTTACCAGCGTAATCATTGCAGATGGCCCAGTGCGCCACGCACATGAATAGCCCCCACAGCACGGGCGAAAAAGCAGCGAACAGCGCCGCGGGGTAGTGCGAGTACACGTAGCCCTCTAGCCCCATGCGGTACGGACTTACTATCGTGGCCAAGGCCAGCCCGAAGGAGAAACACCAGACTAGTCGTACTTGCGTCTGTTGGAAGGAACAATAGACGGAACTTAAACCTAGATCACAAAACCTCGATCAATTATTTATTTGTGAGAATATAGTACACTAGATGACCCGCGCAACTTCGAATGCTTCACCCTGTTTGCAACACTTTTCCCTTCTTCCGCACCAGTTGGTTGTAGCATGATGCTATACACATATAAACTTTCCTCTTTAATCACTCTATCTATTAAAAAAACCGCATCAAAATCCGTTGCAGTTTTAAATATTTAAGCATACACAGGGGCATTCGGCAAAGTCATTTACAATTTTGGCACCAGTATTAATATTTTTCAAAAGTAAATTGAGAAGGAGTCACAGATGATACGTTAGAACAAGTTTTGAAAAATGTTTCAATACATTGAAAAAGCTTGAAGTACGAAAAGAAAAAAAATGCGCAAATAATTTGAAAATTAAAAAAAAAAAAACGACAATTGGCTTGGTTTTCGAAGGTAAGGGTAGATTCATACAGATGTATAGTATAGTGATACATTATGCATTATGCAGAGGCATTATGATTCCAATTAGCGATATGATAATACGTAATACATTAAAAAAACTTTGTGATCTCATACCGGCTAAAACTTCGCAGATTGGTGTGATTTTGTAATGCTAAGTAATGTTTGTAATGTTATTTAGCGCCATTAAGGTTTTTCTTTTTATACAACGTGTTAGGGAAACGCCCACAAAGCCGAATGTATATGTGTCTGAATGTAGCCGGATATATTACGATTTGGTAACTTTTTTTTCATTGTGGAGGTCAGATAGCAGTCACTTCACTGGAACCGACAGCAACTGAGTTGGAAACAGGTTCAGAGAATTACGATATGTGTAGACTCATCTACTGCTGCAGCTTTAAGTAATGAAGGTCACCATTGTCGACACCAATAAAATTGATGCAGTGGTCATCACCACGAAGGATAGATACTTTTCCATGCTCCGTTTTCCTTCTTTGCTTGTTGAACTTATCCCGTTTACCATCTGGCGGGGTGCTGTTAAATGACAGAGTTGGTGAAATACAAAGATTATTACTCACATTTGAAAGTGAAAAATTTAATTTCTTAGTCCTCATGAGATATGCCATTACAACTCCTATGAGGTATATTGTCGCTCGGTGAGTAGGTAGGATATAAGAAAAACGCGCGGCATCCAGTAGCTTTTGTACTCTGAAAACGAAATATACATTTTATATAAAGTAATTGAATATATTGATGATCGAAGTATCCTTTTCTACGCAGGATGACACGTGCAGGGCTTAGATGTCACCCGATAGAATATTCCATCAAGCACCAAGCGGATTGGTAAACCTTTCCTTTGCCGCACCATTAAGTTTTGGAATTCCTTACTCATGTGTTTCTTTCTTCCTACAGCTCCGGGTCCTTTAAGCGGAGCGTGAAAAGGCATCTGATGAGGCCGTTAAGCGGGGCGCTACTATTGTAGTACTGTACGTGTTTGTAATGGTGACCCTCTTTCCTGACACTTTGCCTTCAACTTACTAACAGGCGATATGAAGTCAAATTGAGATGTCCTAGATAAAAAATACTGGAACTGCTGTTATGGAACTGTGTGCTAACAAATAGTTTAAGACAGGACAGTCCCAGATTTCAGAATCAAATTCTTTGGCCGCTTTTAAATTAGGCAACTACAAAAGAGGTGCAGTGTCATAAACTCCAATTCTACTAATCCCGCAGAATAGGTTTTATTTTTTTATTTTTTTTTTTATACTACGTAGGTGGCAGACAAGCACACGGCCCGCCTGATGGAAAGCGGCCACCGTGGCCTATGAACGTGTGCAACACTAAGGGTGTCATACACGCGCTGCCCACCCTGAAGGGAAAGGGGGAGAGCTGGGAAGGGGTGGGGAGGCTAGGAAGGGGAGGAGAAGGAGGGGTATAGTGAGCTCTGGCTACCCTACTTACCGGCGGGAACACAACACGATGGTTATTATGACCGCGGTCTTCTGTAGGGCGGAGGTACTTCCCCAGTTGGACAGCTCATTTCGGACGGGAGATACCGTCGTGTCCTACCTCCGTTATCTTGCCAATGATTATTGAGAATTCAGACGCGGCCGTTCTAGTAGAATAATGTAAGAAGAGCCTTGCTTCTTAACCGGCTTTTAAGCTTCGGAGTAAATATCGTCTGGCCTGCGGACCCCGAGAAAAACCCTTGAGTCCATCCGTCGTCCTTAAAAAGTATATTTTTAACTTTGCAAGCGTAGGTACAGTAGAGCTTGACTTGAAGAAAGTTCGGCTGGTGCCCGAAACATCTTTACCAATTTCCTTTTTTAATCGATACTGTTCAAAGACTGATTATATTATCAAACTCATAAAAACACAGTATAAACCAAAGTTTTAATAAATTTTATTTATCAAACACGAATCATGAATAAATTCCGAAGGGTTCGTAATTAGGTATAATAAAATTATTATTCGAGAGCGATTTTCGTGTGATATGAATCTCTGATGCTGTTAACTACATTAACTATTAGGTTGAGGGGATTACCCCAAACCAAAAAAATGTGTATGATCTAAGAGCGAATTTATACCACGTATTAAAAAAACTAATCTCGTGTAATAAAACCACTGACGTGCGAGAAATAAAATCGACATAATTTTGAAATGCAGTTCCCTTTTATTGGTGAGGAAATCCCGTGAGGTTCGTGAGATTCGATGATGACCTACTATGACTTACATCATCATGAATTCCAGTAGGTTAATTGATTGATTGAAACCATCTATACTCCATTTGTTAAGGTACATAAATAAGGGTAAACAATCTTGTGGAAACTTTATATAAAAACACATATTTAACAAATAAACTAGACTAACTAACTAACTAGTGGTTCGATACAGGTTTTTAGTCTTCAAAATCCGTTACTAAGCAGAAAAGTATTTTTATACTGATTTTTAAACAAAACATATCAAAAAGTCAGACTAAGATTGTTTACGTTTATATGTACCTCATTCAAATACGATAAATATCACGGTTACCTATCTTAATCCCGAATTTTAATATTCCGAATATCATAATCCAGAAAACGTTTGGCCATTTATTCATAATCCCGGTTTTCCAAATTCCGAAGTTTTATTTGCCACATAATCGCAACTCCGAATTTCATTTTCCTATTTATTCATTTGTACGACGTTTTATAATCCAGACGAACGAATTCCAGACACACGAAATCTAAATGCACAAAATCCAGATGACCGTAATCCATATGCACGAAAGCCGAATTTTTAAAACACAAATTTTTGAAATGCAGTTTATTGATATCCAGACAAACAATATCCAGATTTTTAAAAATGAATCCTATGGAAAAATTAGAAGGTAGTTAGCACTCGCCGGCCGCTGCCGCGGCACGCTCGCTTCGCTCGCTCGGCTCGTGCGGGGGTCGCAGTTCTAACCTAACCTAACCTGCTGAGTCGAATTTGACACTTAAACCTATCTGTAATAGGCAACTAATATTTCTAAATTACTTGCTGTAGGTACCTACCTAATAAATGAATCGTATAAATTTACTGACTTTTACTATACCTGTATATAGTTTAGATGGAAAACGATTGTATGGGAACCAAATAAAAAGATTTTGAAAATTTGGTAATAGTTTATTTGGAAAATGGTACGATGGGAAACAAAAAAAAATATTCTGAGAATCTGGTATAACTATATTTGGATTATGACACTATGGAAAACAAAAAAATACTATTTGAAAATTTGGTTTTAGTGCACCTGGAAATTGATTCATCTGGGAAATGAAAAACGCAATTATAGAAAGTTGTCATTCATTACATCTGTCTTTTAAAAGTTCTACCAACCGTTTTCGGGGTTTTAAGATTCGGGTAACAGAAATTCGATATTTCAATAGGTTACCAAATATCACCTACTAAAATATTCATAGCAAATGTAAATAAATATACATTTGACGATTTTGATTTAAAGGCGTCGTGTGTGTTTCCAGATTTCAAAGTACTAGTCATTATATTACCTAGCGCGTAATAATATTCATAAGTGCTGTAAATACATGAAGATGAAATAAGTCGTGGTAAGTGCATAAGTGCATAAGGAACCTTAAGTGGGTGAACACAAATAAGCATGAAGTGCCCTTAGACCACCCCAGAGTGTCGACACTTGAGTCATAGGTATAATTCACCGTAACGAAAACTTTGAACAAATAATAGTTATGACTAGGTGGGAGGGATATGTTGGCTACTATCTCATCTACTAAGGACCTAAATACGGCGTGCGTTTAAGTTGGTTCGACTCCGAAATTAAGGGGGGGGGGAGGAGGTTTGTGTTCGTGTGGATTTAACGCACGATCAAAAAAAAATCGAATACCTTCTATAACAAACAAAATCTTCATAAATATGCATGTATGAAGGCCGTATATGGTCACGCCCGTAATCCCCGAAGGGGCAGGCAGAGGTGTATTAAACACTCACAGTTTGGCAACTATGATTTTCGGTCCCACGTAATAGAGACCGAGCCTATTGATGCCAATCGGGCATTTGGATTTTTTCTCACATGCACAAATTTTCAGGTAACCTACTAAGTTCGTCTAGACGTCTTAAATAAATTACATTTATTATTTACTTCTTAAAAAAAGAATCAGATCTTAAAAAAATTAAAAAAAATTGTTTGCTTGTATTTTTGCAATCGGGTTGAAGGATTAATTTTACAAAACATTGTGTGCGAAGCCGGGCCGGTCAGCTAGCTAGTTTATTATAACTGACAACAATGAAATTCAGATTTACATATAAAACTAAAAGTATGCAGTGAAAGATATGGTAATATTTGAGCTATAGTGCAAAGTTCTAAGATATAAAGCAGTAGACACGATTTTTAATGTTAAAAGTCATGAGTAAAAATGTGAATACATAAAATATTATTTTAACAAAATAAATGACTTCTAGACAGCTGCAACTTTCTTAAGGTTAGAACAATTTTTGATCACCTTGGTCTTTTATGTGCAAATTGTAACTCAAAATTGTCGTCACAAGCAATTTGTTAAACCTTCAAACGTAATTACATAAACAAAAGCACGTTACTTGACTCAAATAACTATTAAACAGTTGTTTATCCGGTTTTTTCACAAGGAATTTTTAGATTCGTGAATGACAAATGTGATATTTATGTTAATAATGTCCAATTTTCGTTAAATTTGTCCGTTTTTAAGCCATAACACACATATGTTACGGCAATTCCGGGGTTTTTTGAAGAGTGATTAATAAAAAAAAATTGTCTAAAGATCTGCAGGCTCGATAAAGTTAGCACAAAATGATTACAATGAATGACATGCGTAGACTGCTCAGTTAGCGGTTGCAGGATTGATTCCTGCTCTTGATCAGTGCAGATATTAATACGCACGCATAAATATTTATTTTGCATTCGTTTGGATGTTTCTGACTTTAATTTCTTTACATACATAATTTTCTGATTTTTTTTTTCATTTTTATTGCTTTCAAAAATGCACCTATTGAGTCCTTCTCTGCACCACCTTTGGTTGACTGGTAGAGAATGCCTGTGGCATTAAGTCCACCTACGTACTTGTACATAAAGTCTAATGAAAAAATGCATGCCATGTATTTACAAAAAAATTAAGTAGTACGTTTGTAATGGTAGTACTCTACACAAATTAATTTTCTTGCTATCTTGTTCATGCGAGCGATAGCTCATGAGTCATGGGTTGCAAGCATTCATAAACGACAACCATCATCATTGGATGTACCATATAGAATAGCCAACTCGCTGCTGCAGCTAGTGCAGAATTTATACAATTTATATGTAAATTATATGTTTTTGAATACAGTAAAGCCCAATTAATAAGTTTTAAGACAAAAAAGGTAATTCAATATACATGTAAACTTACGCTTTTCAAAGTTACGTGTGTATTTATTGCAGGTTTATAAGTGCCCGGTAAATGGCAAATGGCTCGCCACCTATTACATTGGGACCTAAATACAAACTGGCGAAATGTAGGTGCTAGCACCTCTGCCTACCGGGGATACAGGTGTGAGTTTATGTTATGTTACATGTAAATTATATGTTTTTGAGTACATCAGTAAACCCCAATTAATAATTTATAATTTTTAACACAAAAAACGTAATTTATTATACATGTAAACTTACGAAATGCCGAAGTAGACGAACATGCTGATATCGTGCCAGTAGATCGCCAGGTACCTCAATACCGTTGATGCGACAGCTATCGAGACCAGCAGGAACCAACCTAAGTGTTTGAACTTCCAGATCAGCACCATGAGCGGTAGTGTGGCTACGTACAGTTGCATGTCCATGCCGATTTGGTGCGTGTGAGTCAGGCACTGTAACAAAATTGTGTCGACGTAGAACACGATAACAAAATTTATAAACGTAGAGACTCATTAGGAGCGTTCGTGTGTAATGTAATGCGGATTCTCGCACGAAAGGTTCCGTACCATTTATTTTATCTATATTTTTAGACAATAAACCTATCGCAGTCCACTGCGGCCGTCCAGATGGCCGTTGGAGCCGTAAAGTTTTCGAATCGAGACCGCGTACCGGTAGACGAAGCGAGGGACGGCCTCCTGCGAGATGGACGGACGACATAGCCAAACCCATTGGATGCAGACCACCTCCAACCGGTCGGATTGGAGGTCGATGGGAGAGGCCTATGTTCAGCAGTGGACGTTCTGTGGCTGAAATGATGATGATGATCTGCAATGTGCCCCATTTATCCCGATCTTCCACCCTTTTTAGGTCGTCAGTACATCTGACTGGGGGACGATCTGGCTTACATTTGCCTTCTCACGGTCTCCACTACTCAAGGAATCGTCTGCTTCAACAGCTATTGGTTTTTAGACAGATGTGGTTAGTTTAGTTGGAGTGGTTTATAGGAATATCATGTGAATAATGTATAATTAGCCTATGTATATAACATGCAAGTACTTCTAGTTAATCGTCCCAAAGTAGGTACAGGAGGTAAATATTTTGCTTGAAGAGGGACACGTAGGTTGTAAGTGATAGAACCTCTAGGCACGCCTGCAATTCTTAATAGAGGCAGTGGGTTCAGGTTGTTAGTGGTATTAACGCCTTGCATAATCTGTTGTCGACACTAGGGCTGAAAGCAGCTTTACTGCCAACTGTGACCGTATAATTAATACAAAGTTGTCACAAATTTTGATAGACGAAGTGATATTTCCATTATTATTTTTATAATAACCTACCAGAATTGACTGTTTGGCTATATATTTATTTCTATATATTTCTTTGGAACTCATCTATGCAGCCTGCAGTACTAAAAAGAAGTTGTACGGGTGTTTTTGTGTAAGGTCCCAAAGATTGTGAGGTTATATTATACGTCCCAGAGATGATTTTCTAATTGAGCAGTCCAACTGAGGAAGTACGTCCGCCCTGCAGAATACCGCGGCTAATAATAATCTTGAGATCAGAGCTCACTGGAGAGGTTTTGTCAGTGGGAAGACCGAGAAACCCTTCTTTGTCTTCTACACTGACAGCACAGAGACTCTCTTAAGCTTCTCCCCTCCCCGAGAGAAGAGGGGACGTTTACAACAACAGGGCGTCACGAGACGCCCTTGGTGTTGTAAACGTTATGGCCATGAAACGAACAGGTTGGAAGGGGGTCTGTGAAAGCTGGATGAACCAGACTGCTCATAAGGAGAGAGATGGCGAAATGGATAATATGGCTCACAACTGTCGCGAGTGGATAATCCATCCGTTCTCCGGTGTACCCTCTACACAATAAAAAGAAATGTAGAACATAGATAAAGTAGGTTCTCTAGAATGTAGTAACAGTACATAATTAAATAATCAGTGAAGGTGACATACAGAGCATGTAACAATCGTGAGAAGCTGTGTAACCTCATTACTAGTAAAGATTACGATGTCAGGTGTATATATTGTTTGCGTTCATTGATGACAATAGTACCTTACTATCGCGGATGGTATGTAGATTATTATCATCTAGACTTCATCATTGCCTATATCTATAGATTATGGAGGCTAGATGGTAGTCTTTTTACGAAAAGTATCGAAGTTCAGCTGCGGCGTAGTTAGACTGGAAAATCTGCTTTTTTCTAGTCTAACTCTGTCGCAGCTGAACTTCGATTTTCCGGATTCCGAGGTGATGACTTTCGTATTTTCTGAAGCAATTCATTATGACCTTATGAAACGTAAATTGCGCTATAATAAAAAAAAACTGTGGACACGCTTATTATAGTATCATAGTCAAACAAACAGTAGCCTCAGTTGCATCCAAAATTTGTACTTTGGAGCCAAAACCCGTCCGCATACTCTTCTTTATGATTTGGCTTGTATTGACTTTTACAGCGAGTGTCGCCTGACCTCCGGCCGCTAGACGAGTCTGTGCCAGAGCACCAAACACCTTGTTCGTTAATCAAATACCTTGAGCCAATCAATCAGTCAATTTCATGGCTTGAGCCACGAAAACTTACATGGAAGTTTTTATTCTGTGGTACCATTATGGTTATTCCTAACCCACCAGAACAAAAATTGTTAGTAAATGAAATGTTTACTAAAGAGAAGTTCCTTATATTTCAGATCAGATTATTGCTTTCCAACAACAAGAAATAGGTAAGTGTATGCCTTGACCTACTAATGTGTGTTAAGTGACTATTCGAAGCAGAATAATAAATCATTAGTGCATGTTTAAGGCGAAGTCCTGTCGCTATTGCATATTTAACGCAAAGATAAAGTATACAAAGGAACCATTGGTGTTTTATTTCCAAAAGAGGAATATTTTGTATTGAGTAATAAAAATGACATTCAAGAAAATGTTTTCTGTAATGAAAATAAAATGGCTGAGGTTGTCAAAACTTATGTGGCCTAACTGACTTTCTTCTTGGGGTTGGATGGGTCAGAAGGACTTTCATTTGGCATTACTACGCCAATAAAAAAGCTTCGTCAGTGCCTCGTTTGCTAATTAGCAGATTTAGTAGCTAGCAGGTCGACTTGGGGCCCAAAGATTTTAATAGAACCCACATATAATAGTTTTTAATTGTATACATCTTCTTTTTTAATAATATAAAGTAAATTTCGGGTAAAAGACTTCGCCTTAATGATAACGATTCTCTAGTTACTTACTAACCTAAGTGGATTGGTCGTTTTACATATCTGTCGAAGGTTTTGACAGTAGTCATTTGTCACTTGTACCCTTCAAGAGCAGAGTTACGATAGTCGGAAATCGGAAGTATCCTCAAAATAGTTCATACGTTTTATACATTATTGATAACTCACTTGTACTTTTACTCCACGATTTTTATTATTGTATCTAAACGATTTTGCCTTGCTGTATTTTCAAAGGTTATGAACATTCCAATTCCTAAACACTACGATATTTAACCATGTTTCATATGTGGGTAATGTGGGTGGGTAGTACTAAAAATAAGTAACGTCAGGTGACCATACCTTTAAGTGTACAGACAGATATAATATTGCTAGGTATCGAAAATAAAATAAAGAAAAGTTGCAAATTAGGGAGCCTCCATTAGTATTTGGATATTTGCATTTAAAAAATAAAAATAAAATTTTAGATAACTCACCATTTCCTCAAAACCAAAGTAGTTATGAATGAACAAGAAACTCTTCCACATGTTCTTTTCGCAGACTCTGCTATGTTCTTCCACGACCAGGTTCCACTGTGGGCCGTTGTTCACGTCTGGCAGAATGTATGTGCAGAATAACATCAAACTCATGAAGAGAGGGAACAGCCTAGAAGATAAATAAAAGAATTATAAACGTATTATATTATTTTTATTTTTTGTACTATAGTACAAATCAAATCAAATCAAATCAAATTGGTATAAATGCAGGTGGCCGGTGTACCATAAAGTTGATTGATGAAGTTCTTTCAAACGATCGTGTTATGAAAGAGGGAAAGGAATGGAGCTATTTAGGATATATCTATGTGACGCTTATAGCACGTCATCGTAGTTATTGTTAATCAGATACCGTAGTCTATAAAAATGCAATGCACACTCAACATTTTAAACGCGCTTTGACAATTATAACTTAGGTTCGAAATACATTATTGATAATGATATTGTTATCAATAATGTATAATAACAAAAAGTTCCGCCAAGTGCCATCAATAATCAGTATAAAAAGTTCTGCAACCATCAAAATCAATGGATTTTGATGGTCTCACTATTTTACTTAAGGGTGCTCGTGTAGTCTACTGTTCACAAACGGTATATTTTTCAGCGATATCTACGTCAATTTATCCGTTACTTCTTAAACCTCGCTTGGAATTAAAACAATAAACAATATTATTATATTTAAGCCTATTTTACCGTAAGCAGTATCTGCAACAAGGTGTCCGTAGTCGTCCTATGTTATTATTGTTGGTCACGGACTCATAACTCTACGCGAAGTTTTTATTTTGTTATTATTTTTTGTCTGATTACTCTATTTTGTTATTATTTTTTGTCTAGCTACTACTTGTGCGTAGCTGGATAATTCACATCAGATGTTAGATAATATTCACGCGTAATTCGGTTTTAAATGCTGCCGTCATTAATCTTTTGTTTTTTTTTAGGTATATTTAAAAGAGAAACGATATTGTGATACGTCACTCTTATATTTTTTATTGGTAAACTTCAATTAGTGGAGTTATGTTTAATTTGCCGTATTATGATAAAATTGCGTAAACTAATTCTGAGCATCTGTTCCATCATTTTTGAAATTTAGTTTTTCTTTGGGGGTATTCGGAGAACATTTTTTGAATGTATCTATTTTCAGAAATTGCGTGCATTATTTATTGAAGTAGACATAATTTTATTAAATTATGTTTTATGATCTATTTTCCGTCTTTGTCTTTGATAGCAGGTATCAAGGGATGACCGAATTGCCACAAATACAGAATATAGGTAGGTTAAATACAAAGCATGAACAAAGATCGTATTTTTTTCCGAAAGTCTCTGTCGCATACACGTTTTTTAACTGAATTAAAAAATAATTATTATTGAATTTGAAAAAAAAGGCGCTTTAAAAAACATTTGAAGATTTTTCGTCGATGGTGGATCATTTACCGACAATCCCCGACGGAGCATTCATTTTTTTGAATCTAAACAGGTATATTGTCATTTGTTATATATTTATAGTTATTTTTTATAGTTATTTTTATATATTTATAGTTATTTTTGTATATTAGTTCGAATTGATGGGAGACGTTTGTGGTTGGCACGCCGAAGAGGCGGTTAAAGTGATCGAAACCCACTTCATCTCTCACTAACTTTTTAGTGGAAATCTGTAATCAATTTTTCAATTCGGTACAAATCTAGATTAATTGTGAAGGAGGGATTAATGAATGGTCCCGTTCGAAACAAAGGATATTCCGATGGATACTGTTCAAATAGTAATCAATCTTCTCTTAATGGCGATAGCTCCGATAAATTGCAATGTTTAGACGTACCTAAACCATCTGGCGATGAGTCGGTCCTTAAGGTTGATAGTTCCTTTCCTCTCCAGGTCTTGGAGGAGGTTGTTTGCGTTTAAGAACCCGCTGAGGTAGAGGAAGCTGTCAGTGTAGAGGATGGCTGAACGCCCGACGACCGCCCATGGCATTCCGAATACCTGAAATTTTTCTTTTTTTATAACATCCAAAATTTAGTTTCATTTAGGTAGTACATTTCTTTAAATTCAGTTTTCGTTGACAATCATATGCCCATTCCCTATTGCAGTCAGCTGGACACTGGTTCAATAACATTTTACACCAGAATTATGTAGGTACCTACATCGTGAAGTTATTAGTTACACTTAGAGGGACGAAGTGTGCGAGTGACATATATCTTTACACAAAATCTAGGTGAGTGACAGAGTATTTGAAAAAAACATTTTTGTTTATAAACCATTCCTCAATATAGTCGGCTGTCAAAAATATTTATTTAAATATTTTTAAATTTTATATTCGGTGACACGGTAATGAGGGAACTGTTTCTCTATTAACTTTATGAAGTACATGTAGGTTAAGTTCAACACCCACATTTCACCCATTCGTATTCGGATTCCTACTTCACAAATCGAATTCTTTATGAATTTTTCAAGGAGGGTTTTTTGTCTTATGTTGTTTTGAGTTAAATCTAAATAATTATAACTGTCAAACATGGCTATTTATTGTTTATCGTTTGGGTATTCGATTTTAATCAAGCATTAATTCTTATTAAGCCTTTGAGCACTCGCTGCGACGTACAAAGTTCTGAAGATCAACTTGTACCGAAAAGTTCTAAGTAGGTACATCCAACCCTAAAATGAAATTCAACCGGCACTTAAACAGTTAAGACAGACATACTCTTTAAAGTACTTATTTGAAGTGTTAAGACCGAAATAAGGCTCAATACACATTAAGTGACTTTATTAAATTTGCGATACATTGTAACACCCTCAGTGTAGCCGGTTAACGTAATTTTCCCCAAAAAACTTGGCACTTTTAATAAATTCGATTTTAGAATTTGTCTCTAAACTGACGTCATAAAAGTCAACCAAAATAATGATTTATTAATAAATGAGTTCTGGTTATTACGTGGTGCTGAATTATAAATAAATAAACTTTCTGATAGATAAGGTTTACTTTTAAATAATGTAAACCCCTGGTTTGTGTTTACCATTACGATGACTTGTGTTGTGGTGGTCATAACTTTTAAAAGTTTGGGGACTTTTAAATGTTAAAATGATAACACTGCAGGTTTGAATTTTACAGCTTCAGTGAATTTTAATGCGGTAGGTACTATCGATGGCAAAATTTGATAGCCAGTTTCGGTAATCAGTTTTATACTTTAAGTACTCCTAATCAATTCAACATTTTAAGGTGGTTATGTCATGTGTTTAACAAGGTGGCCATTTTATTCAATTGATGCCTAACCGTGTTTTACGGTGATATAGTCAAATGGATGACACCAAACGGAAGTGAATTGATTCTTCAAGAGATTGAAAACTATTTAATCTACCATTTAATGGACATCAGAATATAACCAAAAATAAATTGGCATGAATTGGCACCGGTTATACACGTATTAACAATATTTTAGGGTACAAATTATGGTTTCAGAAAATGATTTGCGACAGTGTAATACATTTTTTAAAGTGTGCTAACATAACATAACATAGCATAACTGAATCAAATTTAAAGCGGCAAAAGTGAATGCTTCCTCGGGATTCGAACCAAAAAGGCAAAATGTATTATTTTATTATGTACTAGCTGACACGCACAACTTCGTCTGCATAATCCCGTTTTTGCAACACTTTTCATTCCTGCTCCGCACCTGTTGGTCGTAGCATGATGTTATAAACATATAAACCTTCCTCTTTAACCATTCTATCTATGAAAACAAACCGCATCAAAATCTGTTGCGTAGTTTTAAAGATTTAAGCATACAAAGGGACATAGTGACAGAGAACGCGACTTTGTTTTATACTATGTAGTGAAAAAATTTATTATGTAAGTTTTATCATGCGGAGGGAGGGGCGGGATCTGAAGTCGGGAAAAAATCTCATCCAAAATATCTCCCTGGCCATCCAACGGGGAAACGCCGCGAGCATTATGGGCATGTTTTGTCGAGGGGAGTAAAACTTGACATGATCCACCAGATCAAAAGAAAATGACATGTTATATAGTGCTATAATAAATGCCTATAATGTAACAATAATATAATTAATGTAATAGTAAATCATGTAATACAGAATAATACTTACAGCAGAGAAGCTGACTTTGTTTACATAAGGATTGTGAGCCATGGCCATGGACTTATGAGCTACTAGAAGCGCCAGAGCGTTTATCCCTCTGAAGGCGTCAATACCCTTGACCTTGTTAGGAGGATCGGACAGATCGAAGACCTTCTTCAAGTTCCTTTTCAAAGAAAACGCGTTGAGAAGCTTTTCAAAGTTCGTTGCTCCCTCCTTGCTGTCGTCTAGTATTGTGCCTAAACTTAGTAGCAAAATTACTGCTAGGAAAAATGTGCTGAAACAAAATAGAAAATCATGGTTATGAGAATTACAGTGTCATATGACCTAAAATACGCATAGCTTGTCATATCTTTACTACAATACAGATTTTTATACCACTTTAGTGGCAAACAAGCACACGTCGCACCTGATGGAAGGTCGTCACCGTGGCTTATGGACGATTGCAGCACCAGGGGCGTTATACTCGTGCTACCCTGTAGAAACCTTCAAAGATTATATAATAAATCGTTCTTGAAGAACCCAATATTATAGTTGTTTGGGAAACCACGAATTGTGTCAAATTCATCCCACACACGCTGGAGATGTGGAATGAACTCCCTACTGAGGTTTTTATAATCAATATGGGGGTATCTTTAAAGAGGTTCTTTAACCTCTGGGGCATGGCGGTACTGAACACGACTGCAAGAGAAAATATTTGTATGCATGAATGTGGCTATTTGCACTGGTCTGGTTGTGCCTCGGAGAGCAAGTTAAGTCGTCAGCCCCGATTGTCATAAAAGCATCTATGGCAGTCGTTACAGGTACCTAGTGGGAGTTCTAAAAAGTTCAACAATTGGTTTAAACTGATTTTTTTTCGATATCGCCTTTACCTATGGGTTGTGGATGTCAGATGGCAATCGCTTCACGGAAAATGTCGAGGTCAAGCCGCAACGCAGTTAGACCGGAAAAAATGTTACGGATGCTACCGTAATTAACGCATGATGATGATGATGACCTCCGTGGCGTGGCGGTAGTGAACGCGAATGCTATGTAGGAGGGTGTAGGTTCGATTCCCGCTCAGTGCAAATATTTATGTGCATGAATATGAATATTTGCATTGGTCTGAGTGTTTCTATGTATAACATGTAGGTATGTATGTTTATCCGCATTCTAGAACCCATAACACAAGCTAGTTAAACTATGATTACCATGGGTCTAGGTGGCATTGTGTAGATGGTCCTAGAATATATGTGCTTGTCTGCCACCTAAGTGGTAAAAAAAGATTAATATGCGTAGAACTATATGAACTAAGCAGGAATTGAACCCGCGACCTTGAGCAAGTATATTTGCAAGCAACGCACGTTGCATGAATGAGTTGATGCTACTAAACATACCTAATGACAGACAGATAAATATTTATTTAGATAACTAAGCGATTCGCGGAAACCCAAACAATTAGTGATCAATTTGGCGAATCTTGTCTGAATCATTCGCAACCGGCGGCTTTGAATTACTTCTTATAAAAATTGAAACCGGCAGGTTTGCATTGCCTCTTTAATATATACTACTAGCTGACCCGCGCAACTTCGTCTGCATCACCCCGTTTTTGTAACATTTTTCACTTATCCACCGCACCAGTTCGTTGCAGCATGATATTATATACATATAAACCTACTTGTTCAATCACTCTATGTATTAAAAACACCGCATCAAAATCCGTTGCGTAGTTTTAAGGATTTAAGCATACAAAGGGACATGCGACTTTATTTTATACTAGGTATGTAGTGATTTATAATTGGAACATGATCATATATACTTTGCGAGATAATATATGAATAAAAAAAGTTTATGTTCTATGGAGGATACTTCTTACTATTATTTTTTTCAATTCTTTTTCTATTTGTCCGCGTTGGACGCAACAACTGAACCACGGTGGAGTTATCTACGACTAATCTATTAATTATAATTACTACGACTTTGATTTTTTTAAGGTCTTAAAATATTACGTTGTTTGATTGCAACCCTATGAGTAGAACTGCAGATACGAGCAAAGGTCGTGTTAAGTGATATTCACACTGGCGGAAGGCTATTCACAGATATAATGAAAGTAGAGGAACCTATTTTCTATTCCCGTGCGGAAATCCCGACGGACCTCCCCCGTAGAACTCAGTGAGGTGGTTATCGCCGGGGTTGCCGTGGGTGAGGTTGCCACAAGCATATCTCTCACGCCCCGGCAGGAAATAGAGGAACCTCATGAAATGTGTAAGGGCCAACTCAAGAAATGTGTTGCCGTTTGCTGTCTCTGCCTATCATGGAGGGAGAAAATCGAGAAAGAATAGTGAGTAATATACTTTTATTTCCGTGCTCAAAATCCCCACGGGTACCGCCCCCACCATAGTCGGAGGAGGTGATTATGTCGGACTCGATCCGACTACAACGCACGCCGTCTATGGGTCTCAGATTGCCGGAGAGATTATACATGACATATCTCTCGAACTCCGGCAGACCCGGGGAGAGTGAGTACGTACTGGAGCTTCGTTCTCAAGTTCTCGATATTATTTATTCTTAGACCCATGACGAGGGTCGTACTGAGTACCTACTTTATATAATTCATTGTCGTATTTATGTGCTCATAACAAATGTACAGCTCTGTACACAAGTTTCCTGGTCTTAACCATCACGGAATTAATTATGATCGCGTCCCTAAGATTGTGTTCGTCGACACAACAGAACACGACGTTGTCTATTAATCATTTCTTCGGTACATGTCATACTAACAGAGATGTACAAAATACTTTTCGAAAAGTATTTAAATACAAAATGCAAATACTTTTTTAATATAGTATTTCAAATACAAGATACAAAATACTTTTGACTTTTGTATTTAAATACTAAATACAAAATATGTATTTTCAAAATACTTTATTGAAATATAAAATACTTCATGGTAAAATTACTGGTTTTCAGAATTTTTGATCTTCTATTTTTTTTAAATCTTCAAAAAGAGCATCTGACATGTTGCGTCTGTGTGGACGCATAATCATACTGGTTTTTTATAAATATATTTTTCTATTTCTGTATTTTTATTTGTCATTTATACATTCATAATCACTTAAATACGAATCGTTAAAATAATGTCTTATAGCCTACACGGCATATTGTTTAAATACAATTTGTTTTAGCATTTTTTTAAAGACATTTCGAGCGAACAACACAGTAATAATGAAATAGCTGTCAACACTGCAAAACGTAACACTGACTTTGAGAATTGTCAAGAGGGGTCAGGTTTTATATGCATTATTCTTTTGCCCCCTAAAATCCAAACACACGTCCTGATCGTCTACCTGATCTCGTGGGGGCCGGACACACGGAAACGAATTTACTGGCGTGGCTAACGTGGCTCTGGAAGACTTTTTTAAAACTTGAAACTTGACATTGGCGTCTCGCCATTAATTTTATAAAAGTTTACATTTACTAGAGACTGGCAAAATTGCGGCTATCCTGCTGCAGAAGCCATTTTAAGAAAAGAAGAAGAAGTATATGCATTTTGTTTCATCTCTCATTTTGCGCATAGAAGCTGCTGCGCCACTAGCGGGCATTTTTTGTTTTTACTGAATCGCGGAATGCTTCAGAAAAATGAAGCTAAGAATAAAAAAGTATTTTGTATTTTACAAAGCATTTTACAAATACAAAATACGTCTCGAATAGTATTTCAAATAAAATACAAAATACTTTTTAATATTCATTTATCAGGAATCTTAGCAGATGCTTGAAGAATTTTAAGGAGGCATGCGCAGGTATGGTACAATTAGAGGAAAAAGAATATTATAGGAACTACTTCAGAGATAAAATGTTTCTTTTTTCATGTATACGCCTATTTCCCTTCGGGGTGAAATAACATCAACATTAATACATTGTATTCGACCCCAAGTAACAGGTGATGAGCCTAATGCCGTATTCTGGGCACTATTGATGACTCGAGTCTTTCATATGGGGCTGTATCTGGGTTGTATTTATATTTAGTCGTCTTGTACAACAACGCCGCGGTAGCCTAGTGGTATGGGTAATGGACTGCTGAGACGAGGTCTCGGGTTCGATCCCAGGTTTACCATGGCACACACCAATGACTTTTCGATGTTTTTCAAAGTTATGTGTGTATTTATCGCAGGTTTATAAGTACCCGGTTAATGGCAATAGGCTCGCCACCTATAACATTGGGACCTAAACATAAACTGGCGAAATGTGGGTGCTAGCACCTCTGCCTACCCCTTCGGGGATACAGGCGTGATTTATGATTTATGATATGATGACAACACCGCATGGGAAGAAAGGGGAAGAATTGGGGTGCCCAACGTCTGCTCCACCAAGAACCACGTGGTAAACATACAGCATTTTTCACAGGTTTTAAAAAATTTTCATCTTGCGTCCTTCTACAGGGTTTTCCTCCCCTCCCCCATCGCCAGCGAAACCATTGCTTCTGAGATAAGTGTTTATTTACAAGAATAGCTCGTAGACTAAGATTAGATTAGGTATTCCAAACATGTTGAATGAGATCATTAGCTATTCCAGGGCTTAAGAACATTAAATGTAATTATGTGCATCGCGGCATCGCTAAGTACGGAAATCGCACTTAATTAATAACATAAGCTGACAAATCAGATCGCTTCATTAGCCGCGGTTGTTATGCAATAAGTAATTTGTGACGTCACTAATCAAGGACATAATTGGTAGTTGCTAGATATAATATAGATATATATCGATTATTATTTCTTTAAAACTTTGTAATGAAAACTAAGTCTATGGCGTAGCGGTAGCGAATAAGCTGTGTGCATGAGGTGTCGTTTGATTCCCGTCTAATTAAAGTTTCACATTTGTATCTACCTTGTTTAATATTTCCCATCAATATTACTCTACAAAATCTTTATTACAAATCCTCAATAAACTCCAAACATAAGCTGTAAATATAAACTCATTTGCCGACCTAACAAAAACTATGAAACAGTTCAATAATTGAACGGCAGTCATATTTTATTATGTTATTATGTTATTTATATATTATACTCACTTCTAAACTTCCAAACCCGGGTATTAACGCGATCATATGGTGAATACAATAATTTACCTTTGGATTTGCTTGACGTTTCGGCCAGTTTGCACTAGTCGCGGACATAAACTGACTAGGAAGTCGAAAGGTAAATTATTTATTTACCATTATTATGATAGCGTTAGTACCCGGATTTCCCTAACCATATATATAAATATAGCTTGTTTTACAAGATACAGATCACAAATTTAATATCGATGGACGACATTGGTCCGAGTTAGAATGACACTAAGTAAAGTAAGATTGAAATAACTTTTAAAAGGTGGTCGGAAGGCAAGGTGCGGGCTAAAAAGTCGGTTCCAGTTCGGTATACCTACCCCCGCTGGCTTTGGCAGGGGGGTAGGTATCTGAGGGGATTTTCGTACATAAAAAAAGCCTATGAAATACTGCATAGCGCTAAATCTATCTATATAATAATAATAATATTATATAAAAAAGAATCGCGAAATATGTTGGTAAGCGCATAACTCAAATACGGATAGACCAATTCGAGTAATTCTTTTTTATATTTGTTCCTTGAACTCTACGGAAGGTTTTTATGGAGCAGCGGGAACGGGATCAGAAGTCCAAGTAGTGGGAACAGGATTAGAAGTCCACGGGGGCGAAGCCGCTGGCAACAGCTAGTGATTATATAAATATTTACAGATACCTTATGACATGACTATTATATTAGCTATTCTATGCTTGAGTGACTGAGTTACGTAATTGCTTTATACAGGGTGTATGGGAAACACAATCCGGAGACCCCTGGTAGTTCTCGATTACGATTTAAAACTTTTTTAGTATTATTTTATATCGCCTAACTGGCGTTATTCACCTTCCATCGTGTATACTAAAGCTAAATGAAACCAAAATTTTATGAAAAAACCTATTACTTATGACGTTATTTGTTTTTTTTTCGTAGTGACGATTTTTATGAAATTATCTTTTCATTTATTGGTACTTACTCCATTTGTTTAGGTACTTAAATAAATGTAAACAACCTTGTGGTAACTTTTTATAAAAACATATGTTATAGAAATAAACTAGGCTAACTAACTGACTAATTAGTGGTTAGATACCGGTTTTTAGTCTTTAAAATGCGTTTCTATACAGCAAAGTATTTTTTAACTGAGTTTTCAAACAAAACATATTAAAAAAGTATACCAAGATTGTTTAAGTTTTTTTAAATATCTAAACAAATGAACTTTACTGTTACGATGGAGAGAAACCAATGCGATTAAAAAAAACCAGATCGTACTTTTTATGCCAATATGTAGTGCAGCAGGATTACTAAGGGGCCTTCGGCTTCGCCTTCCCTTACATCCTGTATAGTTTCGTTGAAAATAAAAAAATCAATGGAAACAATAATAGAATTATCTCATATAGATGTGAAGTTTGTGAAGGTGTTTGAATGTTTATTAATTCAATCACGCTTTAACGACTGAAATCAAGTCACAATTTTTATATCACTTAAGTAGCACATTCGCCACCTTTTTTTCGTGCGAATTATTCTCACAGAATTACCTACTGCTACTGCTACTACTACCCCTACCAAAGCCGGTTGGGAAGATTATGTCAGACTCGAGCCGACTAAAGCGCTCGCCGTCTCTGGGTCCTTAGTTGCCGAAGATGAGATTCTAACTAACATATCCCTCGCACCCCGGCAAACTCTATCGAGATGATGCATAGTGGTTACTGTAGCAAGAATAGGGAGTTAGACTAGTGTTGCTGATTCTGAAGAAATCTTCTAATGTACTTCTTGGAGAATTCCAAGGTTGACTGGAACAGATCGCTTCCAGCGATAAGGCTGCCCAATGTACCTTAAAACAACTGTAACTCCCACTGCTTGTCTTTGATTTATTTTACGAATTACTTTGGAATGCTAATTAGATATGCTTTTTAATTTGTAATTATTAATGTTGTGTAAGAATTATTATTTAGTTTTCAGAAGCATGATGAAATGAAATCATTATAGAAGTTAATTAAATTATTGTAATTAGGTTACTACTCTGTCGCACTGGGTTTACCTGTAATGACATACTATGTTTTTTAAATAAATAAAACATTTTTTTTTGCTGTACTATAGAGAGTTAGGTGTCTATCCATCTATCCATATTGTAGTCGCTTGAAAAAATCAGTCATAGGATTCGTGTCTTAGGCCCCCAATGTTCAACGCCTCTTTAGTCGAGGCTCCCGAATCCAAATTTAAAATATTCGAGATGAGTGAAGTCGAAAACGAAGCATAAATTACTTCTTAAAAACTTACATAGAAAGTGTTTTGCCAAACGAGTACGGTCTTTTGAAGTCTTTCACGGAGCACATGGTATTATGTACTTTAACTGATATACTAAGAGCGGCCAGTCTTTGAGAAAGTTCCTCTTCTAAATCGAAACTGCTGCAGGAACTGGGTATGCAGACGCCCCACAATAAACTGGAGTAACGGGGCACTCGGTGACCCATCTGGAACAAACGTAGAAAATATTAAACTACCTACGAATTAATATACTAAATGTGAGCATTCTTGCAAGTTAGGTGTACGAACTTTCTGGATGGTCGAGAATAGACGGTGGGCTGTGTGCTTATTGCGTGCTTGTCAGTCACGTAGGTGATCAGGACCTGGGGGATGACGGGTGAGGCTGCCTGTTGCCCTAGCAGAAGCAGGCCGCGACGGCAGCGCATAGTGCGTCTCCCTATATCCGGGAGCTAGATATGTCTTGTATAATCTCACCTCTGACAATCAAAGACCCATAGACGTAGCGTGTATTTTGGTCGGTTCGAGTCCGACATAATCACCTCCACCGGTGTCGGCGGGAGGTGGTATCCGTGGAGATTTTGCGCACGATATAGAAAGAAGTCACGTAGGCAAACATCATCATCATCATCATCTTTGCGTTAGTCCCGGACGTATCCGAAGCTTTCACCTCGGAGTCCGGGGTCCACTTTCCGACTTTTTCTCTTCCACTTCGCACGGTTTTGCGGTAAGTTACTGTTACGCATGTAAGTGGCATATTATAAAAAAATAGCTGGCGACAGTACCTAGCATAGATTAGGTACCTAAAAAATCGGGATAGTAGATCCCATCATTTTCATTAGATTTTTTTACAGACTCCAAAAAATAGTTTACAAATAATTATAGTTTAATTTTGAACACAGGTTAATAAATAATAATAAATATTCTAGGACAATCTACACAACGCCACCTAGACCTATGGTAAGGATAGCTTAACTTGCTTGTGTTGCGGGTACTAGAATGCGGATAAACATATTTAGATACATTTTGTATTTTGTAAATACATACATATTATACATAGAAACACCCAGACCAATGCAAATATTCATATTCATGCACACAAATATTTGCAGTGAGCGGGAATCGAACGCGCGCCACCTGCGTAGCTGTCGCGTCGCTGCGCCAGCCACGCCGCGGAGGTCGTCAATTTTTGTTTTTTTGTGATAAAAAGTGGTTACCGCTTGGTCTATAGACGTTTGCAACACCAGGGGCGTAACATGCCCACGAGCTGTCGACCATAAAGAGAGGTAGGGGAAGGGGAAGGGGGAAGGGAGAAGGCTAAGAGAGTTTCTGTGCTGTCAGTGCAGAAGACAAAGGAATTGCAATCAAGTAATTTCAACTTAAATTATTGACTCTTTGTATAATATAAACGTTTTTTACATATTTTTCACACACTTTTCAGATATAACAATTATTTATTATTGCAGAACTAACGGCCGTCTTATCTTCCCCGTAGTAGGTATCGCAAAAACACCCTTTAAGATAAGAATTATAATGACAGCTGAAAGGTGCACGGTATGTCTCACATAATTGCTTATTGGTTTAATGCTATACCTGTGCATGAAATGTGTTAAAAATAACGTAAGATAAGCTCTTATCCGCAGATTACCATTGCCGCTTTTTTTGAGATATGAAAAAACAAATAAATGACCGGAACTGGCTTGTGGCTTGTGTCAATCATTGAAATAGTGAACTTTTTGCATTTGCAATGTTATTAAAATTACTATTTTGTTTTTTTATAGATAATTTAAATATATTGATTCGTTGAGAAATCAAAATATTAATATCTTATTAGTAATAGTATTATATTTTAGATAATATTATTTATATAATTATTACTATTGTTGACTTGAGTCATGCATTTGAAGTTTTATATGACTTTTAATGAACATTGTTCGCTTACTATTTTCTACCCTTAACTAAACAAAGACGATGAAGTAGAAGAAATAGCATATGCCAAATGAAATAAAATCCTGAAAAGACAATCTCTCCTGAAAAGACAAATGACAATAATGAATCAACAATTATCAGAACTCAATAATAATCTAGATCACGAACGGGCAAAACAACTCAAGGCTTCAAACTTAGTTAATATTCCGAGAGCAGGTCGCACTGGCTACTATGTCAGCGTATTTGGTCCCACACTTGATTTTGAATCACAATTGTTATTGAGCAACACAATGGCCCTTGACCAATGTCTACTAAAATATACAAAGAATTTTTTATTGATATCAACCCTTTAGACAATGGTTGCCAATTTCGTGGCGGTATTGTTCGTTGCTATCGTATCAGAACGCATTATAGATTCGCTTTGTATGTCATATACATACAAAAGGAATCAGAAATTCTGAATCGTTCCTTTTGAAGGGTTTCCTTTCAATTTTGTTATTGGACGTTCTTTATTGTACATTACAGTTTTATATAAGTGATGTACCAGAGATGATTATTCAACAGAGAAAAGATGTGATTTGTCTAATATTAAAATAACAGGGTTTGCAAAATCTGCTGCCTTGTGGGAAGTACGACGTGGAGAGTAAAATTAATTGTTTTCAATTTATTGATGAATGACCAGAGTGTTCTTGTTTCAGATAAAAAAGAAAAGGTAGAAGTATATAACACAGTCCAGAAGATGCGAAATGAATAGGTGTTTTTTTATTTATATTATTAATTCAAAATTCAGAAATCATTTATTCTGTATCGACAAAAAGAAGGCACTTATAAAACATCAAAATTGAAAATATATTATAGGTTAGTGTAGCAAATGGACTCAGCAGTCCGAAACGTAGCCCCAGGCTGAGAAGATTCAGGCAAAAAGCTCTTCGGGCTTTTCGTTTTTTTTTGGTCAATTTACAAATATGAACTAACTTAGTCTAGAAACAATAATTTGCTTAAGTAGTAAGTTGCGTGAACAGCTCATTTATCATCTAAATAATTTAGGATTTTGTAATAGCATTTTTGCATAATTTTCTTTAAATTTATTTATAGATAAATCCCTAATTGCATTAGAGAGTTTTAAAAAAGCTTCTATAGGTACCATGGAAATATATCTTGTAGTCTGTGACAGTGGACTTCATGTCTGACTACAAGATTGTTAATTGTAATAGCCTACTTTCTTTACTTACTACACATAGGTCTCATCTTCGATTATATTATCAAACCGATTGGCTGTAACCAGCTTTTGAGGTTAGTAATATATAAATCGGCGTTGATCTGATACAGGGACCGTCATAAAAACCTCATCGTAAAAGTCCCGGTTAGATTGTGAAATGATTCTCATTCTTCGGACAAAGACCTGAGACTATTTAATATGTTTAAAAAAAAATACATTTGAATGATGTTCACAGATTCATTAAAGCCCGGGTCACGGCGATGGTGCAAAATGTCACACCATACCCAGGGGCTAGAGGGGGACACCATGGTCCCTACATTGGGGGAAGAAGGTCATCTCAACAGAGATGTCCCCGGGTCTGCCGTCTTGTATAATCTCACCTCCGGCAATCAAGGACCCATGGACGGCGTGCTTTTTGGTCGGTTCGAGTCCGACATAATCACCTCCATCGGTTTTTTTGATGGAGGTGGTATCCGTGGGGATTTTGCGCACGATAAAAAAAAAAGGTTAATTAAAACCCACAAAGTACATACAAAATAAATATCTACAATTTACAATAGATTTTTATTGTTCATAGAATCGTAATTTTTAAGGTCTTAAGGGGTATTCAAAAAAGGCCATCGTTAAAATTAATTTTAATATTTTGCAGCAGGAAGATAGACCCCTGATCCCTGTATCAGGGGTCTAAAAATGAGGACTTTTCGGACGTCCAATGGATACAAAGCCAGTGCGACGTGCCGGAATAGAACCGAATAGCAACCGGCAACACATCAAACCGTGGTGCACAGCTAGTCTTTTAATAAAGAGATTACAATACAAGCATACGTAACAATAGAAATATATAATGTGGTGATTTATCGTTTGGTTTCATGTTACATACTGTTATTAGTTTCGTATCTGTCATCATATATTTCCAGCGTGGCTTATATCAACTGATATATTGGATACGAGTTATGAATACATAATTGTTGTTATCTACTTACTTAAGTGTAACATGAGCTAAGTTCAAAAAAAATCATCTTACATGGGTTAATCCCGGTCGCGTCTAAGCTTGTACTTTGTAGTCTTTTTAAACGGTTTTATTTAGCTCACCCCGTTTGTTTTATTATTTATTCTTTATTCTTGGGTCAAATTTAGTAATTCGAATTTCACCCTCTTCCTGTCAACCGATTAATCTGAAATTTTGTATACACTTTGGATTTTGGTGACAATACAATTATGTTTATTCATTATCATTATAAATTCAAGATGGCCGCCGCTACAAAATGGCGGATAATTTATGTTTTATTAATCCCATCAATATGGGTATCAAATGAAAGGGCTCAACAAGCAGAATACAACATACTATAAAAAAATTAAATCCAAGATGGCGGCCGCTACAAAATGGCGGATAACGTAGGTTTTATTAATCCCATCAATATGGGTATCAAATGAAAGGGCTCAACAAGCAGAATACAATATACTATAAAAAATTTAAATCCAAGATGGCGGCCGCTACAAAATGGCCGATGACGTAGGTTTTATCAATCCCATCAATATGGGTATCAAATGAAAGGGCTCAACAAGCAGAATACAATATACTATAAAAAATTAAAATCCAAGATGGCGGCCGCTACAAAATGGCGGATAACGTAGGTTTTATCAATCCCATCAATATGGGTATCCAAACGAAAGTGCTCAACCAGTAGAATACAATGTAAAAAAAAATAAAAAAGAAACTAAAAACTAGAAAATAAAAATAGGTAAAAAACTTTTTAAGTTAAACAGTTTTATGTTAAACATACATTGCAATGTTTAAGATAAATGTACTAAAAACCAAAAAATAAAAAAATAGATACAGTCGTGGGAATTATAAACATATGCATAGACTAGACTAAAATAAAACCGTGGGGCACGTCCTCACCGCCTGCGGGCCAACTGCCTAACGACGAATTAAACGATTCTTCTATCGCACATTAAGTCGATAATTTGTAGACAATTGACGTGCCCCGCGGTTTTATTTTAGTCTAGTCTATGCATATGTTTATAATTCCCACGACTGTATCTATTTTTTTATTTTTTGGTTTTTAGTACATTTATCTTAAACATTGCAATGTATGTTTAACATAAAACTGTTTAAGTTAAAAAGTTTTTTACCTATTTTTATTTGTTTTGATTCGTGCGGAAATCCCTTCGGATACCCCTACCGGAGCCGACAGGGGTGTTTTGCGGAACCGACTAAAACAGTACAGCCATTTTGGGCAATCAGTTGCATAGAGTAACTTTAGCATATATTATTATTCTTCACGCCACGGTTGACCCAGGCTATCGTCGGCCGCTTTGGGAGCTGCGTCTTTGGAGGTTGGGGTCAGTATTTTCCTTGCTAAGATTTGACTTAACTTGGATTTTACAGGCCTAACTAAAGCTCAAAAGGTCGTGCTCGATTGAGTTCAAATTTTGATACCATGTAGAAACCGACTTCAAAAATGACTTGACAGATGAATTTTTATCAATTTTTCGGGTCAGAAGATTTTTTTACGAATTCATTCCCAGAAGAAGTCGGAAGTCGTTAATTGCAATTTTGTTTAATAGAATATTACCAATCGAAATAACTAATATTCCCTCTAACCCCTCTAGCTAAGAACAATGACTTGTGTTAGGAGTGGGTTGATATCGGTAGTGTAATGACCAGGATTCGAACCCGTGACCTCTCGTAGGGTCGAATCTTTGGTTCCCACATTAGGGTTGGGGATCATCTGAAAGACATGTCACCAGGTCTGTCGGGGTGAGAGAGATATGTCTTGTATAGTATTTTTTTATTATTTTATTTATGGCACGTCAATTTGACTTCACCTCGCCTGATGTTAAGCTGAAGGCAAAGTCTCATGGAAGAGGGTCACCATTGCAAACACGTTTAGTGCTACAATGGTGGCGCTCCGCTTGATCGCCTCATCAGATGCTTTTTCACGCCCCGCCTAAAGGACCCGGGACTGTAGGAAGAAGGAAACACGTGCGCCGGCAAGGAATTCCAGGACTTAATGGAGAGTATCACTTCCGGCAATGACCCATAAACGGAACCCAATCACTGACTTTGGTGGAGGCGGTATCCGCGGGGATTTTGCGCATGGAAAAAAAGGTATTCCTCTCCAATTTATTAAGAAGTAGCTGTGTAAGAAGTAGTTGTGTTCTTGAGCTCAAGCCTTTATTTTACTGTACTTTATTACTGTGACCGATGCTATTATGTTTTGTAAGTAACTAATGTTGGTGTTGAATAAAGAGTTATATTTTTGCAACATACGAGTTGCTACTTTGTACAAGTCACAGTTAATGCCATACGGATTTAGATGACACTTACCGAGATGAACGTAGCAACTGTATAAATAAAAAATGAGCTGATTACATTTACATATTATGTATATTTTGCCATGACTGAGACGAAGTTGCACGTAAACAAGTAGGCCTTGGTAGCACTGGGAGACTTTATTTTTATTGGGTTATTAAAGACTCGCCTCAACGAAGATTCATCTCAATCAAAAATGTCAGTATACTAAGTAAGCTCATTGGAGAGAGGTTGTGTGTTAAGTGGGAAGAGTGAGAAACCATACTTTGTCTTGGGCACTGATAGCACAGAGACTCTCTTAACCTTCTACCCTCCCCCATTTCCCATCGTATATAGAAACGTCCATAAGCCACGTAACCACTTTCCATCAGGTGAGCCGCGAGATTGTCTGTCACCTAAGTAGTATGAAAAAATGTTTGAAACCGGATTCTGGATACGAAAAGTGTGCGAGTTTACTAGGAATTTTTATAATGTGAAGACAGCACATAGTATTTTATTTTACAAAATGTACTTGCTTTTGACAACTGTATCTAATGACACTTGAAATCAAAGTCTTTCGATTTGTTAGTGGAGAATTCAGCAGGATAAAATCATTAATATACAAATAATGTCGTTACATTTACATCTAGTAACGTAATCTTCATTTATTAGTAGCAATAAAGCAATTAATTATCATACAAAGAGAATAAATCAAAAGGAATTGAGAAATAATGGCAACCTTGAACTTGCGACTTGTGGTATTTCGTAGCTTACGTTATTGTTCGTTTAGGTTGTTCGTTCAAGCTGGAAAGGAATGAATTATCCGAAAGCATATGTTGCAAGTCTATATAGGTTTCTAATATAAAATAGCAGACTTTTAGGACAGTACCTGACATGCAATTTTCGATTCGGAAGACAGCAATATACTGCTTTTTTGTCTTTTATGCGTGATGGACGCAATAATTACTGGACGGATTGTGATGTGGTTTTTTTAATCGCATAACATCACGCATGTATCTTATTAGGTACCTACACAGAAGTGTTCAGAATATTAAATTATATTTCCGATGTTTTTGCATCAAAACCTTTTTGTATTCCTTTTGGTTTAGCTTTGGAGTAATCGTATCTTTATTTCATTAGTATTGGACCTTGGGTCCATTTTGGAGGTGTTGTCAGATTTATGACCATCTTGAAACACGGTAGATATGTGTTCAAAAACCATATCAAAGGAGAAGAAGGAAGGAAAATATCAAAGTACTCGTAAAACCAAGTGTGTAGTTTGGCATTTCTTTGAATGACAATTAGTAATATTTTACTATTGCTATCGTTGGGCATTACCAATGTAAACCATGGTGGTGGGATCCCCGCCCTGATAGGTATACTTTCTTGTAATATATTTCCATCATGTAGTGCCTACTTCAATATTTTAACAATGATGAACTTGTTAGTGTTACTTTTTACGCAGAAAGAGGTCACTGTGTCGTTAACGTTCTGCAGTATTTTGTTAATTAAGTGATAGGCTGGGTGTTAGGCTGGTGGCAGGTCAATCCTGGTTCTCTAATAAAATTTGGGTATTTTTATTGTAATGAGTGATATTCACATATACTTTCGACAGTATCCGTATGAGGTGAGAGATTCGTGATTGAATACCAAACGTCCAAATAGTTTCACAAACTTTCACATTTACAATATTAATAGGATGGAAATAGGATATTAGTAGGGTAGCATGGAGCCTGGTTCTTCTAAATCTTTTATTTATGTAGGACACATCAATCAGACTTTACCTGGTCTTACAAAAAAGATGAAGGCAAAGTTTCAAATACAATCGATTTGTCAAAGTAAATTACTCGATTAATTGCTTTAAAAATAGCAGACAATTTAAGTTGTAATCTATAATTAAGTATAAGTATGTGTCATAGTCATACCTTAACACTGATATGAGGATGTTCGCGGTATATATTGTATGTTGTAGTTTATCATGAGAAAAATACTACCTACTCATCGCATAGGTTAACAGGAAGTGAAGAGGTCGACTTTGCAATTTATTTGGGCAGACAACTTTTTGCAGATATTGGTATGTGTAGTTCTTTATAGTTTATTGACCTGTAAGGTTTATTATTCTCAAAAAAACAATGCACTGAAAAGTATAAAATAAAATACACATAATTATAGGTATAACTCAAAAGATAAGACGTGTAAATATATAAAGTCGGTCTCAAGTCGAACTGTTACGGGCAGGTTACATTTTTTTTTCTTTTTGGTGTTGTTTTTTAAATTTTTGAAGCTGGTTTAAGGTACACTTGTAGCGAATATAACATTGCAATTTTTTTAACATTGCTATTTAGGTACAAAAACGTCGAAACGACGGAATTGATATTGATTTAGTCTGTAACAATAAAATTAGTAATATTTTATTACTATTGTTGGGCTTATTAAACCGTGAGCACCCCATTGTATGTTTTCTTGTAGTATTTTTGTTCGAACGATGAACTAGTCGGGATATGTTTTTATAAAAATTGCGTATTACATATTTTCACAGCTCCTCAATTTTGGTCTCGAATGAAAGAGCTATTAGTACATAGGGTTCAATAGAATATTATGATAAATTTCAAATATAAGAAAGCCACGACCACATAATTGCGGATTAACATTTATTCACAACTCCTTCAATTTGTATTTAAGGTGAAAGGGCTTGTCTAGTAAATCATTTGCTCTGGGCAGTATGCTATACTACTTATTGAGACCTAGTTCTTATATTTTCAAAGGCGCCGCGAGAGCGCAAGCGATGTTATCAGCGGCAAGGCCTTTCAAGGATGACTGGATAGAGGCGACATGGGAGATTCTAGTATCGGCTAACCCAGGTGAAAGGTCATATCTGGGACCACCAGTTTCGGATCATGAAGGAACCAACGTCTGAGTACCATCACTTTGACGCGAGGGAGAACTCGCTGCTGCATACGCTGGTCGCTGGCTGCACTGCAGTCGAATTCCCTATGACAGATAAGGTGATCAAGCCCTGGCCAAGATCCCTAAGCTCAATGCCTATCATGAATCAGAAAGATATGTAGAGCTTTGCTAGGAGTAAGGTGTACCTACTTAGTTTGTTCCATCTTCTACTGAAGTACAAGGTACCAATAATATGTACAGTAATGAGAATATTACTATTATATTTATATTCTCACAAATATTTCCTATTTTCTTTCAATTAACAATAGATTCAAAATCCTTGCTTCTGACGTTTGACTAGCATAGGTGTTGAAATTCCTTGCGTAAACTGACCATGTCTTAATTTATACGTATAGGAAACATTAAAAGATTTCATAAGACAAATACAATAAATGATCAATTGAACAAAACTTTACTGCCGATTAACAACCGCGATAAGTAACCCTAAGAATTAGAGTCTATTGTATGCAGTATGTGCCTTCAGTTTTTATAAGAGATGTCTCGAATTATACATTACACGATCTGAATAGTATATAAAGGCTTCGACCTTGAATTGTAAATGATAACTTCCGTTTGCGATATTCCGATATCGGTACCGTACTCCGATGTATTACAGTTGCGGTGAGTCTACCTGACAGCGTTCGGTACCAGAAGTGGCTTACGAAAAATACACCCCCTCCAGACAACATCCAGCACGTTAAGAGTCTACCACCCGGGTATAAACTGAAATGTACCACCTAGAAGTCCCTAAATAGGTTGAGGTCTGTGTAGAACGAACCAGGTAAAATGGGGTTATCTGGACGCAGGGTGTGGCTGTGTCCTGTCGTACCCGCTTTGCCCTCACACCTGCACAATCGCCGACCTGAATGAAGCGACGGAAAGTGCGGTCAGTGTCACCGAGTTTAGGGCTTGACGTATCTAACTTTATTTCCAATTGTTGCCTCTGACACGATGAAGAAGGTAATTGATGTAGTCATCCCGAAGAGCTCACTGTTATGGTGTATGGGGTGTTACTGTTTTTATATAAAATATATACCGTAAAACGGGGTGAATTAGGATCCACGGGTGGATACGGATAAAATGGTCAATTGAATATTTTAAATAATTATTTTACAAATTTTTAACTAAGCACATTAGCAGATACTTATTTGATGATTCTGTTATTACAATGAACTAGTTCAAAGTTTCGCTTGAAAGAAAATAACTACAGAATTTAGCTGACCATTTTATCCCTATCCACCCTTCGATCCCTATTCACCCCATTTTACGCGGTACTGAATATCACTGATGTAAATCAAAATTCCAAAGTTCATAATACCGACTTTCATAAGATCGATATACGAAAGACCGAAGTCAAAAGAACATTCAGTCAAAAGCCCGAATGTTCTTTTGATTTGACTGAATGTATTTCGGTATTTCGTACATTCAAGATTCTGATACGTCACCGTCAATTGCAAAAATTTCCTTTCATTTATGTAATAGAGTGATTTTACAATAACAGCATTTTTAAGCACTCGCATCATAATATACTGGATATTTTGACGACCTCTGTGGCTTGGCGGTAGTGAACGCGACTGCTATGTAGGAGGTGTGGGTTCGATTTCCTCTTAGTAGGAACAAATATTTGTGTGCACGAATATGAATATCTGCATTGGGTTGTGTGTATCTATGTATAATATGTATGTATTTACACAAAATATCTATGTATGTTTATCTGCATTCTAGAACCCATAATACAAGCTAGTTAAGCTATACCTACCATGGGTCTGGATGGCGTTGTGTGGAATGTCCTAGAATATTTATTTATTTATTTTATGGGTGATTTCCATGTTAGCAAAGCAAGTGCGAACAATAAACTTGCTATGGTAACATTATTCAGGCTATGGACAAACATGAACGGGATTGTGCGTCACCTGCATTGTGATAATTTAAGGCGAAGACCATTATCAGCAGATGTTATTGTTTTAATTATTATTATGCACATTAATTTGCTTGGATCTGTTACTACGGAAACAAAAGGTATCCTCGTATGTCGCGTGAAGCCGGAAAGTCTAACTTATTTAACGATAAAATGGGAGAACAATTTTGAATTAAGAACTTCATAAATTTAATAAAATTTGTAATAAAATTTTAACGAAAATCTTCATAAAATTTGTAATGACTTTTTAAATGAAGATTAATATGCTAACTATTGAAATCAATTCATCGACTAGACTAGTTTAGTCTCGTCAAGTTCCGCCTGTGTGTTCACTTTTTCCAACCAAAATCAATAGGGATTTGTTATGCTACATTACGCGAATTCAGAACTAGCTATTCCATAGACATTATGTGATTAATTCTCATCCATACTATACACTACGTTCATCATCATTCAGCACCTATTACAATATGCAGCGCTTGACCATGACCTTGTACGATTTACTCAATCGTAGTGATACGCGGTTAAAATAAAGAAGAGAAATGGTTAATCATTATGTACACACGCATGCCACTTGTATTTTCGTACACAAATTGATCGATCAATCAATCTGGAGAACCGATTTATTGTTCTTTAAATGTCCATGCAAATACGCATGAAAAATGCCTAAAATTTCCATGTAAATGATTAAAATATGCAAGGTTTGAAAGAAAAATGGTTTAAGACTTTTTTGCAGTTTCTGTGGTCTGGCGGTAGTAAATGCGAGTGTTACGCAGAAGAGGCGGGTTCGTTCCCCGCTCAGTGCAAATATTACATGTATAATGCATTGGTCTGGTCGTGTCTTGGAAAGCACGTTACCAAAGATACGTAAATAAGTAAGTGGCAGCTTACCTATTTACGTGTCTTTCACTGTAGTTAGACTATAAAATTATTGCCGGAGTATTCTCAGGCCATTTTAAACCGGTGGTAAATTTATTAAACAAGATTTTAATAATTATATAATAGCCGCGGTAGCCTAGTGTTATGGGTAATGAACTGCTGAGACGTGGTCGCGGGTTCGATCCTAGGTTTTACCATGGCACACACCAATGTCCTTTCGATGCTTTTCGAAGTTTTGTGTGTTTTTATTGCAGGTTTATAAGTGCCCGGTTAATGGCAATTGGCTCGCCACCTATTACATTGGGACCTATAACATAAACTGGTGAAATGTTGGTGCTAGCACCTCTGCCTACCCCTTCAGGGATATAGGCGTGAGTTTATGTTATGTTGTTTATTATTTTTGACGTTTTTTAAGTATCGTTTTGATGATCTATTCAAAACAAATGATTATTGAATTTTATCTCATAAGATACTGAACTTTTTCCTCTTACATTCAGTTCTAATGAAATAATATTGAACATAATTCTGCATGCAACAGTTCCCAATTAAAGCAGGTCCAAGAATCAGCCCCAAACCTGTCTATATGGTGGCGCAACCGGCCAAGGCTCTGTAAAAAAGCTGCTGTATTTCAAGGTCACGCTTGACCGGTGCGGTGCCTGTAAGTAACATTACAATTTATCTTACGAAATCACCCCAATATGATGGTTTCGGTGATCAGTAGACTGATTAAGATTTGGAATTGATTCATTTTTATTATATTTTTATAGTAGCTGATACTATAGTACAATATTTCTTTTTTCTGTTACTAACTGATATATTAAGGGAGGTACATAAAACTGTTAAAAATTATGTTCAAAAGTAAAACCCGACTACAGTCAAACATGGTGAATAGGGATCCAGGTGGTGAATAGGGATAATTCACACAAATTACTACACAATTCATACAAATTACTACACAACGATGGCAGCTCAAAAATGCCGTCGATTCAACAGAAGAAGAATTCCATACATGTATCATTCTATGAGAAAGAAGTGTGACTTTATGTATATAGATTATATAATATGCTAATTTATTTATGAATATTTTTTTATTACAAAATCTGAGGTTAAAGAACTTTATTAAACTCTGAAATAAACAAGTTGCAGTCGTCATTGTACGGTTGTTAATAAATTAAAATTTTAAAGATAGACATGCATACGAAAATCACCCGGTCACGGCCATGGTGATTATTAAATGACTGACGACTCTTAGTTAAGACATCGGCCGCGCAATCTATAGATTGCGACTGAGAGTTTTATTAACTACCAACAAAAATACGTACCCACTGGTCCCTTAAAATTCAGTACGTGCCCATTCATCTCCTCAAATACATACATACGCTCACGCCCGTACTCCCCGAAGGGGTAGACAGAGGTGTATTAAGTACCCATATTTCGCCAAATATAATATTCGGTCCCATGTAATAGGGG
The DNA here is from genome assembly GCA_963691645.1 of Pelosia muscerda. Classification (NCBI taxonomy): domain Eukaryota; kingdom Metazoa; phylum Arthropoda; class Insecta; order Lepidoptera; family Erebidae; genus Pelosia; species Pelosia muscerda. The sequence goes on from OY829103.1 coordinate 3,881,044, forward strand.
GCGAGTCTATTGCCGCCAATTGGGCACTTTGTAAAATAAACGGGTATGTCGATAATATAGCTAGATAAATTTGGAAAAAAATTGACCCGGTTCCTTGCTATGCCGTGTAAATCGCAAGGAAATTAATTAGCTTAGCCACACAAGCACTACCAATTACCATCTAGGATAGTATCAGATACTCAAATATTTGATACTCTATGCATCAACAGTGCACAAGACTTAATTCTAGACATGATTTTGTTACAGTTTATTAAGAAAAAAAGCAACAATATAGGTGCATACGAGTGTTATTGTGAAGGTCAATTGATAAATTCATTACAATATTTGCACATCCGTGATGCATTACTGCTCTATCGTTAAATTTAATTTCATTAAAGACGGTCGTGCCGTTCCGTATTTTATAATCTAATCTAGTCTAGTCACTATCATCACTACATAGTATAAAACAAATTCGTTATCCGCTATCGGTCTGTCTGTCCCTATGTATGTTTATATATTTAAAACTATGCAACGGATTTTGATAAGGTTTCCTGTAATAGATAGCCCGATTCAAGAGGAAGGTTTATATGTATAACATCAAGCAACGACCAAAAGTGAATATGAATTTAAAATATTGCATAAACGGGGGACATCTTTTATAATGAAGACGAAATTGCGCGGGTCAGTAAGTAAATTATAAAAGACTTACATCAGTAATGTTGCTCTTTATGTAGTGGCCACTGTGAATCAATGTATCGATGTCGTCGATATTTTTGTCACCATGTAAGCTCATTTGCAGAGAGGCGAGGCAGTACTTCCCTCTAACCGCGCCATCGATGCTAAGGCATTCGTCGAAATCGCCGTATTGGTTTCCATTGCCGCTTAAAATTCCGGCAGGAGGTTTCGCTGTTGCGTCGAACACTGTAACAATGATATATTTTAATTTGCTGATTGCTTAGTGTTTGTGGAGAAAGAATATCACCACTTCATCTCTCCGAGGGGTATTGTAGGAGGCGATAAACGGAAATACTCGATATCGCTGCGAGAAAATCTGTACCAACCAGTCTGGCCAGCGTAGAAATAGTAGGACATGGTCTCCTATCATTGGGAGAAGCATATGTCCAACTGTGGACTGCGATAGGCTAATGAAATTGGTGCGTCTGGTGTATCATCTAGTATTTGAGTGTATTAGGTGTAAGTGGGTAAGCATCAAGCAAGCCGTGAGTGTAAATTCAACTCGTAGAACATAATGGACCTTGTTTTTTAATTATGGCATTTCAATTTGACTTCACCTCGCCTGATGTTAAGCTGAAGGCAAAGTCTCATGAAAGAGGGTCACCATTGCAAACACGTTCATTGCTACAATGGTGGCGCTCAGCTTGACGGCCTCATCAGATGCTTTTCCACCTCTTGAGAACTCTGCATCCTAGCAACAATTCTAGTCACACGAGAGCCCAGGATTGACCCACTTGGTTCCTTTTTTATGGTTTCGTACTCAAAGGAGAAAGTCCACTATCTGCCTGTCTGTCATCGGGCTGTATATCGTGAACCGTAATCGCTAGACAGTTATTATTTTCATTGATATTTTTTTCTGTTGTAGCTATGAAAACAAATGACAACTGAATAAAATAAATATTCAGGCCAATTAATGGTACGTGTACCTATCTTCGTGCGAGAATCCGAGTCATAAAAATGGATGGTGTGAGAATATCAATTATGAAGGTACAGCAAATTTCTCAAATATTTTTTTCTAGCTGTAATCTGAGTCCTTTTCACCCTGCCAATCTCAGTTGCATATATTTATTTTGAGAGGTGTTACTCCCGAAAGCCACCACAGGCTTTGAATGTAGGTAAATGGGATTAGTACTTGGTTTTTGATGGAATGAAACGTGAGCAGATTGAAGCCCAGATAATGCTCTGAACTGATTTACATGACCACGGGTGTCGGGTAATCACTAGCTAGAATTAATTTACAATATTAATGTGCAACAAAATTCCAATCAGGAAGCTATGTGACTTGTATATTTATGCTTTGAATACTTTACTATTAAGATGTTTATTGTACCTATTGTTTATTTGCCTTAAGCACTAACATACACTTGTAATACCACTGTACAATTAGTGAGCAATAAACGATTTAAATTTGAATTCAGTTTGAGTCGGTAGTTTCTGCCCTAGGTCATAACTATTTATTAATCAATGCCTAGGTTCATTTTTAGGCCCCTTCTTTGTTTTATGTCATTTACAATTAGTAATATTTGAATTTCTGTCTTTGGAGTTATTAAAACGTAGGTGGGTGATGGGTACCACCCCTCATAATTAATTTACTTATAATGGATCTCCGCCATTTACCGTCAATATGATATTAATAGACAGTTTATTTTTACCAATGGATGAAACTTTATTTGAAGCATGTATACAACTGAAACTATGAGCCGATTGTAACAGCCTTTGAAAACTCACCCAGGGACTTGTCCAACTAACCCTGTCTGTGACACTTTAATAATAGAAACAGACGAAGTTGCGGTCAAAAGTTTGTTTGTGCAACGTAAATTGGCAGTAAAAATAAGTAAGTTCTTTTACGTAATGGTCAAGAACAGTTGGCAAAAGTATGTAAATCGTTCCCACGTGTCCGAACTACAGTTTTATTAACATGTCAAGATCATACGATACGGTGCGATGAAACAGATTTTAATTTATTCTTCCTTGTCTTGAACTGTAACTATATGAGTGTGGACGTATCTTGTTAGTACAGGAAAATACTTATCTGGAAATTACTGAATCGACTTTGCATCCAAGTGTGTGATTTCGAAGATTTCGGGCATATGCACCGTTGCGAAACTATATGCAAATAAGCATATAGTCAATCTTATTTATTTATTTTATCTGAATCACTATCTTTACTCGCTTATCTAATACAATAGTGTGGTCCAATATTGTAACATCACTACACTACATAGTATAAAACAAAGTCGCGTTCTCTGTCCCTATATCCATTTGTACGCTTAAATCTTTTAAACTACTCAACGGACTTTGATGCAGTTTTTTTATTAGATAGAATGGTTAAAGAGGAAGGTTTATATGTATATAACATCATGCTACGACCAACAAGTGCGGAGCAGGAATGAAAAATGTTGGAAAAACGGAGTGACGCAGATGAAGTTGCGCGGGACACCTAGTACTACATAAAGTGCAATGTCACTGGTGCATGTGCAATGTCACGTGTGCATATGCAATGTCAAGTGTGCATGTGCAATGGCAAGTGCAAATGCAAAAAGATAAGAAGAGTTCATTTCGTTTAAAACTTCGTTCAATTATTTTACACATAAAATTGTGCAGCTAAAAACTCTTCAAAAGCTGAATAGACTTTTTTTCCAGTAGCTTTTGAACGAATGATTTTTTGAACAGCAGTCTTGTCTAGCCGTCCATTAGTTCAACCGCGTATGTCAAATGCCACTGGTGAATGGCACATAATAGGCACTGAATACGAAATATTCGTGTGCGAGGATGACATTGGCGTGACAAGAATGTGCATGCCGAGAAGAAAAAAGATTAGGTCGACGTCAACGTGATGCGCCGGACGACTTGATAGTTTTATTATTTTATTTTATTACTAGCTGACCCGGCAAACGTTGTTTTGCCTTATAAAAAAAATTAAGGATGAACAACCCTTATCACTTAGGGATATGAAAAATAGATGTTGGTCGATTCTCAGACCTACTCAATATGCTCACAAAATTTCATGAGAATCGGTCAAACCGTTTCGGCGGAGTAGGTACGGGAACGAACATTGTGACACGAGAATTTTATATTTAAGATTTTTCATTTATCATTTATTTCAAGCATATTAATACATGGCATACTATACACTCATATACATAATGTTAGTAGGTACACTATTTATTATTATCCCTTGAGTGACTTGGGATTTCATTACCAATGAATTTTGAAGGATGACATCGGAAACGAGGTTTATGGTTTTATCTTTTTATAGTTGCAATAAATAAATAAAGGTACAGTTTGTTATAGTAATCATATAAGATAAGATAACATAATGCAAATTTTTGAAATACACTTTATTTTGCAAGACGGAATTTACAAGATTAAATAAATCAACACATGGCAGTGATTGTTTTAACATCAAGGAGTTCAAGTGCGTTGAAATGTGTGCCACTATACTTTTATAGTTAAAATATAAAACCGGCTTTGTTTCAAAGCATTTTTTGTTTCAATTCGACAACACTTAATCATTTATAAAGCATCTTTATTCTAAATGTTAAAAGCTTCACACATAATCTGCTTGAAAATATTTAAAACCAAGGATAAATTATTTGAATCGATATGAACCTATTTCAAATCATTAACACAACAACCCACCTGTTTATAGTAATATACTATGTACAAGAGATTGTTAGTACTTTGTTCAAGACTTGCACCATTTTACAAGTAGTTTTCTACTATTATTACAAGATGCAAACATGCCGAGCATTAGATTTGCTACTGATTTACAGAAGTTCTCTCATGATTACCTAGCGGTTTATTTACACTTCCATATCACTACATAGTATAAAATAAAGTCGCGTTCTCTGTCCCTATTTTTCTTGTCCCTTTGTATGCTTAAATCTTCAAAACTATGCAACGGATTTTGATGCGGTTTGTTTTAATAGATAGAATGGTTAAAAAGAAAGGTTTATATGTATATAACATCATGCTACAACAAACAGGTGCGGAGCAGGAATGAAAAATGTTGCAAAAACGGGGTGACGCAGACGAAGTTGCGCGGGTCAGCTAGTTGATATATAAAGCTAAAGACCTTGTTTGATTGATTGTTTGTTTGTTCGGTTCAACGCGTTTCTTCTTTGTAGACTTAAAGACCGTATGCACCCCGCCTAATGATCATCATTGCAAATGCTATCCGTAGAATGGCAGCCTGTACTATGATGGCTTCCACCTATGGTTGATCTACACCAACTGACCACTCTATACTTACAAGTTGTAAGAGAAACACTCCTGAAGCCGAAGACACCATGGTAGTACTCCGAGTCCATAACATATTGGCATAAAAAATAACGATTTGGCAATATTTTTATTACGCCGTTTATTTAGCATTAGGTATTTCACTTTTCATCGTACCAATAAAAGTAAATGAAACTATAATTTAATAAAAAAAACATCAGAAGAAAAAAAAATACGCTGTCTTTATATTTTGTTTTTTTTTATACATTTTTTTTCATTTAGTTTTAGTTACACGACGGCGAGTGAATACAGTTAGTTAGTTACACGATATAAAAAAAATAAAAATAATACTAAATCTTAATTATTTTATGCCAAAATGTAGGGTGCCAGTAGTATTATCATGGCAATCGGCTTCGGAAGTGTTTTCTTAATACCCTGTACATGTTATTTTACGCCCTCCTTAAGAGATCCAGGATCGCAGGCAGGTGGAAATACTTTAAGTATAATTTAGTACTTGTATCACGTTTGCATAGCATATTGTATTACTACACTTAATATTTATTGACAAAGCGTAGTGCATTAACAAGAATATAATATTTGCATTGTATTATAAGGTATTATAAGCACCCATTATATACACAAATACATTAATGGATATAATATAATGTTAATTACTTATCGTTTAACGCACGTAAAACTCTTGTAAGTGTAGAAACATACTTAGCTGAAACATTTGGCAAGAAGTGCAGTAATCAACTTTTGTTTTCGTTCATCGAGAATGAAAGTACTCCGAAGATCGGCTCGCATCGGTTTTATAAAGCGTCTATCACATAACGTGTCCACAGTGTAATATATTTTAAGAGTAGTTAATGCCATTGCTAGTGATAGTATTAATTTTCCGTGCTATATTAGGTCCCAGTGAATTACAATGGGTGTCATAAAAATGATTAAGAGGTAATCAATCCGCAAGTAACCATACAGTCAATGACAAAGTGCTCACTTGATGGTAATTGGCGAGCTTATTATGTGGGACAGTAAATATTATATAACTCTACCCCTTCGGGGATTTTGGGCATAAATGTTATATGAATGTATGTACACACAAATGGTGTTAACTACTCTATAAAAGTACATTAAAATATTTTGTAGCTAGAGTAGTGTATTCATAAGCTAGTTTTTAGTACGAATTTATATCATGCATGAATTATAGGTGCTTCTACTTCAACCATACATAATTATTATTTCAGAAAATTCTACTGTCTGTCATGTTCTCTGACATGATGCACGTAAACTTGAACTTGACCTTGAACTGCGATAAGTAAGTACTTTTTCAAGTACAGTTGAGTAAAGCCTACTAACACCTATTAATGAACAACTTTGCGAATAAAAACGAAAAATCGTTTTAAACATGCATTAATGTCTACAATAACTTTGAAAATAGAAATCAAATCAATAAAAATGGGCTCTCAGTCCACACATACGCCAAAATTTTTCGTAATCTGTTAGGACGTGCATTGGTACTAGTAACAATTTGCAAGTTTCACAGAAGAAATAAAAATAATAGGCTGTTACCGAGCAACTTTAAAAAAGATTCAGGACAAAAATTAAAAAAAGAACACTGTACTAAAGATGATTAGAGAACTCGAGCAACTTTAAAAAAAAATCAGGACAAAAAGAAAAAAAAAACACTGTTCGAAAGGTGACTAGATACCTACCTTTAAATATATAAAAAAAGAAACTCTAAAGTACCTTCTTGACGACCTAACGGATGTTTAGACCGGCTGCTCCGGTTGATTTTCGGTTAAGATTTACCTCAAGTTAACACTTTGTAAAACATGTGCGCGTGAGTTACAACCGCAGACTACTAATTGAATGCTACGTGTCAATGACATGTGATCTAATCTTATTCGAAGACAAATATTGTGTAACAGTGTCATCTGCATTTTGAGTTTGAAATTAGATTTACTAGGGGATCAGCTGTTACCTGGAATGAGACACATGAGACTTTGCCTTCAGCTTAACATCAGGCGAAGTGAAGTCAAATTGACGTGCCATAAAAAAAACCCAAGAATACAAGTATGTCTGTATTAGCTTGGTGTAGGTCAAGGGGACTTAGCCAAAATGCATTCGTTCCGAATCTACATTCGTCATCGCTCTGAAAATGTATGGGAGTGACATTTGTTGTCGGAATCGGATCACATGACATTCGACAACAAATGTCACTCCTATACATTTTCAGAGCGATGACGAATGTAGATTCGAAACGAATGCATTTTGGCTAAGTCTCATGGTATGTTTTCTTCTGCAGTCTCACCCATAGAAATATACTTAGAAACTGACATATATATCTTTATCTTTACGCAAACCCAGGTGTGAGAAAGTCACAGAGTATACGAACTGTGCCCCGGATCTGCCGGGGTGCGAGGGATATGTTCGCTACTATCTCACCTCCGGCAACTAGAAACCCAAAGACGGCGTGCGTTTAAGTCGGTTCGAGTCCGATTTTCTCAAGAAAATATACTATATTCTATTCTAGAAATAATTAATTTCTGTGGCAAATGTTCAAGTAGATCTGTTCCTACAGATTGATACACTTTCACTTTCACATTTATAAATATTGGTTGGTAAGTGTTATAGTATATTCTCAGTTTTCATACGAATATCTTTGGCAGTCTTTACGGGTTGTTGGAGCCCTAATAAGTTCAACAACTGGTCTAACTGTAATGCTTTGATATCACCAACGGGTCGTGAAGGTCAGATGACAGTCGCATACGGAAAATATCGAAGTTGCATTGGTAAAAATTAACCCCAGACTTCGAGATGAAATAAGATGCGAATGGGATTACCGCTAGTATAACGAAATGTGATGGGATATTAGTGGGATCAACCTTCGTGAAAGTCACGTTCCTTATTGAGGAAATCCCCTTTAAAAGTAATTAATATTCAATTTGTCTATGCCTACTTACTTTGGGTAAATGAAATTGATATTGTCATTATAATTAATTCAAGAGATTAATGATTCATATTACAAAATCGTTATTATCAATTAGTATTATTAAACGGCGATTCAAGGGTTGTATGAATCTGGGATAAATAAGCGACATTTTCAGAGATGAGGACATTTTGAAAACTGACTCGTCGTGTTTTTTTAATGGTTGGTATGGTGACAAATATTAGGTGTGGATATACGTATACCATTTTGCGCTAGGCACGATCGTCTTGTCCACAACCTTATTAGACCTGTGACGTCAGGGTTCAGCTAGCGTTTACAATCAGTCAGTTCATGACATGAGCGAGTTCGTACTACGACTCGCACTTGACCGATTTTCGGGACCTGACCAAAATGATTCTGCGCCTGAATCCGCGCCAAGATCATTATTGCCTTAATCAACCTCTCCTTATAACCGGTATACCTGCGAAGAATCGAATGGCAAATTTTCCTCCATTACCCTCCAAGATTTGGGAGGTCAGACGGAAATCGCTCTCGTGTAAGTTATCACAGGAACGTGTGAAAGCGGTATCAAGTTGAAATTAATACCAAATACCTAAGTAATAAGGGTCTTCGCAATGAACAACAGAGCCGTATATGGCGCATATTGCAATACCCGCTTTTAATATAAAAAAGCTACAGAGTGCGTGGTCAGTGCATGACCTAGAATTGTAATATTTGGCAAGCAAAGTCTCTCAGTACAACTACAAAAAAATCTAAAAATCGGTTATTTAGATAGTCTATACAGAGAAATAGGGGGGATGTTCTGCAAATTTGCGGAATATGGCACATACGAAATCATATTTCTTCGGTGGCAGACAAGGTCCTTTTGATGGGAAGTGGTTACCATGGCATTTGCATTTGCAACACCAGAGGCATAACAGTCGTGCGATAGTTAGGTAGTTAGCGTTAGGATAAGTAATATAAGTTCTAATTTTTTTCTTCACACAAAATTTTCTTCGAACAATATTCTGAATGAAAATAGCGCAACTTGAGCAAAGAAGTTTTTACTTCAAAAACAATAATTAGAGGACCTGGGGCTAAAAATTACTAATACAGGACGCCACAGGCAACTCGCTATGATAGCATGTATCTATTTCGATGACCTCTGTGGCGTGGCAGAGTAGTGAGCGCGACTGCTACACAGAAGTCTCAGGTTCGATTCCCGCTTAGTGCAAATATTTGTGTGCACAAATATGAATATTTGCATTAGTCTGGGTGTTTCTATGTATAATGTGTATATAGGTATAAAAAAAATTGTATGCATTCTAGAACTAGGAATATTTGGATTTTGTGTGTGTGAGTGTGTGTGTGTGTATGTTTGTAATGAATAAACTCAAAAACTACTGTGCCGATTTCAAAAATTCTTTCACCATTGGAAAGCTACATTCACCCTGAGTAACATAGGCTATATTGCACTGCGCGATAACCAACATCCACGCGGGAGGAGCCGCGGGCTACAGCTACAGTCTTATAGAATACGAATATCGTTCAATCTCTGAAAGTACCGCAATGAATACGCAACTCAGCAGGCTTATAAGTATAACAAGTTCAATGCACCAATGTAATTCCAATAAATTGACGCTTATTTACAAATGCACCGCATTAAGCAAACGATGCTATTTAATAAACTGAATCATTCAATTGATATTTTATGAATGACTAGCTGTTGCCCGCGGTTTCGCCCGCGAGGATTGCGAATCCCGTGCCCGCTGCTAAGTAAAAATCTTTTTTAGAGTTCAAGAAATGAATAATCTCGAATTGGTATAGTCGTCTTCGAGTTTTTTGCTTAGCAGCATATTTTGCGATTCATTATTATTTATATGTATTAGTTTTTCTCGCGAGTTCATCCGCTTGGACTTACAATCTCATTTTTGTATTAAAGAATATTAGTAAGTGCCTACCTTTTATTTTTTTATCATTTAGTTTAATTATAAAATACAAATAAAAAATAGGGGTTTTGAGGTACGCTTCCAAAAATGAAAACAATAGAATACTACTGACCATTTTGAGAAAAATTGGGTTACTTTTCTTTTGCAATACTTTTTTTGGTAACTGCCATGATTTTTAAACTATTTTAGTGGCATAATTCACACAATAATACCTACTAATAAATAAATAAATAATATATAAATAACTACCAAATCCTATTTAAAAGGTTTGAATATAAAGGAACCGTTGCAGCAATGTACTGTGTTTGCAATGGTGACACTCTTTCATGAGTCTGCTATTGCCTTTAGCTTAACATCAGGCGAGGTGAAGTCAAAATGATGTGCCATAAATAAAAAACACCTGATTCAAACAGACAGAAAGATAGACCGCCGAAGTGTACATATTCATAATATACAAAGTAATATTTTAATTTTATGTACCATTTTGTACATATAGATAAATAAATGTACTGAGTTCTATTAGAAATATGATACGGATGTTTTGAAATTTAATATCAGCAAAATTTATTATAATAGACCGTGTTAGATATGTGAATTTTGATGTTTTATGCATTCCCTTGTTGCAGGAATTGTTAAATTTAAAATGCACCGCAAGGATATATTATATAGAATATATACAACGACAAGTACATATGTATTTATATAATTATTCACATCTCTAAATGCTCGAAGGTATAGTAGAAGTGTAGTAACATCCATTTTAGGTTCCAAATTTCATCATCAGATTTTTGTTTCTCTCGTAACAGGGAGCGTGTTTATTGCCGTCAAGCGGGTTAAACTATGGAATGGAGAATAATTCGTACCTAGCTGCCCGTTTTAGTTTAGTTTATGTTAAAAAATATATTATCTTACTTCTTTTTGAACACAAATTTGATGGGACTTTTTATTATGAAGATTTTGGTCAGACCTAGAAATCTGTTTAATTGCAATTTGTTGAGCATAACCAGAGATATAACCAAAAACGATAACTGTTGGCACAGATTGATTTAGAGTTCCACATTATAGGATTAGTTTCGAATATAAAATCATAGTGGACTTGTGTCCCGTTCCCGCTGCTGACACTCCCCAATAGCATGATAATATATAGCTTATGGCATTCATAACTAATGTGGCTTTCTATTGGTGAAAGAATTTTCAAAATCGGTTCAGTAGATTCCGAGATTAGCCCCTACAACCTTACAAATTGACCTATTCACAATCTTTGCTTCTTTATAAAAAAATAGATGTAAGAAAGAGGTGGGTACGAGCATCGAGAGCTAATGGAGAAAGAAACAAACGAAGCATAGCTTTAAATACAGGTTCTATAATGCATTTGTCCAGTTTCTTTGATATTTTTGGTATTCATAAATGCTTTGCTGCTAAATCATGAACTGTTGCAACTGATTCTGGCCATCATCTCCTATTTACGTAAAACACTTAAAACCTTGTCTGTAATTAACCAGCAGCACAATAAGATCAGATGTTGCTAATAAACTTTTAATTTGATAATTCATGAGCGTGCTTCTATTAAGATTTTATCCCACAAGTTGCAGAATTTTTTGTACATATAAAGTTCTTCTTAATTTGAAAAATATCTTCGTAAAAGAGCGAAATTAGTTAGTTTTTTTGCTGCTACTGGCGTTTAGAGGTTCACGTTCAATATTGAACCGGCGCGGCAGCAGTGACTTGTTTTCATGCAGTTTTTTTTATTCTTATTTAAAAAAAAAAACTATCTGCAATTTCAATTTCTAACACGTCAAACATACGAGTATAACCTCTTATTTGGCACTGCTGCAGACGGGAACAGTAAGTAACCGTGAAGCAGACTTAACAACAAATAATAAATGTAAATATTTGGATCATCTATTGAAGGACCGATGACTGTCAGAACAAACGAGTCCAAGAGCGGACATCGCGAGAAGGTAAAACGGAAGGTGGGGGGCAGAGGCGGCTCGTGACCAAATATTATGGGTGTTCACTAAACATAAATACGATAAAAAATATAAGGCAAATGTTTTTTTCACTTTTATTGAAAAATGCGCTAAATCATCTACTCCTGTACCTAACCGTCCATGCCGATTTACCACTACTGCCGGCTCCATCACCAAATACCAAACACGGGAAACAAAATTTTGTCGTCTTCAAATATTGTTCTGATTTACACGCGTAAAAGGTTTGCTTTGTAGTACATTTTTGAGAAAGAGCAATGTCGGGCCGTGGCGGCTTTGAGTTCGAGACGCATCTCAAGAGTCTTTTCACAATGTTTAATAAAAGATACACTGTATTCTTCCATTTTTTACACAAGGTCACGCACAAACAACTTTCTTAATAATTATTTAAGCTAAAAACCCCAAAACAATCACCGGCGCGTACGCGTCACGTGTCACTGTGTTTTGTTTATTTGAAAGAAGAAAGAAAACATAAGAGCGGCAACAACGCAAATTTGTCAATCAGATTGCATAATGACCATTTGGCAACAGGGTGCGTGAGCGGCGCTCCAGGATCAGCTAATTTCTCCTATGAAATCTTTTGTTTCACGCGTCGGGACATATCGATGTTTCTCTTTCGCACTCATTGAATTCAGTACTAGGATTTGTACCAAGATTTGTTTCATAGGAGCGCAATCGCTAGCGCTCCTCCCGTAACCCGGCCGAGTTAAGTTGCATCTCGCTGCAATGCGATTCTCTATGCGCTAGGTGTACAGTTAATTTGATCGGGTTGACGGGTTGTATGTTTGAAAACGTTTAACTTTATAGGTATAGTAGACGGTATGTTGTTGGTATTAAGTAGGTACCTATACTCTAGGATGTACACACATTTTTTTTGGGAGTGCACTGCACCAGCGCTCTTTAGGACGAGCCGCCACTGGTGGGGGGCCAGATAGACTGACGACCTGAAATAGGTGGCTGGGGTGGACTGGATGCGGAAGGCTGATAGGGAATATTGACCTCTTATTGGGAGAGTTGTACATCCAGCAGTAGACTGCGATAGATTGATTGATTGAATATAGGTATCAATGTACAATGGCATATCTAAGTATTCGATTTTCAAATTAAACATACAAATAGGTTAGGTGGCTACTAACCTTTTTATTCTTCCAGGTAGTTAGGGAGATATCCTCTAGAGATGAAAAATATTTATATTTCAAAATTAGAAGCGAATACTACGTGGTAGCGAAAACTAATTCTTCTTATAAGAGGCAGATACCCAAGTGTTACGACCTACACCTTTATTATTAAAAAAATAACAGCCTTTAACCTAGACATTCAAAGAATTAACGAAAGGTCGTCATACGCTAGTACAAGATGTTGCAAAATACAATAAAGGTTTTGATACAGTAGGTAATTAAGTTTCGTTCATCGTCCTTCAAAATTATTTTACCGACCTTATAACCATAAAAATCGAGAAATAAATGAAAGTTAGCCCAAAATATTTTGTAAGTAACTATTAAGCAAAATTAATTCTGATCATGAGGTTTTGGCAATACGATTTAATCTTGTTTTTTTTTTAATTTGTACCTGTCAATGTGACAGCATACCGCGTTATACTTATTTGTATGACATTAATGACATACGGTTATTACCAGTAAATCAAATTAATATTTAAATAATTTATCAAGTTAATAGTGTTGATGATTTTTTGTATCACTTAGGTCGCAGATAAGTACACGATTCACCGGATGGTAAGTTATTTTATTACTCTTAATTAGGTACTATGTTTAATCGACAAACTGACCATGATAGTACACATTTTTTAGAATTAAATATGTACACGTTCCTGTGTAATGAATTTTTCATAAAAAAGCGGGAAAATAATGAAATCAAATAAAAATATTTACTTTTCAAAGCCCATAATTCCAGGCGATCTAAGCTGTCGAAGTATAACTGGCTATCTCTTCTGCACTGCTCGCTTGTCCCGTTCCTTGGCACCACAATTTTAGGGAATTTCTCCCACATTTGCACCACATTGAAACGTCCACTTTCATCGGAACTTTCATTTTTAGCCGCTAACTTTAATATCGTTTTATTTAACATAGAATCTATCAATAAACTTTTGTCGGGTAATGTTAATTCGAGGCATTCCCGCGCAGCGACGGTGGTGAACGCGAGGAACAGAAGAGCGCATGCGCGCACCGCCATGATGTTACACGCAATGACGGGCGGCGTAAACTCCGCGGGTATATCTGAAGCGATCTGAGTGTACTTGAATGTTAACCCTATGCCAATGATTCGAACAATAGCATTGGTCAATATTCTTTATTGAATGCATCTTCAACTTATTTAAATTATCTACGTACTTATTTTCTTGGACGTTTACGTAAATAAAAATTAAAATGATTAGGAACTTTCATGGTCATATCGGTATCGATTGATAATTAATATTTATAAAAGCAGGTAGGTACGTATTTGGATGTTAAACAATTCTGGATATGAACTGTTTACTCAACTTGCTACTCAAGCAAATTTCTGTATCCAGACTAAGTAAATGTTTGTAAATAAAAAAAAGAAAAGCCCGCTGAGTTTCTTGCCGGAGTCTTCTTAGGCCGGGGCCGCGTTTCGAATCGGTGGTGGTCAATTTGCTGATTAACTTATAAAATCTTGTTGATATCGACGTTTTGTAAGTGCGGCTTAGTGGTCTACACAGAATAAATGATTTTAGACTTTTGAATTTTTGTAGTTACCTGCCTATTTTAATTGATAATCCACAGCGTAAAACTTGTGTGAAGAAGGTTTTCTAAACCAGTACCTAGCAAACAAAAACATCCAATATTGTGAAAGAATTTCTTTTGTGCGATCTGAATATTGGCACTGTACTGTGAGCGGGTATTGTAGGTTATAGCCAAACACTGCAGACAAACCAGAATTTCTATTTTTTTTTTTAGTTTTTTAGTGTGTTACCCGAGAGAGTGTTATTTTAAATTGGAAAAGGTCAACCATGGCAAGCTAAATTGAAACGAGTAACAGTTAATTAAAAGTTTCATTGTTGTTTGTAGTGATGTGCCGGATACTTAAAAAAGTAATCCATGGATCCGTATCTATATACGGATACCTAGTTACCTATATTTTGTGTTAAGAGCCGTACACGGTGGGTGGTTAGGAACATTTTTTTCCTAACTGACCAACCAGGTGGACAACTCAGGTGGGCGTTTGGGAACAGGGGAACGTTTTTACTCAATATCGGTGCTGATCAAAAAGTAGAACATAATTTATTCTGTAGACTATTAAACAGAACTTCGAAAATATTAAAACATATATATCTACTTCTTAAATAGATCATCTGAGAGGACACTGGCAAGAAACTCAGCGGCCTTTTTAAAGATAAACAAAAGAGAAGTCTGTTCTATATCTGTTCGTTCAGAAGGGACGTAAAAATTATTGAATTTAGATATTTATTTTTCGAAAAATCTCGGTCATACTTAAAATCTTGCATTATCACAATCGGCTGTATACGAAAAGTCATTAATTTTGACGTCCAGGTGGAACCGCGGGGATCAACTAGTTCTATAATAGGTGAATAAACTATCACAAATACCTCTAAGTATTATTTATAGAACGTATAATAATGGGAACGAAAAACAGGTCCGTAGACTTCGTTTTATCCCTGATGAACCAAAATGTCAAATGTGAATGCCCATCTCTATACTAGCAATACTTGTCTAGTATGTGTGAACTCACTTTGACTGCTATTGGTTGCTACTGGTTGGTACAAATAGTGTTAAATCTAGCATCAATTGTCGCAATGCAATGGTTTTTTTTAAATACAGTAACATCGGTTGCCAACTCTAGAAACGACGAACTAGGACAAACTAAATTAATCCTCATGCTGTTCCTTTCTTTACTCCAAATCTGCGCCATCATGCTAAATACGCTCTCGCATGGAGTATTAGAGACAGGCATGGAGGGACATGCGTCCGACACGACACGACCAATTTTTTGGAAAATTTTGAAAATACGGGAGAAATCCTCGCATCTCGGGAGGTTGGGAGGGTTCCGAGAGGGTTGGCATCCCTGGTGTTACACCAAAGTTTGCTTTGTTACTGGTTAGGACAAAAGTGTGACATCGAGTATCATGCACAACACCAGTGGAGTACCTATTGTCCATTGATATTATTGGGTGGGGAAAAAAATTCATCATGACACCCATGATTTTTTTATTACTTCGCATAACTTTATTTGAACTTTATAACATTTCTGAAGTAATAGAATTATGGATAATAGAGAAGAAAATAGAACCAACCAGGAGATATGTGAATAAGCCGAGGGGAATGGCCTAAGATAGCGTGAGATTTCTGTCGGTTTGAGTTCGACATAACTACCGCGTGTTGGGGGTTATCCTTGTGCGATTCGCGCAAGAAAAGGTAAGTACCTACTAACATCTTTGACAGTCGCATAGTACCTAGTACATATAATATTTAACATAATGTATCTTTTTATGTTCACCGTAAATGAATAATAATTACCTTTTTTTGCACATAAACCACATGTGCTAGGTATATGTGATGTTTCACACTAATATAAAACTGCATTTATAATTATAACCGTTGCAAGTTAACAGAATTGCTATTTATTGTTATAAACACGGTTATAAATTATAATTTTTTTAACACTCAGGGTGAATGTAGATTTCCAATTGTTTTTCGAACTTTCAACCGTCCATTGATAGTCATAGTGAATTTGACTCAAAGAAAACATTCCCTTATTTTTAAAAGAAACAAATCTACTTTCTAATACTTCTGCACAAGAAAACACTTGCTGCATCAATTTTTTATCTGCATCTTTTAATGCATCAATCGATAGGGTCAATCATAAGGCTTAAATCTCTTTACCTGGCTGTGTGGACATGGATGGTTCACATCATGAGTAATGTTTACCTAAAGTACCTATTGAAAATAAACATAAAGAAAACTAAGGCATTGACATAGGCATATTGCATTGAATAACAACACGTTAGAGTAAGTGGATAGTTTTAGGTATCTTGGAAGCATTATGAACAATAGCTCGAGATGTACACCGGATACAGTAACCAGTATTACAATGCCTAAGCAAGAGTTCAAATCAAATCAAATCAAAACTACACAAAACTACATTCTGATAGAAATTAATTAACATTATTCGATACCACACATAGTAAGTAGTAAGTAGTAATAATTAATACGGATATAAAAATATATAGAGGGATCATATCCCCGATCCTTTGTACTCGTCATGACAAAAGCCAAATAAATGGCTGGCACTTACATAGTAGTGAAACTCGTCTCTTTTCCTACAGATTCTTTTGTTATTGTTGAATTATTCTTGGTTAAGAATACGACGTTATTTGTACAGCATCCCTTTATTACTAAATGATTGACTGTACGTATGTAGCATAAACTATTCAGATATAACTAGTAAAGAAAACTAAATTTTTTGAAACTTGATCCTGCATTATGATTACATAATTGTACACGAGCGTTTATTGAGACAGATGACTCTTTATTGAACAACACAAATATTTTACAGTAGAGAGAAAGCATTATAAGTACCAAATTGTAGTAAGTACAATAGGCGGCTTTTTTGCTAGACTGGAAGCGATTTCTTCCAGTATTACGTGTATGAAACATAGATAAATAATTATATTAACATTCTCACGCCTATTTCGCTTCCAGGGTATCATAGCGATGACAGAATCAACATCCACATTTCTTCAACCATAGTATTCGGTTCCAAGTACTAAAGAGTGAGCCGATTGCTGTATTCTGGGCACTATTGTTCATTTTGGGCCACGCATCTGAGGCTGAGTTGGGGCTGTATAATCTGTCTGGTTAAACAGCCTTAGTCGCATTGTGGGAAGATATGGGGTTACTCAAATTCTATTCTGACGGGAACCACGGCACTTAGCATTAGTATTGGCGATGATATAGCAAAAGGAATGAATCACTGGATTAACCCATAGATTCTGTCAACAGAACGCCACTATATACCCAGAATAGTGAAGGAAGCTATTAAAATCATAAAGCACAAAAACTTCAACCGGGAAGATAAGTTTCAACTGGCGAGTTTCTGGCACCCGGTAATTCGTAAGTTCACAAAACCCAAATAAACGGCATCTCTAAAAATGCGAGTCGATACAGTGAGTGTTGTGTGTCACGATCGAGTGTGAGAACACGGACAGTGGTAGTGGCGGCGCGCAAAGTAAACGAGTGAAAAAGAGGGTAGAACGATACGGTTGGTCATAAGAACTAGCTCGGCGGTCGTCAGTACACCATGATCATGGCACTTGCAAAAGCGCCAAAATTTCGATTGATCCATATAATCAACAAACATCATAAAAATTCCGAAATATTTAACAGTGAAAATATTAAAAAAAATTATAATAGGTACCTACTATTTGTGGCACACTTTTTATGTATACGACATATTTGTATTTAGCCTTGCTTGACAGTTTCTTACAGTCATTATAATTACTGGCGATTTATAAAGTTTTATAGCTGAACTTTATTCTCGTAGACTTTATCTATTGCCTTGCGAATCTTGCAGCTATAGATAATTGTAGAAACATTGATTTTGTCCTTCATAAGTGTTACTTTATAGCCTAAATGAATACAGATATTTGATTTCAGTTGTATTCATGACTTGTTTCCTTTCCGGCTCTCCTCTTTACGAATCATGTCACGTAAGGAAACTCTGACCCCTTTCCATAGCTCGTTCAATTTTTTTGTGGATATAACTTGATTTGAGATTTTCCTGTTTTCTGAATGACTAACAATGTCTTTGTTACACAATATGGATGTACCAATTTTATTGAATCTTGATTTTAAAATTCAATTATCCTTTATGGTATGAACGAACGGAGGACGATGGTATGTGATGGTATGGAATGGTAAATGTTCTGATGAGCCAATTAATCCCACCCTCTCCTATCCTACACAGGACAACGCATGCAGGGCTTAAATGTCACCCGCATATGGTCCAGAATGTTCCATCTAGAACAAAGTGATTCGGTGAGTCTTTCCTCTGCCGCACCGTTAAGTCTTGGAATTCATTACCAGCTCACTGTTTCCTTCTTCATACAGTTTCGGGTCTTTTAAGCGGGCGTGAAAAAGCATCTGATGAGGCCATCAAACTGAGCATTGCATTGTAACACTGTACGTGTTTGTAATGGTGCGCTATTTTCTGCAAGTTTACCTACAACTCACCATCAGTCTTAACCTTCCTCCCATCAATATCCGCCGCCCCCTCCACTTTACACGGTCAGAGTTTGACGTTGTATATGGGTTTACTGTCTAATAAAACATTTAGGTATCCAGACAGGTGAAGAATACTCAAATACTCATCATCATCATCATTATCATCATTTCAGCCATAGGACATCCACTGCTGATCATAGGTCCCCCATTAGATAGGTATGCAAACCAAATCAGATTGCAGCTGTAAGCAGTACCTAATAAATGGATTTCCCTTTTGATAATTTTAGCATCGTATAGCAACAAAAAGTTAGAATTATGAATATTTAATGTTATTATACATGCAAAATAAAAATATACAGAATATTAACTGATGACCCAGCATGAATGAAGACCAGATGCTTCTTACCCATAGGTACATATTAAGGACAATTAAATATATTGCATTCTTAAGTACCTACGAAATGATTCTGAGCTAATTATTTCTGATTCAGTCATTATGTAAACGAAGTTACTGACCTTTTCACTTTTTTGTAGTAGGTAGGTACATCATGTGTCCAAGGTTTTACTGGGCCGGATGTAGTTCAGATATTTCAATTACGAATTGTTATACTACTAAGGTAGTTAAAAGTCGGGACACTTGGTTAGAGAGATAGAAATTTAGCAAGTTTTAGTGATGAGGTACATATAGTATCTATAAGCCCAGAGTACCTTCTGTAGTTAATAATCGCACTATGATTTCTTATATACACATAGGGCTATCTTTAGACCCACACACTTATCTCTATAGGTACCTATAGTTCGGGTTTCGATTTATATCTAAACTAATGTTATAAATGTGAGAAGTTTGTCTTAGGTTTAATACTCTGGTAAGTACTTGAACTATTTAGACAAGGTTTTGACACCTATTGAAAGAGCAATGTTTCAGTTTGTTAAAAGTAAGTCAAGGTAGTTTCATTAACAAACAACGAACTTAACCGAACAACAGTCACGCAGCTTTCAAAAGATTGATAGTACCACATTTCGGGTGATTTAAGGCTGCTTTCACACTATATTTTTTATCCAGCGGTGTTCGATGAACTTATATATATAACGCAGCGCAGACGCCGCGACAATGCGACGTATGATTACGTACGATGCACTAGCGTCAGCGTTCAATTAACAGTAGCACTAGCATGAACTCCTATCGAATTCATAATGTAAAGGTTTCGAGAGAACAGAGCATTGTGATAGGCAGTCTGCCTCTTGTGAACCTGTGTGCGTGTGTAGACCGCCAATCGCAATGCGCCGTTCTGTCGATACCTTTACATTACGAATTCGATAGTATTTCGTGCTAAGGCAGATCGAACGTTCATATATTCCAGCAAAGACGCCGCTACGCCTACGCTAGATCAACTCTAGTGTGAAGGCAGTCTAAGAACAATTACTTAAAAGTTTTATAGTAAAGACCTGATCCGATATGACACAGCACCTGGGATAAAGTTTTCGACTGCTCAAAGACTCAGATATCATAAACGTAATGATATTATAATCTCAGACTACGTCACTATTTAATCTATTGCGAAGGGGATTCAGACGTCGGAGGTCGCAGAATGACCTCCGTCCTCCATGAGCGCGGGCCTGGGGGTGACGGGTGGAGCCGCCTGTCACTCTAGCAGAAGCAGGCCGCGGCGGCGGCGCAAAGTGCGCCTCCCCATACTCGGGGGCTAGATGGGGACACCGTGGTCCCTACACCCGACGGGGGTCATCTCAAAGAGAAGGCCCCGGGTCTGCCGAGGTGCGAGGGATATGTTGACTACTACCTCACCTCCGGCAACTGAAGACCCAAAGACGGCGTGCGTTTTGGTCGGTTCGAGTCCGACATAACCTTCCCAATCGGCTCCGGTGGGAGGGTATCCGTGGGGATTTTTCGCACGATAAAAAAAAAAAAAAAAAAAGGTGTCCTTCGTCCACCTATCTTCCTTGCATAAGTAAGCTGCGGCGACGGCGACGGCCCAAAGTGTGCCTCTTCCATACCCGAGGGCTAAATTGGGACATTGTGGTCCCTACACACGATGGGGGTCTGCCAGGGTGCAACGGACATGTTGGCTATGTTGAGAAATTAAAGACCCAAACGCGCGTGCGTTTTAAGGCATGATTCTGGTGCAAACGATATACGACAACTGTAGATGTATACAGGAAACGAAGCCTCCTGCGTCGTATTGACACACACAACTAAATACGACAACTATTTCGTTGCGTCGTATGTAAACATCGGAATCATTATCTTTACTCGGTTCGAGTCCGACATAACCTGGAGGGTATTTGTGAAATTTTTTAACATGACATTAAAACTACGACTATATTATCAAACAAAGTCGCTTTCTTTGTCCCTATGTCCCTTTGTATGCATAAATCTTTTAAATTACACAACGGATTTTGATGCGATTTTTTTTAATAAATAGAATGGTTAAAGAGGAAGTTTTATATGTATATATCATCATGCTAAAACCCACTGGTGTGGAGCAGAAGTGAAAAATGTTGCAAAAACGGGGTGACGCAGACGAAGTTGCGCGGGTCAGCTAGTATTGAATAGGTAATCTATTTCATTCTACTGAAGGTTGTAAGACTTGTATAGGGAGGCAGATCACGATCTGTTGGTATATTTAGTCAGATTCTTTACTGCCCTGTCTGACCTATGCTTTGTGTTCAAATATATAGATATTTCCAGTTTGTTTATTTTTTCAGCTTACTCATCATCTTATTGTTATTTTTTATTATTATTATTGTAGTTTTGTTGTAACTTTATTCATAATCATGTCATGTTACATCACGACGATGATGTAATTTTATTATTATTTATTAACAGAGGTAGGCCATAACAGTATCTCCCGTCCCAACTGAGGAGTTTGACAGGGGAGGTACCTTGGCCCTACAGAATAACGCAGCTAATAATAACGTTGTGATGTGTTCCCAGCAGTGAGTAGGATAACAATAGCTCACTTTTTTTTGTTTTTTTTTATAGTGCGAAAAATCCCCACGGATGCCCCCCACCGGAGCCGGTTGGTAGGTTATGTCGGACTCGAACCGACTAAAACGCACGCCGTCTTTGGGTCTTCAGTTGCCGGGGGTGAGGTAGTTAGTAGCCAACATATCCCTCGCACCCCATAAGGCAAACCATATCTCACTGGGGAGGTTTTGTATTGTCAGTGGGAAGAACGAGAGCTTAAGCTGACACAGTTCTGTGGTAGTATGTAACCCTGCATTGTCTTCAGTACTGATATCACAGAAACAAACTCTCTTAGGATTAAATCCTACCGCCTCCTCCCGACTCCCCTCTATAAGGTGGGCAGCATGAATGTGACGCTCCTGGTACTCAAACGTCCATAGGTTACAATAACAACTTTCGAACAGATGTAAGTGGTAATAGAAAAATGTTATGCGTGAGTACTTACTTAATAAAAAAAACTTTGTTCTTTCATCTTCAAAAATGTCTACTGATTAGTCAAATAAAATGGTTACTTTAAAAAACAACACAATAAAGTTTGAAGCTGTTTCAACAGAGAGCGGTGTTTCAGTATTTCCTACTCACACTTAATATGACCTATTTTAGATTTAATTAATTATTATAGTCTGACCTGACCTACTTTGCATTCTTATCTTACTAATCTGTGAACATAATGCGGGGTTCTAATGTTTACCGATTCATGTGTACGCACTAGCAGTAGATAGGATAGAGTGGATACGAAAGGTGCAGAGCGTACGTAAATCATATTATATTTACAGTCAGAACCGTGAAGCAAAGTCTTAGAAAATACTCAAGAAATTAGAATTAAAAACACAAATTGGAAAATAGCCACAATTATGTGAATAAGTTACCTAAGGAATTCCTTACCGGCTCACGTGTTTACTTCTTCCAATACTCCCGGGTCCTTTAAGCGGGGCGTGAAAAAGCATCTGATTAGGTCGTCAATCTGAGCGCCACCATTGTAACACTGTACGGGTGTGTAATGGTGACACTTTCCTGAGACTTAGCTTTCATCTCACCATCAGGGGAGCTGAAGGCAAGTTGACGTGCCCAGAATAAATAAAAAATATATTCTCATTGTATGTCTATACTATGACAGTCGCTCACTTTTAAAATATAACAATCAAAATATTATGTATACGTTCAGAAAGCACACTGATTAATATCATCATGTCATTAATATCATTGATTATTAGGATACAGGATAGTGCGCATAGCTCTAAAACCGACTTTCCCCAATATACTAAACATTAGTTCAGTGTTAAACTTCTCTGTGGCGTGGCGCTAGACAGCATCTGTGGCTGGCAGTACTGAACGCGACTGATACGTAGAAGGCGAGGGTTCGATCTCCGCTCAGTGTAAGTATTTGTATGCATGAATATGACTATTTGCACTGGCTTGGTTGTGCCTTGGAGTTTACGGTAAGCCGTCGGTTTCGGTTGTTATACAAACATCTATCATCAGGCGAGGTGAAGTCAAATTGACGTACCATAAATAAAAAAATTAAAAAAAAATCTACGGCAGTCGTTACAGGTAGTTGGAGCCAAAAAAATCCCACTAATAATAATCCGACAAAAAACTACAGAATTTTAATATCGCCAATTTGACTGTGTCCAATTTCAGTCGCTTCATGGAAAATATCGAAGTTCAGCCGCATTTTAGTTAGACTAGAAAACCGACCACAAATGAGTTGGAAATAGGCTCAGAGAATGATGATGATCACAGAACAGTAAGAACATTTTTTATATTCTGTGGTGTTAACTTATTCAAAGTAAACAAATGAATTAAATATATCTTTGTTAACATTGACAGTCGCTGTAATTGATTCAATTGAACAAGTACCTTACTAAGCACCTCCTTTGTTTTTTAATATAAACATCGATTACATTACAATAGAGAATTTTGCAATTGATTATAATGATACTGATACCTTTTATGATATATTGCGATTTATCAGTCTAAGAAATCACAAGGAATTAGTTATGTTAGATTAAAATTGGGAGTTTCTGTGTACAATACGTATGTAGTTATAAAAAAAGCCGGTGATTACCGTCGAGTCACATTCGGGATGCCCACCATATAGAGGGTGGAGGAAGAAGAAGGGGGAGAAGGGGAAAGGGGTAGAGAAGGGGAAGTACACTTGATTGTGCTGCAACAAAAATGCTAATATATTTGATAATGTCGACATTCACGGAATAAGCCGACGCGACTTCTAACGGACCTGAAAAAGGTAACTTTCGTATCGGAAGAGCAGATATAAACACAAGTGGTAGATTAATTTCTACTATTCATATTTCCCTCTTCTTACGATATTGGGTTCTTCAGGTTAACCACAATTATGGGTTGTCTAGCATCTGAAATGGTGATCCTTACCATACCCTTGCTGATTACCATCCAGAGGAGTATAGTAAATTACCAGGAATTATGTGTAAAAAAAGGAATTTGAATAATAAAACCTAAACGTTAATATCTACCGGCGTTTTCGTGGGAAACGACCTTCCGCTGTTTAAACATGACATATATACATAATTAATTACTGGACATAGTTTGGTTATAAGGTCTGGTTCACGGATTGGTATTCAATAGACGAATAGTACGTGTACGAATTAAAATACAATGATTACAACAATTGTATTTATTTGGCTAATGCACCTCGTAGTCAGGGCTGGTGTTGCGTAAAGCTGTCAATCAATCTAATACACATGACACACACAGTTAACACTAAAGTCAGTACTCGCTTTGTATATGTGGTATGTGTTGTGTGTATGTGTGTGTTACCGGCAGAGTAACCACCGAGTAACCTATGCTCGGGCCCTCGGCGCTGCCGTGAAACAAATTACTACCCGTCGATTCGATGGAAGAAGAAACTTCGGGAGCTCATTGGTTTAGGAATCAGCCTTACGATCGAAAGAAACACAAGTATTCAGCTTAACTGGAGGGGTTAGAGAGAATATGAGTAATATTGGCAACTAATATTCTATTCCAAATATAACATAACATAAACTCACGCCTATATCTCCGAAGGGGTAGTCAGAGGTGCTAACACTCACATTTCGCCAGTTTATGTTTAGGTCCCAATGTAATAGGTGCCATTAACCGGGTAATAGATAATAGATAAACCTGCGATAAATTCACACATATCTTCAAAAAGGATCGAAAAGTCATTGGTGTGTGCCATGGTAAAACCTGGGATCGAAGTCGAGACCTCGTCTCAGCAGTCCACTTATTCATCTCTTACACCGGAGAAAAATAGGTGCGAGCATATGTATGTATGTATGTTATATAACACAACAAGCTATGCTTACCATGAGTCTAGGTCGATATTTTTTTATCTGCGACAATTTTTTTTTCGCGTCGGGGGTCCTTGCAACGTAACTTATTTTCTAGAAAAAAAATAACTTAGGTTACGCTTTATATCATAAACTATTTGCCAGTGATAGTCTTGTCAACATCAGCCATTAAAATCAACAAACATAAAAAAATAAATCTGAATTGGAATCATTACTGAATTCAAATAGGAAGGACTATTTTACGGTTTAAGTGTAAGTAGGTACCTACTCGTAATAGGTCAACGCAATGTCTTACCTTAAGTACTATTGTGGTATGTACTATAATGGTATAATAGTACTCATGTGGTAAGTATATATGACTGATAACCAGATTTTTCTCAAATTAGAGACTAAAGTTTTGAAGATGCCTTTAAAATATTTAATAGCAATATTGCAAGAATTCAATTTGCAGCTGTAAACATAAAGGCGTTGTAGTACTTGTAGTGAATGATTTTCAAAGTGTCATGCTTCCATACCTTATTTATCAATGTGATATGAAAATGGGTATTTTTTACCAAACTCACTCTATTTTTACTGAAGTCAATTTATATTAGGTATCCAGGTATTCTATTCTCGAGAACGTTAATAGGTACTGATGGCATTTTTCCACAAAATAACTACTTCGGTTTAGCATTTCATAAAATGTTTACCAATATGACGTGACTGTAAGTGAATCCTATAAACAGTTAACCCAATACTTCAACAGTAACTCAAATTGATCACAATACAGTTCATCTTATCGGTGTGACTGAGCGATCGGCCGACAATTGCCTTTGCTACACTATTTTTACACTGATCTTGGACGGACGCCATCAGCTGAGCTTACGCCAGTTCACTACTAACCCGACTGACATACGTACCCGTTCCTACAAAATTTCTGTAATATCTTACTAACTATAACCTCGACCGAGAACCATCAATGAGCACTCTTTTCAATGAGCTGTGTTTTAACCCGTGCGTTACAAATAACCTCCAAGGTTCGTGAAGTTTCAGTGCGTGAGAATGGCGACGTGAGCGCGCACCGCGTCGACCATGGCGCGCAACCGATGGACGCTAGCTCTAATTTTAATCTGCCTGCCTATCCTTGCCACAGTGATAACCGCATTCCGTGTACGTGATTTACCTAAATCCGAAGATAGTGTAAAACTCGAGAGAAAGTGTGATGATTGTGATGTGAAGTTTGGTTATAAGTTTCATAGTAAAAAAGCCGAAAATGAAGATTTCAAGAAGGCGGTCGATGTTAGCGATGAAGATGATTTGAGCATTTCAAAAGTGAAGTCGGAATTTAAGCAAGACCACCCTAGTGCAAATAAAATAAAACTCGATAAAACTATTAAAAAAAGTTCAAAATTAAACCATAAGGATAGCGATGATGATGATTCTAAAGAAAAATCTAGTTTATTAAAGACACCTAAAGCTTTGAATGACAAGAAAGGTATTACAATAAAAGTGAAGAAATACGATGATAATAGTAACGAAGATGATAATACTGAAAAGCAAACAATATCTTCAAAACTAAAATTCAACTTAAAAAAATCTGACCACAATTCAAAACAAACTGATACAAAAGAGAAAATATTAAAGTCATCCTCTAAAGACGATGATATTGATGAAAACAATGAAAGAGTTACTGTTAATAAAAAAAAATCAGATGTTAAAAAAACAGACCTTAATTTGGAATCCAAATTAATATTAAAAACTGTGGAGGACAATTATGACAGTCATGAAAACAACGATGGCGATGATGAAAATGATAATAACGATGACGGTGATGATGATAATGATGATGATGATGATGATGACGATGATGATGGAGTACTATCAAGCCTTTGGGAGACATTTAGTTTATTGGGGCTTAACATTGATCCAAGCCTCAAGCCCGCAGAGAAAAAAGAAAAACAATCTATTCCAACGATAAAAAGTACATATACACATAAGCCTAGTAAGGGCGATAAAAATGATACAAAAGATACTATCAATTTAAATATAGAGATTTCACCTAAAATTAAAAACATAGCAAAAAAGGTTGAACTAAAATCTGTAATAAATTTGAAGGAACCTGAAAGTAAGTCATCCCCAAAGAAAATCACACCAAACAAGCATCATAGCCTTGTTAACAATGGTGATGACGATGAGAAGAATGATATTAGTAAGGATAATGAAGATGATCATGAGACAAACAAACCCAAAAGTATGTTTCTTAAAAGTGACAAAATAATTTCAACTCAAACGAAAACCATCAAATTTGATAAAAACACTGATAACATTGATAATGATGAAGATGATGATGATGATGATGAGGATGATGATGACGATGATGACGAAGAAAATATAAGAAAAATACCAGTAGAAAAGAACACACATAAGACTGCAATTAAAGAGAGAAATAAAAAAACTACATCCTTTAAGAAAATTGATAGTCTCCTGGATAACAATGATGATGAGGATGATGATAGCGACGATGATGATGATAGTGACGATGATGATGATGATGACAATGAGAATGTTCGTAACAAAAATAATAATAAAGGTAAAGTTAAAAGTACAGTTAAAAAGAACGAAGAAAGACTTAGAACCGCAATGAAAATAGGCAAGGCTGTTGATAACAATGATGACGACGACGATGACGATGATGACGATGATGATGACGATGATAATGATTTCGTCCGCAAACAATCGTTACAAAAAAGTAAACAGAAACATACAGCTAAAGAAACCGATAAAAAAGTTACAACTTCAAAGAAAATAACCAAACCTGTTGATAACAGTAGTGACGATGATGATCATAATGACGATGATGATGATGATGATGACGATGATGACGATAACGATAATGACAATGGTATGACACGAATATTGAAAACTGAAAAGGCGGTAGAACTGTCTAAGAAGAAGGTGGGAGATACTAAAGAAGTTATTGCAAAAGTATCTAAGGTTGACGATAAAAGAAAAGCTACAGAAGATACTTCAAATTCTGAAAGTAAGAAAGTGAATTTGGCAAAACAAGACACAGAAGCCAAAGCGAAAAAAGACGACATGAAAATTACAAAAGTAGCTAGTAAAAATCAAACCACTGTTAATTTAGAAACCAAGAAAGAAGATAAGAAAGTATCTAAAGAATCAAAACCAGTAGAAGATAAATCCGATAAAAAAGCTGATAAGAAAGAACAAGCAAAAGACGCCAATAGATCTAAACAAAAGGAGTCAAAAGCTTCTCATTCATCACTATCCAATGAGAAAAAGGATGATTATGTAGATGGTCTTAATATACCAGACATTAAAAAAGAAATTAAAGCTCAAATTCGCTCAAACTCAGAGGAAAAAAAATCCGATAAAACATCAAAACAAAAATTACTTGGAACCCAAGAAATGTCGTCGTCAACTGAGAGTCATTTAAAATATGTTACGGATGCTTTGCACCGGCGGAATTTACTCAAAAGTGAATTTGAAGACTTTTATGCATTCTTTCCAACTTTTGCTCCAAATTTTTCTCGCATCCATAATTCGGAATGCAGGCGTCATGGACAGATAGTGCTTAGGCAATTACGAGGCACAAAATTATGGGCTTTAAATAGTAAGTTTTATTACTTTATAATAATTATGTGAACCACGATGGCAACTCAAAATGCCGTCGATTCGACAGAAGAAGAAGAAAAGTATATGTTTTTCTCGCACTGCGATAGTTACAGTATATACTTAAACTAACTAGTAATTTCTAAATATTTTAGAATGAATATCCGTTAACCAAAATAATCACTCTACTACAGAACAAGTATTTATATTGGCATCGTTTCAGATATTTCGACAACAGATGTTGCACGAAAAAATCAGAAATAAAAATTAATTTGCATTTAATTAATCAGGACTTTTATAGTTCCACACAAAGGATTACTCACCATCATTTTTAATTCTAAAGCTAAATATGACCTGTTGACTGTCAACTACATATTTTTCACAAAATTAGTCCCAAAAGGCATTTAAAAGAATATTCAACAAAGTTGTGGCCTTGACGTGTTTGTATTCCGAGTAGCCACAAGTTTATACCCTGAGGGGCTTTGCATAGTTGAACAAAACAGGAATTTTTCATTACAGTGCTCGACGCTACCGCGAAAATCCCCTCGGGTGTACTGCAAGGTAATGGAATCCAGCTAGGTGACTTTGACCAGTGTGTAGGGAGCCGTGCTCGAGTGCAGTTAGAAAGTGGGAGTGTGGTGAAAGTTCAGGGAAAGTACTGTTTGGCTCGGCTAGACGTGAAGGCGGAACACCCAGAGCTGGAGACGCCAGTGCATTTGGCGCAAGCCAAAAATTTGATTAGGAGCCGGATAGATGATGTGAGTTTCAGGTGAAAATACTTTCATTATTTAATTTTATTTATACGAGTTTGCATTGCATCATTTCTATGTTTATTGGTGCAGGTGCCTGAAATTTATTTTTAATAGCTTGTTTTAAAGGTTACTCGGTAACGATATATGATGCCCCATACGACACGACAGATGAAATCATTAACTTATACCAATTTTCATTAAAAAAAATCCATTGTGGTGCAATCGTTTGGCGGTTATACGCGCACATAAATTTTCTTCGGTGATTTATTTTCATTTATATAGATTAGAACAGCAAACACTAAGCGTCACCATGCTTTGTTTAGCCAGGTCACTTTGTGCCGCGTTTTTCAACGTTGAGTTGGGGGGTGTGCGTACCATCTGCCTGTAACCCTGAAGATGTTGAAGTGGTTATCAAAGATGCCATCAAACACTACCAAAAGACGAGCGGAGTCGTCGTACGAGTTAAAGTTGATGAGCAAGACTGTTACATTGATGAGGCTGACTGGTGGCAAGACTGGACTGAATTGCCAACTCTCTTGACATTGTAAGCATATACAAATGAACTGACATTGTAAACCTTTATTGTTATAGAATAGGTATATGTTATATGAGTGCACTGTTTTATTCTTAGACACAGATTGACTCTTGAGAAAGACATGTGCGGTACAATAGTAATAAGGTCATTTATCTTAACTAATACTGGTATTATTGTTTCATGATATTAATCGCATTAGCGTGACGGTAGAGAACTTGTATGCTACGCAGGAGGCGCGGGTTCGATTCCCGCTCAGTGCAAATATTTGTGTGCATGAATATAATTTGCATTAGTGTGGGGTGTTTCTATGTAAAATATATGTATGTATTTACAAAAAAATGTATCTAAGTATGTTTACAAGCTAGTTAGTTAGTAAGCTCACTAGCTCACTAGAGAGGTTTTGTGTTGTCCGTGGGAAAACCAAAGGCTTATCCTACATCTTTTGCGCTGACGACACAGAATGTCTCTGTTCTTAAAAAGTTAGCTATGCTTACCATGAAACTAGGTGGCGTTGTGTAAATTGTTCTAGATTTTTTTTATAATAGTTTAATTACCTACATTTTTTACTCCACTTCACTGTGGTAAGGCAAAAATTTAAGTTCCCTTCTTGATCTCCCCCTCCCCTCACCGGAGTCATTTCGGGAAGTCGTGTCGGACTAACCGACTAAAACGCGCGCCTGCTTTGGGTCTTTAGGTATGGTGAGATAATAGTCAACATATCCATCGTACGCCGGCAGGCCCGTAAGTTGAGTGTGGGGACCATAGAGTCCACATCTAGCAGTGTGACAGGCGGCTCCACCCGTCATCACCATGATGAATAACAGAGGTCTATCTGTGACCTCCGACCATTGCATAACCTCCAGAGTATAAAAGATAGTAGATTCTATAGGTGGTAACGCAGAGCAACCAGAATTTTATCTCACACATCTGCTCTAATAATGAAAGGTCTGGGTAATAAAATCATAATTAAATCGAAATATTCCAGGTCACTCTATGGAGTCGTTATTCTGCTTGTTCTTGTGGCGACGCTTCAAGATTTTTTTGCTAAAAGAAGTGAGAGTGAAGAAACTGATGAAAAGGAAGAGCCTAATGAAGCAGAAGGGAAAGATGCGGGCGGCGCTAAGAGATCAGGTAATAAGTTAAATTAGTGTAGAAAGAGGCAGTCAGTTGAACGCAGGCCAATTTTAAATGAAAAAATATGTCTCGGCTCTAACAGCACAGAATAAATAATATTACTACGTTATTGGTACATTGGTTTGGATTGGTACATGGTGATGGATTGTGTGAAAGATGATATGGCAAAGAAGGGAGTGATTGAGGAAATGACACCTGATAAGAATGTATGCAAGAGAATGACATGTTGCAGCGACCCCAAGTAATTGGGACAAGGGCAGGGAAATGGTGACGTAATTGTTAAAGAAATAGTTATATTGTACTATCTATATGTGCATATTACAATGTTACAAAATAATTACAAATTGAAATATTAAAAAAATAATTGGATTATTATAAAAATGTAAATTAACGACCCAAAAATATTCATGTATAAATTCGTGTACAGTGTTTGTTCCTGATGAACTCAAATAGTACTGAACGGATTTGATGCATATTTATTCAGATTTTGTGTGTTTGCCGATAGGTCTTAGTTAGATTTGAAGATTAATCGCAATTGGTTGAATAGAACCGAAGTTACGTCCAAAAAAGGATGAACAAAAGAGCTCACTGGTTTTGTAAAGTCGGTGGAAAGACTTCTTTGTTTTCTGTACTAATAGCACTCACATTTCTTCTCACTATGTCCGGCAGTACGGCAGGAGAAGGTCTCTAGTGCTGCAAACGTCCATTGGCTACAGTAATTACGTTCCATTCTAAAGTCTGCCCCTTAAGTGATATAAAAAAACAAAACCAAGATCCTCACGGGCGATACCGCCGGGCGTCAGTTATCATTTATGTGCAACAAACATGTAAAAGCAGTGAACGAAGTTTAATGGTTTGTTTATAGTGTAGCGTTTGAAGCTGATTCGAAATATAACTATTTGTATAAAGAGTAAAGGTGATTCCGGATGTGCCACAAATATCCGTTACTTTGTTTCGTAAACTATGAACTCATTCATGTACTGAAATACAACAGTTTCGGGATGGCTAGCATATGGTTATGGAACGCCAATTTAAAGATATTATACGTTTTTCAGAAAATGTTACAGGGAAATTATAAAATACGCCCTCACCCCTGGTTTAGCGTAACAGCTGATCTCGAATTAGCTTGTCAGGTTACAATAGGAAGAATTACAGTAAAATTTAGGTACTATTACCGATTCCATAATATGTCATCATAAGTATAGGTATGTATATGTAGACTGTGATAGGTGTTTAGCCTGACGAAGCGGAGGTCAGAGTGGTCGACTCAAAGGTTATGGGTTAGAACCCAGCTCAGTGCAAAAACTTTAACCAATATTAGAATATAATATATTTTTGCACTGTGCTTCTCTGTGTTTATCAACATTCTACATTTCAGGTTACTATAGGTTACTATACTTGGGTCCAAACACAGCACTGAAATAAAGGATAAAAATATATAATAACAAACGTCGTTCAATGAACTTATTCTAGACTGTCGTAGATAAAAATATAGCTAATGTCTTTTGTTACTTTATACGGCCGCTTATATACGGTCCTTCTATATTAATATATGTAATTCTCTTTTCCTCAGATAGCATCATAAGTTCCTTCTCACTCTACTACACGATCGATAAGCTGGTGGCTCCTGGTACCACAGATGATATTTCCTGCATCCACGGTATCAGAGCTATAGCCACTATTGCTCTGCTGATCGCACACAAGTTCTTGCCTGTGGGGGTAATGCCGTATACGAATAGACTGAAGATAACAGAGGTAAGAAAGACAACAAATATTTTGTGTATTATTTATACTGTTGATTGATGGCACTTGGTGGAACTTATTCTTATATATTATTGATAACACACTTGTACTTCTCCATTGTAACTGTCAATGTAAACCTTTGAGAATGCCGCAAGGCGAAACCGGTTAGATACAATAATAAATACAGTGGAGAAGTACAAGTGTGTAAATATAAGATTATGTTTATTCTCCGGTTCGCAATCGATATCATTTCACGATAAATCGGATGTTTTCGCATATATTACGTCAAGTTCATTTTTTATGTTACAATGTTTGTAAATAACCTGGACGTTACTAAAATGCATCTGGTTATATTGACAGTCGGAATGTTAACAATACAATGTTTGTTTTAGTGGGAAGAATGCGATTTTTCAGTAGAGTAATATATCACATCACTCTAATTCTTTACCAGGTTTAAGAATTATCCATCAATCACACATGCTTATATTGTGAATTTGATGTAACCGAGATCCACGCTGTAATGATGATGAATTTACATATCTATAGTTTTCTAATAAGCAGTGTTACTAGTGGTACATTGTGAAATGTCACATAAGATAGTTTAAAAACTAACACTTTCTTGGGAAATATAACGTATTATAAGTTTAATTTGAAAAATTGATGGATTAAAAAAAGGTCACTTTTATTATTTTTGTGGGTATCAATAGTAGCTCTCATTACATAACGAAAACTCTGTGTATATAAAAAATGCTAACGCCCTTAAAATTCGTTTACCTATAGTTTACACTGTATTATAATATAATATAATAGACACAACATGCTCTTTGATTGAATAATTGTTTAAACTTTATTGCTACAATACCACCGTAGTTCAAGCGAAAGTGATTTCTCAAAAAAAAGATGCTCTTTTGGCAAAAGTTAACATTTGAGCTGTATGAGTGTAAGACAGAAGATATGAGAGGAAAGAAATGAGAGGGGCAAAAGTATCGCAAAATATCACAAAAGTTATATTCTGGCAACGTTGCTAATAGGAGTTTATAGCCAGTTCGATTCACAGATAGGTTCCTTTTTATTCTTTCGTGTGGAAACTCGAACGGTCCTCACGATTATGTCGGCCTCCTGCCTTAACGCAGATACTTGTAAGCTTCTTTTTCATAGTGCGAAAAATCCCCACGGATAGCCCCCGACACGATTGTGTATATTTCAATGTACATTTTTTTATTTTTTTATTTATGGCACGTCAATTTGACCTCACCTCGCCTGATGTTAAGCTGAAGGCAAAGTCACGTTCAGTGCTACAATGGTCAGCTCAGCTTGACGGCCTCATCAGATGCTTTTTCACGCCCGGCTTAAAGGACCCGGGACTGGAAGAACTCCTCACGGTTATGTCGGACTCGAGCCGTAACGTACTTACTCGTAAGCTGACGTGTAGCCACAACATGATTGTGTACATTTCCATGTACATGATATTTGATCGTCGTTGGGTAGTAATACTCGCCTTAGCAAATTAAATTTATGTCATAAAGGTGGCCTGTATGCTGTATTGGCTTGGCTGCAAAGGTAATTAACCTTAACCGTGGATTATATCGGTAGCATCTGGGTTTAAAGCATGGTGTAAAATAAACAAGATAGTGTTGGGATGTGCTGATATCGATACTAATCAAATTGAAAATTGAGTCAACTTAGTTCAAAATGTGATACTTAAACGCACTAGATCGGACAGTTTGATACAGGTATAGGGTCGATGCAGCACGTCATGTTTTATTACATTTTCCTGTCAAATGACGTGACGTCATCTTGACAATTTCATTTACTGAAATTATTTTTTACTGAATTCATTTCTAAACTGATTTATTGCAAAAGAAATGATACCTTAAATTAGTCTTAAATTGTGTCAAGGAATTTTAATTTTATTAATAACTTTAACAGTTGCCTAGAGGAGATCGCTTCTAGCGATAAGGCCACCTATTATACGTAGAATTATTTAGGTGTACCTATAATTCTTTCTCTTTTCTGTAATTTTACTTTTTTGGTTTACATTAAAGAGCTATCTATCTATCTAATTACCTCATAAACATACGGTGAATTTTTTTTTCACTTTTTAAATTAGCATCTATCGATACATCGACTTTTACAATCACCTCTCTATGCTTTCACAAAATTCTTATTAGTAACGCAGAGAGGTGATATTCGCGTAACACTTTTGTTACGACACAATATGTTATCATTGGAAAACTGCCAAGTTCAGCGGTTGGCCCGTCGTGCGCGGACGACGTCCAACTGATTCATTCTTTATTGCTTCAAGCATTCCACTTGTGATATGATTAGCAGATGTATTAGTTACTAATAAAATGTACTTGTTTATAATTATATCTTTACCAATGAAGAGTCGTCGATGAACGAGTGTACTACAAGTGCCTCAATTTAACTAAAAGCTGCGATAGCTTTTAAATACCGCGGTAGCCAAGTGGTACACAAAAAAAGATGAAGTGTGAGCGAAATTTTAATGCTTGGCGGTTTCACAAGCTAGTTTGATGGGTTCGTCTATGTGTTCTGTTAGTCTGAGATTGCCATATTTATAGTAGGTCAGACTCTGTATTACTGCCGATATTGTTATAACTATGAGTAGAGTAGAATGACATAATTCCGGTCGCATCCACATTGCCAATTCGGAATCCGAGATCCACTATAACCAGTCCAACTGTGTCTAATTTTCCATATTTAAGGTTTTTATCCTACACCACAGTTAGGCTTCATTCACATGAGCACTGAAAACAGTTATGTTTCAGTTAGTTTTTCAAAGAACTTACGTCTAACTCGTGAAACGCACAAAATGTAGCACATAGGTCAGCGATTTTGAATGTGAATTAGTTCTTATACTAGCTACAACTAATTTCCCTTGTAAGAAAAGACAATTACATTCAAAACTGTACCTCATTCTTCCAGGTGGTGAGTTCCCCCCTCTGGTCGTGGTGCCGCGCTGGCTGGATGTTCACTGACTGCTTCTTGCTACTCAGTGGCGCGCTGACTGCTTACAAGACATCTGACTCCGTCAATGGACCTAGACGACTCTTCTCGAGATACATGAGGTATCAGTAATATAATATTCAACTTAATGATCAAGATCATTAATTAATCCCTGATGATTACATTTTTTAAGGTCTCATCGTGTATTTACTTACTGTACATAAGTACGAGTAATTATTGTCTTAATTAAAACCATAAAAAGCAATACAAACCTGCAGGCTCAGGTGTCTAAAAATTCTACCTATTCATGATTTTTAATTAGTCAGGATCATGATGATCATCTCTCTGCCCCTGTCCCAATTAATTGAGGTCGACACAACATAATTATCATTCTTCTTTACACATTCCTGTCAGATGTGATATTTCTTCAGTCACTGCCTTCTTTCACACAACCTTTTCTTGGGCCGACCTCGGCTTCTAAAGCCCTCTACATTCATACTTTGGGCAGTTTATGCAACATTACTATCACCTCTTCTCATAGTATGGCCATACCAATACAGTCGTTCACTTCTTAATTTTTCATTTACTGGTTCCAATTTCAAACTTTCTCTCATATAATTATTCTATCCATTCTTGTCACATCACACTTTTATATTAATTTATTTAGCCAGGTACAGAGATTAAAATAGTGATACACAAAAATTAGGTGAAGACTTGCTCTTCTAAGTAGTAATTGCATCTATATAAATATAACAATTAGTATTTTTTTACTAGCTCCTATCATAAAAGTAGGTACAAAGTAGCCACACATACACCTGATTTGAAGGAAGTAGATGATTAGGAGTCTAGTCGAGTGGCAATTCGTTGGTCATTTTGTCCCGTATTTTAACGTTTATGACATTCATAACAGGTGTGAACTAATGTCAGTTTCTTTCATCGATCAATCTATTCTATTATTATATTAGGTACATTATATAAAACAATTGCCACTGGTCTAGACCCCATTGATAATCTTTCGGAATTTAAA
Organism: Pelosia muscerda; assembly: GCA_963691645.1. Classification (NCBI taxonomy): domain Eukaryota; kingdom Metazoa; phylum Arthropoda; class Insecta; order Lepidoptera; family Erebidae; genus Pelosia; species Pelosia muscerda. The sequence goes on from OY829103.1 coordinate 3,918,129, forward strand.
ATAAACTATCAAGAGAGATAATAGTATACTGCATTTCCAATCCAGTCACTCATAGTTCGACATCATTAGGTGTTGAATTATGCGTTAAAGCTTATTGCTGTAGAAATAATACCAGGCGTTTATGTGACTTTGTGTTTATAATGTATGAAATTCGACGCCATGAATAATCACAAACCTTGATGAAATCTCTAGTTAATATCACTAAAAAAATATTGGCTGTAAGATTCGTCACGGAGGAATGACTCGAGAAGCACAATGGTAGGCTCTCGAATGCAGGCAGGACTCACCGTGCATGGTTGCTTTGTGTGTTTCCTGCATCATAGTTCAAGACGGGAGCTAGGGAACCGTCAGATTCAAACTTACACCGCGGCGGAATGGAAGCGAACGAAATAGTAAGTACAAAGCATAATGAACTTTATGTCAAATGCATAATATACAGATTTATACGAGTCAAAAAAGGTCGCGCGTCTTCCGCGGAATCGTCGCGTGTTCCCAAGACTAACAACAAGCTAACTAAGATCATATCGAAATGGCATAAAGTTCATTATGCTTTGTACCTACAGTTTTGTTCGCTTCCATTCCGCCGCGGTGTAAATTGAGCTTTACTGCCGAGATTGTTCCGCGGATACGCTGTTCTATACTCAGTGTGACTGAAGAAAGGTAAGTAGGTAGCTGGTTTCTAGGTCCACCATGGCCGGCAGCAAGAGTACCTATGTCCCTATAAGGGTGTGAAGTAGCAGGCCCAGAGTGGCGACGTGTGATGGTTCCATACGTAGATTATGACGATATCGGGCGGTTTTAGGCGGTTCAAGTATGTACCTGCTATATAGGGTGTATGTTCAATCAATTTGACTCTTAACAATTGAACTTTGGATTATAATCTTAACTTGATATTTATGCTAACGCTTTTGTAAATAAGAAACGAAAATGTTTTATAAATTGTCTGATTATGTTCGCGGTACATTCCGGTAAAAACTTTGAACCTATATATTTTGAGCAAATACTATACATATTTAAATAAAGTGTATAATAATATTAAATAATGTAAACTTTAGTGTTTAGTTTGAAGCGTGAGCAAACTACAAATGTATGTATAGATATTTATAGATCATACTGCTCACGTCGTGGTTTGATCTATTCGGTTAACGTATCGTAAATAAAACATTAACCAAATAGGTTGGTGTTACCGTACGCTAGCAAAATGTAATCCCTCATATTCTCTTGTGCCAGAAATGATGATGCGCATTTTATGAAACATAATACTAATACTATTCTAATTACTTAAGTATATCTACATATTTGCGGTTAAAAATATAGGTATAGGTACGAATTGTGGACCCAAAATGTACTCAAAAGCGCTCTATACGCGCAAAACATGTTTTTGGACTGTCTTTTGAGGACAGTACTTGTGATTGACGATCTCAAATTTACCATTCATATATCAAAACAATTTTCTTCTTTTGCTATTTAGGTCTAAAATACGAGTCGATATGTATATATGTATGTATCTTTATTAAATAACATTATATAAAAACTTAATGTTAAACATGGCCCCACCAACCGTTACCATAGTTTGACTGTGGGAACAGAACTATAATTAAAATTTGCTAAGTACTATTTTACATGTGTGCATTTTCCACCTTAACCACATTATACCTACTTGAATCAATAAAGATGAGGACACGAGCATTTTACTCAGGGATGCACCTCAAGTGAGGGTGATACTTCTCCGGTCGTTTCTTGTATTAATCTACCTGATTTAAAATTTGTGATCTGATTTCGAAAGTCATGTTGAAGGGACGGCAAATATTATTCTAATTTGTTTGTTTAAAATAATTATTGACACGTAACGAAAAACAGTAACGTCATTCCACAAATACGTTTTTTAAAGTCCTTTTTGTGGCTAAAGTGGGTTGAAAAAACTTTCAAAGTGTTATTTATGGCGTAGTAGTTCGGAAAGTTACACAGCATCTTCTCGTCCAAAATACCTCAGTGCTTAAAGAAAATAGTCTTTAATCAGTGCGTGTTGCTAGTAATGACTTATGGCACTGATGATATGAGACGTGGACCCTCACTATGGTCCTCAAGGCCACATAGCGAGCTATGGCTAGGGTTATGCTCAGAACCTCTCTGCGAGATCGAATCAGAAATGAGGAGATCCGTGGATGAACGAAAGTGGTCGACATAGCCTACAGGGTTACCAAGCTGAAGTATCAGTGGGCGGGGTACCTAGCAAGAAGAACAGATTACCGTTGGGGTCGAAATGTTCTCGAATGGAGACCACGTAGCGGTAAACGAAGCGTGGGACGGCCTCCTGCGGGGTGGACGGACGACATAGTCAAAGTCGCGGGTACCCATTGGATTCAGACCGCTTCCAACCTATCGGATTGGAGGTCGATGTGAGAGGCCTATGTTCAACATTGGACGTCCTATGGCTGAAATGATGATGATGAGTTTACGATAACGGTAAACATTTATGATATGTAGGTACCATCACAGTCATACAGAGATAGAAAATTAATGAAACGTAGATATTAGATCAGTCGATAACATCTCCAGGTATTAAGCGTTCAAACAGTTGCAGACAAATCGTTAGTATACTATTCTACACTTTTGATATTGAGTCTCACCAAGGTGATTGAGGTCGTTTCGAGTATGACAATTACTACAGCTTATTACAAAAAAATATAACAGTAATGTTAGAGATAAGAGATCATCATTCTAAATCACAAAAGTTTAACAATTTTAATTACTCATTCGTTTTCTTTATCCTAGTGGTAATCTCAGTCGCATCTAAATCTTTCACAACGGAGTCTGGGATTCCATTTTTTGGTCTAAGGGCGTGTTTGACTGAATTTCGTTATTTTCCATGTAGCCATTGGACTTTTTTAGGGCTTCAACAATCCGTAATGAGTAACGAATGTCACAAATGTCCGTATGAAAATAAAACCGACGACTTAAAGTGATCTCAAAGGCAGGAAAATACCCAGGGCAAATAAAGACATATTTGCGCGTACAAATATCAGCACTGATGAGGAATTGAATCCGCACGACTGCGTAAAGCAGTTGCATTCCATACCACCACGCCACAGAGACCTTTTATAACTCATTAAGTGCTGGCAGTTTAAATAAATAGCTTACTTCTTGAGCACTTGAATAAGAAAATGGTCGACCAAATTACTACTCTGAACAAAAAGTCATAACAGTGCTAATGAGTTTAGAATATTAGTAATAATAGTTGTTTTATGAATTTCGCACACTTTTAGTACCGTCGTAGTAATTATGAATAATAAATGATGCTTTATATCACGATCTGCTGATATGCCGTAGGTCACCGGTTCGATGTCCTCTCAGTGCATTTAAATGTTTGAGAAAAAAAACAACGAAATATACAGGGTGGAATTTTCCTTTCAGTTAATTTATAAAGTTTGTTAGAGAGATTTCATCCTTATAATTGCCCCTAACGATCTATGCAATAAAAGTACAGAACGCAACGTTTACAGATTTTAGTCGGTTCGATTACCGGGAGCGGCAAGCGAATTTTTAAAAATCATTGAATGCAGTTTTGTTTCTTTTCAAAAATAAAGGAATGTTTCCTTTGAGTAAAATTTTCTATCTGCAGTATTAAGAGTACTTTCCCTTCAGGTGACATTACAAAATTCCACCCTGTATATCAAATATGCACTTTAATAACATATACAGGTTGTTAAATAAAAAGAATTCCAAATCGTAATTTTTTTATGCCAATATCAAATATGTAATCAAATGTACTACGAGGAGCCTTCAGCTTCGGGAGCGTTGCTCTAATATTCTGTATACATAAAGCGACTCCTTCTCTCATTAAGATAGGCAGAGACAACATTTTTCTACTAGTAAAGATACTGACTTCTTAAGCTTCTTTCACTTACTTTTACTTATCGTTAGACGAGTTGAAGACATATTGTCATGTGTTACTATTATTCAAGATTTTTTATACCAGTTAGGTGGCAGACAAGCACGCGGTCCACCTGATGGAAAATGGTTACCGTAGCTTATGGACGTTTGCAACACGAGGGGCGTCACATTCGTGCTGCCAACCATATATATGTAAAGCAGACTAAAATCTCATCTCTATTCATGTGCCGATATTTTTCAACAGGTTGACACCCGCCCTACTAGCGGTGGTTCTCTTCTACGCGTACATCTGGGACAACATATCCAGTGGCCCAATGTGGGGTACCTTCGTCACTAAGAACGCTGAAGTGTGTCAAGGAGGATGGTGGTGGAACATGCTGTATATACAGAACTATTTCGGTTTTGAAGATATGGTATGGAGTTTTATAATTGATTAATTTAAATACCACTGAACTTTTTAACAAACATAACATAAACACACGCCTATATTCCCGAAGGGGTAGGCAGAGGTGCTAGCACCCACATTTCACCAGTTTATGTTTAGGTCCCAATGTAATAGGTAACGAGCCTATTGGAATTAACCGGGCACTTATAAACCGGTGATAAATACACACATAACTTCGAAAAGCACCGAAAAGTCATTGGTGTGTGCCATGGTAAAACCTGAGATCGAAGCCGAGACCTCGTCTTAGCAGTCCATTACCCATACCACTAGGCTACCGCGATTTACTGTCTATCGGTCTGTTATGCGTTCACATCCTCTGCGGCGTAGTGAGACCATCTACCTCTCGTATATTACGGTTTACTTTTTAATTTGTATCTGTTTTAATACTATAATACAGTCAACAACAAAAGCAAACTGCCAAAAAAAAATTATCGATCGCATTGATTCAGGGGCATTATTCTGAGTGACGTCGTGTTTCAAACGCAGCCGTAACGCGGGAAGACGGTGGATTACAAGACCTCCGGCAAATTAAAACAAAAGACTAACGCACTCATATTCATGCACACAAATATTTATACTGCGCGTGAGTCGAACCAACGACTCTTGCGACTGCTAAGTCGTGTTCACTACGCCACAGAGAAAGTGAACACATAACAGACCGATAGACAGAAATAGTTTACTTTCGCATCTATAACCATATAAGTTTAAATATAGATAACACCACAGCCTGACCTTTGGGAAGACCATTCGTCAGAAGGTATATGCAAAATTAATGTAAAAAAAGTTAAAACGATACACGTGTCGGTGATTCTCAAGTCGGCCATCTTGAACAAGTGTTAAATCAAATAATACCTATTACGGAAAAACACACAAACGTATGAGCACTGACATAAACAGTGGCAAATATGTATGCTTTTTTTGCTCCTAAGAGATTAACTTAGAACCGTAATTCATTTAGGTATTCTATGTACGGGACATTATCCTGATACATTGACTTCTCAGAGTGGAGGATGCTTGGTTATTGTTTTTTTTTTTAATTTTTTTTATACAACTTGGGTCGCAGACAAGCACGCGGCCCACCTGATCCTGACCTGATGATTGTAGTAGTAGGGAGACCCAGAGGCAAGAGAGGCGTTTGTAATTAAACTGTACATTGTAAATTATGTGACTATCTTCCCTTCATAGTGTATACGTAGTAACGGTTAAATGTTGTAGTGTTTATAAAGAGAATCGTTACGAAATAAGTTAATGACGCACTTTGCCGCTGTCCAGCCTGAGGTGCAACGTCAGCAACTCATATACAGACAAGAAACTATACATGTGACGTACATGAGACTGTACAAACCATCCATATAAGACTCTTTTGATCTACTGCAAACTATCAGCTCCAACTTCCTATTAATTTCTGAAGTATTTTTATTACTATGGCGTGGTAGTAGTAAACGCGACTGCTACGCAGAAGGCACAGGTTCGATCAACGCTCAGTGTTAATATTTGTATGGTTGAAAATGCCTATTTGCCTGGGGCCTCGGAGAACACGCTATTAAAAATAAGAAAATAGCGTACCGTGAAATATACAATTCATTGCGGCTTCTTAATGGGGGCTTTACCTGTATCGAAATTTAAAAAGTAATCTATTATTGGGACTAAAAGAAAGAACAGTCGCATGTTCAGTGATTGGCCATTTTGAACTAATAGAACTAATAAGAATACAAGTAAGTATATACATACATACATAAACTATAAGTTTCGTGTATAAACAATATTATATTTGATTTGAACACGTACTTATTTTATTTGACTTCACGCTCGGTGTACATAATATACAACAAATATATATTTAAATCAATAGCTTGACATATATGGATACGCCGTGGTACTGCGTATGACTTCTGATTTAGAGGACACGGGTTCAATTCCCGCGATTTGTAAATATTTTCTATGCATGAATAAATATTGGATGACTGCACTGATCTCAAACGAAAAGTACTTAAACCAATTAATAATACAACTTAATCATCTGAGTTATTCGCATATTTGGGGAGGATTATGTCCAGTAGTGGACTACAATAGGCTTCCTATTGACTGATTTCTTTAATAATTCCCAGCAACAATGGGGTGATGAGTCTTAAAGTTATCCCAGTGAAAGATATTCACATTGTCACCTAAAATTGACACTGAGCTCACTATACTTATAGATATGATTTGTGCGAGGATCCCGGAGATACCACCTTAGGAGTTTTCTTTTTAATAATTACTGTCTTTCTTCTATACTGCAGTTGGCAATGTTGATGACAATTTGATTGCAGTACTTTTTAATTCTTTTTCATGTAGATATCTTCATGGATACCATTGCTAGCCGATGGAGCAGTTATATTGGGTTCGTGAAGTCTAAATCCACATGGGTCTCAATTGCCGGGTATAAGGTGGTCCAACAATACATTACCACGGTAGCCTAGCGGTATGGGTATTAGACTGCTGAGACGAGGTCTCGGGTTCGATCCCAGGTTTTACCATGGCACACACCAAACCTTTGCGATGTTTTTCAAATTTGTGTGTGTATTTATCGCAGGTTTATAAGTGCCTGGTTAATGGCAATAGGCTCATTGGGACCTAAACATAAACTGACGAAATGTGGGTGCTAGCACCTCTGCCTACCCCCTCAGAGAAATATCCGTGAGTTTATATATGTTATGTTAACAATATATTTCTTTTTCCTGGATGATCACGTGTCCCTACATTACCCCGGAAAGGTGGCACGTGCATCGCGCTTGCACCACGTATAGTATATCGTTTCGGTGAGTCTTTTCTCTGCCGCACCATTAAGTCCTGGAATTCCTTGCCGGCGCACGTGTTTCCTTCTTCCTACAGTCCCGGGTCCTTTAAGCGGTTCGTGAAAAAGCATCTGATGAGGCCGTCAAGCTGAGCGCCACCATTGTAGTACTGAACGTGTTTGCAATGGTGACCCTCTTTCATGAGACTTTGCCTTCAGCTTAACATCAGGCGAGGTGAAGTCAAATTGATGTGCCATAAATAAAAAAAAAAAATCTGCTTCTTCGAACACCTACCTTGACAAATTTCTGCATCACCCTAAGGTTGACTGGTAGAAAATGCCCATGGCATTTAGTCCACCTTTGTACATTATTTCTATAGTTTGTGCAAAAAGTTTAAATAAATAAATCTGTTTGTTGGTTTCAGTGTGCACCACAAACACATCAGTTGGCTCTGGACATGCAGCTGACCATCCTCGGAGGTATACTACTGTGGCTGATGCAAGTGAAGCAGGGCGTATATAGGCTGATACTACCGGCCATTCACATCGTGGCTGCCTACTCGAGATATACAACAGTGAGGGACCATCGACTCACTATGCTTGCTTACCATGGAGTTAGGTATGTGTAGCAAATAGTGTAGGTACTTATTTTTTAATATGTGCCTACCGTGAAATTGGGTTATAAGTAAAGTTATAAAAGAAGAGAAAAATATGAAATAATGCTAAAACTATGCATGGAAAATGATAGGTTTAGATCGCGTAATGCATTTTGAATCTAAATTTTTATTAGGATCTTTGCCATTGATTTTGGTGCATTTCTTCGTTTTGGTGTACAAAAACAATATTTATTGTTATATTATTGTTATTAATTTATCCTCCTATTTATGTAGTTTATTATTTATCTTACTTTGATACGAGGCTTTTAGATTATGTAGATATCTATATAAATAAAAATGAATCGCGAAATTATGTTGCTTAGTGCAAAACTCGAAGACAGCTGGAAAAATTCGAGTAATTCCTTCTTGTTTGTTTATTCCTTGAAGTCTAAAGAAGGTTTTTTGGAACAGCGGCAATGGCATCAGGTCCACGAGGGTGGAGCCGCAGGCAACAGCTAAATTAAAATAAATACTGCCAGAATAGCGCCTTAATATCAAAATTATAACTAATTGTGGCTATAATGATGATGAATTGTCTTTATTTTGTGACAGGTTGTTACAAAACATTTAAGTACTTTTTATGGTCGCCATAATAATACTCATATCATTTATAAAAGTGATTTCGTCTATTTTCTGAAGTATCTAATCACACCAAAAATATATTATATTTAATCATTTTGATCGTCGGTACTGACGTTAGTAGCGAAATTATGGCAGTGCCATAATTGGCCTAAAGAAGTCAAGTAATCAATTAGCCTATTGTAACCCACTGCTGGATAAAGGCTTTGCAATGTGCGCCTAATACCACAGACTATATACCAATAATAATATCGACATCGGAATCTTAATAGAGAATTGTTGTCCTATCTAATTCAATAACATTCTATGTACATACATTAAATTGGAATCTGTCATTCAGGATTTTATAGAGACGTAAAAAGTCTTTACATGTAAAGAGTAGAGTGTTTTATGTTTAAACTGTGATGTATATGTATTCACTTAATATTTCAGATTATAAATCTATATAAAACTGTACAACAGTGTCGCTTATAAAATTAAGAACGCTGCAACTCTCGCCGATCTGAAAACTTCCAACTTTTAAACTCTCCCAACTCTTTCCATGAACTTGTTTGAGAGTCCTGATACTTAAATATGAACACTTAAGAACTCCAAACAACTAAGTTGTCAGTTTGGAATTTTAATTTCGTCATGTTTGCAGTGTAAGCCAGCTATACAGGACAGCACGTTTGAGTTATACGTCGACGCTGCATCGTTCTACGCCCTACTTAGTTGGGCTAAGTTTGGGTTTGGCCTTGAAGAACCCTGCAGAACATGGCAAGGTAGATTTTCAAAACTTTTGTAAGAATTATAAACCGAAAATGAACTAAACTGTATTCTTGTCAGAGTTCTTCGACACTATTAACATCTAGAGACGTGTGGGAATTCAGTGCACTGTTTGTTTTTGTGCAACGATACAATTCGCACCATCATTTGGTAAATTTCTTTAATGTTTTCGGTTGATTTGTATAATTTGCTGTCTTTTTCGTAACTATGGCAAAATTCGGTAGAATATTTACTAAGTATTTTCGGTGTTTTGATATTGCATGATAAATAGTTTTCAAAAAATTTTTCAAAGAGGGAGAGGTTATCAATTTGGATCTTTATATTCTTTAAATGTATGTTGAGGTACAACACCGTCATAAAATTATATGGACAAATATGCAAAATCTTTTTCATCAAGCACACCTAAAATTCTTTTTGGTGTTGACTATATATTTCTCAAGTATACTCCATCACTACATAGTATAAAATAAAGTCGTGTTCTCTGTCTCTATATCCCTTTGTATGCTTACATATTTAAAACCACACAACGGATTTCGATGCGTTTTTTTAATAGATAGAGTGATTAAAGAGAAAGGTTTATATGTTTATAACATCATGCTACAATCAACTGGTGCGGCTGAAGTGAAAAATGTTACTAAAACGGGTGACGCAGATGAAGTTGCGCGGGTCAGCTAGTAGGTATCATATATTATTAAAGACAATCAGCCGCGGTAGCCTAGTGGTATGGGTAATGGACTGCTGGGACGAGGTCTCGGGTTCGATCCCAGGTTTACCATGCCACACACCAATGACTCCGATGCTTTTCGAAGTTATGTGTGTATTTATCGCAGGCTTATAAGTGCCCGGTTAATGGCAATAGGCTCGCCACCTATTACATTGGGACCTAAATATAAAACTGGCGAAATGTGGGTGCTAGCACCTCTGCCTACCCCTTCAGGGATAGAGGCGTGATATTATAAAAAAATTAAAAAATAAAGACAACATTTTATTTCAATTTCTATTAATGTCTTACAGGTCCTCCTTGGTATGGGTTGGATTTCCAGTGCGGCGCTCTGGTGCCTGGTTTTGTGGGTTGGTGCCGACTCCGGCTCCTTACAGTACCGCTATAATTCGGCCTTTGCTGCACAATATGCTGCGCTTGCACCGATTGCATGTGCACTTGCAATGGCTTGGGTGATCTATGCTGTACACAGCGGAGGTTCTAGTAAGTGACAATATTTAATATTATGTAACATTATTTGTAGAATAATATTAGTACCTAGTACTTGTAAGTTTATAATTAATAGTAGTCCTGTGTCAATCGCGATTGATCGAATCAAAATGATCGGGTCGCGAGCGATATACGAGTGAGTCAATCATCGATCTCGAAGAGATTCGATTGTTTCACGACCCGTCGATCGTTTGGTTGCTGCTGTCTTCGCGGTTCACGATCGATGAACGAGACGTGTACAATAATAACAATGAATTCGTAAGCTGTATTGTTTACCTTGGTACCTATTATACCATATCTAAATTATTTTCTAGAAATAAAAGGCTTGCAGGTCTATAAAGGAAACATTAGCGATTGCGATAAAAACTAGTAACTTTATGAATTCCTTAGATCTTAATATATTCCTATCAAATCTACATATTATTATAATTATTTGTAAAATGATCATCATTATTTAATTTAATGAGCGGGTTTCCAACCATAAACAGATTCTAATTTCGTGTAAATGTCGACAAATATAGACAAACATTATCCTAATCCAGCCTAATAGGTACGATTGACAATCGACAGACAATAAATTGGCATTTTAAACCTCGGGAACCTGATTGAGGAATGAAATCGTGATAATGAAGACTCGCGACCCGCCAAACGATCGAGTCTTTTGATTCGATCATTTTGTTGACGGGTCGAGATCGATCCGGTTCGCGAAGATTGATCGATCGACACAGGACTAATTAATAGACCTGGTGGACAATTCTTAAAATTCAATCTCAATCTCCCAAATGTTAAAAAAACGACAAGGGTGGACAATCAACGAATGTTACAGAGCGCTCTGTAGCGGTCCTGATGCCTTGTGTAGAGGCGAAACACGTGTTGACACAAATCATATCTTGCATAATATTCGAAATCATATCTCCTCGGTTAAAAATTCTTATTATTAACTTTGAGGGGTGCGGTTTGGCATTCCTTTGTACGATAATTAGTGATATTTTGCTACGGGTTCTTAAAAAACTGTAGGTGGTGGGTTCCCCTCCCTTTGCGAATATTATTTTTTTTTGTAATGAATTTCGGCCATGTTACGCCTACTTCCATATCGTCATAGATCATTCTTGAAAAATTTATTACGGGAATACCGTTTTTGATATTTGGGAGATTGAGATCAGATCGAGACTGAACTTTGTACATATTTTTATTACGAGAACTGACCTGCCGGTGGCTATCAACTAGTTATAATTGTTGCAATTAGATTAACAATTTATATTGTCTGTGATTTGAGATCTCAAGAAATAATATTGGCTAACAGGTTTCCTGTCGCGGTTCCTGTGCTGCCGACCCTTGGTGTTAATCAGCCGGCTTTCATATGCTCTCTACCTTACCCAGTTCATGGTATTCATCACGAACGTTGCTACTGTCAGAACCTCTAGTGAATTTACTTTGATATCATTGGTAAGATTTTATATTACTTTTTGTTTAAGTTTTTATGATTATTTATCTAAAAATAAATTGACACACCTAAAATTAATGAAAAATAAATGGTAAATAAATTGTTACAGATTGATGTACAAGAGATATCTGCAATAGTAATTTCGTCAATAATTTTGACAGTAACATTTGTTATACCCATGCAATCTCTACACAAAGTTTTCACTTTTTCATCAAAGTCTAATAGTACAGAGGAAGAAACTAAAGAATCTGATGAAAATTCATCTGTAAAAGAAGAGAAACAAGATAACCAGACACAAAGAGAAGGTAATAATCAAATAGAATCACCACAACTAAAGATCCGACCACACCTTATAGCTCACAGAGAACTTCTTGAAGAAATCCCGGAAGTAGAAGTAGAGTACGAATCACAAAGAGATAATGAAGGTCTTGGAGAAATATTAGAGGAAGAAGAAGAAGAAATGGGTGAAGAATCTATTGGGAATATAGAAATGGACGATGACTTGGAAATTATTGAAGAAGAACAGGGTGGTGAAGACGACGAAGACGAGGCTTGGATTGACAGACAACAATACATACCGAGAAGGTCAGATTCTAACGAGGATGATCAAGAAGTGGATGAATGGGAGTGGACGGCAAATGGAAATCGTAATGGAGCTCAATCTTATCGATACTCAAGGTAGCGATTTATTTGTGTTAATTAAATTATCTTTTTGAGTTTATTATTTGTTTGATTCCATAAAACTATGGTCGTAAATCCCAAAATATTGGTCCTCTGATGGAAGTCTACGTTCTAGAACCCATAACACAAGTTACACAACATACTTAGATAAGTACTTATTTTTTTGTAAATACATACATATCATACATAGAAACACCCAGACCAATGCAAATATTTATATTGATGCACACTAATATTTGCACTGAGCGGGAATGGAACCCGCGCCCTCCTGTGTAGCTTTTTCTACCAGTCAGTCTTAGCGTGTTGCAGAGATTTGTCAAGGTAGGTGCTCAAAGTATTATGGTGAGAATTAGACCTAGTACGGTATAGATAATTAACATATAAATAGTAAATATAATTAATACATTAAACAAAGAGGCAGACATTAGGCATTTTTCCGCATTCGTAAATTGTTTGATGGAGTAGAATTTTTAGCATTATGGACCTGACAACGACATAAAGAGCGAAGTGATAAAATACAGTGAAGAATATGATGTATAAAAAAACTGATTGAAAAAATGTCATAATTATATTATCTGTATTATGTGTGTGTAAATAAATTGTGAGAATAAAAAGATCGAAGTAACCTTTCCAATAAGTTAAAAGATAAGTACCTACATAATGTCTATTACCCTGACCCGTACAAAAGTTCAAAAGAACTGCCTTGCAAGTACTTCTAGCCGGTTGCCAGAAAAGGAAAAGGTTATCAGTTCAATTATATCTAAAAGTTCTTCTGGTTAAATCCAATATACGACCATAAAAATTAATCACAGTTAATTAAAAAAAAAAACAATTTAATGCTTCATTCAATATAATATATATTATCGTCTGCTGGACATGGGCCTCTTTCAATAATGATGGGAGACTTTGGCTTACTGTTTCCACGCTGCCCAGACGGATTGATACAGGATTTAATTTTCGGTGTTTCCTACAACTATAGTAGTTATTACATCTGCGTTTTCCGTTAGTCGATTCTAACGACACCAGATCTGGGTGTTTCTATGTATACTATGTATGTATTTACAAAAAAAGTATCTAAGTATGTTTATCCGCATACTAGAGTCATAACACAAGCTACTTAAGCTATGCTTACCATGGTTGTAGGTGACGTTGTGTAGAATGGCCTAGAATATTTATTTATGTAACTAACATAATAAGACATTCTTTGATATTTATATCAAAAGGGTGACCAATAAAATGCCTTTCTCATGATGTCCATCGGTAAGGACTATAAATTGTTAGATCGTGATTTCATCAATAGATTTAGAAAAAAAGAAGATTTAGAAAAACAAAAATGAATCGCAAAATATGTTGCTAAGCGCACAATGCAAAGACAGCTGGACCTGGATTGAAGTGATCTCCAAGAAAGGCTTTGGAGCAGTAGAAACGGGATCAGAAGGTCGGCATCAGCTAATATTGAAATAAAAAATAGCTTTTAGGTTTTTCATAATGTTGCGCACAATTATACCTGATGGCAACTGGTTACCTGGGCATACGGATACCGTCTTTTATACAAATTTCTTGGTGTACAATAAAGAGTTATCTATCCATCTACCTATGATAATCTAAACTCTAAGAGATTATATATAAGGGGAGGAACCCACCATTCACCCACGGTTTAACAATTACTAATTGCCATAGAATGGAATTTAAAACCGCTCCCCTCAAAGCAAGTAAAAAGACTTCTTATGCGAGAGTTTGTCGTATGTGCGATATTCCGCAAGTGTGTCTTCAGGAGTGCCTCTACGCGAGGTGTCTTCAGGAGCGAGCGCTCTCAGCTCCCCCCCCCCCCCCCAATAAAATTTCTGGTAATAGATTTCCGCCAAGTAACGCCTACATCTTATCGAATCTAAACTGTAGTAATTGGATTATGTACACGTGTTTTGTAATTAAACAATAACAAAAACGTAATGAAAATAATATAGATGAAAAACATCAGGTAGTCATTTTATGTTTGAGTAAATTAGGAGACGATGGAATTATCATTTTAGTATGTTCACAGAATATTCCGATATGTAACTGGATAATCTATTTAACACCTTAATATGAGTCAGTAGGTCTAATATTATGCCAGGTAAACACCATACCAAACAATCGAATTTGAATGATGGAACGCAAATGAATGCGTACACTTTTCTCCTACTTTTTCACTCCATCCTAAGGTTGCCTGTAAGTCGGTAAGAGATTGCCGCAGAGCGATAAGGCCGTCAATTGTAATTACCACGTGGAAACATCTCTCTGTGCTGTATAATTTCATCCTTGGTGTACAATAAAGATATAAAATTATTATTATTGCAAATTAAGTAGAATTTGACGAGATCACTGGTTATACACACTCGTTTGCAATACTTTGGTTGGTGTGGACCTAGCATCATAAATGTTGAATCACTGTCAAACTTTTGGAAAATCTATGTAAATTTATCAGCACGTTTCCACTGGTGTTTTTATGTTGTAACTAAGCATATTGATACTACGTTTATAGGTTATTATTCTGGGTATATTTCTGATTCAAGAGGTTTTCGTAGGTAGCACTCACATGCTAAAAGATTACCCATACATAATGTAATGTGTACGCAGTGTATACGAGACTGCGGTTTGCTGACGCATCCTATCATATCCCAGTAAATAAATTTTAATGTCGGAAGTGATGAACGATATTGGTCTTGCATATTTTTTAGGGTTCCATAACTCAAAAAAAATTAAGTAAATCCTTATAAGCTGTGTCCTTTGGCTTTACCTGTGCGGAATTTTGTGCTCTGTCTTGCAACCCACATGCACCTATTCCCGTTATGAACGGAGTCTACGTGCTATTTTCAGTTTATAAATTGTCCCTATACCTAATTTTTGCCAGATACGTACACTTATTAAAGGTTGATTGAATAAATAAACATTCATACATCAAAACATTTTCGCAAATTTTCATTTACAAAATTGGTATGAATTGGGATGGGGTATTTCGCGCAGGAAAAAAAAATCTATCTCAGCTACTTTTTTAAATTCCATGATTCGGCTAATTTGGTCAGCCTGTTGTCATTTCAATTGACTACAAGCTCTATTGGTAACATAAATTTTGCAGCAACTATGTTAATAAAGTTTTAAACGGGATCCTTAATCGCGAATGCGAATCTCACTTGACCGATTTTAATTTTTAAAATACAAATTACCAAAGTAGCGTTTCCGTATTTATTCTAAGATTTGTCACATGACAATTCAAACGTTATTAGTAATTTAAAATTTCCCATGCTGATTCATAGAGCATATATATGAACATCTGCCTGCTTATTTTCGAAGGATTAAGCAGAGGTGTATTTTTAATTCATATTTTTGCTAACTAACCATAGGGTGTATGATGGGTTCGAGAACATATTCTATAATCCATATTACATGAAAAATGTTAAATTAAATAGGTATATCTACAGATAAACATGTTTATTTTTTTTGACGTGACAACGTCTTATAAATTGGCTTGCCGGGTGACACTTCAAGAAACTGCGTTACGCTCCGCTCACGTTATGCGCTCACAATGAGAGCGAGTGAGAGGCACGCGTCCCTTCCACTCGGGCATGGTTAGCCCGCCTAAGAGCGAGAGAGACAGACATAAAAAGTGAAAGGCACGCGTCCCTTCCACTCGAGCACAGTTAGCCCGCCTAAGAGCGAGAGAGACAGAGCGAGAGAGAGAGAGTGAGAGAGATAGGCATATTGTCACGTAAAACTTTCGCCCGTATACCGACTTTACAGGCAACCAATTTTTTTAATTATAAAGATACTTATAATGGAGATAAGGAGAGGGAGAGAGAGAGAGAACTCACGATAGAATAGTGGTATGGGTTTTTCCAGGTTTTATCATGGCACACACCAATGACTTTTCGATGCTTTTCGAAGTTATGTATGTATTTATCGCACGTAAGTGCCCGGTTAATGGCAATAGGCTTACCACCTATTACATTGAGACCTAAAACATAAACTGGTGAAATGTGGGTGCTAGCACTTCTGCCTCCCCCTTCGGGGATATCCGGTCTACTAGCTTGCAGGTGAAATTGGCCTGGATCATGAAGATGTTGGAACCCCACACAACCTCGTTGAAAGGTTCTACAATTTTGATGTAATTTCAGATCATAGGATACATTTTAACACTTTAGGGTAATTAAGATGTGGTTTACGAATAAAATTATTGCATTGCACTGTAAATTGTACATACATACATAATATGATCACGCCCGCAATTCCCGATGGGGTAGGCAGAGGTGTCTTAAATAACCACACTTTGCCAATTTAGATTTTCGGTCACTTGTAATAGGGGGTGAGTCAATACTTTGTAAAAAATGGATATGCCGAAAATAAATTCCTAATCGAAAATGTTACAGCTAAATTAATTTGGAAAATAATTAACCCGATTCCTTGCTATACGGTGCTAATCGCAAAGAAACCAATTACGTACTTAGCCGCACAAGCACTACCAATTAACGTCTTGGAGAGTACCAGACGGTGTAAATATTGTGATTAAAATAAGAATAATATCTACCAAATAGTCTCAAATCAGCCACTGTGCTAATTTGAAACAACACTGACCTGACTGATTAAGACTGACAGTAAATTAATTACGTGTAGGTATATAGGGTACACGACAAAATAAAGAACTTAAAATAAAACCTTTTGTTTTTTTCTAGAAAGAAAACTATTCAATTATCGAGCCATGCTTATCATTCTTCAAAAAACCCATCACCATACAATAAAAACAATGGCGTTATTACGTTATCAAAAGGAAACAGCACCCTAACTTAAAAGGCTTCAATGGTCAAAGGCTCAGTCTATCGTAAGAATCAGCGCGTGCGCACGTCGCGATGATTACCGCGGCGTTCTTGATACTGGCGTGCGCGGCCGCCGCTATCGATTCGCAGACCCTAAACACGACATTACTGGCAAATAAAGAAAATAAAGAAGTGTTTCAAAAACTATCAGAAACGTTCAAATCTAATAAAACTTTAGATAAAATTGATTTAGCATTACTTAATAAAACAATAAAAAATTTAGGCTTGGACAAAGATTTAATTGCAAAATTTACCAGTCTTGTTAAAAATACTGAAAATAATATAACCAAAGCTATAGAAGAAACTACAGATTATAGAGCTTATGGGGATGAAATAGGGAACAATGATGGTATCGTGAGACACGTTGAAGAGTCGCCAGATTATGCTTCCTCGGTAGTGTTGGCTAGTGACTTGCTGTCGCTAACGAGTGCAATATCCAGCGTCCAGGAGACAACATGCAGGGAGCAAGGATACAAGTTTCTGGATGGACTCATCATGAACAGGAGATGGGCTTTAAAGAGTGAGTATTTTATTTTTATCATTGACTTCTGATCTTGTTCCCGCTGCTCCTTAAAAACCTTCCAAGTTCAAGGAACAAATAAAAAAATAATTACTTGAATTTGTATAGCCGTCTTCGATTTATGCGCTTACCAACATATTTCGCGATTCACTTTTATATTTATGGATGACTACAAAATTATTGGAATCATTGAAATGTATAGTGTCTTTATTGTTGTGTCAATATTGTATTAGTGACGAAAGATAAACATTTGAAAATATAGAAGCTGACGAATAGCTTTTTTATATCAAATTGGAGGCAGACAAGCATACAATTGCCGAACGATTGCGAGATTGACGACCTCCGTGGCGTGGCGGTAGTGAACGCGACTGCTACGCAGGAGGTGTGGTTTTGATTCCCGCTTCGTGCAAATATTTATGTACATGAATATGAATATGTGCATCGGTCTAGGTGTTGTATAATATGGATGTATAAATGTATTTATTAATATTTGTTAATCTAGAACCTATAACACACGCTAGTTAAGCTATGCTGACCATGGGTCTAGGTGGCGTGGTGTAGAATGTCCTTGAATATTTGTATATAAATATTCAAGGACATTCTACACCACGCCTTATTTATTATACTATCAACCTGATTGGAAACGGATGCAAGCAATTTTAATATATTATTTTGCTAAATCAAACAAATGCCGATATTGTTTAAATTTAAAACAAACATCATTAATCTCTGAGCCTATTCCACACTCAGTTAGGGTCTGTTTTCTAGTCTAACTAAGATGCGGTTGAACTTCGATACTTTCCATGAATTTGTTTTGGATTATTAATATTATATTTCCACTACAGAATTTTAAAATAATAGTTATAGCATGCAATAAAAAACCTTAGCAAAATAAATAAAGTAGACGGTTAAAATATACAAAAAATTAATTAAACAATAACTTACATTCGTCTTTCAGAAAATATATATAATTAGAAGTAGTTTTTATACTGTATAACACTTCAGAATATATATTTTGGTGAGTGATAATTCGCATGAACTTCCGTATATTAAACAAGTTGTATATGAAACTAAAAACATGAAATTCATTGTAGACAAAAAAAAACAAAAAAATAAACTGACGAATAAGGTGGGTAGTGCAATTCACACTTATTTTTGAAGGTACAACTACGTAATTTGATTTTTTTGTATTAATTCAATATTTGACTAAATTTATTTTTATGTGAAATAAACGACCGGGCATTATTCTTTATATCCATTTAAATAGATGTTTTTGTGGGTGAGTTTATATTTATAACATGTCCTTGAATGTGTAGGTAGGAGTATTATGTAATTTGATTTTTTTTCTATGCATTGAGGTATAAAAAATATGTTTTTGAAAAGTTACTCGTCTACTTTTTTTAACTTTTATTTTTAATGACAAAAGAAACTTAAATTATTTTTCGGATTATACATAACCACTGAATGAATGAATTATACATAACCAGTTATAAAGGTGGAAGGGACAGTAATAAAATAATCTTTATTCACACTTTTCAGTAAAGTATATAGTTAGGAATAGAGCTCTTCCACTTAATCCCACTCTCTTAATTCCTACACAGGACAACAAGTGCAGGGCTTAGATGTCACTCGCATACGGTGCAAAATATTCCATCTAGAATCAGGCGTTCTGGTGAGTCTTAACCATTAAGTCTTGGGATTAATTACCGGCGCACGTGTTTCCTTCTTCCTTTAGTCCCAGGTCCTTTAAGCGGGGCGTGAAAAAGCATCTGATGAGGCCGTCATATAGTGAGCTGAGCGTAATCATAGTAGCACTGTACGTGTTTGCAATGGTGACCCTCTTTTATGGAACTTTGGGTTCAGCTTAACATAAGGCGAGGTGAAGTCAAATTGACGTGCCATAAATAAAAAAAAAAACTTAACCTTTGAACAGTTGATGTCACGTGTGTGTTTTTCTTTTGCATGTCAACCACTGATACAGTTTACATACAATCTTAACTAAATAAGGTAATTAAGTATTGAAATAATTTACCAATAACATGCTAAAGTAATAAAAGTAATTACATAGTCTATTTACTTTTAGAGGCGTTTGTAAGGCGTTACATTTATAGCACACATCACGTATAAGTACAGTCACCTGCAATAATATGTATACGTTTTAGAACTTTTTCACATTAAACTTGTCGAATTTTACCGTCTCATGTCATAAGGTTGACTTGTCATTTATTATTGTGACAAGGTTCCAAAGTGTATGCATATTATTGCAGGTGACCGTACCTACTTACACTCCTAACACACAATTTCATTAACTTTAACAAACTTGTCATTTAAACCTTCTAAATGTGATTCATTCGATCAATTCGCCTATCGCAATTCACAGCTGGACATAGGCCCAATGTTGGGAGACTTTGGTCTACTCTTACCACGTAACAACTTGGTACATGAATTTATTTCGTGTTTTCCTTCTCTCACAGCTTTATTGTGTGTATATTTTCCGTTTGTCCCCTCTCACGACTCCATTTGGATTGATGAGGTGGTGATATTCTTCATTCAGAGTGGAAGTATTCCCTTTAATCCGGCTTAGCTATCGCTCCAGTTAAGAGTGGCTGTTAAGACTATTGTTACTACTTCTTTTTCTTCATCCTAGCGGTAATGCTGATCCTATCCGAAGCTTTCACCTCGAAGTCTGGAGTACACTTTTCCTAGTCTAACTGCGGGCTTAGCTGAACTTCGATATTTTTCGTGAAGCCATCTGACCACGACAACCCATTGATGACGTCGAAGCATTGCAATTTGACCATTTGTTAGACTTCTTATGGCTCTATCTCTACAGTGGTCTTTGCGAAACTTGAAAAGTGAAACGCCTGAATATACTATGTGAATGTGTACATTAGCACACAGGCATACACACACACACACACACACACACACACACACACACAACCATACACACATACACATAAAGTCTAATACAAATTAAATTGGTTACTATTTGGAACGTACATAATATTAAACCACTTAAGCGGTTTTTAATGCAGTATTTGCAGTTGTGTAATGACGACAATGATCTATATGTATATCGTCTGTAATACGTGATACACGCGAAAACATTGATTCTGTATCAACAGTGGGATGCATTAATAGTACTGCAACTAATGGTATACAATAATGTGTATCCAGTGAAATTTGTGTTGTACATTTCAATTCACAAATACTGCGGTTATGTGCACACACTAGATAATAGAGGTAATAATAAATGCATGTGAAATATTTTAGTTTCGTTAAATAGGTGTATAAAATATTAATTAGTTGTGTTTTTGACTACCTAATACACGCTTTTAGCTGCTTAGAAAATGACTTTGTACATAAATAATAGTAATTACTCGTAATTTACTTCTTATTACTTTTATAAACAAACGTTAGTTTTAGTCAGTAGTATCCTCTGTTTTTGTTTTCAGGAGTGTTCTTATGACACCCTGTATATTATAGAGGGTGTAAGGGAAACACTCCCGAAGCCAAAGGCCCCTGGTAGTAGGTACTCCTAGTATACAACATATTGGCAAGAAAAATAATTACGGCAAATTTTTATTTTATTTTTGAGTTTGTAAATTGTGAGATTGTAGTGTTGTGAATTGCATTTCTATTGGCTACATCGTCAATAGAAAGGTCAAAAATGTATGGGAGTGACATTCATTGTCGGAATGTTTTGTGAACCAAACTTTGTGTGACAATCGAATATCGCTAGTCAGGGCCTCTAGCACGAACCACTATCGAATTTGTTATTACGAAAATAAATTATTTTATATGAAGGTTTCGAGTCCTCGATACGATAACGGAGACTACTCCGCTAGGATTATTGACTTCCTGCCACCATCTAACGTACTAGCGTTAGTACGTTAGACGGTGGCACGAAGTCAATAATCCTAGCGTTCGAGAACTCGCAAGTAACTCGATAGTAACGTCATCCCAACGTAAATGAATAATTGCTATTGAATTCGATGCGAATACTTTCTCACAAGTAATTTGTGCTAGAGGTACAGAACGGTGGCAAATGTAGCTGGGGATTCGCTTCGGAGCGAATGCATTTTGTCTAGACCCTCTAGATCGATGTTGAAAATTCTTTTACCAATATCATCTGAGAGTGTCGTAGGCTATATTATGAAGCTCAGAGGCGCGGGTCAGAATTCCACGGGGTCTCGTCTCTATAATATATAATGTACCATTCATAAGTTCATCTTGTTATAATTACTTTCGTCCTTGGTTTTTATAAATTCACAAATGTTCTTCGATAAACTGTTCCCTATCAAAATAAATCATGAGAGATCGGACTTTATCTTACTTATGCAAGATTTATTGGTAAACTTTGTTAACTTTTTTAACTCAGTCAAATAGCCATTTGAATTACTGACGCGTCTTGAGATATTGTACATTTTTAGATAAAATACGAGATCTTAGATTTCAACCATGAAATATTGCTTTTTTAATTCGTTTTACGAATTACGTTATAGGAATATTAAGATGTAAGTTGAGGCTGGGTTGCACCATCTTACTTTAACATTAATAGTGCAGTTTAAGTACCGGTCAGGTACAAAACAGGTTGCATCATTTGATAATTGTTATAAAGACGTCATAACTTGACGCTAACTGTAATGTCCACGCTCAAACGTCAAATTTTATCAAAAAGATAACTTTAACCGAGCTACTAAATACACTGGTGCAACACATTTAGCGAAATCATTAGGATCAATGTTACTGTTACTGTTAAATTTGAAGGAAACCTTAACTTTAACAGGTAGGTGGTGCAACCAAGCCTAAGATTTGTAACAGTTAAAATTAAAAGTAATTTTTAAGTAAGTGGTTAAATCCTATATATGCGGTCCACATCCGAATAGCCGATCTATGGTGTACGGACCACGAGAACACACAGATTTACGGACGAAAGTAAAATCAGCGATCTTATCGAAACGGAGACCCTTGCTGCTTGCTTCGCTTATTCGGTCAATTGCATTTGTTTAATAAACGTTTTGAGATAAAATGTTGAGTGGTCTATGATGGTCGCTTCATTTTTTAATACAGAACCCAAGCGAAAATAAATGGTGGAACATGCTCTATGATGTAGCAGTAGGACTAATTTGGACAGTAGTTTGTTTATATTTACTAAACATAGGTATCTATTTTAATAATTTCCTGATCTGGTAGCAAACACGTACCTACATCAATTTAAAAAAAGAATATACCTATATACTTTGTATAGTACCTACTCTAAAAAAGTTAACAGATTTCAATAATCTTTTGATAAAGATGGGTTAAATATAGAACACCTGAGACGCTATTTTAACAATCCAATCTCTATTGAATTATGCAAATTTCAACGAATAAAATCCCAAATGAAATATTAAATTGGTAAAAATCTTCAATTAAAGTTTTATGTGATGGAATAATATATACCTTATAATATGTTATTGCTACGGTAACACACCTGTTAGCTATAAAACTATATAATTATTATGTTATTCAGAACTTACTAACAGGTTTTATTTGAACGGGTAAAAGTCTTTTATTTAAAACTAGTTGACCCGCGCAACTTCGTCTGCGTCACTCCGTTTTTGCAACATTTTTCACTTCTGCTCCGTACCAGTTGGTTGTAACACGATGTTATATACATATAAACCTTTCCCTTCAATCACTCTATCTATTAAAAAACCGCATCAAAATCCGTTGCGTAGGTTTAAAGATTTAAGCATACGTAGGGACATAGGAACAGAGAAAGAGACTTTGTTTTATACTATGTAGTGATAAATCGACGGATTTATTCGCAGAATATAATCTGACTAAGTAAGATATGGGCAAGAAATACTTTGAATTTGAAACTCGAAATTTCCCATCTCCTCCTTGCAAAAATGATATATATCTCGGCTGAAATCAGACGACAGTTGTGCCTGCCGCCTGACCTCTCAACCCCAAGAGGAAAACTTGCACCAGAGCCACGTCTTGGGCAAGCAGCACCAACTAGTAGGTAGTTTGGGCCCTAAAAATGTGGAAAAATATCACAATCGGAATGCGATGAACATATTTGTAAAAGTTTTTCCTATTCACTTTTCACAGCAATAAAAGGCAGCCTATGTAATTTCCTAAGCTTTGGTATATTACATTTTTTTCTCATGTGATCATGGTCGGTGCAGTTGTTTACGAGTAAAAACGTAACCAACCGACAGACAGAGTTACTTTCGCACTTATAATATTAGTAAAGATAACTACCGCAAACAATTCCATCCACTTAGCATCAGGAAGTCGACAGCTTGGCAAAGATTATAATGAGTGATCTGAGATATGTGTACTAATGAGAAAATTGTAATAATTAACAACATACTGTACTGTGTCCTTTGAACTGGTATTTACTTATTATTATGTTCACATATAAGTTGACATACACACATATTATTTACCCTTGCATAATTCATGAGCTGTCTCTACTTCTTTTAAATTTTATATACTAGTGTTACAATTTACATAATTATAATATATACTTTAAATACAATCTCCACTGGAGTGATGAGAGTAAATAAATGTCGAACTCGCACCGACTTAAATGCACACCGTCTTCGGGTCTTCGGTTGCCGGAGATGCAATAAGACAGTAGGTAACATATCCCTCGGCCCACGATATACTAGTGTATACGTTTTCGAGTATTTTTGACCTGCTCTTTTTTATTCGTAATTAATTTGATCTGTATATACCAAAATATCTCAGTACTAACGACGAAAGTCTTAAATTAGTGCACGTTGCCAGTGATGACTTATATCATTGAGACGTGGACCCTCAAAATCAAAATCAAAATCAAAATCAAAAATCATTTATTCTGCATAGACCAGTAAACGGCACTTACAAAACGTCAATATAAACAATATTTTATCAAATGCAAATGGACCACCGGTTCGAAACGCGGCCCCGACCTGAGAAGACTCCGGCAAGAAACTCAGCGGGCTTTTCTTTTTTTTTTTGGTCTATTTACAATAGTTTACTTAGTCTAGATACAAAATTTAGCTGAGTAGCAAGTGGAGTGAACAGCTCATTTCCAGGCTTGTTTATCATCCAAATAATCCTGGATTTTATAGTAAGCTTTTTGACATAACTTATTTTTTACTTTTTACTTTTCACTATGGGCCTCGTCAGAAAGCTTAATCTCTCGCAGCAATCTATGAAAAGGGCTATGCTCGAAATTTCTCTACGAGATCCAATCAGAAACGAAGAGATCCCTAGACAAACGAAAGTACCCGACATAGCCCACTGGGTTAGCAAGGTTATGAAGAACAGATGGCTGCTGAACAGATGGTTGTTGAACAGAACAGATGGATGTCGGAAGGTTCTCGAATGGAGACCATATACACGTAGACGAGGTGTAGGATGTAGGATGGCTCCCGCGAAATGGACGGACGATAAATAGTCAGAGGACTTATTACTTCCTTTCTACAGCAAACACTTCCAAATGGTTCGTACTGGGTCTTTGGAAACACACCTTAACCGTTTAAAATATTGATAACTTTGCTATAGAGTAAAAAGTATTTTACCACATTTCATACTTTGAATCGAACTAACTTGAATATTTTCGAAAAAGTTCGGAAGTATTATGTGTATGTATTCTAAAATTAGTTATTTATATCTTTTTGTTGTTGCAAAAAGGTTTATATTGCCGAATTTGTGCACTTTTATGTACCTAAATACTCATAAAAATGACACGGGTACCCTGTCCACTTCACATTTCTGCTTATTTTGTTTTCCGTGATCAGATTTAGTCAGTCGTTTTAGTGTAATCGAGCCGCAAATATTCATTGAATCTTACCTAATAATTATTGTAGTATGGTTAGTTAGTACCTATAATAATTTTTTGAAGTGAGGTTGTCAACCGACCTCTTGGGGCCTACCACCACCGTTTACGAAACAGTCTTATTGCAGGAGCGTTTTGTTTGACATTTTAAGTAATCTTGCTTATATTCGTACCACAACCGTACATTATACATATAAAGTATTCTTGTTTAGCCTTTTTGTGACGTCACTTCCATTTTAGTTCATTCAATTGGTACCATGATGAGATTTTTTAACAAAATTGTTTTTAGTAATATTGTTTTTATGTCAAAATTAGCCATCTTATTAAAGTTGCTCGAAGGCTCGAATAAATCATTTTCATAACCCAAGAAGCAAGGAAACCATATTTATCCATACAAGCTTATAGAATAAAAGCTTTAGCTAACGATTTTACTATCTTTTTTCGTGATCGACGAATACTCCCGTATAACCAGCGAGTAGGTTATTTCGGACTCAAACCGACTAAAGTCGCACGCGGTTTCATCGAAGTAGAGCAATAAGGCATTCCATCACTCCGATGGAGTCATCTTCCTCATATCCGACTTTTAGATAGCCCCCTCGTACCCCGAGGTATGCTTTTAAATACAAATATAATTTGTTTGAAAGATATCAAGTGATTTTTAGATATTTATCAAACAAATACAAATTTAAAGATAAAGTTAACCTACCCTAATACATATTTTACTTCAAAGCAAAACTCTTTTAAAAATACTCTTTTAAAAAAACTTTTTAAAAAGAAATCAATAAACAAAACACATTAGGTATAGGGCTTGACTCTAAAGAGATTTTCCTCCGGTTTTAATAAACCGTCAGAATGCCTCCGGCTATTCTCCGGTAAAAGCTGAAATTATATTTAAAAGTTTAAAAATGGTCATATTCGTGAAGCGATTCCCAGACTTCTTGGTGAAAGCTTCGGAAGCGACCGGGACTAACGCAAGGATGATGATGATGATTTGTGAACATTTTAATTTAGCATTTAGGACATTGACTTATCATCCATAACATAATCACCTTACGAAAAAATTACTCCAAACAAAAAAAATATGTCAAGAATGTAAGAAAAATATAAAGAAGACACTATTTAACTTAACGTAAAATCTCCGAAGTTTTTGAAGAATATAACCGGGTCATTCCGTAAATCTAAAATCTCCGGAGGTTCTCCGATTTATCGTCTACGGGTCACAGCCCTAACGTGAATGATTTATAGCAGGGAATAGACAAAGATTATAAATAGTTCATTCATTTTCGACAGTTGGCAGGAATCAAGTAATACTGTATTGTACACTCATGGTACGAATATGAGTAAGGTTGTTTTCAAGATTGAAACAAGAAAAAGGATGATTGTGTGAGAAAGAGATGGAGCTATATCAATTGTATAGCGCCATCTCTTTCTTACAGAAAATTATGTAATTCGTAAAACGTTTTTGAAAAAATACTTACCTTTTTTAAATAACTGGCAGAATATTAAGTCAAAAACCATGAATATTCAAAAAAGAAAAAAATATCAATGAGCAATCAAACAGGGCCGTAGTGAGTATATAACTATAAATTCAAACAGAGCCGGTGCAAGGGACCTTCTTGATGATAATTTTAGAAGAACCGGGTGGGTCTTCTAAAATTTTATATTCATTTCATGAAATGGCTGGCGCTAGCTCAAACGCGCAACGAAAAAGATGACGGTCCACCCGAAGTCACTTACAACTTGATGCCATTCGAGACTTTTACTAAAGGCTCTCGGGTCACGATTAGATAGATTAAAGTTCTTTAGTTCATGGCATTCGAAGTGTCCAAAAATGAAAAAACTCCACATTATTTTTTGGACAGCAGTGGAATTTTTCATTATTTAATAATTTATCCACCTCTGCCTGCCCCTCCGTGAGTTTATGTTATGTTATTAATTTATGTGTTGTTGAATTCATTATTCTCCTCAGGAGAATTTGTGTGATTTTTTTTTAAAGTCTATGCATATATATATGTATAATTATATGTGCACGGGGGCGAAGTCAGGGCGCGCAGCTAGTTTGTATATTATTATAACAATCGTTGCTATGGAAACGGACATCATAGACATGCGCACTGTGTCTCTATCACACACATCACATTCTGTCTTTCATTCACTTTTGTCTTTTAGATAGGGAGATAATAGCTTGGATTTTATTAAATGAGGCTGATAGATTTCTTGCTGAGCGGTAATCGAACCCGCTTCCGAATGCTCTATCGCTACGCCACAGCAGTCACCAAAATAAATAATGATAATAACAGAGTTGTGACATATTTGAAATACTTGTATTTAAAATACAAATACAAAATACAAAATACGTATTTTGGATTTTGTACTTAAGTACTTTTTTTAAAAAGTATTTTGTATTTTATTTGAAATACTATTCGAGACGTATTTTGTATTTGTAAAATGCTTTGTAAAATACAAAATACTTTTTTATTCTTAGCTTCATTTTTCTGAAGCATTCCGCGATTCAGTAAAAACAAAAAATGCCCGCTAGTGGCGCAGCAGCTTCTATGCGCAAAATGAGAGATGAAACAAAATGCATATACTTCTTCTTCTTTTCTTAAAATGGCTTCTGCAGCAGGATAGCCGCAATTTTGCCAGTCTCTAGTAAATGTAAACTTTTATAAAATTAATGGCGAGACGCCAATGTCAAGTTTCAAGTTTTAAAAAAGTCTTCCAGAGCCACGTTAGCCACGCCAGTAAATTCGTTTCCGTGTGTCCGCCCCCCACGAGATCAGGTAGTCGATCAGGACGTGTGGTTGAATTTTAGGGGGCAAAAGAATAATGCATATAAAACCTGACCCCTCTTGACAATTCTCAAAGTCAGTGTTACGTTTTGCAGTGTTGACAGCTATTTCATTATTACTGTGTTGTTCGCTCGAAATGTCTTTAAAAAAATGCCAAAACAAATTGTATTTAAACAATATGCCGTGTAGGCTATAAGACATTATTTTAACGATTCGTATTCAAGTGATTATGAATGTATAAATGACAAATAAAAATACAGAAATAGAAAAATATATTTATAAAAAACCAGTATGATTATGCGTCCACACAGACGCAACATGTCAGATGCTCTTTTTGAAGATTTAAAAAAAATAGAAGATCAAAAATTCTGAAAACCAGTAATTTTACCATAAAGTATTTTATATTTCAATAAAGTATTTTGAAAATACATATTTTGTATTTAGTATTTAAATACAAAAGTCAAAAGTATTTTGTATCTTGTATTTGAAATACTATATTAAAAAAGTATTTGCATTTTGTATTTAAATACTTTTCGAAAAGTATTTTGTACATCTCTGGATAATAACCCCCTCATGGTTTTCATACACAATCTAGATTTGATTTTTTTTATTTAAAATAGGGACAATAAAAACAATCAGGTTTAATTGATTAAATTCTATTATTACATAAACCAAATAGGTACTTTTATTTTACAGGTGATTTTCGATGTACGAGTATAAAAAGTGATTATAATCTTAAAATAAACTTTTATGTAGCCAAACACTATTGGAAAGGGATGTTGTTTGTTCAATTGAATTGTCTTATGGCTTTAATTGGACTCCTACTTGTCCGATAACATCTTCGAATCAGTTGCATGAATTTATAATCCAATCACTGGCAATCAACATCTAGAACATGAAATTTGATGTTACATACATAGTAGATACAAGTGAGGGGCCTAACAGAAACTATATAATTATACCTATATTGCATTTACCTAGGTCTCTACAAATGTCTGTTGAGAAATGGTCCTTCGCCGGAGGCTTTAATTCATCACACTGGATATAAACCAATGTCTTTGCGATTAGGAAGTAGCATCAATTTATACATTCCGCATTATTTCCTCCAACATAAAGGGTTCACATTGCTCTCGTAACTGCGTAGCTGTTTTCATAAATGGACTCGGCGTTATGAGTTTCTAAACACCAAATATTTCGTATACAATCGCCATCCAAACAGTAGAAATTTGTAGGTACTAATCATTAGAGTTTATAATTATTTATTCTATGAGTTCACATAATTAAACACGGTACCTACACTTACTTCTTAGGACAAGATAATGATTTATTGAGACGTATTTTCCATAATCATTTCAATAAAACTATGTACAGCTTCTTGTTGTTTTTACTGATTTTTGATTGACGTTTATCTAATCTATCAAATTGAATGAACAATATGAAGGTGACGTCACAAAACTGCCGAGTCAAGAATGTGGTTTGCAATCTTGTTTTAAAGAGATTATGGTACCAAAACATGAAGTAAGGTTGAAATGGTGGTAAGGCCCGTCACGGTAACACCTGGTCAAGCCATAACTGATTTAACTAAACCCATTTAGTAACTAAATTAAAATACTCTAGTAGGTACTAATACTCTATTGAAAATTTTATTGAAAGTTTATTCAAATTATCTCACATGTAGAAACACGTGGTACTTATCCGTATATGGTTTAATGCCCTTTTGATAGTAAGACTTTTTAAATTTTATTGCCTACTTTTCTGGTTAATAAATTGATTTAACGTATTCTTGAATAAATTTGGCGTTTGATGAACTGTGTTGCGGATATAGAGCGTTTGATTTTAGCGTTAGAGGTCAAGGGTTCGATTTCCGCACAGTGTAATATGTGCTATATAAGTATAATTTATATACATAAATGTTATAATGTAGCGTATTTTGTAGGACCATAGTTGTTTTGCTAAGCAGATCTTTTCATTCTTTTAAACGTGATTGACTTTCAAAATATATAACTAACTAACTATATAACTTTAATAACCCGTGTCTTTTAATCAATGATATCATTTCCTGATTAGGAATTCTGATCATCATCATCATCATTTCAGACATAAGACATCCACTGTTGACCTCTCCCATTGACCTCCAATCCGGCCGGCTGGAGGCGGTCTGCATCTAATCTCATTAAGGTCGGGTCCTTCTTCGAATATTTTTCGCAATTCCGCCTAATATTAAATTCGGGAATTCATGCCCACTTGAAAGAAACAACCTGTATATATTACATTGTTACTTTAATAAAGTAATGTCATTAAATTTATCGAATGACTCATGTATTACGAAACCAGGTGACCTACATATGAGGAGTACCTACCACTGTTCTAGTAAAAAAAACTTGTTACTGCATTTCGTTATAGCCAACCAATATTCAACTTTATTTCTCTCATGATCAATGTCACAGTTATAATCACATTTTAACCAACGACATAAAAACGACGGGAGGATATAAGTTTCACGTTTCATTGTCAGTGTGTGTGTATATTGTGTGTGAGAGTATGAGTGTGTATACACACACTATAGAACAAGTAATAACCGTGGTAAGAACAATAAATAAATATGTATCTATTCTAAAACATTCTATACTCTAAACTTGAAATTTTGCTGGTCCCAGGTTCAAATCCTAGCCACTAAATGCATGAGCCTTTTAACACCCTAGCTTACCTACCCTTCTAGACGAATAATAATAATCCGTTTATAGAATATTGATGTATACATAATTATATTTATTTATTTAATACACTTTACAACTATCATTATCGGTGTCTCTAATTCATCAGCCGGGGTGTGAGGAATTTGCCAGAGGTCACCTCAACCTTGGCAACTGATGATCCAAGATGCCCGTGCGGTTTTGGTCACACACACACACACACACACGCACACAGACATACACACAATACAATACAAGTGCACGGAAGGTATTCTTTATGAAATAAAATATAGGATATAGGATTATTGTCCCTACGAAGGAAAGTTTTTAAGAATTTGCGGCGACGATACGCTGAAGAGACATATTGAAGTCAAGTAGACAACTGTTGGATATAAACCTCTTCAGATCACACTAGGCAGCTTTTTTAAACGATAAAACTCTTCTATAACAGTTGGTACAATGCCGGACTGTACATTAAATAAATAAAACAGCTTACATATGCCTATATTTCTGTTTGCATATACCCTAGTATAAGCTTCGTGTCTGCAAAAACCGGCTGGAATCCAAATTGGCTTTCGCCCAGCTTTGCATGGCATTTGTCTTATTCTGTTATGAATGATGACGCTTTGTTCATCAACATTGTATCATTTTTGATTATCAATAAAACATTTTGTACAGTGGTCTACAGAAGTTCGTAAACAGAAAAAGATACGATCCACTTAGTATCGAAATCTATTGTAACAGAATGAAATACAGA
This sequence comes from Pelosia muscerda, assembly GCA_963691645.1. NCBI lineage: Eukaryota > Metazoa > Arthropoda > Insecta > Lepidoptera > Erebidae > Pelosia > Pelosia muscerda. Next base: position 3,950,010 of record OY829103.1, read on the forward strand.
TAACGTTCGTGTTAACAAAGCATCTACCACGCAATAGGAATATGAGAAAGAAAAAAGAAACAATTATTTCCTTTTGATGAAATTTTGAGGCATTATTAAGCTAACTTTTTTAAATCGATTTGAAATTGGAAGAAATATAAATCTAGAAGTAACTTCACGGAACGTGACCAGTCTCTCACAGGGAGTGGTTTCCCAAGCGACTATAATATGGGGCTCTTCAAGAAGGGCATTAGAAGATTACTACAGGGTAGGCAGCACGAGTGTAACACCCCTAGTGCTGCAAACGTCCATAGGCCACGGGTGGGATTGATTAGAAGGGCTCATCAGAACACTCACCATGGTAGAGACGGTATATATATCACGAGTGAACGAAAACGATAGTAGGTACTTATATATTTTGACCTAATTTGGGCACTAAATATAAAAAGTCTTGTTTAGTTAGACAATAATTTATTTTTCCAATGCATATTTTTTTAGTAAGAACTTACATATTATGTAGTATTGGGTAGAATAGAACAACTTTGCAATCATCCACATTGTCAAGATTATAAATATTCAGAAAATTATGTTCTGGTTAGTACTGTCAACCGAAGTTACTTGTATTCCTTTAACCCCACCTGCAAAGTTAAATGTTAAACGAGTTGGGTTCTCGTCGGTAGCGTGACATCTAGGATTCGACCTTTGATCGTATGGATAACTCCTAAACATCTAGATATCCTTAAAGATATCCTTATGTATTATTAGTATGAACTTTAAAATAAAATCTAGAGGACAAATTGTGTTTACTCAACGAAACGAAAATATTATTGGTACACGAGCAAAGTCTAAATAAAACGTTTATTCATTACCTGCACAACAAAGTTTATGATATCTATATACATAAAGGTACAAACAGATAAACAGCCATGGAAGCTAATAATATTTATATTAGTAGAAGGTTAATATGTCGTTGTACATAATAATTGGAATTCGCAGAGAATGCAAATATTTCTGTTTGTCCAATATTTTTAAAAGTGATATTTATTTAAGCTTAGGTGACTTCTTTTTTCGTGCGCATTTCCCGACAAATATCCTTCTTGCTGGCAGAGGCAGTTATATCGCACTCAAACCAACTAAATCCGCACGATACCTCTTAATTGGAATTAGGTTCTCCTTCATCTTACAACAACACATAAATCTAGGCCTGTTTTTTAATATTTGTCAACCATTGTCAAAACAATGATATTACAATAAATGCCATTAAATTTTCAATCTTACGGCAATGCTGTTAAAGTTTGAAATTCAATGACATTTTTGTAATCTCATCGCAAGTAAACGATTCATTTAATATAATTAAATGAATTTCATTGCTGATAAAGCCGAAAATTCAATGCCAGTTTTTGTAATTCCAGTGGTTTTTTCAGTGGCCAACCAGAATCTAGTGGTTTAGTAGTCGACTTATTGATATTTCTAACTCTCTCCTGCTATTAACAACATTTTAAAGCTATCAAGTACTCAAACAAACTATTGTATAATGAATTAGATTGAAAACATAATTATACAAGTCGAGTGATCGAGTGTGCAAAACGTCAGAACATTCCTCCTGTAAGGGTCTACGGGTTCAACTCCCGCCTTGGACGGTCAATTTAACTATTGAAGACATACCAGACTTCCTTCTAATATTAAAGTGATTTTATCGTTCCTACCCAATATATTTTGAGCCCTGAAAACCCCGAAGCATATCAATCAATCAATTAGCTTATGGCAGTTTATTGCTGGACACAGGCCTCTCCCAATGTGCGTCAATATTATGTAACATCGTCGTTCAATATTGTAAATAATAATTATTTATTATTTGCATACATAATACAAGAGACCACTAATTGACAAGTAATTATATAAACGCATTCTTGGTAAGACGACGGTGCGTTGACTTCAAATAGAACAACATAACATGAACTCACGTCTATATCCCCGAAGGGATAAGCAGAGGTGCTAGCACCCACATTTCGCCAGTTTATGATTAGGTCCCAATGTAATAGGTGCCGTGCCTATTGCTATTAGCCGGGCACTTATAAACCTGCGATAAATACACACATAACTTCGAAAAACATCGAAAAGTCATTGGTGTGTGCCATGGTAGAACCTGGGATCGATCCCGAGACCTCGTCTCAGCAGTCCATTACCTATTCCACTAGGCTACCGCGGCTCCACACACAATTATCGATAATATGTTAGTCATCATCCTTGCGGGAATCCCGGTCGCATCCGAAGATGTCATTTCGGAGACCTGGGTACGCTTTTTTCTAGTCTAAATACGCCGCAGCTGAACATCGATATTTTCCGTGAAGCGGTGAAGCAAGGTACCATCTGGCCTCCAAAACCTATGGCATTATATCGTTAGATCAGTTGATGAACTTTTCAGGCCTACCCGTAATGACTGCCATAGATGTACACGAATAGACCAATACAAATAGCGATGAAAAATTATCGATAATATGTCGATTGAAATACATCACTATATACTTAATACTTTTAATGAAATAAATTATAAGCGTTTCGAAAATTTTCAAGGACAAAGTTTGGAGGTGAGACTGTTATAAACGTCGGAGATTTAAGCTACACGTAGGCGCAGAAATACGAATATTTTGAGATCAATATACATTTCAAGATATGAAACGACTACCATTTATGCCTCTCCGACCATGGCTTAATAAAAGTAATCGAAACATGGCGAAAAAAAAAAAAATAGCAAGTCTCAAATTGCAATATATTCGATAAAAGTAGTTTTGCTCCAATAGTTGGTCAAAGTTAACTACCTTTTAAGAGAAGGGCAATTATTCAGGCCGCACGGCGGCGGCCGCATGCTCGGGGGCTAGACGAGGTCACTGTGGTTCCTATATCCGAAGGTGGTCATCTCGAGAAACATGGTCTGCCGGGGTGCGAGCGATTTGTTCGTTACTATGACTCCTTTGGCGACTAGAGACCTAAAGACGGTTCGAGTCCAACATAACCTCTCTCATCGGCTCCGGTGAGATTGGCATTCGTGGGGATTTCACACACAGAAAAAAAGGGTAATTTTACCAATTTTTACCTAGGTGTGTATTTTGGGTGAATTGAACGTGACCAAAACATATGCGACATTGATTTGTTGTTGGTAACTACTACTTGTAAACATTACTTCCTAGTTGACATATCAGGCTCGTTTTAATATATTAAATAATATACTCTTGGAAACGACCTTGAACTTCTTTGACATCGTACTAAATATATTGATCAAGTAGTAGTTAAGCACATATTACGTACAATATCAGCCAGGCCTACTATAAATTATTAAAACAGGTCTAAAATTGAACGGCGCGGTGGTCATATTACCAACTGCAAAATAATTTGTAATCCGATATAAATATATAGCATTACAAAGTTGCATTTGCATTTGGTAGAATATCAGCCGTTCAATTGTTGACCTGCTTAGACTATGGAATGGGCCCAGATATCGTTTGCTTGGCGTTTGCCACTTCTGGAAGAAAGGAAGAGGCATTTTTTACATAGGTATATTTTTGGCAACATTTTTGAGTTGATGTCGTTGTGAAGTAATTTCTTTGACGGCAGCGCCGCTACTCACAGAGAGGGCTCGACATAGGTGACAACGTCCCCTCCATCGAATGCAAATTGAAGAGAATATACCATGGGATGATCGTAGAAAATGAATAAGAATAATTCCTATTTAAATTTATATCGATATATGAATGAAACGCGCAAGGTCAACTATTCTCAGATTATTATTCAGGCTATTGTTTCTGAGTTAATTATATTATTACTGTTCAGATGCTATTCTATAATAATTAAGGAAAATTCCTGAGGTATTTATGATTTCAAGTAAAGATCGGTTTTTCCTATCAAGGACAGAGGAAGTACCTTCAGAATAAGGTGAAGTTCGTTTAATTGTTAAAATTATGCCTCAGTTCGAGGTCAACTTTACTGTCTTTAGCTATGATTTGATTAAATGAATTAAGACGAAGTTATTGAACTGTTTACAGAACTAAGTAGTCTTACGTGTCCGGAAGTTTTCTTACGAGACCTGCTACTCATATAGAAGAGTCAAGTGTATATTTATTCATACTGTTTATATTATAGAAATATATATAGCTATATCCTATATATATATATATAGGACCGCGGTAGACTATTGGTATGGGTAATGGACTGCTGAGACGAGGTCTCTGGTTCGATCCCAGGTTGCATGATGCACGGTGCACGATGCACGATGGCACACACCAATGACTGCGATGCTTTTCGAAGTTTTGTGTGTATTTATCGCAGGTTTATAAGTGCCCGGTAAATGGCAATAGGCTCGCCACCTATTACATTGGGACCTAAATATAAACTGGTGAAATGTGGATGCTATAACCTCTGCCTACCCCTTCGAAGATATAGGCGTGATATTATAAAAAATATAGCTATATTTTTTATATCACAGTGGCAGATAAGCATACGACTCACTTGATGGGAATAGGTTAATGTGGCCTATGTCGTCACACGGCTGTCGACACTATAACAACCCGATTCTCCTTCTTATAGAAGTAAATACTAGATAGTTCTTTTATAAATCATGAGACTAGACTAGATTATTATGCCTGGTCCTAAATTACGCCTACGCACCGTTATGTTAGAACAGACAGTATACCGTCGTCAGCGTTTTAGTTTAGATTCGATCCTAGCCTTTATATTCCCTGACCGAGTGCCAAACTCTATGCTGCTCACAAATATTAAGCCATTATGAAAGTAGGGCAAAAACGCGCTAGGCTGTAGTGAGATTGAACGGGCCACTGCGAATACGTGTATTAGCTTCTCTGCGAACGATACGAGACGAAAATAGAAATTAGGAATGTTTTTCCAAGTGTTATTCTCGAAGTTAGAACTATTGGAAGACTTAATATTAGTTGAAAACAAATTTCTTTCTGTGATAAAAGAGTAGGTGTATTTTAGCGTCGCATATTTCTACGCTTTTACACATAATTATTTCAAGAGAGTCCAAATTTACTTTGTATTATTTTTCTGTATTTATTCGTGTTTTGGTTTGAGGAATGGAAACCCTACAATCTAGGTCAGTGAATTACTTATTTTAAGGTTTATTTTGATGATAATAAACACGACTAGGTACCTACTTTCAAAGATGTAATAAAAATATAACAAAGACTTAGTCATTTCGTCAAACAACCCGAGAGTTTTCAAAATCAATTGTAATGTTTATGCAATGATTGATGAAGTCACAGTGCACGAACAGTGGACTCCGGACTCTGAGGTGTAGGCCTCGGATAAGACCGGGACCAACGCAAAGATGATGATGATGCTTGAATTCTTCATTATTTTCTTCTTTTATACAACCAAAAGAACGGTCAAAAGTGTATTATTTTCACTTACGTCATACAGTGTTTCCTGATGGATACCGCAATGAGCGGTGGCGCCTCGGATGTCGGAGGTCGCAGAATGACCTCCATCTTCCATGAGTATGGACCTGGAGGTGACGGGTGGAGCCACCTACATAGTATATTGAATAATAAGGAGCTCTCCTTATTATTCAGTATACACCCATCACCCTATCACTCTAACAGAAGCCGACCGTGGTGGTGACCCCATACCGGTGGTTAGACGGGGACACCGTGGTGACCGTGGTCCCGAAGCGGGTCATTTCGAAAGAGTGATCTGCCGGGGTGCGGGCTTCCCTACTATATCTCCTACGGCAACTAGAGACCCAAAGACGACGTGAGTTTTAGTCGGTTCGAGTCCGACATTACCTTTTTCACTTCCTTCAGTGAGAGAGAGAGAAAAATGTGTTTCCTATTGGATGGTGGACACAGCCTTATAATAAGTACTTTTAATCGTATCATACGTCTTAACACTACTGGCAGTCGTCAACAAACTGTGCGTAACAAATTCATGTGTAGGTATGTAATTGCAAAGGCTTGTGATTAGCGAATCTATGCATAGGTACTTACGAATTTATGAATGAGTAAGTGTTTCCAAACATAGGACAACCATATTGTAGTTCAAGCTGATCTAACCTGCCTAATCAAGTGTGTGTATGTGTGTGTAATACGAACAGTTCAACTAGGTCTAACTACAGAATTTCGATATTGCCATTAGGTTGTGGAGGTCAGGTGCCAGTTCAGTTCATCTTAGGTAGACTAGAAAAGCCGCAAAAACTTTAGCAAAAACTTCAGAGAATCAACTGTTGTAAAAATATCATTTCATTTAATTAGTTTCGGCGATAATTTGGATAAGATCATTAGGTATTCTTAGCATTTCTTAGAGCCTACAAAACATATTTACTGTTATTTCATTATGCGTATTATCCACATAATACCTGTCAGTGCTAACTGGTTCACCTATCAATTCACGTAAGAGGCTCTATTGCAAGTTTTCGTCTCAGATATGTTCAGCTAGATAGTAGAGTGGATCGCGGGCGCCAGAGATTGAGCGCGACCGGGATTGCCACCATTGTATAATGATGTCGATGATGATGAAATGTATATTCATAACAACCGAAAATATACGTGTCTCTTGCAAACAAGCCAAAGTAAACCTTTTAAACTGTTTATTCTACTGATCATATGATAAAACGTTTTGTTGACCCTAAAAATATGGAGATGTTAACATTATTATTAATTATGACGTTATTATTAATGTTTACTTTTGTATTTATTTATATTTCCTGGTAGCGTCAAAAAAATATGATTACAAATAGCCAGCTGTAATGCATTAGTTTTAAAATAAAATCACGTTTGACTTTTCAGAGAAATTACAATATGAACAAACCATCTCTGATTTCCTTTTTACAGTTCCAGATATTAATGGAAATGTTAATTGAAAACGTTATAAAAATAAGAGAGGAAAATTAATAATTGAATAGCAGTAAATACATTACTTTGTGAATTTTTAAAATACATAAAACTGACAAGCCTATTTCCCTCTGGGGTAGGCCCTTGTCACATTTCTCCATTTCACTCCATCCAAATTCATCCTAGATCATTTGGATGATAAACAAGCCTGGAAATGAGCTGTTGACTGTTGTTGTTGTTATTGTAGGTATCTGGACTAAGTATCTAAATGTTTATAAATAGACAAAAAAAGCCCGCTGATATTTTTACCGAAGTCTTCCCGAGTTACGAACCGATGCGATGGTTGACTTGCTAACTAACTAATTATATAAATTTAGTCGTTCTGTAAGTTCCGTTTAGTTTATACAGAATGAATGATTTTATTAAAACCAGTATTTATTAGTACCAGTGCAAATAACCATTTTCATCTATACAAATATTTGCACTGAGTGGGGATATAACCCTTGCCTCCTGCGTTGCAGTCGCGTTCACTACCACCACGCTACAAAGGCTGGTGGGACCTATATAACACCAAAAAATTTAGTTAAAATACTACTTTGAATCATCGTCATCAGCCCGCGGCAGTCCACTGCCATAGGCCTCTCTCATGACACGCCACTTAGCTCGGTCTTCCTCCACTCCCCACCAGCCACTCTGCGTATATCGCTCCATTTAGTCGCAGGGCGCCCCACACTACATTTGCCGGTTCACGGTCTCCACTCAAGGACACTACTTCGAATACCTGTGCAAAAAAACCAAAGAGTTAAGACATGAAACTTCCTACTAAATGTGTTTAAGTTCTTAACCTTACCCATAAGTTGTAAAGTCAAGTTGGCTCAAGCCACTTAAATTATGCCAAACAGTTTTTGTTATGAAGTCAGCTAACTCGGGTCTTTTATGTTGTTTGGTATAAACTATATTTTTATGACAATGTTTTATAATTTAGACATAGAGTTCTTGTTTACTGTTAAGCTGGAGTAGGAGAGCTTGACTATATAATAATAATAACGTTTATTTCTCACAAAAATACAATAGAATGTAATTTTAGAATTTAGAAATTTAGAATCCTGTATCTCAGGTTACCAACCCCTGGCCAGCATGTAATTTATGATTCAGGATGTGTAAATATACGTGTGTGCGTATGTGTGTGTGTGGCCGCTTTCCAAGGTATATACTCTTTAGATCTCTTGCCCTCGGTGATTCTTTGTGGGTACTACCCGATGCATGTGTATTTTCAACTATCATTCAATAGCCTATATCATTCTACTGCTGGACATAGGACTCTTCCAATGTTAGGAGGATTTGGCCCTGTTTTTTATAGCGCGAAAAATTTCCGCCAGAGCCAGTTGGGCAGGTTATGTCGGACTCGAACTATACTAAAGCGCACGCTGTCATTCGGGTCCATAGTTGCCGGTGGTGAGATAGTAACCAACATATCCCTCGCACCCCGGCAGGCTCCGGCTATCTCTTTCGAGATGGCCCCCTTCAGGTGTAGGGAGCACGGTGTCTCAGTGTAGCCCCCGAACCTTTCAGCTAGGGTGACAGGCGGCCCGTCACCCCCAGGAGGTTTTGGCCCAATGCTTCACGCTGAGGTGTTATTTCGAGTTTTCTTTCTCTACCAGTGATATCGTCTGCGTATTTTGCCGTTTATCGCGGGATGATAATATTCTTTCTCGGCCACAACACGGATATTTCCTTTATTTATTATCTTTTTCATTGGATCTATTGAACAGAAAGGGAAATATTTACCAAACAAATGAACGTAAAACGCTATGCTCTAAAATAAATACATTTGTGTGCACAAAACGCATTATTGATTTTGCTAACATAAATATTCATACAAATACGTGTATCTTTTTTATTCATGACACGTCAATTTGACTTCACCCCGCCTGATGGTAAGCTCAAGGCGAAGTCTCAAGAAGGAGCGTCACCATTACAAACACGTCAAGTTAACCTAGTGATTAAACCATTTTATATAACATTTAAATTGGAAACATCAACACACAGGAAAACTGAATTAATCAGGTTCTGCTTATACTCAATCCTACATTATATAAGCTCTGTTTTTCAAAGCCTTTGCCCTAATTATATAGGTACTAGTTGTCCAATATAACGGTTATTTTTATCGAAAGTGATGTGTGTGGGTGTATGGTGCGTAATAAAATGGGTTCTAACCAACTTCACCTGCAAGCCAGTACACGTTGAATATCGAAGCTCTGGTGCAAACTTTCATCTCGGGTTGGGAGGTCAGGTGGAGGAGAACCTCATGTGTTAAAGACATTTTTGGTAGTTCCGGTGACAGACCAGTTACCGTAGGTGTCTGTAGGAATTAATTATATGCAAATTCCGGAAATAAACCGGTTGAAGCTGGCCTGTGAATAAAAATATATTAATCATTTCCTGTTTTAGTCTCGATGTACTTGGACTTGTTATATGCATATATCACCTACATTCTTTCTTGAATATTCATGATTGTAGACATATTCCATACTGCTATATCTTCAACAATAATAAGTCTAAACTTGTATAATGTTCATTATCTTATTGATAAATTAGCCAGGGCACTGCTGGATATAAGCCTCTCTCAATGTGTGACATTGCTGCTGATCTTCAGTTCATCGCATTCAACCTGTCCCAGATGCCTTTTTCAGCTGGTCAGTTCAGTAATTTAGAGAGGCCATAAGAGAATCGAGTAGAGTCGTACAAAGCGCTGATCAAAATCCACGTGGACGGAGCGGGTAATATTAATAGAAAATACGTTCATTACATCTCTCTTGGTTCATATAGGTAGTTTGATCACTATTGAAGTGTGTTAGTCAATAAAATTAATTACAATATATTGATCACGGTCCGTATCAAATTACGGTTGACTGCACTTGATTGCACATGAACACAGCAGCCATATTTATTTTATGTTATTATCAATGTTATTATATTTTTTATATTTAGTCACGTCATAGAATTTGTGCCGGCCCATGTCTTACCTTGTGGTGTCGTATAAGGCAGAATATTTGTATGCGCAAATATTTGCATTGGTCTGATCGTGCCTCGGAGAGCACGTTAAGCCGTCGCTATCACCCCCGCCAAAGTCGGTGGAGGTGCTTATGTCGGACGCGAACCGACTAAAACGCACGCCGTCTGTGGGTCTTTGATTGCCGGAGGTGAGATTACTAAGACGTCGTATCGTAGGTCTTCTGCACTGAGGACATAGAAACTCTCTTAACTTAAATGAAATGAAAATAAAAATCTTGAAGTGAATTTTGTCTTGTATACAATTTCAATAAAGTTTTTCAAAGTCAGTATTAACTAATGCGTCAGCCGGGGGACGGGTTCAGCGAGGGATATGCCAGAGAGACTACCTCACCCGGCTCTATACCGATAAATAATACGATGTCTATAAGCATTGATTTAATAATCGATTGACGATTAAAGATTTCGAATCTATTTTGGATCGCATCTCCAAATTTTACACTAGGATACAGCACTGATTACATTCGTATTCGTTCAATGCACGTCATAGTGTAGAATAATGTTGGAACAATGACGATTGACTGTGGGTTTCGCATACTAAGTACATGCACCAAAATATGCGGGCCAAATGCGATGCATATCGCAAAGGTTAAAGGACTACATCAAATTCATTGCAATGAGTTGTGAAGGTGAGTCGATAGGCTTTTCTTAATATTAATTTTGATTTTGGGGTATTTTAACCCATGAAATGCTGACTTGGCGCTGTGGACGATGACTTGCATGCCAATGGGCTTACTACCGTGTGAAGTGGAGAAAAAGAAGCCCAACGCAGATTTTTGTCTTAAAGCGGCATAATAGTCTTTGTTCTCATCTGCTTCGTTTTGCCAGGGATGTGAGTTTGTTTGGGTCCTAATACCGAGGTGAGACATTAGAATGCCCTCCAAGGGTAAGATTGTGAGCCCCCTAGTATTGCACACTTCCACAAGTCACGGTCACCTTCTATAAAGCGGATTATGGACTTGTTTACCATCTAAGGGTTATAAATATATCAGTTTATTTAGTACAGTACAGCTATCAAAGTACAATTGGGGTATCTATTTAATAAATAGTTAGGATAATAATTAATAATTTTAGTTATATCCTCATCGTGCCTCTAAACTTCTTTTAGGGACTATTGACGATACGGACGATTTGTTATTCACATTCTAGAACCCATAACACAAGCTAGTTGAGCTATATTTACTTGAGTCTAGGTGGTGTTGTGTACAGTTGGCACCAAAAGTTCCTGGACACCTTAAGATCTCTTTGATCTTAAGACCAATCTTTTGAGAGCCGAAGTCTAATAAAAACTAAACTCAAGCAAGTAGTATCTTAAACTTAATAACATTAATAGTAGATCAATTATCCAGTAACTTTTAAGACTAGTAGTTGTGTAGTGGCATCATTATACAATTTTTATTTCAAATTATCCAAGAACTTTCATAGCCAACTGTACATAGTCCTAGAATATTTATTATTATATCATAATTAGTTATTTATTTTCTTATTAGCCCTTCTAATAAAAGTCACATCAAGGAATACTATAACAAATTTTGCAACACATGTATTAGAAGTAGTTCGTTCGTCGTAAAATTACACAATTCAGGTCAATATCACGAGTACTGCTGTTCGTTAGCAGGCGACGGGCGTGTGACTCAGTAGCTCCAGAACAGCTGCTTAGGCATTCGAGGCAGATTCCAAGGTCGCATGTGGACTGACTGTTAATGGGCCCATGTATTCGCTTTTGAATTTGTTCGGTGGAACTCATATCTTCATAAATGTCCAAAGATCGTTATGATAAAGAACTAATTGATATGCCTCGTTGGTTCCCGGTGGATTACAATAAGGACATCCCATTTCATCCCACGAGTATCGCAGTAGTAGAAGGTATATAGTTATTCACTGAGCGACACCATTGTAGCACTGAACGTGTTTGCAATGGTGACCCTCTTTCATGAGACTTTGCCTTCAGCTAAACATCAGGCGAGGTGAAGTCAAATTGGCGTGCCATTGATTAAAAATAACTCCATTTGACAGTAAACATACAGCCCCAAGTGTCGGCCTGATGGTAATTCGGAGCACATCCGAAAATCATTTGTTTTTATATCACTAAGTGGGGTAGACAAGCACGCGGCCCTCGTGATGGAAATATGGTTAGCGTGGCCTATGGACGTTTGCAACACCAGGGACGGCACATTCGTGCTGCCGACCATGAGAGTGGAGACCAGAAGAGGGGAGGAGAGAAGGTTAACAGAGGCTCTGTGCTGTCAGTGTAGAAGACAAATAAGGGTTTCTCGGTCTTCCCACTGACAACACAAAACCTCTCAGTGAGCTCTGGCTGTACTCAATCCCAACACATCATGGCGTCTCATAATGTCATGTCTCACCTGTTCAATGAGGTTTCTGAAGCACACAAATCATACACGTAATATTATTCTAATTAAAATAATAATAGTCAATAATTATGTTCTTAAGGTAAAATACGTTGATGGCATAACATATAATTGTTGACTTAGTTATGTAAAATACACACTTAACATAAACGATATTTAATTATGAATAATTTATTTTTTGGACTATTCTTATAACTTTTTATATAAGACTACAGGACATTATGTAGTTCGTTTGGCTCTATTAAAGTAATCTGAGTTTTTTGGTTCATTCTAGCTCATTAGTACTTAGGTTTTTGGATAACAATACTATCAACATTACAATAATTACAACACTAACAATATTATCATAAAGGACACAACTCACTTGCGGGTAACCGCATTGCCGACAATTTTAAATGATTCCATACGAACTTTGACTTTTGACAATTATATTTTATTGGCGTCTTATTCATTTGATGACACTATTATATACTATTATTATTCTCAAGCTTAAATGAATATAATATATGATAGTTTGAACTGTGTACTTTAAATTCTGGCGTTACACCGAATTGCCGGCATGTATACTGTTTAATTACTAAACAATCTATAATACTAAATGTTTAATAATAAATGTAACGGCCATCTGAAGCAGCAATGGCTGACCGGACACCTCTATTGAATACGAATGTCTTATTACAAAAACCATAAAGGCCTAATGCGGAGGTATCACAACCATTTTCCGCTACAGAATAATGACACAAGTATACAATGAGAATGTTGTTATAATAAATTCCTTTGTGCCTAGATAGAGATAAAAACACTTTGACCTGAACTCAAGATAAGTTCCTTACAGCCACATTTCCCCAACCATTGTATTAGGTCCCACGCAATATAATTATGGCTGTATTCCAGGCACTATTGTTGGCTCGAGCCATTCGTCTAGGGCTGAGTCTGGACTGTATATATCTATTTGATGTTAGACAGTCCGGAATAGGAAGATAGCAAGAGATCGGGTGACCCTAATTCGTTTCCACCGGAAACCACGCGGTCGAAATAATATTAACTTTTTAATAAAAATAAAGAAAAATTGTTTTTCAAAATTGCCGGCATCTGTACCTACCACAGTACAGACTGTGACTGTACTATTCGATCTCAGGTTTTACCATGACACACTAATGACATTTCGATGCTTTTCGAAGTTATGTGTGTATTTATCGCAGGTTTATAAGTGTCCGGTTAATGGCAATAGACTTGCCACCTATTACATTTGAGACCTAAACATAAACTGGCGAAATGTGGGTGCTAGAACGTCTGCCTACCCCTTCGGGGATATAGAGTTTACTTTGAGTTTATGTTATGTTATATTCATTTCGGCTTGAGACTAAATCAAGACGGAATTTCGAACTATTTTTTTGGAGAATTGACATTTTGATACAATAACAAAACATATCCGCAGTTACTACAGTTTACCCAGTGTGTCACTAAAGTAAACTTCCTAGTTATTGCAACTAGTTTAGGTACTACAACAACTTCCCCTTAACATAAATACCGTGATAACTAGTTTGCCACAACTCGTTACAACTGAACCAACACGTTATAATACCGTGACATAATCACTACATAGTATAAAATAAAGTCGCGTTTTCTGTCCCTATTTTTCTTGTCCCTTTGTATGCTTAAATCTTCAAAACTATGCAACGGATTTTGATGCGGTTTATTTTAATAGATAAAATGGTTAAAGAGGAAGGTTTATATGTATATAACATCATGCTACGACTAACAGGTGTGGAGCAGGAATGAAAAATGTTGCAAAAACGGGGTGACGCAGACGAAGTCGCGCGGGTCAGCTATAATATATAAACAAAGGAACATCGATGTCACAACGCAGCTCATTCTTGAGTAAACTGTTTTGTAATTACAATATTGTTGCTTGGTGTGCATACTGATGCAAGTTGTGGTTGATTCGATACCGGTTCTGTTGGCGTCAGCTATATTTTTCCCATATGTAGACGATCATGTTGTTCGTTTTGGAGTGATAAGATTGCATGAATGTATTGGAGTAATACGGCAAAAAGGGCAGCAAGGTCTTACTTTCACTATGTAAAAAATAAAACGCTATTTAGGATCCTGTTTTACATCTTTTATTTTGTCTATTCTCATCAATCAATCAGCCTATCGCAGTCCACTACTGGACATAGCTAACCTTCGCCCTCCGCATAGACTGGGAGCGTGGCGTCTCCTGTAATCCGGCTACTCGGAGGTCGGAACCGGAGGATGGTTTGAGGTCGGGAGATCTGGTGCTGAGTGGCCCATGTTGACTGGACGTCCACACTAAGCCAGGTAATAATATGGATCCCCCGGAGGAGTCTGGGGGATGCAGGTTAACTAAGGAGAGGCGAACCGGGCCAGGGGGGAAACCCAGCAGCCAAAAGTCTCGCCCTCCGCATCCAGTCTGTCCCAGCCAGTTTTTTTCAGGGACGGGTTCCTCTCCCCCAATAAAGGTATTTTGTTAACAAAGGCTATGTCTGGTTGCAATAACGACATCCACGCGGGCTTAGCTGTGGGTGATATATAGTTATTTAATATATTATGTAGATGCTTCTTGGGTAAGGTTATTGTTTATTTAATTTTTCATAAAAACATTTAGTAATATTTCATTTTGAGGAAAAAAAGCAAAGGCATGCAAGCAGCTGGTCATCTGATTTTGGATACAGGTACTTTGACTTTTATATGTGTAAACACTAACTCTTGTTAGTTTAGCCTGTGCGGTAGTTGAACTTAGGTACCGTTTTTGTGCTAAGCATATGAAAAATTCAAATATTTGATAGTAGATCAAATATTTTTTCAACGGTAACGGTCCGAGATGAACGGGAAATGTATGTAAACATTCCGATGCGTATAGTAATAGGTGATCACGTCTGGCGGGCCGAGGCCCAACGGCCTATTGCCGTCAATCGGGCACCTTGAGAAATAATGGATATGCCGAAAATAAATTTCTAACCAAAAATGCAGCAGCTAAATAAATTTGGCAAAAAAAATTTGATCCGATTCCTTGCTATGCGGTGTAAATCGCAAGGAAATCAATAACGTGCTCAACCGCACAAACTAATTAACGTATTGGTGAGTATCAGACGGTTTTTTAATATAAACCTGTGGAAAGTAGGCGTTTGTGATACAGCTGATACGTTGTCTTAGTAAATAGGTCAATGTCTGTGCATCCGTGAAATTTGGCATCGTAGAATCCCGGCGTTATACCAACGATGTTACAAAAACACACTAGTTCTAAACAGAGTCGTTGTTGCCATTCAAGAAAAAAGAAGAATAAAAAGTCATTGTTTACACTGGTCTAGTAGGTGGGGAGCCCTAGAAGGGATTTTTGAAGTTACTCATGCGCGTCAAATAATCATAATCTATTGTACCTCAACATTGATAAGTACTTCCTGCGAGTATGAGCCCTTAATATAGGTGCGTGCGCAATAAAGAAACGTTTAATAAATTCACACGTAGGCGTCAGATTGAGAAAAGAGGTTTGTTACTAACTAACAAGTGACAGTTTTGCTTAGATCAAAATTCAAACGATGTCTAGCTTTACTCGAATGCGGTCGATTTTTTTTTTATTGATAAATACAGTAATTTCATTAAAAAAACTAAATAAGGTCAACGTTAATTAAAATGTATGATATGTATGTGAACTTATTATAAGGATTATAATGAGTTCCCCTGCAACTGAAGTTGAAAAAATTATAGTACTTTTTTGTATCTATCATCTAATTTATCAATGTAATAGGTTTAATAGTTGTTTATACATAATTGATAACACACTTGTAATTCTCCACTGTATTCCGTAATACTCAATTAATTCAAAGTTTAGCATACTCTCCTCCCTTACTATACATACATATTTATATATAAACACAAAGCAAGTATAGCTATTTATATATGTTCTTAACTACTACATATTTCCCATGACTCAGAATCTGCGAGATTTATGTACACAATCACTAAAAGTATGTACAGTAGTAGGGCTACAACATTGCGACAGTAATCGCAGTGATTTCCGACATAAATGTGCGGCATTCTCGTGACTGATGTAGATGTTTTAAGTGTAAGATACGTGCTTGTATACTTAAAAGGGTCGAATAACATATGACCAAATGTATACTAAAATTGAAAGAAATTATGTATTGCTAAAGAATCTACTCAAAAGCAATTTAATAGAAGACCCTGGTTGCTTATTACAATCTGGATATTTTATGACTTTACATGAGTAATAACATAACATAAACGTAGCATAAACTCACGCCTACATTCCCGAAGGGTGAGGGCAGAGGTGCTAGCACCCACTTTTCGCCAATATATGTTTAGGTCCAAATGCACTTAAGAACCCGCAATAAATACACACATAACTTCGAAAAGCATCAAAAAGTTATTGGTCTGTGCCATGGTAAAACCTGTGATCGTATTCGGGCATGAGTAATATTAAAAAAATAATAATAAAAAAAGATTTAAAAATATTGGTTTTGGAGTTATGACTCTAAAAGTAGGTGAGGATAAACTTGGTTGCAACTGGGGCCGAGACCAATACTGTAATGACGATGATGATTCTTCGCATGATATACTATGAGATCTTGAGTTCTAGACTGGGTGGGTCATTGTGAGTTGCAGCGTGGAGTCAGGAAAAGTAAATAATTTGAAACTGAAAATATGTTTTTTATACCTCTTAAGTGGCAGAAAGACACCCACCAGATGGACGGTGGTTGCCGTGACCTATGGTCTTCTGCAATACATAAGTTTACTTTTTAATAAAAAAATTTAGAAAAACAGTAAACAGAAAAGTAAATAATAAGTTATATTTAAGTTAAGTTATACAAATAAAAAAAGATATACTTAAACATGTAAATTGACATCCTCACATGACAGTTTAGCATGTCTTTATTTTATTATCTCATAAATAAAATTTTCATAAATAACACTAAATTACTTTTCATTATCTCAAAGGTTATCGACCTTCTAAAACTGTCATACGTTGCTGATTGAAAAGACACATGTAGACAGATACGTGATTCTATCATTGACATTATTTATTACTAGCTGTGCCCGCGACTCCGTCTTTATTTTTTATATTTATTTAATTTTAATACTATTTTTTTTTATTTTATATTTACTCCTACTTCCCCGACTTCCCCGATATTAATCCCCGTTGTAACAGTCCCGTTATGACAGGCTAGAATTTATCTCGATACATCCAGATATATTAGGGTGTTCTAGAGTTCTACATTCAGAATTTTGCATTATTATAATAGTAAGGGGGCTACACACCAAATCAACAAACAGCCAGCACACAACAAAATAAAGAAAGGTAGGAGGTCAGATGAACCGATAACCTGATGTTAATGTAATATAATTTAGAAATTTAGGTTTAATCTATACTAATATTATAAAGAGTAAAGATTTGTACCTAATAGGCTCAAAAAGTACTGGGCCGATTTAAACAATTCTTTCACCTCTAAAAGGCTACAATATCTAGGAGTAACATAGGCTATATATCATCACGCTACCATACAAGGGAACGGAGTAATAATCATAAATCTCAATTGATCCGGTAAATTTCTATACATTGGCGCTAATATCGCTAACAATTTCCGTTGTCATGACAGCAAGGAAAAGTAGTATAGACAGGCAAGTAGTGAATCGAGTAGAGTCGTACAACGCGATAATCGACATCCACGCGGGCGGAGCCGCCGGCAACAGCTAGTTCATTATAAAGTCGTAAATTCTTAAGTGAACTAGTCTAAAATTTTGTTTAACAGTTAATTAAATTACTTACTGCGACAGTCACTAGTGATGGGCCCATGTTTCGTCTATATGTAATCGAATTTAATTTATACGTTTTTTTTTGTAATTCAGATTAATAAGTACGACTTGACTCTTTGTACTACTCAAGTGATGGTTACGAACGACAATGACCAAAGAGTTGTAATCTGTGCGCTGTGGCTGGAAAGGGTGGGGTAGTTTTATTAAAGCCACTGGCACTGTCACTTAAAGTTGATATTAAGTAAGAGAGTAAAACCTACATGCTTAACTTACAAAAATTAATACATTACATATAACATATAATACAATACACAACGGAGGTAGGACACGACGGTATCTCCCGTCCGAAATGAGCTGTCCAACTGGGGAAGTACCTCCGCCCTACAGAAGACCGCGGTCATAATAACCATCGTGTTGTATTCCCGCCGGTAAGTAGGGTAGCCAGAGCTCACTATACCCCTCCTTCCCCTCCCCTTCCTAGCCTCCCCACCCCTTCCACAGCTCTCCCCCTTTCCCTTCAGGGTGGGCAGCGCGTGTGTGACACCCTTAGTGTTGCACACGTTCATAGGCCACGGTGGCCGCTTTCCATCAGGTGGGCTGTGTGCTTGTCTGCCACCTACGTAGTATAAAAAAAAAAAACATAAAAGTTCAAAATAGGATACAATATACAGGTTGTTTAGTAAACGCTCGCTCAACAAAATGCACTTAGTAGTACTCTGGGTATACTACACATTGGCATAAAAAAATTAGTTAGCAGATTTTTATTTCAGAATTGGCCACCCTATAATACTTTTTCTCTAGAACCTTAAATTGTAGTTGCTTGAGAAAATTACAGATCGAACATTCCATAATGTAACGTGCGCAGCATAAAGTTCCTTCCATCACCTCACAATACTCACGGTTTCCAATTGCAGCATGTAAATTTCTTTTCTATGTGAGTATAGAATATCTTGTTGCACAATTCTTCTGTTTAATTCTTTATAGTTAAATATTAAATATCGATACGGAAAGACTGAAATCACGTTCCCCTCACTACTTTTTAGTAAAACGACAGCGTGTTCCTCGCTGTACAGTAATTGCTAGTTTTTCATTGTACACCTAATCTTGACTTTTCTTGTATATTTATTGCAAGTGCTGCTATTTTCTTAAGAGAATTTCATGACTTGGTGGGTAAAGTTAACAAAGGAGGTTATAAAAGCCAAAGTCGTGGAATACGAATGTTTTGTTAAGAGTAGCCAATCATTTTACATAATAGAGACTTATAGATAAGTGAAACTCAAAAACTGGTGCTTTTAAAAAAATAAAACATTTTTCCATTTCCAAATCAAAAAAGAATTAAACCCCTCACTAAGTTAATACTTCACATGCAAACTTATAAGTTTGAATAGACTAGCAGACAAAATCGTGTTATTATATTCGCTATTGAAATATTTCATGAAAAGTTTTTACACCAAAACACTTCGATATAACTAGTTGAATATTCAAGAGTGTTTTGTAACGTTTAAAGGACAAAATCGATTATTTAAATGTGGCTTTTAAGGAAAAGTTTAAAATTGCAGTAGGTAACTTTTAAATTGAATCATGGTAAAGTGTTTTATGTGTGCGTGTGTGTTTCATGTGTGATGATTTGTTCTATGCTCCCGTAGTTTAGGGTTCTGAGCCATTCAATAATAGTATTTTTACATCTTGTACACTGTTAGCTGGTGGATTTTTATTTTATTTATCAGGTTTGTACAGATACACTGTATTGTTTGTTAGTCAAAATCATGAAAATACGCACGTTTTATGCGTGTGGAGTCGCAATAATTAACATTTATATGATAATAAGTTTATTTCCATACCTATATGGAAATAATTCTAACCGCAAAATGATGGGTTTTCAAATGCTTATTTATAAAATGTGCTAATTAAGTACATTTATTGTATATTACGTGGAAAACAACGGATGTTAGCGTAAGGTTCAATTCATACCAGGCGGAAAGCATAATACATAGAAAAATGTTTCTCCAATGGCAGTCGCTTCACGGAAAATATCGAAGTTAGACTAGACTAGCATCTTAGTTAGACTAGAAAGCCGACCCCAACTAAATTTGGAAGAGGCTCAAAGAATGATGATGTTGTAGTTGATAAAATATAGCCTGCTATATTATGAACTAGACCCATACATATGAACATATTCGGTACTGTTATCGGTTACGAGCAACAGCAATTTTATGATGGAATAAAATCAAAAAGCGTGAAATTCATAAATTTCCGTTGCCACTACGGAACCCCGGGCGCGTATCGCAATCCTGGATGTACTGTTGTGTTTACAACCGGAGGGTACACGCCTTATATCTACATCTAACTTGTAAACTACGTCACTCTCTCTCTCGACTCCCATCTGTTCTCCATTTTTCTTTAGTCAATTCTTGGCTTGTGATGTCAAGAAGAGTGTCAACAAATCTATTTTAAAAGCAGTTGTTTTTATATTTCATAGGTGGACAGATGGTGGACTAGGTCGTTCAATACTACCCAATACTGCTTAATATCTTAGTATTTGTTCAAAAATAAATAATTATTAATAATAAATAAATATAAATAAATTATTTTTAGTTCCCTAAGAAGATCAAAATATAAACAACAACAAGCAAACTAAGTTCATCCTTTTATAACTTTAAATTCTTTATTAAATTTCAGATGACTTATAATATTAAACATACACGTATAACGGAATACACCGAGATAAATGCGATATTCTCTTGCGCGTATTTGCACTACACGCTAAGAAGACGTGACGTCACCCTTTTCACCACGCGACCAGCGGTCTTTAAAAAACGTTCCAACAGCGTGACATCACGCCATATATTGAATTAAAACAATTTGTTTCAGAAAATTTCACTGTAGCCTTTCTTAAATGGGTAAGCTGGTTATTTTGTGAGAATAAAAAGTAATCACCATCCCGAGGAAAGAAGTTAAAATCTTGAGAACTTTCTTGTTATTAGCGATTTAACTTGGTCAAAACTATATATTAACTAGTGCTGGAGGAAGATGCTCGGCATATGAACATACTTCCGCACCAACTTAGCATCACGGAGCGTCTATCGAGTATATGTAGTACAAACGCACATACTCTAGTACTTTGCTCATATTTCTAGATGTGATAACCACTCTATAGAACTGCTAGTCGTATAAGGAAAAATAGAGGGAACCAGATCACTTATGTGCTGGAATAATTAGGTTAAATCCGCAGAGGGATGCGATGTGTCAGACTGCGCCATACAGTCTACGAACACAGAGAGATGGTGGGAGATCGTGAGGAAAGATGTGTGCGCCTCTAACACTAATGCGAATGCTTCATCGTGACCATAACTGCCCTGTGAAGAGCGAAACGACTAAGAATAGGAGTATTTTAACTTCTTTTAACCTAAGTTTTTACTTATTTTCTTTGTATTTCCACGTCACAGTGGACACATTATTTATCGTCTTATGAGGAAATTTCTAATATATTCTACTGTGAAAAGCCTCACAGTAAAAATCAATATAACTTTACCCAACCTCAAATGTGAGACCTCGTGCACAGTAGTCGAAAATCTACCACGTTGCTTCTGATATTAAATAGTTGACAGCAGACCCTAAAAGGAGTTGTTTCTTGTACGTACATGTGTAAATAGTTTGAAATTAACACTTTTACACTAATATCATGTAATTTGTTGGATAAACAAAAGATTTAACAACCACACTATAGTCTAGTGATGATAAATAGGTACAAAGGTCACAAACCTTGCTTTAGCCAGTATAAATCCGTAAAAGTTGAGTTTAATAAATAAGTTGCTCTCATAATAGGCAAGAAAAATTAGACCAGGCGTGATGTATTTTAGGTACGTATAATAGTAATTTACTATATACATTATTATACATATAAATTTATATATTACTTTTCCTACATGCAATCTACACGTACACCACAGAATCTTACTATTTATAATTCTGTAGTTTGTTATCCAGTCTGAGGTTGTCTGGACGAGATCGCCGTTGGCGATAAGACTGCCCGTTGTATGTGTATACTTATTACTGTACTGCTAACTGTGTCCGTGTGCACAATTAAGAATTTTCTAGTTAGATAATTCACTTTTGTACACTATTGCGGGGTGAATAATGATGTAATGAATAATACACACAGTAGGTATATTGTATAAAAAGATTCTACCTAGGATAGTGAGTTTGAGTTCAAAAGTGCGAATCTATGGATGAAGCTGTTACTAACACTGTACTGATACAGATCGCCTTGATGGGTTTACTGATACTGTTTTTACAAGAACTTTTTTCAGTACTTCCCTATTCTACCTATGTGAAAAATTTCAGCCAAATTCATCGAGTCTTGCGTTTAAACGTGATTAATGAAAAAGTGAACTCACTGTTGGAGTTTTCGCAACGTGCGACACTTTATTACAAAAAATGATATTTTCAATGATGAAAAATATTCAATGTTATGCTGAAGGTTTGAAGTTATGCAGCTTAATCTTTAGAAAATTGGTTCAGCAGTTTTAGCCAAAAGAATAACAAACACACTGAAGCACAAAAACAGAGAGAAATACTTTCACAATTATAAATGAACATGAAGAGTATAGTTACTATTAATTATATGGCCATGACCGTGAACTCAGCGCTAAGCGTAGTCGCAAGCGGCTCAGCAAGCACGAAGCAGTGCAAGCGGTAAGGCAAACTGATAAGTGTGAAAGAGAAGTTGGGCGGTGCACGCTCTCTTTCGCTTGCCTCTGAGTTTGCAGCCACAGCCTAAGAGATCTGTCAAAATTCAATCACAAAATGCCGGTGGAACCTCGTTATAATTACTATACATGTCATCTTCAATGCTACCGGGAAACCATTAGCAGTTCGTGAGGACAATCGCAAGGACCGCTGATTTTCCGCAAGTTGGCGTTGCTCCATTGTTTTATAACAAAGGGAAAGATTAATGGCCGGCTATAGAGCAGTTTTGGGATTCTTTTGATGCATTCTTGTTGAGATATTTTACCAAAAATGCATAGTACTTTTTGTGGAGGCGTACTGTGTAGAATATTCGAGTTCAGCTTTTGGGTACAGGGCAAGGACACTCGTCTGTACAATAAATAATGAAATGATAATGAAACGATTAAAAATGCAGTCTAGGAAACTGTTGATAGATATACATAGATATGTTTTACTGGGATGATCAATTTACCTCAATTTTAAACTGACAAAAAACAGTTTGATAAAATTGCGTGCATATTATGTTCAGGCCTATTTCTCTGTGTGATAGGCAGAGGTCTGTTACCAACCACATTTCACTACCATTGTATTCAGTCCCACGTTATAGTGGTGAGCCTACTACCCTATTCCGGGCATTTGTAATGTTTGTACAATTGAGGGTACATCGAGAACATATATTTATGTCTACCTACAATAAACCAGTTTGCGATAGTCCGTGTTTCATTGAACATTACATTGTGGCGCAGTCGGTAATTTTAATTAATATTTCTGTTTTATTCGTGATCAATATGCCTATCGGTAAAATAGAAACGTTTGACATCGGTACCCAAAACTGGGGAGCGTATTGTAGGCGAATCAAACAGTATCTAGTGTTAAATAACATAGAAGAAAATCTACATGTGGCGGTGTTAGTGACGCATGTAGGTGTGGCATGCTATGAGTTGATGTGTGACCTTTGTTCACCGGATTTACCTGAAACTAAAAAGTTCAATGAGCTCGAGAACATTGTCAAAGAACACCTCGAGCCACAGAGGTCGGAGATCGCAGAACGCCATGTTTTTCGGCAAAGAAAGCAAGTGGTGGGTGAAACTGTGAGCGAATATTTGCAGGGTTTAAAGCATCTGGCCAAGACCTGCAACTTTGAGAATACCTTACAGGTGAACCTCAGAGACCAATTTGTCTCCGGTCTGTACTCCGAGGATATGAGATCCAGGCTTTTTGCAGAAAAACAATTAGATTATAAGCGGGCTATCGAGCTCGCACTGGCTTTAGAGGCGGCTGATAGGCATGCGGCGACGTCGGTTGACAGCGGAGGCGCCATCGGCGGCGACGGCCTGCACCGCGTAGCGAGCGCGCGCGCATCCGGGCCCCCCGCCCGCCAGCAGCGCACCGCTTCTGCTCGGAGCGGTGGTGGCACCAGCGGCACTTCGCCCCCTGAGCGGGGCTCTGCTGCGTGTTGGAGATGCGGCAGGGAGGGACACGGCGCAACTAAGTGTCGTTTCAAGCATTATAGTTGCGATAAATGCGGTGAAAAAGGGCACCTTAAAGTTATGTGTCGTAAGTACGAAAGTCGCCAGTCGGAAGCATCGGGGAAATCGAAAGGTCAGTTTTTTTTAGTTGACTCTGATTCGGATCGTGATGATGAAGTGAACTTTTATAACCTGTCGTGTATTAGAGATGATCCTTATTATGTAAATCTACATGTAGGTGACCACGTGTTACAGTTTGAAGTTGACACCGGGTGTAAATTTTCGGCGATTTCTAAGGCTTGTTATGATAAATTATTTTCTAAATATGTTATTATTGAGAAGCCTTTGATTTTAAGATCTTACACGGGTGATGTAATTAAACCCATTGGTTTTATTAATGTTAATGTCACATATATGTCTTATAGGCATAGATTACAACTTCACATAATTGAGGGTGGTGGACCGCCCCTTATGGGTCGCATTTGGATTAGAATGTTCAAAATTAATATAAATGATTGTTATAATTTGTCTACTCTTAAATGTGATCAGAACGTAGAATTGTTGCGTAACAAATATCCAGAAGTATTTGCTGATGGGCTTGGGACTTGCAAAATTCGTATGCAATTGCATTTGGCTGATAAAACTCCGGTATATGTTAAAGCACGCCCGCTCCCGCTCGCCTTACGTGGGCCAGTTGAACAAGAATTGAAACGTTTAGAGCGTGAGGACGTCATTTATAAAGTGGATCGATCGGACTATGGCACGCCTATTGTTCCGGTAATAAAGAAAAATGGGCAAATACGCATATGTGGCGATTATAAAACAACCATTAACCCTAAACTTAAGGATTTTCACTATCCTCTACCGCGTATTGAGGAGATATTTGCAACGCTGGCAGGCGGGGTAGTTTTCTCAAAATTGGACTTGTCCCATGCTTATCAGCAATTTTGTCTAACTGAGGACTCGCAACCCATGACTGCAATTACAACTCATGTTGGCACTTGGGTATATAAGAGGGTTCCTTTTGGGATTAAATGTATCCCAGAGAATTTTCAAAAAGTAATAGAGGAAATTCTAAGCGGCTTACCTTTTACGGTAGTATTTTGTGATGACATATGTATAAGTGGCTTAAATACTAAGGATAACTTAAGAAATGGTTGTTCTGTTTTAAGTAGATTGAGAGACGCCGGGTTACGTGTAAATTGGTCGAAGTGCGATTTTTTTAAAGAGAGTGTCACCTATTTAGGTTATCGCATCGATAAGTATGGCCTTCACGCGGATGAAAAAAAAATTGAGGCTATTGTTTCTGCTCCGGTACCAAAAGACGTAACACAGTTGAAAAGTTTTTTAGGGTTAGTAAACTTCTACGCAAAGTTTTGTCTTAATATTAGTGATGTGTTAAAACCAATGTATGACCTCCTTAAAAAAGATGTTAAGTGGTATTGGAGTGACGAGTGTCACAAAGGATTTAATAAAATAAAAAAAATTCTGAGTAGTAGTCCGGTGCTGGCGCATTATGATGCAAATTTGCCGCTTATCCTCTCAGTTGATAGTAGTTCGTACGGGCTGGGCGCTGTACTAACGCACCGTTATCCGGACGGCTCGGAGCGCGCTGTGAGTTGCGCGTCCCGCACTCTCAATCAACACGAACAGAATTATTCACAATTGGACAAAGAGGCACTGGCGATAATATTTGGTGTGACTAAACATCATCAATATTTATATGGGAGACATTTTGTATTGCGAAGTGATCACCGGGCACTTAGTTACATCTTTAGTAAAAATAAAGGCATCCCGCAAACGGCTGCGAGCAGGTTACAAAGAAACGCGGTTCGTTCCGTCAAGCAGGTACTTAAGAAAGCATCATTAGAGAAGGTGGATATTGACGTTGCTATCAATAGATTTTTATTCACGTATAGAAACACTGAACATTGTACTACGCAAAAAGAGCCAGCAGTAGCAATGTTGGGGCGTCGTTTACGTGGTAGGTTAGATTTATTACGGCCCAGCACCGCCAACGTAGTACAAGCGTCCCAGTCGCGGGCAGAGGAACGGCGCGGGGGCGTATCTCGCGATTTCCAGCCCGGAGACACGGTGTTCATGCGGGACTATAAGGACAGAGATGTTAAGTGGAAAGAGGGGGTCATAGTTAACAAAACGGGACCGGTATCGTTTCAAGTTAAAGCGCTTGATAGTCAAATGAATAAACGTCATGTCGATCAACTTCTTATGAAAACAGCTAGGAAATCACAACACTCGGTAATTCCTTTAGAAACCGACCTTCGTGCTACCCAATCGGAGCAGAAGGATTCTGGTAACGGAATAGTTAATGAGGGTTGGTCAACATCCTTGAGTTTGTCACCTAACTCAGGTAGCAAACAAGTACAGCAGGTTGAAGCATCAGGAGTTGTTGGGGACGGCAATGTCCAGTCTGACGTTGGAGAGGGAAGTGGGGACGGCGACGCCCAGTCCGATGTGGTATTGTGTGATTCTGTTGAAGCACGTAAGCGCCAGCCCCGGAAGTACTCACCTCACGCCATGGTGTTAAGGCCCCGTATGCCTAAGTAGCATGTATGCAAATTAATACTTTAGTACCTACTTAATATTCTTAATGTTTTTCTACCGTTTCTCAAAACAAATTGTTACATGATATATATTACTATATTATTTGTTAGATTGTTAAGGTATGTGCATTAGTACGTGTATTGTTCTCTTTAATTAGTACTTGTGTATGGGTAAAATTAAGAGGGGAAAAATGTAATGTTTGTACAATTGAGGGTACATCGAGAACATATATTTATGTCTACCTACAATAAACCAGTTTGCGATAGTCCGTGTTTCATTGAACATTACAGCATTATTGTTGACTTGAAGCACGAATCTAAGGCTGAATCTAGGCTGTATATATTTGTCTGATGTTAAACAGCCCTATCCCTTAGTCAACTTTTACGACACCGCATGGGATGAAATGAAAAAAAAAACCTCATATACACCTCTGCCGGGAATCACGCGGTTTTGATGCGCTTCCGATGTGAACCCACTCTTTTTTATATAATAACTAGCTTTTGCCCGCGACTTCGTTCGCGTGGAATAGTGACTTCCAGCAGATTTTTGGTTTTACCCACATAGTTCCCGATGAAATGTGGAAACTTTACCTCCAGAACAGCACATACCCGGAGTTTCCTGTTTCCATTTTAGTGCCATACAATATGTGCACTTTTTAGACATCCGTCCTAAGAGCACTAATCGATTAAAGGGTCGTAATCAAAAGCAGCATCATGAAATACCGTATTACGTGTAAATATATTTTGTCTTTGTGCTTGCCGTGCAGCTAATAGAACACGTAGTCTATGAGATTCTTCATGTGACTCTGCAGAAATCAGAGACGCATGACGTTCAGCATCCAAAAGCCGACGTACTCGAGTTTGATCTACAGTTTCGGAAGCTCTTTGAGTTGCATGACCCCCAGCATCTAAGAGCCAGCGCTCCTGAGCCATATCTTCTGTCTCAGCAGCTCTTTGAGTTGCATGACGCCCAGCATCTAAGAGCCGGCGCTCCTGAGCCATCTCTTCTGTCTCAACAGCTCTTTGAGTTGCATGACGCCCAGCATCTAAGAGTCAGCGCTCCTGAACCATCTCTTCTGTCTCAGCAGCTCTTTGAGTTGCATGACGCCCAGCATCTAAGAGCCGGCGCTCCTGAGCCATCTCTTCTGTCTCAGCAGCTCTTTGAGTTGCATGACGCCCAACATCTAAGAGCCGGCGCTCCTGAGCCATCTCTTCTGTCTCAGCAGCTCTTTGAGTTGCATGACGCCCAGCATCTAAGAGTCGGCGCTCCTGAGCCATCTCTTCTGTCTCAGCAGCTCTTTGAGTTGCATGACGCCCAGCATCTAAGAGCCGGCGCTCCTGAGCCATCTCTTCTGTCTCAGCAGCTCTTTGAGTTGCATGACGCCCAACATCTAAGAGCCGGCGCTCCTGAGCCATCTCTTCTGTCTCAGCAGCTCTTTGAGTTGCATGACGCCCAGCATCTAAGAGTCGGCGCTCCTGAGCCATCTCTTCTGTCTCAGCAGCTCTTTGAGTTGCATGACGCCCAGCATCTAAGAGCCGGCGCTCCTGAGCCATCTCTTCTGTCTCGACAGCTCTTGGAGTTGCATGACGCCCAGCATCTAAGAGTAGGCGCTCCTGAGCCATCTCTTCTGTCTCAGCAGCTCTTTGAGTTGCATGACGGCCGGCATCTAAGAGCCGTCGCTCCTGCCTCGTCTCTTCTGTCTCAGCAGCTCTTTGAGCAGCGTGACGTTCGGTGTCTAAGAGCCGGCGCTCCCGAGCCATCTCTTCGGTTTCAGCAGCTCTTTGAGTAGCGTGACGCAGACGAAGTCGCGCGGGTCAGCTAGTTTGTAATAAAAACTATCCTATGTCCTTTCTCAAGTTCCAAACTATGTCTGTACCAAATTTCACACAAATCGGTTCAGTAGTTTAGG
This sequence comes from Pelosia muscerda, assembly GCA_963691645.1. Lineage (NCBI taxonomy): Eukaryota > Metazoa > Arthropoda > Insecta > Lepidoptera > Erebidae > Pelosia > Pelosia muscerda. Next base: position 3,978,742 of record OY829103.1, read on the forward strand.
CGTGAAGCAAAGACAGACAGACAGACAGACAGACAGAGTTACTTTCGCATTTATAATATTAGTTTGGATTTGGATTTGGATTTGGATTTGGAAGTCGTGTTTTCTGTCCCTATTTTTCTTGTCCCTTTGTATGCTTAAATCTTTAGAACTACGCAACGGATTTGATGCGGTTTGTTTCAATAGATAGAATGGTTAAAGAGGAAGGTTTATATGTACATAACATCATGCTACGACTAACAGGTGCGGAGCAGGAATGAAAAATGTTGCAAAAACGGGGTGACGCAGACGAAGTCGCGCGGGTCAGCTAGTTTGTAATAAAAACTATCCTATGTCCTTTCTCAAGTTCCAAACTATGTCTGTACCAAATTTCACACAAATCGGTTCAGTAGTTTAGGCGTGAAGCAAAGACAGACAGACAGTAGACAGACAGACAGAGTTACTTTCGCATTTATAATATTAGTTTGTATTTGGATTTGGATTTGGATTTGGAAGTCGTGTTTTCTGTCCCTATTTTTCTTGTCCCTTTGTATGCTTAAATCTTTAGAACTACGCAACGGATTTGATGCAGTTTGTTTCTATAGATAGAATGGTTAAAGAGGAAGGTTTATATGTATATAACATCATGCTACGACTAACAGGTGCGGAGCAGGAATGAAAAATGTTGCAAAAACGGGGTGACGCAGACGAAGTCGCGCGGGTCAGCTAGTTTGTAATAAAAACTATCCTATGTCCTTTCTCAAGTTCCAAACTATGTCTGTACCAAATTTCACACAAATCAGTTCAGTAGTTTAGGCGTGAAGCAAAGACAGACAGACAGACAGACAGGCAGACAGACAGAGTTACTTTCGCATTTATAATATTAGTTTGGATTTGGAAGTCGCGTTTTCTGTCCCTATTTTTCTTGTCCCTTTGTATGCTTAAATCTTTAGAACTACGCAACGGATTTGATGCGGTTTGTTTCAATAGATAGAATGGTTAAAGAGGAAGGTTTATATGTATATAACATCATGCTACGACTAACAGGTGCGGAGCAGGAATGAAAAATGTTGCAAAAACGGGGTGACACAGACGAAGTCGCGCGGGTCAGCTAGTTTGTAATAAAAACTATCCTATGTCCTTTCTCAAGTTCCAAACTATGTCTGTACCAAATTTCACACAAATCGGTTCAGTAGTTTAGGCGTGAAGCAAAGACAGACAGACAGACAGACAGACAGAGTTACTTTCGCATTTATAATATTAGTTTGGATTTGGATTTGGATTTGGAAGTCGTGTTTTCTGTCCCTATTTTTCTTGTCCCTTTGTATGCTTAAATCTTTAGAACTACGCAACGTATTTGATGCGGTTTATTTCAATAGATAGAATGGTTAAAGAGGAAGGTTTATATGTATATAACATCATGCTACGACTAACAGGTGCGGAGCAGGAATGAAAAATGTTGCAAAAACGGGGTGACGCAGACGAAGTCGCGCGGGTCAGCTAGTTTGTAATAAAAACTATCCTATGTCCTTTCTCAAGTTCCAAACTATGTCTGTACCAAATTTCACACAAATCAGTTCAGTAGTTTAGGCGTGAAGCAAAGACAGACAGACAGACAGACAGACAGACAGAGTTACTTTCGCATTTATAATATTAGTTTGGATAAACAAACAGCTATTTAAAGTTACATTAAAACAGAACACTTTTTAAATATAGACATGAAGTTTTCTACATTTTCAAAAGTAACCACTTCATTAATTATTTATAATGAAACAAACCCAAGCATATTCCACTTATCTTCTATCAAATCGAAACTTAACATACAATATGTATAACCATTTAGAGAGGCACTCCATGTAGTCTTTTGAAATGTTTTAGAGATTTGTTGAACAACACAACAATTAATAATTTGTCATTGTACACAGCAAGCACGTCTTGTTAAAGCGTCCTCTGCATAACTTGTACCTACGACTGTGGGATTGGGGTTGGCTGGTTCCCCCTGTTAGAAGGAATATAAGCCACCATTGTAGCACTGAACGTGTTTGCAATGGTGACTCTCTTTCATGAGACTTTTCCTTCAGCTTAACATCACGCGAGATGCAGTCAAATTGACGTGCCATAAATGAAAAAAAAAGTTGATAATATTCTTAACAAAAATCAGTAAGATTTTTTATGCTTGTATTAAGTTACTACTGTATCTAATATCCGCCGAACAGACGTTCTTAATTTCAGTACGTTTATAAACAGCTCACGTTGAAATTGCTGTATCTATGGTCCGTTAAGATTGTTATCATGGTCCCAACTAGATTATTGTTACACATAGTACGTTTTTTGAACAAGTCTACACGAATAAAAGAAAAATTACAAGTATGTATTAGTAGCTAGGTAGGTATATATTTTAATAGTTGACTTCACAAAAATTAGTTATTTATTCCAGAGTGATGTATTTAATATACGTGATGTATGAAAGCCCCTGGTACATACATATTGGCATAAAAAAATTACGATTTGGTGATTTATTTTATGTTATTTCGCGTTCTTCAAGCGGGTCGTGAGAAAACAGTTTTCGAGGCTGTTATGGTGGGGACTACCGTACGTACTAGGGACACCACCTATAACGGTGGCCACAATGTTTTGGATTGCACCCCTGCTAAACATCAGGCGAGGTGCAGTCAATTTGATGATCTAAATATTTAATAAAATCTACTGTCCACTCAAAGATTGTGATATAAACTCACTGTCAAGCAGAATAATGTAACATAACATAAACTCACGCCTTTATTCCTGAAGCAGTAGGCAGAGGTAGCTAGCACCCACATTTCGCCAGTTTATGTTTAGGTAGTATGTATAAGGTGGCGACCCTATTGCCACAAACCAGGTACTTATAACTACACACATAACTTCGAAAAGCAACGAAAAATCATTGGGTAGTGCCATGGTAAAACCTGGGATCGAACCCGAGACCTCGTCTCAGCAGTCCATTACACATACCACTAGGCTACCGCGATTAAAATGAATACATACATAAGGAATAATGTCCCAGTTAATAATTATAATATTCTCTTTGCAGTGTTCGACGCATCAGCGAAGTCTCCTCAAGGTCTTCTCTTCGGCTCCTCCTATCATCTTGGGAATTTCGACGAATGTGTTGCCATTCAAGACCCTGGAGACAATGGCGTAGCTATCGAGGGACAGTACTGCCTAGCAACCATCAAATGGAAGCAAAGAGAAGAGACGAAAAACGTAAGCACTTTACAATATGTCTTAGTAACTATTCCTTATATATAGACCTTCGACCTCCAATCCAACCGGTTGAAGGCGGTCAGCATCCAATGGGTTCCCGCGACTTTTCACTTATGTTTCACTTATACAATTTAAATGAATATCTTTTGAATATAATTAGAAGCAGATTAAATAAGTATATATAAGACGCGATGACGTATATAGATTCGTAACGAATGCATTTTGACTAGGCGCCCTGAATTCTTATACCTACGCCTTAAATTGCACGAGACTCGCTTAGTGCTAAGTACTTATCGAACATTATAAATGCTTGGAACAACGAAATTTACAACCGATAACGCGATCCAATTGTTGGACTGCCTATATTAACAAAAAAAAACGTCGGACTGATTATATTGATAAAAATAATCTAATACAATTACAAACGTGTTCAATTAAATTGTCAACAGCATTTAATTAAGCATTTTCAATTAATTTCATTAACACTACCTAATAAATAAATGCTTGTAGCATTTTCTAATAAGTTTGATCAAAAGGTGTCTGATTAATTTACAAGCGTGTTCAATTAATTTTGGTCAGAAGTAATTATTTCAATTACAAGCGTGTTCTATTTGTTTTGTCGCACAGCTGTTATCATTATTTATACTAACCAAATTGCCATTGCCATCTATCTATCTTTGTAAGATAGATTGATAGTTACACTTTACACTTTATTTGTACATACACCATTTACGTCATCTATAATCTAACGGGCTAGGCGTATATAGAGTGTTAGGAAAGCGCTTTCGATGTCAAAGGCACGTGGTACTATCTAGTAGTAGTCTAAATAATTCTCTCCGGTTCTGCCGGGGTGCGGAGGATATGTTGGCTACTATCTCACCTCCGGCAACTAACGACCCAAAGACGACTTGCGTTTTAGTCGGTTCGAATCCAACATAACCTACCCAACCGGTGGGGGGTATCCGTGGTGATTATTCGCACGAAAAAAAAATAATTACTCTCTATCATATCAGTAAAGCTAAATGTTACGATAATTTCATTAAACATCACTACATAAATAAAATCAATGGCCCCATAATGCGAGTTGACGTTTTTTTATGAAATTATTGTTTCATTAAGCTTTAGTAGACTAGGATCGATAACTTTGTAAATGGTAAAAAGGGAAAAAAAGTCATAGTCGAATGAAACCTGTTATAATTGGACGAGAATATAACAAAAATTAAAGGAAAAATAATTTAAGGGCGATTTGAGGTCGGGAAGTGGATGGGGGTGACTTCTTAAGGGTAAAAAATGGTGTACATATTAATATAGGTACAAATGATTTACATAATACATTTTATCGCCAAACTGTGACGTTTGATGGCGAGATCACCTCATATTATAATCTATTATCAACCTCTGAGGTGGAGGTGGAGATTAAGACAAAACACTTTTCCCATGACATACCGACACGACAGCGATATGGGTGGGCGTAAACTACCATTTGTATGCGACACATCGACACTCGACCGAAATTGACATTGTCAAAGTCGTTGCGAAAGAAATATGTTGCTCTATACAAGTCAACAAATTGGGATGAAACGTTGGTATCTTGGTGCCATGTTTATCCATATTTCCTGGGGAAAAATATGGAGCTAGGACGCGAATGCATTTCCCATCTCAAATCTTATTTGAGCAGTTCGACTGGGGAAGTTCTGTAGGGCGTCAGCCGCGGTATTCTGTAAGGCGGAGGGCCCTACAGAATACCACGGCTGATAATAACATTGTGTTGTGTTACCAGCGATGAGTAGGTTAGCTATTGCTCAATGGAGAGGTTTTATGCTATGAGTAGGGCGACCAATTCTTCTCCTGGACTAGCAGCACAGAACCTCTCCTAACCTTCAAACCACCTCTTCAAGAAGGGTATTAAAAGATTTCTATAAGGCCGGCAGCACGTGTGTGACACTCCTGGCGTATTAAACGTCCATAGGCCGGTAATCACCGGTAACCAGTTTCTATCAGGTGATTCGTGCGCTTGTCTGCTACCCAATTGGTACCTATAAAAATATAAATCAAATAAAGAACGTAGCAGTGCATACCGAGCTTTAATTTATTTTATCTATTCTAAAAACTACAAACTGATCAGTAAGAGATCCTGTATATTATGTGAAGACCTCATACTAGGGTAATACCAGAATTATAGTCACTGTTTCAATATAAATAAAATAGCATAATAGATTCTTTAAATATTTATAAGATACGTTATGTAACTGACGTCATCATGCATAGATTTCTATGGTGCTCAACATCATAAACAAATGTTTACCGTATATTTAATCGATTCGTTTAACAATACCGATTGATGATGTTACTGAGGAATTTTATTACACATCATGTATATAAATAAATATCACACGTGTAGAAACAAGAGTTATTTCAATGAAATTAAAAAAAAAAATTGAACTAATCAGCGTCTAACTACCGAACAAAACGTCGGTAGCTTGGTGGTTACGGAGTCGGCCTTACGATCGAGAGGTTCGAATCCTGGCCAACTACCAACATGAGCTTGAGGGAATATTGGTAATTTGGGTTGCTAATGTTTAAAAAATTATCGCCGCGGTAGCCTAGTGGTATGGGTAATGGACTGCTGAGACGAGGTCTCGAGTTCGATCCCAGGTTACCATGGCACACACCAATGACTTTTCGATGCTTTTCGAAGTTATGTGTGTATTTATCGCAGGTTTATAAGTGCCTCGGAGAGCACGTTAAGCCGTCGGTCCCGGTTGCCATACAAACATCTATGGCAGTCGTTACGGGTAGTTGGAGCCCTCAAAAGTCCAACCAGCCTAACTTGGAACTTCGATATCGCCATTGGTCATTAGACCATTGGTTGTGGAGGTCAGATGGCAGTCGCTTCACGGAAAATATCGAAGTTCAGCCGCATCACAGTTAGACTGGAAAGCCGACCCCAACTGAGTTGGGAAAAGGTTCAGCGAATGATGAATGTTTAAAAAAAAATGATATTTTTATTTCTATTGTAGGTACCTTTGAGTGTTTTTCGGTCCATAGTAATAGAGGGCAAAATTATTGCCATCCCCGGGACTATAAGCTGACCCAATATTGTTCTATGCTTTAGTCACCAAGTAAAGAAGACATATTTTACATTACCAGGCAATTTATTCTTTGTAATAATTATTGTTATTAACAAAATCTATTTGATTTATTATTATGTATAATTAATTTCAAATCCATTCATTTAATGTCACTCATTTCTATTTTATTGAATTTCAATTCAAATCATTTTAATTCCTTTATAGCCGAAATCATTGTTAAAATTTTGCTCAAACTATAGTAAGTAAAATGTGTATATTAAATTTCTATCTCTTTAAAAATATTAGGGATAACTTCCATGCGTTTATAGACATTTCTTTAAAAGGTGTAAATAAGGATATTTTTACGTATGTAATAACAGTATTCCATACAAATATTTTTGAATATAGAAAAGTAAACAATGGTTATCATACTGCTACTTTTCACACCAAAACCTGTTTTTTCTAAGCATCTTCAATTAAAAGTTATTTTACGCTAACCATTAATAGTCAAATACCGCACTTACTGCCAAGCGTTAACTAACTTCTAAAATATTTTACATGCTAGTTAGAAAGTCTATTTAGTACATCGTAAATTATATCTCGAACTGTTAATTCCTTTTAATCATTACGTGTACAAATAATTAAATTAAACTCATAACTAAAGCACAATTTAATACTATCAGGGTGTATAAACCAATGGCGGGCGTTCCATAGAGTAAAATATACGAGCAAATAGACTTCTTTACTACATATATATTAGGTACAACATACAAAGCCGCGATAGCCTAGTGGTATGGGTAATGGACTGCTGAGACGAGGTCTCGAGTTCGATCCCAGGTTTACCATGGCACACACCAATGACTTTTCGATGCTTTTCGAAGTTATGTGTGTATTTTAACGCAGGTTTAAGTGCCTCGGAGAGCACGTTAAGCCGTCGGTCCCGGTTGCCATACAAACATCTATGACAGTCGTTACGGGTAGTTGGAGCCCTCAAAAGTCCAACCAGCCTAACTTGGAACTTCGATTTCGCTATTGGTCATTAGACCATTGGTTGTGGAGGTCAGATGGCAGTCGCTTCACGGAAAATATCGAAGTTCAGCCGCATCACAGTTAGACTGGAAAGCCGACCCCAACTGAGTTGGGAAAAAGGTTCAGAGAATGATGATGATATTAGGTACAGTATAATGTAAGTAATAGGTAGCACATAACGTTATCCCCCGTCCTAATTGACCAGTTCGACTGGGAAAGTACCTCCGCCCTACAGAATACCGCAGTTAATAGTACCTTTCTGTTGTTTCCCGCGGTGAGTAGGCTAGCCAGAGCTCATTGGTAGGGTTTTGTGTAGTCTGTGGGAAGACCAAGAATACCTGCTTTGTCTTCTGCATAGACAGCACAGAGACTCTAATAATAAACTTAACCCCTCCAATCTCCCCTCTACGTGGTCGGCAGTTCGAGCATGATGTGCTGCAAACGTCTATTGGCCACGGTAGCCACTTTCCATCAGGTTGGTCGTGTACCTACTTGTCTGGGGTCACCAACGATTGGTCGACAATCAATTGGTCGACATATCAATTGGTCGACAAACAATTGGTCGACAGTATCAATTGGTCGACAAGTTAATTGGTCGACAATTAATTAGTCGACATTAAATTGGTCGACATATCAATTGGTCGACAAAACTAGTTTCCAGTTAATGTAACAATATTATTCATTTATACTAAATTTTAAAATGCATCATATCGCTAAAAATTAAACCCATTATATATCTGTTCGGCTAAGCTTTCTTATATAGGTCCACGAGTTCACAGTCCATAGTTTTTTTACACTAAGCTATTATTAATAGAAGCTTCCACAATAAAGTTTCAAGTTACGGAGATCAATCGTTAACGAGAAAAAACATAATCAAAATCGTAAAAATGTACCAATATTTTATCACTTTTGACAACAGAACACATACTTTTAATGCTTTTGACATTTCGTCTCATCATTAAACGTTTCGTTTTATCAAAGGTAAGCGCACCAAAATGTTTTACTTCCTTAAATAATTAAATAAATACGTATATTTATTGACTAAGTTATATTATCCATCATATTATTATGTTAAATACGTATATTTCGCTGATTGAACTGAATGCTATTAAATTTATACTTATAATAATTTACCGACTTTTACCGCCTATTATTGAGTGAAACTAAACGTAAATCTGCGGTCATTCAGCCAAGTTCCAGAAACGAATCGGTCATATTTATAGTTCTTGGTTTAGGTTAGGTTAGAATTGTGACCACACAACGCACGAGCCGAGCGAGCGAAGCGAGCGTGCCGCGGTAGCGGCCGGCGAAGTGCCAGAAACGAATCGAAAACGAAAAAGGTCATAAACATAACCGTAAATCAGTCGTATTTTATGATGAACTTTAGGTGAGTCAATATTTTTAACCCCTTTACTTTATTCGGTACCCCTTTGCGATATTTAAATCGATGTCAATACGAGAAAATGCGGAAGTTAGGTTAGAATATAAAAAAACTCGTATTATTTTTATTTTTAAGCTTTATTTTTAGGCTAAGATTTAATGAGACTAATTAATTGTCGACCAATTATATTGTCGACCAACTTAATTGTCGACCAATTAACTTGTCGACCAATTGATACTGTCGACCAATTGTTTGTCGACCAATTGATATGTCGACCAATTGATTGTCGACCAATCGTTACAAACCCCTTGTCTGCTACCTAAGTGGTACAACTAATTTATCTGCTTTAGATAGGATATACGGTGTCTATTTGTTACTATGAAATATACAGTCAGTATATCTGCAAACACTTTACAAGGCTCTGATATAGGATTTACTTTCGGAGTTGGGGTCAAACAGAAATCGCTTTCGTAAAAGCTAAACTAAACCTAAGACCCCAAGAAAAAAAAATAGTAGTATGAACTCTGATCTCCATAGTGCAACTGTATCTAATGTTATAATGATGATGACAACTCATGTCATGCATGCATGACAATAATATTTAATTATAACGCCCATGTTTTATCGTCTGAGGAACTAATTGTCTTGTTTAATAACAACAAGCTAATAAAAATATGATATGATGGTTATTAAATAGGCGAGAAGATCAATTGATTTATTACAGGTTACTGCTGGATATAGGCTTGGTACAATGGGCTTGAAGGGGTGGAGCCACCAAAGAGGTTTACTATCAGTACTTAATAAAATAAGAGGTAGGTAGTTGTGCTATGGGGAATTAGAGTGTTTTTCGAGTTCCCTACTACTCAATCAGTTGGGCATAGTAGTTGTGCCGTGGGTCCGGGTTGAGTTGTCAGTATCTTAGTTGAGTAGAAGGGAATTGAAAGTACCCATGGCTCAACCAGTTGAGCATCTTAGTTGTGCAGTGGGTCAGGAAGGCTGGCAACCTAGCAGAAGTAGGCCGTGGCGGCATGGAGCTAGACGATAGCATTGTACTCCCTACATTCGAAGGTAGTTGAAAGATGTGGCCGGTGAGTGAGGGATATGTTGGCAACAATCTCACTTTCGGCAACCAAAGACCGAAAGGCGTGGGTTCAAGTCGGTTCGACATTACCTCTCCAACTCAGCGACTCCAACTCACATGATGATAATGTAGCGTGGCGTTTGTATTGGTCTGGGTGTTTCTATGTATAATATGTATGTATTTAGAAAAAACGCATTCTTGAACTCATAACACAAGCTATGCTTGCTACTGGTAGTTAGGTAGGGTCTAGGTGACACTGTGTAGATTGTCCTAGAATATTTAGTCATATTTCATAGTAACTTCCTTCAATTATCATGACAACCATTGCTTTCAGATCCGCACCGGTCGAGGTGAGACTCTCCGCTGGGCAGTATGTGTACCCAGTACATGCAATGCAAAAGCAGTGGCGTCCTTCGTGAGCAGCGTCTTAGCTCATACTGTCGGCAACACAACAGGTGTTGTGGTTTCTGAGAACGACTGTTATACGCGAAGACCTGTGACCATTACCTCATTAGATGTGGTTTATTTGTAAGTAGATAACAATGATTTTATAAATATGAAGACCTCTGTGGCGTAGTGTAGAATGCTTTTTCTTTTCTTTCTTTTCAAATGGTTAGTAATTTTTGTGGAGTTACCTATTCTTTTACATGTAATGTGTGTGAAGTTGTGAGAGGTTATTCAGCAAAGTTTATCCCAAATATAGATTAGTATGCGAATATTTAGATAGCTTTGGTGACGTATATAGTTTTATTACCGGTTATATCACTGCAACTAAAATTGATGCATTAGGTTTTATTTACCGTGTAATTTTTTACTTTCGGTCATTGATGTTGAACTGTGCTTAAAATGTACTCGACGGAGTACATCATAAGTAGGTACAGTTCGTTTCTTTGCTTCATTAGTTACTTTTGTACAAAAACAGTAGCTTTATTGTTGTGTACAAAAACCAATACCTGTACAACCTGTGGACACGATTTATTATTTTATTTTGTGTTGTTATTATTATTATTCTCTTTATTTTTTTTAAATATATAATTTTCATTTTTATAGTTAACCACATAAAAAAATATATAAAATAGTAGCCCACCGGTATCGAGCATGGGTACGAAACTATTATTATTATTACGCTAATAAAATGAACATGAAATAGACAAAACCGGACATAAAACTGGTTTTATTTACTCGTCCTGTTAAATATATGAACAATTCTTATTTCTTTAGTTGCACGTAAATTAATTACGTACGACAAAATTCATTTCCAAGTCGCATAAAGTTTAATTTACCCTACTAGACATGTTGAGTGACGTCAAATGTACCTAATTAATCCCGAAGGGGTAGGCAGAGGTGCTAGCACCCACATTTCGCCAGTGTATATTTAGGTCCCAATCTAATAGATGGCGAGCCTATTACCATCAACCGGGCACTTATAAACCTGCGATAAATACACACATAACTTCGAAAAGCATCGCAGTCATTGGTATGTGCCATGGTAAACCTGGGATCGAACCCGAGACCTCGTCTCAGCAGTCCACCACCCATACCACTAGGCTACCGCGGTAATTAATCTAGGTTTAAAATTTTCCAAGCTGTACATCTAGATATGTTGGTTAACATTAATTATTGCCATGGTGGAAGTGCAGTATGTAGTTAACATTTTTCATTGTGAACGTAGGAAGTTAAGTGACAAATGGAGTTACGTGAGTGACATTATATTTTAATGAGTCCATGATAATTAAAGTTAATCTATCTCCATTAAATGAATTAAATACCACTTAGTAGTACTGAAGGCATTGTAGATATGGCTACTTTTTACTTAGTTGGTGTTGATAATAGAAAAGATAGAATATAGATAGATAGATGGATGGATAGATAGATAATTCTTTATTGTTTACCTTAGAACAAAGTTAGCAGTACAATAGGGGTTATCACCGATCTCTTCCAGGCTACCTTAGAATGGACAGGAAAGTACAGAACAATCAATAGTACGATTCTGTGGTGTAGATTGCATATATATTATATATCTCTTTATTTTAAATCTAACATATGTTTAGTCAACAACTATGGGATTACCATAATGTATCCCATCGGTCATAAAACAATAATCAGCAACAATTTGACATAAGTTGCATTTTAACAAAAAGTTTGGCAGACCTCTAGAACAACAATGCCCAGAAAAGCAGTTTTGCAGTGCATGCAATGAAAGACGTTTTAGGGCCCTTTTTACACGTTGGGTTACAGGTGAAGTCAAAGAGACGTGTCCTAGATAAAATAAAAACCAATGGTGAAAGAAAAGCTGAGCGCCACCATTGTAGCACTGAGCGTGTTTGCTCTTTCATGAGACTTTGCCTTCAGCTTAACATCAGGCGAGGTGAAGTCAAATTGACGTGCCATGAATAAAAAAAAATTAAGTTGACACAGTACTTAGTTGTTGAGTTTATTCATTACAAACATACACACATATTAAATTACATTTTTGTCCTCTTCATAATATTAATAATAATAATAATATGTATACTTGGTCCCTGTATCCGATACCGGTGGCACTCTGTTTTTTATATTTTTAAATGTGTATATTGTTTTTTATTGTTATATGATATATATTTAAAAATGTAAAAAAATATGAAAAGAAAATGAATAAATAGGAATAATAATAATAATATGTATTTATTCGGATATAACTCCATTTTGTTAGTAACAATTATTCTTAACCTATGTTAGTGAAATCACATTTTATGATGTTTAACCTATTTTATATACTTATCTATACTAATATTATAAAGAGGAAAGATTTGTACCTATTTTTGTATGTTTGTATGTTTGTAATGAATAGGCTCAAAAAGTACTGGGCCGATTTAAACAATTCTTTCACCTCTAAAAGGCTACAATATCTAGGAGTAACATAGGCTAAAATATCATCACGCTATGGTAGCTAGGTACTAGGTACAAGGGAGCGGAGTAATAATCATAAATCTCAATTGATCCGGTAAATTTCTATACATTGGCGCTAATATCGCTAACAATTTCCGTTGTCATGACAGCAAGGAAAAGTAGTACAGAGAGGCAAGTAGTGAATCGAGTAGAGTCGTACAACGCGATAATCGACATCCACGCGGGCGGAGCCGCGGGCAACAGCTAGTAGCATCATATATTCGTATGATGCCTAACAAGCCCTCTTATTATTAGCAGTATGATTCTGTGGTGTAGATTGCATAATATACATTATATATCTCTTTACTTTAAATCTAACAAATGTTTGGTATTATTAGTGTAGATGTAAATAATAGTGCATATTGGGAGACGCATTTGTCCAGGAATGGACTACAATATGCTGATTGACTGATTAATTGAATATAATGTAATTCCTAATTGGTGATAATTTATAATTTCAGAGCCATCATCCTACTTTTCATCATCATCCTGATATTCAGTACGATTTTCGAGATCTACATCATCTACTGGGGAGGACACAAGGAGTCTACTATCCATTCTCTCATCATATCCTTCTCGATTATCAACAATATGAAGAAAATAATTTCTACGAAGCAACACAACACGTTAGGACTGGAATGTATCACCGGTATCAAGATGTTGGCTATGACTTTCATAATTGCTGGTCATGCTTGCATGTTCATTGCGAGTGGCCCTGTCATGGATGCTGATGCTTGGGATAGGGTAAGATCAATTTTTGTATTTACCTTTTCTTTCTTTAAATTTTCAGATACTCTTATCGGGCTTTGTTCATAATTTAATAAAGAGCAATTCACACTTGTTATAGCGTGGCCATGGGTGCGAATTTAAAAGAAATATAGGTATGTATTAGGAAAATAGCGATGAATGGCAAAGCTAGTCTCGCTATGTTTGAATCACGCTAAAAGCAAGTAGATAAATATTATCCTCACACACTGCTATCGGAAACTTTGTGAACAGTGCGATATGAAAGGAACTTTATTCCACTTACGCTTAATCTGTGGGATGAATTTTTGTTTGGATTTTCTAATCGACTATAATTTCTATAGGGTTGACAATTGCACCAGAGTGTGACATCCTTGGTGTTGCCTACGTCGATAGGCCAACGTAAAAAGTGGTGTAAAAATAAAAAAGTGGTGTAAAAAGAATTCGCACCAATGATTCGTTTATTCAAAAAGTTTGGATATGAAATTGTAATTGGTTGTATAGATACATAAATACATAGATTCCTGTTCATTCATGAACAAGTTCTTAATGTTTTTATGTTATGAAAGGCATTAATTAGACCCAGCTATAAATTTACGTTAACTTAGAATATGCTATTTCAATTCGGAGTGCGCCTTACCAACAAAATCTTTGCCAGGTGCATGCTCCAATAGCGAAAACGTGCCTTCGGTTATCACAGGTGCGCGGAGCAGAGTTCGTTCACGAACTTAATGGATATAACCACTTTCATACTATCTATCGACGTCAACGCCAGAAGTTACCACTTTGTTAGGATTCAAAGAGATTTTACATGACTTCAAAATAGCGTAATATTTTCAGTATTAAATATATGTCTGTGAGTGTAGTAATTCTGTCACATAGGTTTTGATGGCATAGAAAAAATTGACTCTAAAATGTCGATTTATCCGCATGACTAAAATGTGCAATACTTCCGCGATTGTAGGTACTATGGTCGGTTCAAATCCGACTTAACAAGTCTCACCGACTTCGGCAGAGGCGGTATCCGCGGGGATTTAGCAAACAAAAATATGTCACTAAAATTTAGTTTTACAGTATATAATATATATGTTTAGTGACTATCACTTTAAGCCTACCTAACTTAGTCACTAACTTTTGGTGGCCAACAAGCGTTAGTGAAAAAGCGAGGGAAAGATCCACACATGCGAACAGATGCATGTTGGTGAAACCTTCTAAATTAGGGTAAAACATATTGATGTTTTGACCTTTAAAAACTGCCAGTACCTATATAGATCTGCTAGCCTGCTCTACTTCCAGAAACCGTACCTGTCCTCAATTTATCAGACGCCCTAATGTTGGTTGGGAACATAAATTTTGTTAATGAAAATCCCGGAAAATCTAGCGCACACAATATAAATTATGTAGACGTTTGTTCATTTGATCTCTGAGTATTATGAGCTCTTATAATCACCAAGGGTCAAGATATAATGGTACTTAAGGTGTATTTAAATTAGCTACGAAGTAATTATCCTATACGGAGTAATAACTTTTACTAAAATATTTAATCTGATCTTAAGTATTTCAGAAAACCAACCGAAAGTCAGAGAATAAAAGAAGAATCAAAAAATCAATTTCGTTTATTCAGTTTAGGCACATAAAGAGCACTTATAAATGTCAAAGGTTTACAATAATTATGTACCTACATTTGTCAAAAATATTATAATTTATAATAAAAAAAATACTTAGTAAGTAGTGGCCATTGGCTATTAAAAATTTTGATTTTTTATATACATATAAAACAACGACATCTAAAATGGTAATATGTAAATTCGTAAAAATATTATTTGCTCTCCAGCGCTTTTTTTCTTTTTGAAGCTGTTCTTAAATTTTCGGTGTTTCCATTTGCAATCAACAATTATTCTCACCGGTTATAATCCAAAGTTTTATAAAATACTAGCTGTTGCCCTCTGCTCCGCCCGCGTGAACTTCTGATCCCATTCCCGCTGTCAGGCATTTTCATATTTATTCACCTTTTAAACCTTCTCTGAATTTCTACAAATAATTCAAGACCAAAATTAGCCAAATTGGTCCAGATGTTTTCGAGTTTTAGCGAGACTAACGAACAGCAATTCCTTTCTATATATATATATAGATTCTTTTCCATAATAAGGATTTTTTTCCATTACAGTTGGTTCGTGCGCCAGCCAACGCTTTCATGTTGAATAACACGCTGCTTGTCGACACCTTTCTGATGCTGAGCGCTTTCTTATTCTCGAGACTACTGCTGGTTGAACTCGACAAGAGGAGAGGCAAAATAAATTTTATACCCATTCTGGTGTTCCGTTATATCAGGTAAGAAAGACTTATTGTTTTGAAATAATGATATGTTTAGAGATGAAGGAGGGTGTGAATATTAACAATGTTATTACTTAAGTAGTATGTGTTATTCAATTTGTAAATATCGAAGTATGTATGTAATTTAAATATAAATAATCATAATGACTCCGACGGAACTCGAACCCACGACAAGTTTGGAACTGGCGATCCATTTGCTGAACTAACCTATATTTTAAATTTTGATGTTTCGCTAGTTGTTGACCGCGACTCCGCCCGCGTGGATTAGCGCATTGTACGATTCTACTAGATTCTCTGCTTACCTCTCTATACTACTTCTTTTAGCTGTCACGACAACGGAAATAGTTAGCGATATTAGCGCCAATATATAGAAATCTACAGGATCTATTGAGATTTATGATTATTGCTCCGCTCCCTTGGAATGTAGTGTGATGATTTATTACTTTATTACTCCTAGATATTGGAACTTTTTATAGATGAAAGCATTATTGAAATCGGTCGAGTAGTTTCGGAGCATATTCGTTAAAAACGTACAAACAAAAAAACAAATCTTTCCCCTTTATAATATTAGTGTAGAAGTAGATATTCCTGTCAAAATATGAACAATTGTCGAAACAAGGTTAGACCTGAAAAGCGAACTCAAAGATTTAGGTTCGGTTTACTTGTAATCTTTGCACAAATTTATGATAATCTATTTCGTAACTAATGACAAATAATAATGTACCTGTAATAACGTAAAAATATCCTTTGTTTTCTTCATTCCACGCTCAACTGTACAACAGCTGTATTTTCAATTCAAAGCTTCAAAAGCAACGTATAAGAAAACGTAACGAGACGAGGAATGAGAAGTAGCTCGTATCAACTGAAATGTGTTTATGGCGTTCACACAAATGTGGTCGTTTCACTTAATAAGGCTTGTTCCATAACACAAAGGGAGCGTTCATTGTACGTTAGTTTATTGGTTAAGAGCTTGTTATTTGCAAAAAAGAGAAAATTATTTTATTTTGTTATTGCGATGGCAACTCAGCCACGGTTCTCTTGTTTACGTTGTCTATGCAATATTTTTATATGAAAATTTTATAGTAACCACGACATTTAAAGTTGTATAAAAATTGGTTGCCTGTAAAGTCGGTATACGGGCGAAAGTTTTACGTGACAACGACTTTGAGAAGACATGAACCGGTGTGTATGCCTATCTCTCTCACTCTCTCTCTCTCGCTCTGTCTCTCTCGCTCGGGCAAGGGACGCGTGCCTCTCACTCGCTCTCATTGTGAGCGCATAACGTGAGCGGAGCGTAACGCAGTTTCTTGAAGTGTCACCCGGCAAGCCAATTTATAAGACGTTGTCACGTCAAAAACTTGTTATTTGATTACTATTATGTAATTCATAGTGTTTATAATGTTCGGGACTTCACACGATATATTTTTGAACACTTACTTTTGCCGAAGTTTCGGGTGCGTTGCAGCACCCGTGGTCACGACTTGACTGGCCTGCGAGCGTCGTGCGGTGTGCAGGAAACATTTTTTGTGTGCCTACCCTCCATTACTTTCATATTGAATGTAAGGCTGGCGACACACGACACTCACTATGTCAGTCACTATGAGTAAACGCCGCAGTAGTTTAAAAGTTATATTATGTAATTGTTTCTAATAACAAAATTCACATGTGAATCTGAAATTATGTTATTGATTTATGTAAAACCCTAAAAGTAATTGGTAGTTTGTCAACTGTGTATCAGTATGTTCTCCATACTCTAGTCTGAATATTTCTAAAGCCCCAAATCGGAGAAACAAACTTACGCCAGAACCTTGTCTCGTATTTTAAGTGAGGTTGACTAACGCCATTACACATCCCACGTCTATTTTTATCAAAATATTATAATAAAAGCACGCATTTACATTCTTCTCATACTGAGAGTACCTCTATGAAATAAGATCCCCTTTTCGAGTGATACTCAGCGATTATCTTTTCTGTCTTCTAAAAATAATTATTTCCTACGGATAAATGTCTGAAGTAGTCTTCCAAGTAGTCAAGGTATATTAAGCATAATATTATGTGATTTCATGTCAAAAATATTGTTCTATTCTTAGTCTTAATTTTCGCAGAACTTACAGCCATATCTAAGAAATGTTTCAAATTATTTCAGAGTGACACCCGCATATTTGGTAGTGATACTCTTCTACATGACGTGGTTGCCGAAAATTGGAGAGGGTCCCCTATGGCAGGACAGACTGATGTTAGAACAACAACGCTGCATGGACTCCTGGTGGACGAACATCTTGTACATCAACAATTACGTCAACACTGATAAAATGGTGAGTTTCGAATACATCAATCGAATACTTATTTGGAATCACGAGTAAATAATTTAAGGATTATTTAGGTGATACATAAACCTGGAATGGAGCTGTTCTCTCAACTTACTACTCAAGCTAATTACTATCTAGTAGTATTTCTACTAGTATAGTATCTAGTCTAAGTAAATGTTTGTAAATAGACCAAAAAAAACCGATGAAGTCTTCTCAGGCCGCATTTTGAACCGGTGCAGTGGTTCAATGGCTAACTTATGTATTATTAATATTAACGTTTTGTAAGTTCCGTTTAGTGTTTTGTACAGAATAAATGATATTTGTATTGTGAATTGAATCAACCTGATAGATTTGCAACTCAATTGATTATGGTGTCGTAAAAGTTTCTGAAATATTTCTTAGATTTGTGTAATTTCACTTCGCTGGTAAATTTGTATAGACGTGTATTATATTAGTTACATTATGAGTCTAATAATACCAATTTGACACAAAGTAACATTACTAAATTCTCTTTTTCCAGTGCATGTTCCAATCGTGGTATCTGTCTGTTGACACCCAGCTTTTCTTCATAGCTCCAATCTTCATCTATAGCTTATGGAAGTGGCGTAAATTTGGACCTGCTCTTATTTCAATTGCCATCATCATCTCACTGATTGTTCCATCGTTGATTACTTATAAAGATAAACTAGATCCAACACTTCTGTTTTATGCAAAGTAAGTGCCTTGTATATTTTTATAGGAAATCATAGTTTTATCAATAATATAATAGGTAGTAAAAAATGTTTAAAGTTTAGCTAAGCAATATCCGAAATCGGATGTATAGGGGTTCACTAAGAACCTCGGGGTCAAAGATTGACTTATCTGCAAGACAGTATACCTGCTGATTGATGAACATCTTCTTTTCGGGTCTGCAAGACTGGGAGGTGAAATGACTGTCGTTACCATAAAACAGTATAAACCAAACCTAAAGGTGAAGAAAGAGTAATCAGACCCCTGGGTGGAACCTCCTACTGCCTAGAAGGTGGTTACAAGGCACCACCCTGAGATATTTATAATGATGATGATGATGATGATAACAATAGGATAGTTAATTAACCATATGATAACTAAGGTTTAATTTTTCCAATATACCTTATAAGTTAGATAAATGATTTTATATTTGTTGCAGAGAATTCACTGACATTATTTCCAACTTCTACTTCAACGAAGCTTACATAAAAACTCATATGAAAATGATCATCTACTTTATTGGGATTTTAACTGGATACGTTTTACATCGAATCCAAACAGAGAAGTAAGTAAACAAAGAAGTAAGTTAGATTTTATAAGGAAAAGAATATTAGCAATCGAAATTTACTTTGTTACTGACATCTGTTGTGATCAAGGTGGTCAAAACAGATGACAGTAACCAGCATCAAATATATGTTTCTTTCTTATATTTTTCATCTTACGAAGCTAAGTTGCTTGTATTAGGAGTTGTCTTATGTCTGCAGTATAATTGCAAGGATTCGAACCCGGGACTAACATACTTATTGGTTTGTGATCAGAAGACGATTACCGAAGACACGCGAAATTATTTTAAAATTTTTTGTATTTAATATTGTTGCATAAATAATTATATTGTATAAAAGTTTTTATGATAAGATAAATACTTGGATATTACTTACTTTTATACTTTCGCGTTGCATGATATAATATGGTTAGCAAAACCGGGCGGGAAATCTGGCCGAAACGTCAAGCAAATTAAAAGGTAAATTGTTGATTTTACCATTTAATCGCGTTAATACCCGGGTTTCGCAAACCATTTATTTGGACATTACTTACTTACTTGAAAGTATGCCTTACAATCTGCACATTTGATCAAAGTAATATTAATCTGTGTAAGAGTATGTTCAATTTGTCAGGCAGTAATTTTATCAGTAGTTTTCATTTACAACTGAATCTAAACCATTTTAGTACGTTCACAAATATTAAATTAATTCTTTTACAGCTACCAATTTTCTTATCTCGCGAAGACTTGCGGCTGGATCACTAGCATCGTACTTGGTACTGTCACTACGTTTTGCGTGACCATTTTTTACCAAGAGTGGTATCAATATAATCCATTGGAAGCTGCAGCTTATATATCATTGCACAAACTTGCCTGGGGTATCGTTAATGGATGGCTGATCATTGCCTGTGCTACTGGAAATGGAGGTTGGTTTTATTTGAACTTGCGTTTTTAGCGTTAAATCAGTTTAGATACTTTTAATTGATATTATTCACCTAAATCCGGATAAAGATCTTCTTCGGTCAAATCGACGACATTTTTGAGTTCCCATCGTGGTTTAGTAATTTTGGTTTCACTGTATTTTTCCTGTTGGTTAAAGAGCCACCGCCTAATTCGTTAGGCATACTCTACCATATATACGGAGAATTGTTGCTGTATTCTATCGTTGCTATGCACTAAACAGACACAACACGAAACAATGCATTCAATTTAAATATCACTTAATTTAATTGTTCAAATTTGCAGGTATTCTAGGAAAATTACTAACGTGGAAATTCCTAGCTCCATTCTCAAGACTGACATTTTGTGCCTACTTAGTGAATGGAATAGTCGAATTATACTACGTAGGAGAATTGAGACATCCTCTACATATTACATTTTTCACAGTGGTAAGTTTAATTAAGTTATAAAAAACCTCACTGCAAAAAAACAAGTGGCGCCATCCTGCGAGTTCATGTTTTTTCATGATTATGATTATTGTGTTTCATTTAGCTAACATGATAGAGCAAGTTAAACGATATAAAAAAATGTCTTGTCGTAATATTTTTAATGCCAATATGCTGTGTACCAGGAGTACTACCAGAGGCCTTCGGCTTCGGGAGTGTTCCCCTTACATCCTAAATACAATATAAAAATTAACTATGTATTGAAATATTTTTATGACTACATTGATCAATTTCATCCAGGATGAATCTGGGTTATGCAGGTTCTAGTTTGAAAAATCCAGACATTTTGATATTGAGTAAAAATAAGATATATTTTTTATTTATTTATGGCATGTCAATTTGACTTCACCTCGTCTGATGTTAAGCTGAAGGCAAAGTCTCATGAAAGAGGGTCACCATTGCAAACACGTTCAGTTCTACAATGGTGTTGCTCAGTTATAATTGCACAACGCCTCCTGAAGCTATATTTCATTTCCAAAACTGTTGCTTATTTACTCTATTATTTTAGAGTATCACGAGTATGAAGTAAAATAACTCGAACAAAGAGACAGGAACAAAAACTTAGACCGGTTTCCTATTGTGTAGTAGTGCTATTATACAACAACTGAAGCCAGTCTAGTTTAATATTTCATATTCATACGATATAATGGACAATTCAAGAGCCCATAAACTAACTTATGGGTACAACAAACAATTCGTGTATAGTCCTTACAAATTCCTTACTTGAATGACAAGTTGATAGTAAGTTTCAGCGGCTATAAATAAATGTAAATACAAATAATAACGATGCATGAATATGGCTCGTTATATTGGTCTGGTCGTACCTCGGAGAGCACGTTGAGCCGTCGGTCCCGGTTGTCTATCTATGGCAGTCGTTACGGGTAGTTGGAGTCCTAAAAAGTCTAACATCTGGTCTAACTGCAGTACTTCGATATCACCTAACGTATAGGTTGTGGGCGCCAGATGGTAGTTGCGTCACAAAAAATATTGAGGGGCAGCCACGACACAGTAATACTGGAAAATCGCGGACCCTGGAAATAATATCGAACAAATGAGGATGTATTGTGTTATAAAATACTTTCTACTTTTATGTTCAGAGTTTTGTATGGTTTAATAATAAAACTTAATTTGTACTGGATAGTTGATATAGGTGGATGGATCAACTGGTTTAAAACAACGCCATTTTCACAATTTTGGTCTATTTTATACAGTAATATAACTCAAGTTACAGTCTCTCTTTTTGAGAATCCGAGATCCCATCAAGTCCATTGTTGTCGTCTCTGTAATTAGAGAAAAACTCAAAAAATGCGTAGGTTGCTGTATTTCACGGAATACCATCTTTAATTAGCGCACTTCTAAGTCAGCTAGTGTTTTATGAGAAGATTTTGTGTCTAATTACAGAGCACTTTTGATCTTAAAGAATGTTTAACCTCGTCAAACAGGAAAAGAAACGAAAATCTTCGTGTAATTACGTTCCTTATAGAGTTTTTTTGTGAACATTTACGTGGTTTGTTTGATGATACAAAGCCTTGAAGGCGAACGCTGGAGGCAATGTTAATATATCACGAAGAACGTTCAATTACACAGCATACTATACATTTTCGTGTAAATGTTCAAAAAGGTTTGTTTAAATAAAACTAAACGAAAATTTCAGATGGCAACGGGGATATCCCACATCGTGCTGACGTTCTTACTTGCCCTATTTCTATGCCTAACCTTCGAGTCACCTCTACATGGCATTGAGAAGATCCTACTTAGGACGTTTGGTAAGTTCTTATTAAAGTAATTTTTAATATAATTGACATATTTTACATACATCACCATCATATTTAAAAAAAACATAAAAATGCTCTTATTTTCCTGAAAGGAGTATCCAAGTTAAGTATTGACAACTTCACCACGTTCGTTGGTTTATTAATACGTCTTCTATACAGAGGGATAACACTTAGAAACTTTAATAAATTTACAATGATTTATCACTTACAAATAGAAAAGTTAAATTGTTAAAATTTGTCCAGTGAACTCGAAATGAGACTCTTTCAAATAATAAACAGACTCATATTTCAAAATTTTTATGGCAAACAGCTCCGAATTTTTGTAGATACGAGCAAGTGCACTCTTCTGGTAGCAGTTACAAATAAAATATTACCAAGGAAGAATTCTATCAAATTTCAAATGAACGAATAAATTGTCGAATAAATCTTCTGCATTAGTAAAAGTTATAACGACTTGGTGTTTTCAGATCAACGATAGTACTTAAGACTTAGTTGAAATAATTCTAACAAAGTTATAACTGCAATCACATGGGCATTACCAACTTATTCAACTGTAAAATGTTCAATGAAAACCAATTTAAACATTTTTAATTTCAGAAGTGGATAATAAAAAATCTTTTGCAAAATATTTTTTGATGAAAATTTAGTAAATTGAAAAATCTTTTATGTAACCACCCCTGTATATTTAGTTTAGTGTTAGATGACATAATCAGTGTCAAAGGCAAGGATCATTAGATAAACTTGATAAATATGAAAAGCAAAAGATATAAGAAAGAAATGTTAACTGGGAACTCCTTTGTAATTTTCAATAGGACTCAATTACTACACTAAATAGTATCAATATTGTGTGAGAAAGCGATACTCCTCAAAACGAAGTGGCCTATCCATGAGAAAAAACGTGTCTTCACTACTAATAAAACGATAACGAAGAAAGAATTGTCGGAACAACAAACAAAATTATAGTTGGTAGAGACATCTCCACTGCCTACAATTTTATTTCCATTCAAAAATTTCCAACATTTTTGTCTAGTGAACTTATTATAGATGTTCCTATATCGTTTTATGTTTCATCATGCAAAGGTAATTAGTTTACCAAGCCCATCGAGTTTATTCAAACCTTGTTAGCATAAATTTGTGATAGGCCAACTATTTTTGCATACTGTAATGGGAATCATAAATTCGTAACATTTTTGCGTTTCATAATACGAAAGAGTGTACTAACTAGTACTTATGTTAACATGTAATCGTGTGCTAGCTTTTTAAGTTCTACTGTTTGGAAATAATTACTAGTACATAACAAAAATTCTGGTTAAGTGATATTTTAATAATGTCATGTATATTTATCATTGCATTCATATTTATTATCATTATCATCTTCATCATTTCATGCAACTCCGGTGTACGAAGATTTGATCAAATTAATTCATCTATTTTATTTATCTGTGTTTGTCTGTCTGTATTTATTTAATTCTTGAACGTTTAGAATCTTATCTTAAATCTACTCTACGTAACAAACAATCTGAGAGTTTCTTTCTTTTACAGCTCGTCCAGTACTGAGTGACAACGCAAGAAAAGATGAATCTGCTGAATCAAGAAACACTAGTCAATCTAAATTAGATTCGTAGCGTAGCATTAGATTTCTAGTAGCATAACAAATCGCTGTGTGATATTTGAACGGCTGGTTTGTTAATTAATTTAGTTAAATATTTGTAAATAATGATATGATACCTCAAAGTGATTTTATACTCTCAAAAAATTGAAAATATTCAGAATTTACATTCTAGAATTTTTATTGGATTACTTTTATTATGACATTTTCGATATATTTGGCACAGTTGGTGTTGAGATCATAAAGTTATTATCACTACTGTAAATAGAACAATGGTCTCCTTATTACCGCGTTACTGAATTTAAAATGTCAAATTAATTTAAATATTCACTTTTTTATGACAGCCAGTTATATTTGACAAGTTGATAGGCTTATAAATAAACGTTTCACGGTTCATACTCTGTCACTTTGTGCAAAGGTATGTATGTCACTCACTATTACTTATAACTTGATGGTTGAGATAGTCTTAATTGATAGTAATTCGACGTCATATGATTGCAAGAGGTGCAGTGTAATGACATCATTGTGACGTCTTATCCCACGTCATTAGCTGACTTGCGCCAGTCGAAATTTAAAAAGTAAAATTTCGACTGGCGCAAGTCAGCTGACTTCATTAGAGCGCAATGTGAGGTATTGTACTACGTTACAGAAACCAAAACAGGTCCATTTATTTAGTGTGGTAATTGTTGTAAATATATTTATATAGTTTTTTATTAAAATATAATGAGTAATCTTCATACGTGGCGCTTAAGTTTAAGAACAAGTTTAGGTATATTTTAGCTATACCTATATTTATATACTTGGATTTTCGTACCTAGATATATCTAAACGTACAATGGGCTGCAAAAATTCCTGGACAATTTGAAATTAAAATTATATGAAGTGATATAACTACACAACTACTGGTCTTAGAAGATACTGAATAACAAATCTACTTTAATGTAATTAAGCTTAGGCTACCACTTGCATGACATTACTGATTTTCTGACAAAGAAATAAGACATCGATCTAGTTTTTTTTAACCCAATATATGTGTCAGGCGGTCAAAGCATTATTGATCTTAAGGTGTTTAGGAACTTTTGGAGCCCTGTGTACTCGAAAAATACTGTAATACTGAGAAATTATTATGAACACTTGTATCTAAAAGTAGTTCCATAATGGAAATAGACAATGGTACTGATGGGTTGAGTGATGGGTGGTACCTGAATTTGTTTATATCATGGTCTAGCCTGATGGTAAGCTCCAAGCAAAGTCTCAGAAAGAGGGTTATCATTACAATCACGTAGGTACGTACAGAACACTGCACGTGATTGTAATGATTGTAACAACAATGGTGGTGTTCAGCTTGACGGCCTCATCAGATGGTAGTTGAAGACCCCCTGTTTTTCGTACATTCCTGTGAATTACTTTGGACCGTAGTTTCATGCAATGAATATCATTAAGCAGAAACCTTACCCCACCGAAGGACAACTGCTGAAATAAACCCGAACCCGGTCTCGAAGTTTCAAGTGTAATTCTAATTATTAAATGAAATGAATGATAAACAAATATTAGGAAACAGAATCTTGTCTCTTTTTGCCAAGTAATGTTTTCCACATGAACGAAACGAGCGATAACAGTTATCTTGCTATGAAACTTAAATAAAAAAGTTGTATTTTCTTAAAGGTAAGGAAATTTCTAACGTTTTATTACAAAAATTACAAGATGTATACTGACAGTAAATTTTTATATCCAAAGACGAATATACACGGGGGATTTTAGATCTTATTTTTCTAGCTTTTAGAGTAGAATATTGGATGTAGATTTCTCTTGTGTTTTAGGATATCAAGGGTAAATACGCTGTAAATACGCTGATATTTTCGAGGTTACGAAATATGTTCGAAATCGAAGGCGCTGTATAATTTTACTTCGATAAAATGTAATATTTTAGTACTTCTTCGTAACTGTTTTGTTTATAGCTTTTGTATAATAAAATGTATAAATATTTATTTTTAATTTTATATTACAAAAAAGGTCGTATAGTAAGTATGACAAAAGCAAAGCGAAAATAGAATGTCTGATACTGTGTTACAGTTTCTGATGTAAATAAAATACGTATTTTAATGTAAATGGTACGTGTATAAG
Source organism: Pelosia muscerda (assembly GCA_963691645.1). Classification (NCBI taxonomy): domain Eukaryota; kingdom Metazoa; phylum Arthropoda; class Insecta; order Lepidoptera; family Erebidae; genus Pelosia; species Pelosia muscerda. Next base: position 4,005,061 of record OY829103.1, read on the forward strand.
TACTCGTATGTGTAAATACATATTTTATTTATTACATACATATACGCGACGCCACGTCACAGTGGTAAACGCAGCTACTACGCAGAAGGTGCGGGTTAGATCCCCGCTCAGTGCAAATATTAGCATTGCTTCGGAGAGCACGTTAAACCTTCCCGGTTGTCATAAAAAAGTCTATGGCAGTCGTTACAGGGGAAATGGGTAAAATGGCAGTCACAGAACGGCTGATATGAGTTTCTTTCATTGTCATTAACCTTTTATTTTTAATTAATTTATTAGTTCTTTATTTAATAGACCGGTCAATAAAATTCGTACAAAGAAACCTGCACTATTACAGATAAAATACTAAAAGTTCCATCGATCCCAAGTATGATATAGATGTTATTCAAATAACAACTATAAAAAGATCTTAACTTTAAGTTTTCTTTTCTCAATAAATTAGAAAACAACAAAAGAAGAAAAATATTATTTTCTCTACACAAAATAACTTTTACAAAATAAAATTTGAATGGGATAAAGAGCGTAATATCGTAGAAGAATAACTATTAAAATTTATGTAAAATAGAGCTATGTTACTTTTTTTACAAATTTTCATTTTGTATTATAACACTCACAGGGATGTAATAGGTAATATACGTAATCACGTATTATGGTGCCAAAATATCAGACACTCTAAACAACCAAAAACATGGTAAATATCCTGGTGAGTGCAATAATACTTATGAAAATGACCCTAACAAGAAAATAAATATTGGGGGAGGGACCCACCACTCATCCAGTTTAACAATTCCAACGATAACAATAGCAAATTATTACTAATTGTCATAGAAAGCCAAACCGCACCCCTCAAAGCTAGTAAAAAGATTTCTTACCCGAGGAGAGATATTGTCCTAGGTTTGAAATTCCGCAAGTGAAACAAATCCTGAGACGTCCATCCCTCAACTAATATATATTTTTTGTAATGGATCTCCGCTATGTAATGTCTGCTGTAAATGAACATGTAAATTTCAAATCTCATATCGTATATCTTTTCATTTAATCTCAAACTATTAAGTATATAAACTCTGTCTCCTTTCGTTGTAAGCTATACAAAAAGGTAATGTTATTGTAATCTATATAAGAATTCTGTTAATAAGTGTGGTGTAAACAATAGGGATGTAATGTTTTGTTGCTCAATATTTGTACTTCTCTCCATATATACCTCAACGTACACAAGATTTATATTTTGATATTAAAAATATTTCTCATAAAATGTACTGAGTTTTCTTTTCTCACGTAGCTTTAGTTACACATAATTATATCTATACTATTATATAATTGTAAAGCGGTCGTGTCTGTACATTGGAGATATTTAAAAAAAAATACTTGGGATGTGTTAAGTGAACGATACTGAACACGAAAATATATTTTTTTCATTTCCTGTCTGTTTGTCTGTTTGTCTGTTTGTCTGTTTGTCTGTTTGTCCGCTATGGACGCAAAAACTACTGAACGGATTTTGATGCAGTTTTTTTTGTTCGAAGGGGCTTGGTCAGACTTAAAATCTTACGTTTGTTTCATCGCAATCGGTTCAATAGAACCGGAGTTGTGAGCATTAATGATGTTAAACAAAATATGAGTAAAGATATAGGGGGCGCTGTTTTATTCTAATAGATGATATTTATGTCTTATTACGTCCAGTCAAGTATGTGAATAAAAAAAAATCATTTTTACGTACATATTTGTAAAAAAAAATACGTAATTAATTATGAAATTAAAATTTGTTTTTCAATTATTTAGTACATGGAGCAACAATAGATGGCGTAGATCGATTTAAATTCAAGGTATGGTTTCGTTACATACGGGACTATATAAGACCTGTCAATTTTTTTTTAAATAACTTTTTTTCGTTAAATGTTAAATAGATGTCGGTACGATACTGTCTTTGACGTCACTGTTCAGCTGAACCGCCTTCATAGTTTACATACTTTACAAGGAAAACGTTCAGGCGTAAAAAAGGCGCACGTAATAATGATCATATCATACCAGTACTTTAATATTTTTTTTTATTAATTACAAATGTGTGGAGGTAATGCATGTAAAAATCTGGTAGGGAATAGAAATTTAATATTTGCACGCCACAAATGGCAGAATATGCTGTATATCCTAAATCACCCCAACACCTGTAACCAACCATATTCTAGGAAATAAAGAATCTTATTCTTATTCTTATTCTTATTAAGTACTCTAAACATGACCTACTTTATTTCGTGAAACCATTCTATACCACTTAAGTGGAATAAAGCACATGGCCCACCTGATAGAAAGTGGTTACCGCGGCCTATTCTATGGATGTTTTTATTTATTTATGGCACGTCAATTTGACTTCACCTCGCCTGATGGTAAGTTGAAGGCAAAGTCACCGGAAAGAGGGTCACCATTAAAAATACATAGAGTATTACAATAGTGGCGGCTGGTGGCCTTGACGGTCTCATCAGATGTCTTTTAAGCCCCGCTTAAAGGACCCGGGACTGTAGAAAGAAGGAAATACATGCGCTGGTAAGGAATTCCAAGACTTAATGGTGCGGCAGAGGGAAGACTCACCGAACCGCTTGGTTCTTGGTTCACCGCACCGTATGCGGGTGACATCTACGCCCTGCACGTGTTGTTCTGAGTAAGAAAGATGAAGGTAGGATCAACGCGGTAATCTCATCAGAACATTCACCGTGGTAGAGACCGTAAAACGTTTGAAACACCAGAGGTATCACACACGTGCTGCCGACCATGTGGAAAGGAAAGGAGACATGGTTCTTTCGCTCGCTGCATTACTCATGGCTATGGTACTATGCGCCATCTCCTGCTACGACCAAATAATGCTTGAGAAGGAGACAGCGGCTCGGCTTCGGAGAAGACTCCGGACACGCACAGTCTGCGAATGACTTCTGTCCCCTATGAGCCCGGAGGGACGGGTAGAGCCACCTGTCACTCTAGCAGAAGCAAGATCCCATACCCGGGGGCTAGACAAGGACACCGCAAACTCTACACCAGAAAATCGTCATCTCGACAAAACGCCTTTGCGTTCATTACAATGCTAAAACAGCCATTTCAAAAGGGATAACACTCGCCAAAAAGTACATCGCGAGTAGGTACTGTATGCAACAGAGCAACCGAGTACGCGGTCGTGTTATATTACGCGTTATACATTAGGTACTCACAGTACTTACCCAAGTCTACTTGCAACTTGCACACTTCTTCTGTGAAGTCGGCATATCGCACGCTGTCATAACACAGACAACAAGTTCATTTTTGGTCGCGGTCACCTACATCCACGCTGGTGGAGCCGCGGGCAACACCTATACTATAATAGTGTATACTGTTGATGAAAGGACCTCCATGGTGTGGTGGTAGTGCACGCGACTGCCACGCACGGGGCACGAATTCGATCCCCGCTCAGTGCAAAAAGTTGTATACATGCACATGGCTGTTTGCACTGGTCTGGTCGTACCTCGGAGAGCACGTTAAGCCTTCGATCCCGGTTGCCATACAAAGTTTTTTCTCGCCGGAGCAGCGGTGTCTTCTTTAAAAGACACAAATTCCCTCCTGCGTGGAATACTGCTCGCATCTCTGGGATGGCTTCGCAAAGTACTTATTAGATGCTCTCGAAAGGTTGCAGCGACGCGCGATCCGCATTATTGGGAGTCCAGTCCGAACCTTTGTAGATGCGTAGAGATATTGGTTCCTGGCAGTATTTTACCGCCTCTACTGGTTAATGTTCTGATGAGCTCTTCCAATTAATCCCGTCCTCTCCTTTCCTACACAGGACAACACGTGCAGGGCTTAGATGTCACCCGCATATGCTGTAGAACACTCCATCAAGAACCAAGCAGTTCAGTGAATCTCTCCTCTACCGCACCATTAAGTCTTGGAATTCCTTACCGGCACACGTGTTTCCTTCATCCTACAGTCCCGGGTCTTTTGAGCGGGGCGCAAAAAAGCATCTGATGAGGCCGTCAAGGTGAGTGCCACTATTGTAGCACTGTATGTACGTGTTTGCAATGGTGACCCTCTCTCATGAGACTTTGCGTTCAGCTTAACATCAGTCGAGGTGAAGTCAAAGAGACATACCATAAATAAAAAAAATCTATCTATGGCAGTCGTTACTGGTAGTTGGATCCCTCAAAAGTCCAACCACTTTAACACTTTAACTTGGAGCTTCGATATCGCCATTGGTCATTGGGTCAGAGGTCATATGGCAGATGCTTCACGGAAAATATCGAAGTTCAGCCTCATCACAGTTAGACTGGAAAACCGACCACAACAGAGTTGGGAAAAGTTTCAGAGAATGATGACTGTTGATGTGTGGCTGGAATGGGTAGACTAGACCTTGGGAAAGGACATAAATATGGCATGTTTGGTCGCGATAACCAACATCCACGCGGGCGAAGCCGCGGGCAACAGCTAGTAATTTATAAATACAAAGTCTAAGTCAATTTCCGTAACTAATATAAATAATAAATAAATAAATATTCTAGGACAATCTACACAACGTCATCTAGACCCATTGTAAGCATAGTTTAACTAGCTTGTGTTATGGACTCTAGAATGCGGATAAACATACTTAATTATTTTTTTGTTAATACATACACATTACACATAGAAACACCCAGACCAATGCAAATATTCATATTCATGCACGCAAATATTTGCACTGAGCGCGAATCGAAACCACACCTTCTACATAGCAGTCGCGTACACTACCGCCACGCCACGGAGGTTGTTACTTTCGTTTTAACTAACTCCTCATTTCAAATTACACAAATCTCCAACACAATTTACAATATAAACGAGTTCCCCAATATTTGTAAAGTACACTTCAGTGCACTAAGCAGCTTGGCCGTAAGCTTTAAACTTTGACAGTTTTCAATTATTCCAAGTTACAGCTAAGTGCATAGCCTGTCAAGTCCATCAACTATTTGCGAACTTGCATAATCTTAGTCGGATCATGGCGAGCACACGCCGAGAGCAGGGTTAGCTCATGTTGTACGTATATTAAACTTGGTTTAAGTTGTTGCTTTTGTGTTAACTGGAACGGATTTGCTTGTTGGAGTTAGGTTATCGGGCCGTATATGGTTTTGAGGGGTCAAGTCACTGTTATGTAGGTATTAATTACTTGAAATGAAAATCTATTGACTGTGTACTATAGCTACGGTGGCTATATGTAACAGTTAATTCCAACAAGTATAAATAAAATAGGCACTGCTGTAAGGTTGAGGAGAAGACCCAACGTTGTTTGCCCAATGCTACTTAACCACACATTTTTATTTTAAAGAATGGTAATGTGTTATATACTATAAAAGTTCTTATAATAACCCTTTTACTAAAGGGGGATACAATTACATGTTTTATCTTTAACTTGAGTATTAACATATACTCAGTACTCGGCAATTCTGTAATCAGTTGCAACATACGTTAAAACTTTATACATAAAATCATTTAATCGGCTACAATGCGGTCGTAATTTATGTAACTTGCTTAATCTTGAGTTAAACGTCCTCGTATCATGAGGCTTAACGAGTGATATGGGGATATCACGTCGGGGTAAGAGCTTCTAATCCTTTTATGTGACAGAGTGATATGGTGACAGCTTCTCAGGGAGGTGGTAGTGCATTGCAAAGATTCGGGTTCGCTTCACTATCAGTGCAAGTATATATATTGGGTTTAAGGTGAACACTTCAAAGCCGAAGGCCCTTGGTAGTACTCCTGGTGCACAATATATTGGCATTAAAAAAATTATGGCTAGGCGATTTTTTTTCTTTCCTTTTTTTTCTTAATGAAAAGAAAATTTTAAACACCCTTTTCCCTTACACTCTGTACATATGGATGTTATAAGTGACTTCCTCAAGATATTGTTAGTATTGCTGAATATAGCTGATCAAATTATGTAAGAAACCAACTTTATATGTATGCTTCACATTAAAGTATTTGTATTAGACTTTAATGCCGGGACGAGTTTTGCCTCGGAGAGCACGTTAAGTAGGCGGATTCCAGATGCCATACAAAAATCTCTGGCAGTCGTTTTTTTATATTGAAATTCAGCTCCGTCACCGTTAGTCTGGAAAGCAGACCCCAACAAGTTGGAGCAAAGGTTGAAGAGATGAGAACTTATATAAGGAAGAATAAATTAGTGTCTCAAATCTGATAGCTTTCGTACGTTCTTTTATTTGAAAACTGCACTCTAACATTCCAGAAACAAATAGTTAGTTTATTCTTCCGGACAAATATTGCGGTTATTGAGTATATAGCATATATGTTATAGTAACAGCGTTAGTACTTAATAGCCACCAGTATATTATTAAACGCAACCGTTCCCTAAACCGTTTACCTTTTTTTTTAGTACCCAATCTGTATTAACATGAAAAGTTTAATGAGGTTTCGAAACATGTGCAGACTACCGCTTCCTCTTTCGAATATAATGATATTGTATTATAAAGAAGCCCAAATAGACACGTTCAGCGCTAAAAAAATGAGTACCAATATGGTTACAGACGTTATATTATAAGCTGAATGAATAATGTTAATTATGTAATGTGATGAACGAAATAGTTAACTAAGTATACCCACTAACAGTGTGTTTAATTATAATAATTTTAAACTCTATTATGTATAATGTTATAACAATTTGACTGTCTAAATTCTTCAAAGAAAAGATTCAGAGAATGATGAGAAAACTAAACATACTGCCTGTAACAACGATTAGGTATATGTAACCCATTATTACTAATAATTACTTATAAATGTATAAAAGGAATTTTCGAATGACAAGATAATTAGGTACCCAACACCATTTCATTACCTACTGGTTTTGAGAGTCAAGCATATTAATACTAGCGCCACTCAAAAATGGTATAATAAGCTTTAACTATGTATTTATGTTTTTATGTTCCTTAATGAGACGCGTTAAGATTTCCTCCACTAGAATCCATAGTCGAGATCCACATGTGGATCTTAGGATACTTTTAATTCCTCTTCAATCCATATGTGAATCTAGACGGTGGATCCTAGTGGAGGGAGGCTCACAAAGTACTAAGAATTTTCACAATATTTCCAAAACGTGTTAATCAAACAACAAAGGAGGAACATACAAACTGTTATGTCATCAAACAAAACGGTACTAATGTATTGTTTGCTTATCGAGCTCATAACGCAACTGATTGGGTAAATATTTTCCTGTATATTCCACCAGGAAAATTCTCTTGGATGTTGTTGTCTCCTTACTATTTCGAACAATGTTTGTTACTCCGCTCACACTGGCTTCGTGGACTCGAGATAGGACAGGAAACTTATATTGGGTCGACGAAGAGAGCCGCGTAAAACGTTATCGCGGCGAAACAACCGGCTTACAAGTTCCTTGCTCACTTATATCTTATCTTTTGTCTAAACAATAGCGCTGTCCTAGTCTTGTTTATACAGGGTGCCGTTCAACTTGTTCCGACTTGCCATTTGTTAAATTAAAATGTTACGTACTCCTTCTACTTCCGATATGATTTTCTTTGTGCCTTTATTTCTTTTGAGTTGCAGTTTGTTTGTTTTGTGTTTTTGTTGCTGGAAACTCCAGTTGACATTTCTAAAGATGTAGCTATTTACTTCGTTAGTTTTTCAATGGAGTATACTACAGTGCTAGGATATTAGCAGAAAGCGGTGCAACGACATTTGGAATAAGTTATATTGTTTTTTTTCTTATATCATTATTTATTACCTGAATATTATTTTTCTATAAATGTTACTTTTGAAATGTTGTGATTTAATGTAGTACCATAATATTTATGGGAATAAATACAGTTTAGATGTTATGAAAATGTTAACAAACTGAAAAAAATATTATTTTTCAGTTTGTTATCACTTTCATAACATATACACTTTCATATATATATCTATAATTAAATAAGTTATATCTAATAACTCTATGTTCATGTTTGAACTTGTGTTTGTATTCCTGACATATAGTATTAATTTAGTTAAGTTTTTCTGACTAATGGTTGAGTTCTTCAGGAAAGTAATTATGTTTAAACTGAAACCAAACCGAACCTGAAATCAATATATTCTGTTTTTTATTTTACATAAAATCTACCGTTTTCGCTAGAAAGGATTGTATTATATCGAACATTTTATGCAAACACTAAAACGTAAATTTGAACAAGAACGTTCCTATCTGTTCGCATCGACGGATTCAATTTTTCGTAAAACTGTTGTCAAAATTTCAGAATTTTTATTTTTGGAGATTGACATAGAATGTTTTATTGACTAACAATATATGAGGCTACTCATGAATCCAAACAAGCATAGCTGAACTAGCTTGCAGATTTTCACCATGGATACATATTTTTTTGTAAATGCTTTATTATACATAAGAATCCCCAGTATAAACATTCACACAAAGAAATATTTGCACTGAGGAAACCGAAACAATGCTGATGACCATAATGTTAAAATATATACAAACTTAACATAGGAATAAACAATGTGTAGATATAAAACTAATTTTAGAGGACATAATTCAGGAAATGTTTACGATTAGGACTCATCATCATCATCGTTACGTTAGTCCCGGTTGCATCCGAAGCTTTCAGCTCGGGTCAAGGTTTCCGGTTTTTTCTCTTCTACTTCTTGGGTCTACCTCTCCCATTGGGACCCAGTGGAGGCCCCAGTTTATGATTAAGACAATAGCAATGAATTCTATCCAAATATTTACGCCTTCAGAGTGCCTAAATGAAGAATCAACAAAATATCTTGCAAGGTCTTTAACCTTTAAATTGAAATTGGAATCCAAGTTTCTTCAAAATTCTAAAAGGATTTCATTTAACAATTGGTGTCAATTCTGTTGTACATTTTCATTTAAATTTCGTTGCTTTTACGTCCTCTAACATTGAAACAAAAACACAAGTCATTCATTCATTTTATGCTGAATACAAATATCAATGTTCCGATCTAGATCAGTAGTTATATCTGATTTCCTCAGTGTTACATAGAAACGCAAAACAGTAATCACCGCTCGTCGCAGCGCTCTTTTGAACAAAATAAAAAGTTCACTTTATGCCTTTGTTTACTTCGGCCAAAAAATTACAAAGTATACGTGTGACTACCGAAATAACTTTACAACATGGGCTTAAATTAAAACAGGCAACCACGCGTGTAGGGAACTTTTTTACCCTTTCAGCGAACACCTGCGTTGCTTAAATTATGTAAATATTCTTAATTCAAAGTCCTTTGTAATCTTGTGCTTTCACTCAAATTTCGTAGGGAAATTGACTCGTTGAAGGCATACATGAGTTGGAACTTCCTTTTTTGATGAAAAAAGGTGTTTTGTGAATATTTTGTGTGGTGGTGATACAGGTTTAAAGATGAGCGTGCGCCATTTTGCACTTGATTAGAATAATTTCAAGGTTGTAAGGTTTTGATTGCCTCATCATGTGGGATAAGTTTGGACTCATATTGTTTGTTAGCGAGCAAAGTGCTACTTGATTTTCTTCACGCTAAAAACACTGTATTCAAGCTGAAAAGTAAACACCTGTTTATTTGTTTATTTAAGAATCACACAAAATGTTTTTGTGTTCAAAAACCTTTCCGACTGGAGCTTAACACCCGTTCTAAAATAAAATTTTATCTTGCTAGCAACATTGAAATCTAAGATATAACAATTTAACGTGAAATAAATATGAATTTTTCATTTCACAACTTATGTACTTGCTGGAGATTTTTAAAAAAATTGAACATAGTTTATTTTCAAACTACTGAAACAGTAAACAAACTAACGCTCCATTTCATAGTACGCTGTAATCGATACCTATCACTCACCTGATGACTCACTGGGGCTCGAAATGTGGCTATATTGGAATCACAGAGACTACTAACTAACCATCACATTGAGAGGCAGCTTGTATCCGGGTTCCCTGGAAAAGGCTCTTCCAGGGAAGCCGGTTGTATCCGGCTGCCTCTCGCTTTAGACTATGGTTTTATTCTCGGTAGAGAGCGAGAGCATATGGGATTCCACTACTTCTTTATGTGAAGATGGTGTACTCAAAAGTAGCGGCAGATAGGACTAGCAGTCCTCTATTTCATAGAAGACGCATCGAATACGGGAGGCGTGTACACTATTTCAGATTTATTGACAGTGCTACAGGGAAAGCATGATCACTGAATCACGTCACCCGTGCCGAAGGTTCAAAATTATCAAAAGGGAAGTTAGTGATTTTTTTTATGAAACAATGACAATCGTGATATTGATACCCCTCGGCACTGCACATCATGCCGTACTCCTGCTAAGAATGCACGTACAATGCCTAAAATTTGAATTCTATTCGAGTCACTAAATTAATGTTATACAACCCATATTTGTATCTATAAACTAGTGTTTGCCCATCGGCTCCGCCTGCGTGGACAAAGGCAACCCCAATCCATTGTTGTTGCTCATCCTCTATGTGTCGTAACGTATTAATTTATGGCCGGTGATTTTATAGCACATCCGTGCAGATAGTAAAAGGTCCATTAAAATGGTATAGTATTTTTATACTGTTCATGTTCACCACAAAACATTGACCTTTAATCAAAATTGAGGTTAATCCGGGAGAATTAAAAAAAAAATTCGATTTATTTTCGAAAATATGGTTGGTTACAGGTGTTGAGATGATTTATAATATAAAGCATATTCCATCATTTTATGGTGTGCAAATATTAAATATCTTTTAAAATGAAATATAAAAGTCCATAAATTTAATATGGATTTTTTACTTTCCCCGCCATTTCACCGCCTGCCGGAATGCGAGGGACATCAGGCGGAGTGCGCGCGATATGTTGGCTACTATCTCTCATCCGACAACTAAAGACTCAAAGACGGTGGTTTACTCGGCTCGAGTCCAACATAACCTCCCCATCTGACTCCAGCGGTGGAGGTATTCGTGGGAATATTTCGTACGATAAAAAGGGTCTCCAAAGCGACCGTCACGATGTGGTACAGCGAGTTCAAGTCATCATATTTAAGGGTTTTTTTCTAAGCTGGCGTCTTCCACCGCGACAGATGGAGAGTGAACGGTGTGACTAAAGTGGCTAGCTGCTAAAGTTTCATATTTCACCTCGTCTAATCAAAAAAATTATTAATTATAACTGAATCTGTGAATTATCATAATGAATTTATGTTAGAGGTTATTCAGATGTCATAAATAAAATAGATGAAAGAATAGAATTAATGCATAGAATTTGTTTTCAAAATATTTATTGATAGGATAATAATTTTGGTTACGAAGAATTTCACAAAATTTCTCACGAAATCGTCTCATAGTTAAAGCCGTACGGAGTAACCGGATATTTCTCTGCTTTGGATAATAAATATAATATGTATTTTTTTGATATGTCTAGGTCACCATAACAACATCCGGGAAAACTTTTCACCATGATTTTAATACGATTTATTGCTCCTAATTACTACTACACCACATCTAGCGCAATGCTGAAGTTACAAAAATACACTAAAAAGCTATGCAGTTGATATGCATATATTTTATAAAATATATAACTAGTAAATGTATTTTTATGCAAGCTCCGAAGTCTCGTGCAAGCAACGAAGCACTATTAAACTAACCGAAATACACATAAAAAAATAAAATGAGGAATATTACGGTCTGTCCACATTTTAAGCGCTTTCATATTCTCAATATTGCGTCAGGTAAGATGCCATCCCATAGAAAATATTCACCGTTTTCGGTTAATATCACATACCGCCCAACGCATTTGAAATATACTCTGTATTATAAACATACGTAGAATCGTGTCATTTTATTTGCATAAGTGAATAACAGCTAGGAATGTAATATTTTGAGACTTTAGGCCGGTTGTCCAGTGACAGTTGAGCGTTGAAACTATCTTTTCAAGTTTGTTGTAAACATAGATTTGAAATCGTTAAAACATGGAAACATGTTTCCGGCAGGTAAGAAATTGGGCCACCCCATCTCATCCCATGCGGTGTCGTACATGGGATAAGGCTGTTTAACATCAGACAAGACTCAGTCTTAAATGCATGACTGGAGTCAACAGTAGTGCCTGAAATACGGCCATATATATTACGTGGGCTGGAATATAATGGTTATTGTGTGAAAAATCGTCATGTTGTAAATTATCATGTTGGGGGTGGGAGCCCCAAGCCGGTTGGGAAGGATATGTCGAACTCAAACTGACTAAAACGTACGCTGTCTTTGCTTAGTTGCCGGAGGTCAGACAGTAGTCAACATATCCCTCTCAACCCGGCAGACCCATCGGCCATCTCTTTCCAGATGATCGCCTGCGGGTGTTGGGACCACAGTGTCCCCGTCTAGCCCCCGGGATTGCTTCCGGTAGCGTGACAAGCGGCATTATAATAGTTCCTGAAATGTGAGTTACACAGATAAATATGAATACTATTGTTTGAATAATTATTGTTTTTTTTTATTTAGGAAACGTAACTTTTTTAATAGTGATTGTATCTGTAATTATCCCTAGTCCACAGGGTATAAATTAATTTCATTCAGGTGATCTCCTAAAAAAACTCCGGTAGTTCTTGAACTACGCAGATGGAACGGGCAATAATAAATAAATAAATACATATTCAAGGACAAATTTACACTAGTTTGTATTATGGGTCCTAGAATGCAGATAAACATACTTAGATACCTTTTTTCGTAATACACACACATTCTACTTAAAAACATCCAGAGCAATGCAAATAGACATATTTCATGTAAATAAAAATTTACCCCGGCTGGGATTCAAACCCACGCCTCTTGCTTAGCAGTCATGTTCGCTACCGCCATGCCACACATGCAATAAACGGTAATAACATTGTACAAGTTTGCTGTTGGATTTCTTTGACTAGCCTAACTACAGAACTTCGATATCGCCAATTTGGTTGTGGAGGTCCGATGGCATTTGCTTTACAGAAAATATCGAAGTTTAGCCACTCGGTTAGAGTCGGTTTTCTAGTCTAACTAAGATAGTTAGAATGATCGGGGAGGTAAACCTAAAATGAAACAGAACCTTAAAATAGTTCACCGTTGAATCTGACGTTTCAATGTCGCCACTGCGAATTCAAATTTGAAATTTCGATGAATAAAATTTATTCCTATCGGTAGTCCTATTCTAGTTTTTCGCATTCAAATAGTAACCAACAGAACTCTATTACTACTAACCTTACTGTGTGTCTGTGTGTTAGCGCTCTTTGTCTCATAAACTGCAGTGGCTATGAACTGAAATTCTTTGATTTATTTGTGCCCTATATTCACAAACTTTCATTCTTAAAACATTACCTATCGGAAAACGGGCACAGACTCTGGAACTACAACGGAAACGACCGAGACTAACGCAAGGATGATGATGGATATTAGTAGGAAGTAGGATTCGCAATGAAATATTTAACAAAGTATCTCATTTATTTTATGTTCCGAACCCGCTTTCACTGAATTGACTTGGTTCTTGTTGAACAACATAGATGGCGCTATCAGCTTCGAATCGTAGATACAAGACTCAAAATTTATTTCATATTAGAGTACATCAGTAAACATAAATCAAACCATAAGTGAGAAAAATCACGAGGAAACAGAATTAGGTACAATGGCTTGTTGGCTTAGCAGTCAAATGGTTACTCTTTTAAGCGAAAGATCACGGGTTCGTATCACGTTTAAGCATTCATTTTTTCCGATCTAATTTTGAAACCAATCCATAAAGAATTAAAAAATAGAATAGTAGACTACGGGCAAAAGTACAAGCTTGAGTCAAGTACGAGACCACAAGGGATTGGCTCTCGAAAGATGACTCGAAAGACTCGTGTTACATTCCTGAAGGTTTCCGAAGAGTACCTACTGTTCAGACCCTCCTAATGAAATACGTCAAAGTTATATTCACCTATTATTTTCCACTTCTGCGTTATTGAATGCGAATTTATACACGGTCCAATACGTTCAATTCAAAACTCCACGGTACTACTGAGAATTGTGTAACGAAGCACCCACTGTGCACTTTTACTGAAATCGATGCGAGTTCGATATGGAACTAACAAGGTGTTCAAGTTCAAACTATTGGAAAGTAACTAAAATTTTGTCAATAAAATGCACTTTCAATAAAACATTTTTATTGAAAAAGCAGAAAAACCCAGAGTAAAATGTTAACTCGCTTCTTAATTTCTCGAAGCCCATTCCATCATTGAAAAATCAAACAGGGGAACAGGGCCTCTGGGTCAGTTAAATCAAACAATGGTACAGAGCTCTTCGAACTCAGTACAACAATGCGTTCCTTGTACCACGGTATTGCGGATGATATCAGGGATGTTTGCAGAGGCACCTGTCGTCTGTTTTTACAAGGTTACTTGCACACGCATGCTGTGTGCTGGTCAGCGCCAACAGAATCCTGAAGTGTATAGCTAGTAGACTCAACTGTTTATGTATCACTCATATCAATCACTACTGCAGGCTATTCACATTTCCAATAAGTTTGTACTGGTGACTGATAAATAATTTTAACTCTTGTAAATCTGTTCAAGAATAGATTAGAAGAATTTAACATATTTTTGTTAATAATATAAGTACAATTGTTAATAAAAATTGTACAGTTATGTCAATTTTGTCTAACATAAATGATTTTTTGAATAAATAATTCATTTCAACTTCACGTAAAGCAGGATCTAATTATCTCACAATTTGAACAAAAAACCATTTTAGGTATATATATTGTGTGAATATTACGGACTTAAACATAAATATATATAGGTATATATATATATATTTATGTTTAAGTCCGTAAGTAAACCTCTAAAGATCAAAGTAAAAGTAATAAAAATAAAGGTATTACAATGAAAACAGAATGTGCACTATTTAGCGCAGCCCCGGGGCACACAGACTGGATCTCCTTTAAAATTTATTATTACAACCTACGCGAAAGTACTTCGAATTGCCGCCCACGTGAAACTTGGTATGGAAAGAAGCCTACAGGCAGTAGTGTATAACATTGGGCGTTTTTTCATTAGCAGGTCCGGCACCGGTGTGACCTTGTACCGGTACCGGCGGCGGCAGGGCTACGTTATTCTACTGCGCCGTTGCCGCTCCGCGTTCTCCTACCCGCTTGCGTACTTACACACGCACACGGCTACAATTCATATACAATAACACATAACATAACATAAACTCACGCCTTTATCCCCAAAGGAGTAGGCAGAGGTGCTAGCACCCACATTTCGCCAGTTTATGTTTAGGTTCCAATGTAATAGGTGGCGAGCCTGTTATAAACCTGCGATAAATACACACATAACTTCGAAAAGCATCGAAAATCATTGGTTTGTGCCATGGTAAACCTGGGATCGAACTCGAGACCTCGCGTTCCAGCAGTCCATTACACATGCCACTAGGCTACCGCGGTTATAAGCTTGCTACCCCGGTGGTGTCAACTGCGCTGGCAGGACTCAACGCCGGGCGGGCACCGGTGCCGGTAAGTGCTAAAGCGAACGGGGCCGGTGCCGGGTGGGCTGTTGAAAAACGCCTATAGGTAGTAAAATTATCTTCTTAATATCGTTTTCTGTATAAAAATATTTAGTTAAAGAAAGAGAGCATAACATAACATAAAGTTACGCCTATATCCTCGAAGGGGTAGGCAGAGGTGCTAGCACCCACATTCCGCCAGTTTATGTTTAGGTCCCAATGCAATAGGGTCGCACTTGCCATTAACCGGGCACTTATAAACCTGCGATAAATACACACATAACTTCCATGTGTGTGCCATGGTAAAATCTGGGATTGAACCCGAGACCTTGTCTCAGCAGTTCATTACCCATACCACTAGGCTACCGCGGTACAGAAAGAAAGAGGGAGAAATAAAGAAAGAGAAATGATAATAATTACTCTTTTTGTGACCAAAGCTAGGTACCGGGTGTCTGGGAATGTTTACTCTCTTCTCGGAACGACTGCCGACTGACTTCAAGAATCCACTGAGAAGAAAGCCTATGCCAGAGAGCAGTTCGTTCTATATTTATACTTAGCATCTTAAAACTGTAATTCTAACGAAAATAACTCAATTACTATGCATCCTTTTGAAATATACTAACTAAAAATATTTTATATGTAACGGTAACTAAAAAAGATAAAATATCCTTCCACGTTAGTCCACGGGCCATTCGTTTGAGCTGTCGGTTTATGCAGTGAGCTAGAACGAGAGGATTACGTACTCAATGCTCAACCAGGCTATGAGAGAAATACTTAGCTTTATTGGCGCTGCTATATACAACGAAACCTTTTGTTCACTGAACTCAGAAGGATTAATGAAAATGTCATCTTAATCTGCTTTAATAACGAATAGAATTATTTTATCGTTACATTTTAAGTTATTAAAACGTACCAGTTACAGTCAATAAAAGCTAAGAACAAAAAGGAAGACTTTTTAAATGAAGAACTCTTTCCTAAATTAAAAAATTAAACCTGGTTGCCTTTTGTTTTTTTAATTAGTGGCCATTTTGTTCGCGAGTTTTTGTTTAGGCATGGCGGGAAAAATGATAAGAGTTCAACAGAGATCGGTTTACTTAATACACTGTATTGTAAATGTGTTTTACATACATATTAGTAGTAAACTGATGTCAACCGGAATCTCACTACACGATTTGATGTGCCAAACAAAATACTAGATAATTCGATCATTATTATTATTAAAAACGTGAGGAAAATATGAGTAAGGCTGGATAAAATGAATGATGAAAACTGTAAACGATTTTTTGTCTTTATAAATTGTATTATCGGTCGGTTGGTCGAAGCACAATCTATGCAGGTGGGAAATGCCAGACCCAGGCTTAACCGCATGTGACTGCGATGCCCCCGTGCAGTACATGATGCACTTAGTTTCGTGCCACTTATGCCTGTAATAAAGGCGATCTGAACAGGGCCACTGCCCTGCAGCGGTTGCGTCGATTGCCATGAAAAAAGAAGTCTGTATAAATACATTTCTAAGAAACTTTAAATTTTCGCGGGAAAGCGCGGCGAAATCGTTCTTCGTGTACCGAGTAGAGATTGTTCCTGTTATAAATATTATCCAACAAAAATTGCGACTTTATAAGTTGAAGTTTAATATGTAGTTTCGAGATACAAAGGCACGCAGTCAATTTCTATTTATTATGATGCTTCGCAACTCTTCACAGATATTGCAGTCTTTCAGAATATCACGGATGAATATATTTTATATTATAAAAATACCATTAAGTATGCCTGCATTTTATTATAGGATTTATTGACAAAAGTACGTAATTTAACAGAAGTACCTTTCCAATCCACAAAAAGTTCTACCCTCCTGTTAAAAGCTTGTCTACTTACTGAACGTTGAATATCTTCCGTCCTAATTGAGCATTTCGACTGAGGAACCTCCGCCTTACAGAATACTGTGGTATTACCTTGTGTTGTGTTCCTGTCGGTGAATAGGGTAGCCGGAGCTTTTGTGTTGTCTGTGGGAAGACCGAGGGCTTAAGTTGTCACCACTATGTGATGGTATGAAACCCTACTTTGTCGAACTCGCCATCTTTCTCTTACAGGGGGATCTACCCCTTTTACTTTTTCCTATCTAAATTTGAGACATTATCTAGAAGTAGAACAATTTGATACGGGCGTTTGTTCACTTATTTATAGTAGGGGAGGCGAGTATGTTAAACTTGTAGTAACTCGAGCGAACGTGGATACCTATTAGAATTGATGGATATTTAATGTATCAGTAGGTATGAAATGACATTAAAGACTGACCGCGTTCAAGTGAATCTAGACATCGTTTTCAAACTTTGCTAGCTTCTCACTCTTAGATTGCAATCAAATCAAGAGATAAGAAAAATTTACACTTGCTAGAAAGTAACCAATACCCCTTCCTGTATCAGACGCGTACGTGTAAATACCATGAAATATTTTCTTTTTGCGCAGGCCTTCAATTATATGCTCGTATTAATAGAACGTACTTATCAATATTAAGGTATTCTCCCTTTAATAATTATCGAGTAATTTCAAAAATCCCCTCTAGGGCTCCCTACCTATTATAATCATATTTAACTTTAAACGTATCATAATCAACATAATATTAGTGCACATCGTTCTACTAAACTAGAGAGGACTGACTACCCAAGGTATTGTACACTAAATTAAATATTCTCTGTTGTATATTTTCCCAAATTTCCCAAAAAATAATGAAGTTTCAGACCTCGTTCAACAATGGCTGTTGGTGCTCATATTACAGCCGGCGACCCAGAGAATGACCACATATTATGAACACTTTCATCAGAGAAGGTGTACAGAATAACCCACCACCGGGGTACCTACCTGTTAAACTAATTTGCATAAAGTTGTTTCAAAGATACTGCTTGTCTAGAAGTGTTTTTTATAAATTTATATGTTATGCGTCACAGGACAACTAATAGTATTGTTTAAATCTGATAGATACATTGGTTTGGGTGTTTCTCTCTATAATACGATAGATTAACGCAAGTTTCTATATATGAAACTTTATATAATATGTAATACCATAATCAAGAACCAAGCGGTTCGGTGAGTCTTTCCTCTACCGCACCATTAAGTCTTGGAATTCTTTACCGGCGCACGTGTTTCCTTCTTCCTACAGTCTCGGGTCCTTTAAGCGGTGCGTGAAAAAGCATCTGATGAGGCCGTCAAGCTGAGCGCCACTATTGTAGCACTGTACGTGTTAGCAAAGGTGACCATCTTTCATGAGACTTTGTCTTCAGTTTAACATCAGGCTAGGTGAAGTCAAATTGACGTGCCATAAATAAAAAGAAAATAGATACCTACATAAACAATAATTATTAGTGTACAATAAAGTGATATTCATTCATTCATTCATTCATACGTATGTACTTTTTTTTTTTTTTTTTTATCTATGGCACGTCAATTTGACTTCACCTCGCCTGATGTTAAGCTGAAGGCAAAGTCCCATGAAAGAGGGTCACCATTGCAAACACGTTCAGTGCTACAATGGTGGCGCTCAGCTTGACGGCCTCATCAGATGCTTTTTCACGCCCCGCTTAAAGGACCCGGGACTGTAGGAAGAAGGAAACACGTGCGCCGGCAAGGAATTCCAGGACTTAATGGTACGGCAGAGAAAAGACTTACTTACTTACAAAAACGTACTTACAAAAAGTTAGGCTATGCTAACTAGTTAAGCTATGTTTGCCATGGGTCTAGGTGACGTTGTGTAGATTATCTTAAAATACTTATATTTATTTTATTACAGAGTTTTATTTCGAATTTTCAATCTCTCGAAGTGGTATCGTCTGCCTATTTTCCCTTCCATTTGTTTTTTTTTGTTGACTTCGCTCGAAAGCCTACAATAATAGAATCAAGCAGTTGTACCGGTTAATATGTCAGAATAGCTAGTCCCTCAACGTCTTGTTTGGCACTATGCACTAAAACTAAATAAACGTGTTAAAAAGTAGATACAATTATTAGGCACATCTAGCAAATATACATCTTGGTTATCTCGGACACTCGGTGAACTGAGATAATAAATGCCCGCCCACCTGCCTGCTAGGGGTCTCTTTTCTCTTAAGAAACAAAAGTTCCTAAAAACCCACCTACCCTTGTATATCCTCCAACTTTGAAAATTATATAACTACCATCCATCCTCGTCAACGGGACGTGAATAATTTGTCTTTTTTGTATCTTAAGTTTAATTTTTATGAATTAAATATTTTATAAGCACATAATATTATGTTTCTTTCTTAAGATTGGACTGTTTCAGTACTGTACCACTTATTGCATTGTATAATTATATTGTACCTGTTTGCATGCTTGTGCTTGGATAGACATTTACTATACCTACTTTGTATTGCCATCTTGTTGTATCACATTACACGCAAATAAAAAAATTAATTGTCATTAATTAGCAGTATGCTGCATTCCTGCAGTTAATTTTATAATCTTACTCAGTCATCCTGCCATTATTAAGACACGATAAATTAAAGAGTTACGTAATGTATTACTATTCTTTATTTCATAAACTCAGTTAAAAAAATTAAATAATTACTTTATTATAATATAACTGTGGCAAGGAGTCTCTATAACACGATTCCTGCCGGCTTGCTCTGCAAAGCGAAACCGTGGTATAAGCTGGTGCATTAAAGAAAGGTTTTATAAATGGCGGCTTGTACTTGCGTTGACGGAAAGTACAGCTAGCATATAAAATTTCAAATATTTTTTTTTCATATGAAAAATAATAAAAACAAGACCGGGTCGTAATAATTTCCAACTAGCTGAAGCCGGCGGCTTCGCCCGCGACACGTGACGGCATCTATTTTTGTTTTCATCGGAAACAGTACCTACTTTTACACATAGAGTCCTTTCATCCTGAAACAGGAACGTATATCACATTCTATAAGGAGGATCATGGAAGATCGTGATGTTGGTTAAAATAAAGAACTAACATTATTATGAACAACGGTCTTGTTTATATTTTTTTAAACTGAAAAAAAACATGAAATTTTGTATGCTAGGTGTACTATCTGTCAACGCAAGTACAAGCCGACATTTAAGAATCCTTTCTTTTATGCATCGCATCAAGAGCACAGAGCGTGGAAGAAAATAAAGATCAATATTTTTTTTGTGTTGACGGTACGCGCGTGAGTGAGTATAGACAGTGCTAGTGTGCGAGCGAGAGGAAGTGATAACGTCCGCCATTTATAAAACCTTTCTTTATTGAACCAAGTTATAGACGACATGTTTAACCCTCAGTTTACCCGGTGAAATTATATACCTCAATTAACCTCATTGAGTCCATTGGACTCCTCCACACAAATCATCGATTTTACTCAAAATAAAAGATAAATTTGTATAACAAAGTAATTTAATGTGTTTAAAAACATATTTCTTATTATTTTACGTATCACATTTTAATCAGTAATGTATCTATCTTATATTTTTCTTGTACATACTTAATCACTAGAAAATATCTATAAAACAGTGAATGCCAACTTCTAACTTCGAACTAAAACAAAATCCAAACAAAAAATATTTTTTTTTCCACTAAATTAACACAATAATATCTTAAACAATCGTTAACAAAAATAAAAATGGTTCATGTTCATAATAAAATAAAAATCCTGCAACGCCTAATCTTTGGCTTTATCTATACATCGCACGCAAAGCTTGTTAGTGCATCCTAAGCACGCTGGCCTCAGACCGGAATCCTGTGCCTCCTCGTTACTTGTATCAAAAGACCACTCCGACTCCGAGCCATGTTCAAATGGAATGCGCTCGTCTTCTTCTTCATCTGACGATGTTTGATGTCGTGTAGTTTCGGATTGTCGACTAAATTGTTATAATTCATCATCGGAATCCTCATTATCTTCCTGGAGCCAGTTGTTTATTATCGATTCACCACCTGTTGCATTATATTAACTGATCTCCTATTTGACGCCATATTGCTGACCTAAAATAAAATTAATTACATAAAAACACGACAAATAACAATATAATGACTTTACTAATTTTGTTACACAAATACCCTGTTTGAGTCCAATGGACTCCTGACAAGTGGCTACTTACCCCTACACGCTGCGCAGGAGGACTTCCTCCTCACTCCTTAACCAGCGCGCTTCTGATTGAAGGTACACGGGAGCACGAAGTATAATTCGCGGTAATTAAGTTTTTAAGCTTGATTGAAACTTTGTGCGGAGTCCAATGGACCTAACGGGTAAATTAAGGGTTAAAGTTATAATATACTATGATCGTTCTACAAACAGTTGAGACATTATTTCCACCGGCTACCTTTTCAAAAAATTTCACCCACCGTCACTGAAATATAAAAAAAACAGTTATTCCTTGCAGCTGTACCTGCATGAAGTTTTGAACTCAAACTTTGGTTAATTTATTTTTAACAAAGGTTTTCCTGATTATATTTACAACGCACGTAACGAAAAGAAATATCGAAATTGGTACAATCATTTGGTAATTATATGCGTACGTACATTTCGATGATGAAGATGGCGATTATTGTTTATACTTTTTTTATGGCACTTCAATTAATACATTTATGAGTAGCTCAATTGATCAATCGATTAGCCTATCTTAGTCCACTGCTGACAATAGGCCTCTCCACTGGGAGAGGCCTATTGTCAGGACTGCCTGTAGGAAGTCTTTGGCCTACTGTTTCCACGCTGACCAAATTGGTTGGCACAGGCTTTTAT
This sequence comes from Pelosia muscerda, assembly GCA_963691645.1. Taxonomy (NCBI): domain Eukaryota; kingdom Metazoa; phylum Arthropoda; class Insecta; order Lepidoptera; family Erebidae; genus Pelosia; species Pelosia muscerda. The sequence goes on from OY829103.1 coordinate 4,027,256, forward strand.
TTTGAGTTTTCCTTCTCTCGCAGTGATATCGTCTGCATACTTTAATGTGTCGCCTTTTACGATACCCTTCGGATGAGATAGAGTGGTGATATTCAGATAATCTTTCTCCGCCACTTGATTGAATTCCGCCACTAAATTGAAATGACCTGACTGAAGTCTAAAAAAATCCTGCTCCCTTTTTTCTATTACCTTCCTTACTTTTTTACACCTCACTTGTTTGTGTTACCGACCAGATTTAGTAAAAGCATCTAGGTCATCTCCTCGCTTATAAACGATAAAGGTTTTTTCGTGTCAAAACAACTTTTTGAGGTCAAGTCTTAAGAGAGGCCTCGCAATAGTTGTCATTCAAAGGCGACGCTGAAATCAGTAATAGAGTATGCTATTCCACTCGTATAAGGTTGGGTGGTCGAACAAGATTTAAGCTTTTCATTAAAACAAGGAACTTCAACCTTCTTTCACCTTGAGGTATGAAGTATTTTTCTTTGTTTCTGTGACCTAGTTTTGGAAATAGACTTTGATGTAATGAGAGCTTAAATGGCTGCTATTTTTTATACTTACGTCTGACTCCTTGACAGTTTTCGGTTTATTTGAATGAAATGAAAAAGATGAATATCTGAATTGAAAACCATATTTTACGACGGTGTACTGTACGTATTTGTAATGGTGATCCTCTTGATATTGTCTTCAGCTTACCATCAGGTATAAATTGAAGTATCATAGATAAAAAATTTTCACAGAACCGAGGGTAGTTAGAGTGAATTTGGAAATATATTGTAACTTACTTATTATTTCTTTTATGATTATTTAGAAACGGTATTTACCTATAAGTGATTGGGGCGTATTGATCTACGTTTCAGATTGTATCACATGACGCGGCGTTAATGTTTAACTTGATATTTTAAACTTTTGCATAAATTTAGTATAAGTTTTTTATGTAATCAGCTGTTAGTGAATCTAAATTAAGAAAAGAAACACAGCAGTACAAAAAAAGTTGGTAATAAATCTCTTCACATTTGGAGCCATCGAATAAGAAATATAACAATTTGACATACCATTCGTTATGTTACATCATACATTTGTACTTAATTATATTATCTAGCATAATCCAAGATTATCTATAGGTACACGTATAATCTCGTGTCTCTGAGGATATTGAAGGATGATCCTAAGTAAACAATATTAATCAACAGTTGTTATAACTTTCTCTCGCAGATGAGAATCGAGCTGAACTTCGACTATTAATATCCGTAATGTATATATGTCTGTCTATACCACGGAACAGAAAAAGCTAGTAGAAATGTGTTACGAAAGATTCGTAGGGGGAATAGATGTCTCCAAACTCTCACATACAATCGTTAAAAATACGTTGCAATAATAATTGTTTTGATTGGTCGTATACATATAATGCCTTTTATATTAGCCTAAATACAAAACGAAAATTAACCTTATCTGTTCAAAATAGAAATAACTTTATTATTATTATTATTTTTCTTCTATATGGCGAGCCCAACGATTCCGTCAATGTCCAATGGTAAATGTGGTAAATAATTATAAATGGTGAGACACCAATGTCAAGTTTTTCAAGAAAATCTACCCGAGCCACGTTAGCCACGACAGTAAGTTTGTTTCCGTGTGTCCGCCCCCTGCGATATCAGGTAGAAATAAATTTGTCATTTATAAAAAGTATTCAACACGCTTGAATATTTTCAAAAAAGTTCAGATCCATTTCAGTATATTCTATGAAAGTCACCTCAAACTTTCAGTTTTTGCAAAAAGGTTTACATTGTCTTTGGACACTTTTACGTAAATACGCATATTAACAACACGCGTAACCTATCTACTATGTACCTACTTCACACTTTCGCTTGTGTTTGTATTCCGTAGTATATACAGTGTTATGTACTTACATAGTAAGATATTGAACGATGTTTGTTCGACTTACGTCAGACGTATTTTTCTCATACTTTCTTTACTTTGTTGCAATTACCTAGTAAGTAGAAAGAAATCTATCAAGACCAATACGGAAAGACGTAAATTTGGCATACCTATGTCTCTCCCTAATTTACGTTGCAATAAAGTTTATAACAAGCTAGTATTAATCTATCTTTGATACTTTCTTGTTTAAAACTTTATACCCCCAATGTAAAAACGACGGAATGTTTCATGTGCGCGCGCGTGCACTGTGTGTGTGTGTGTGTGTGTGTGTGTGTGTGTGTGTGTGTGTGTGTGTGTGTGTGTGTGTGTATGTGTATGTGTATGTGTATGTATGTGTATGTGTATGTATTTGAGTGTGCGAATGTATGAATCGACATATATACATACATACATACACATACATAGTATGCGTAATCTGAGGTCTTGTATATAATTTCAGAGACATTCCAAAATGTAATTAGGCATTATCTATACGGTGTTTGAATAGAAAATGCCCACTTTATGTTTCTATGAATTACAATAATTATCTTCCGACCCGTTTGTAGATTTATATATGCATTTATACTTCTGTAGATAAAAAGGCAAAGAAGGGAAAATTACAAGAGGTATTCAACAAAAGTGTTCGAAAAGTGAACACTGTAAATAGACGCTTCTCATTGGCTGTGAACAAAAGCGTCTCCTGTGTCCATCCACAACTTGAAGCGCCTTATCCACAAATACTTCACAACCGGCCAGATGAGGTTTATTTTCATCAGTACGCTACGTCACAAGTATAAAATTACCAAATGTCCGCCATTTTGAATACTTAACTAGTTGAATACTCAAGAATAAGGTGTTTTCAAAGTTAATAAAACAATATTGACTTAATTCGGTTACTTTACGTACCTGTAAGTATAGACAATACTTTAGATACTTCTCGAGGTACTTTGCTAATTTAATTTATATATATCGAGTTTTACGATGAACCAGCCAACCGTTCTTGTATTGCGAAGAGTAATTAGTTAGGTACTTGTTTTTACACCATTTCCTTGAATTATTACCAGACTTTTTAACTCGTTTGACCTTGGTCTGAAATTTAAAGTTTCTTTTAGAAAATGGACAAAGGGGGAAATAAAGTAGCTACCAAGTGATTTGTATCTGCTACAAATTGTAATTTGCCTTAAGTATAGAATTTATTTTCTGTAGCTATCGTTAATTATAGGAGTATTTAATATTTAAATTCGTCACATATTTATGATGCCGAGCGGAAAAGCGTTTAACTGCTACATTGAGTTAATGCAAAATTTATATCATGTCATATTTGCTTATTTCTGAATATAATATTTATTTATTTATCGATGTTAATTTCGTGTTTCTGTTAATTTATACACAGCTTCATAACATAGGGGTAGACAGAGGTGCTAACACCCACGTTTAGAGCCTATTGCCATTAACCGGGCACTTATAAACTTATACTTTGTTTGTGTCTAAGAGAACTAACTAGAAAATAAAAACTAGAAGATAAACACGTTTTTTTATTGTGCCTAAAATTTACACGGATACCTTCCCCAGCCGGAGCTGGTCGGGGAGGTTATGTCGGACTCGAACCGACTAAAATGCACGCACTCCTTGGGTCTTTAGTTGCCGGAGGAGGTGAGATAGTGACCAACATATCCCTCGCACCCCTTGGTGTAACCGAATAAACTGGTGATGTTTTTCCAACTGACGTCTAAACCAATATGAGTATTTTTAATAGTAGGTACATATATTATGTACTTAACTTTGGTTGCTTATTCAGAAAATAGCAAAAGGCTAAAAGTTGAACTAGTGTTCAACTTTTGACCACATAATCCGTAGACACAGCTTCATAATGAAAGCGTTTGAACCATTCCATTCGGATTAAACTTTGTCACAATGTCTGCCGTTGAAATGTGATGCATAATGCACAGTATTAAAATATTAAAGAATCTCGTAATGGTTGTGGCGGGAGTGGGCGCGACGCCAACGTTGCTTTCACCACACTTCACTATTTTAAACCCCGGCCCAAAGATTTTGGAATTGATGATTTGGGTTTGCAGTTTTAGTTTAGTGCCTACAGATTTGTGTCTCAGTGAGGATTTTTTTTTATATCACTTAGATGGTAAACGGGCACTTGGTTCACCATATAGAAAGCTGTTACCGTGACCTAATAGACGTTTGTAACACCAGAGGCGTCACACTTGTGGTGTCGACCCTTTAGAAATTTTCTAATGCCCATCTTGAAGAATACCATTTTGTATTCACATTGATAAACTATTACATAATCTAGGTTATTTGACAAATATGTAAATAAGCTATTTATATATTTTGTTATAAAATTGTCTGAACATTTTGAAACGAATCTAAAAAAAATTATCAACCTTTTCTTATACCTACAACAAACGTACTGTGACGAAGGCTAATGGGTATATTATTTAATACTATTTAATATTATTTAACCCACTTTTCAAAAGAAATTCACAAAACAAAACACGCACATATACGGCATACATAATTATAATAATAATGAATGATTTATTTTCTCACCAACAACCAAAAAAAGTACAATATTTAGACATTTACAGTTTAGAGTATACAGTACATAGAACGGCTGAAAGTGTCTGAATGATAAACACTCTAGTAATGGATATACATTACTAGAACAGCATTTACTACTAGTGTGCTCCTGGGGAACGGGATATTTGTGGGTAGAGTCGTAGGCTACAGCAGTAATAAACGTCTACGTAATCCATATGTGCTCTAGAAGTTACACTTAAATTGAGTCTAAATAACGCTATGTATTTAAGCCCTAGTTGCCCAAGTTTCTTACATTTCCACGTTACGAGTTGTAAAACAAAATTCAAACAAACCGTCCAAACAACACAAATAAAGGGATGAAACATGTTTATTCAGAAACTATTACCTCAATGAAACTCATTTGGGCCTTTCAAAGGTAAACTATTCAATGAAAATGAATACGACCCTTTACCCAACAATAAAATATTAGCCTTATATACGAGTACATTATTTAAGTTAAGGTTACATTGTTACATGCCAGTTACTGATCTCATTAGAAGTTATTTTTTTAATTATAGTGGCTTCGGGGTTCTTGATGGGTCTACGTACAGACGTACACCCCTCTAAAGGTAACCCAAGTTTCCTGTAAAGGTCGTACAGTGGTTTTCCCATAAGATTTATGCTGAATCATAAGGAACAGAATGACTGAGTGAATAATAACTCTACTACTCTACTACTCTACTAAGAAAGCCGGCGCTCGAATCTCAAAGAGAACATTATAGAACCGTGCTCAATCTCAGTTCAGGTTATTTATCTGGGCGAATATCTTATTGGGTCCCTAAAAAATCTCAAGGAAGATATTTTGACTTCAGATGTTAAGGACTTCTATTAATTGTAAAGTTTCTTACGAAATTGCTAATACAAAATCAAAACAGTCTCCTCGTTACCTTGTTTTCAAATTTAAAATGTTAAATTAATTTAAATATACACTTTTATGACAACTGGTTACATCTGACAAGTTGAAAGGTTTATAAAAAAGTGTCATTTTCTCACCCAGGTTTCGTGTAAAGATGTGAATGTCACTTGCACATTTTGTCCTAATATTATGTACTAATAACTTTATGACACTACACAGGTCACTTCAAAGACATTCACCCTCTGCAATTGATAAAATCATTTGATCTTTGACTGTCTCGTATGTTTTAATACATGAATATCATGAACGAAGATACCTAGCGTCACATTAATTTAACTGAGTGCTCTACTTGTCTGAGTTCACAATGTGCAGGTTGCTTCAAAATTTGCTATGTCATCATGATTAATTTTATAAATTTTGTTCATACATATGTAAGTTGAAAAGAAACATGCAGGGCTTTCTGTCACTGTAATGAGCAAAGAATTTGCATAATGTTATGGTAATGAATTAATAAATAAAGTGGAATGTGAAATAGTGGATGTCATATAAATCTTGTTTAACAAATGTTAATTACGTCGATGAGTCACGTAATAAGCATTAATATTTCAAATACTTCCTGAGATCTCGAAAAGTGGAAAAGGTAGATATATTCAAGATACAAATATGGTTAAAGATAATGAAAGGTTTCCAGAAATCGCTAACTTTTCAATCCTCCACAAGAAATCAGATGAGAGACATTTAAAAATGAAATAGAAACTTAAAAATCTGCAAGGAATAGGGGCAAGGACAAGAGACAAAAAGGGTGAGCTTAAAAAGAAAATAACTAACACCCAAGAAATATAGCTCAATAAATTACAAAGAACAACTTATAAAAATAAATTATATCTCACTGAAACACTTCACTTTTTACCATTTTTATCAAGATTTAGAAGATGTTTATTAAAAAGTTCTAATTGTTCAAGATCTAAGTTTACATCTTGGATAAATTGTTGGCCGCTTCATGGTCGTTGCAAAGATACGACCACGGATTTATTGTTAAAAATAAAGTCACTGGTCTGTAATATTGGGTCGTACAATTGTTCCAAATAGTTTGCCAAACGGTCCAATCTCTTTTGGCCATGCTGTAGGGTTCAATTTAAGGTTATAAACATATGAATCTTGGCAACGCATCTCATTTCAAATCTTCTTGTTTAAATGTAATTTTCTAGAAATTAGTTATAGGAAAAAATATGTACAACTTAGCATATATAGGAGAGACAAATATTGAAATGAAGGGAGAGAAGAAACACCAATTACACAATGAATATAATTAACCCGTTTTCTATAAGTGTGATAAAAATGACAAGAGTCTCCATAAAAAAATCTCCACATGGTGAAGCGGGGCACAGTAATACTTTTCCGTATTATGTTCCGTGTTGTTGAATTTCATAAATTCATTATTTTATGAATTATGCCTAACTCATGATCCCGAAAATATCACGCACAGGAACAAAGGCATTTAGAAATAAGTGCTAAGGCAGGGTAGATTATTTCATCGTTGTAAAATCTTTACAAAAGCTTTAGATACAATGTAAATAACGCCATTATCGCTGTCATCTCTGTCTTGTTGTGAATAAATAGGTCTTTAGAACTGCAGAAGAGCAAATATACTCTGTCTGAGGTCAGAGTCAGGATTCAAGGGTTAGGTGAAATCACAGAAAAGAAAAAACTAGTAGAAGTGCGACGCGATAGTTTTAGTAGCTGAACCGATGTCATCAAACTCACACACATAACCGTTAGTAATACCGTGCATTACTAGTTAATAATCGCTTTGATTGATCGTACCTATTTATCTGCTATATTAGCTCAAATCATTCGTACTACTAAACGAAAACACACTACTCTTTTTAAGGTAGTAGTAACTATATTTGCATCACCTTTTTTAACCGACAAAATAGCAATTACTTTGCTATAGCTAAAAAGTATTTATGGCGTTTCATACTTTGAATTGAACAAGCTTAAATATTTACGAAAAAGTTTAGACGGATCCTTATCAAAAAGGTTCATATTGTCGAATTTATCCTTCGTTGCGTAAATACGCCACAACCACACGTGTACCGACTTCATACCACTTTCATTTATTTTTTGTTTTCCATGGGTGAAATATTACTGAAATAGTCGAAAATGTACTGCTACAAAATTTCATCCAATTTAGAGTCATATCAACTCGTGTTTGAGATACAAACATATTCATAAACGAAGGATACGGGCGCATATGTAGTTTGAGGCGTAAATCATAACTATGGCTACAAGTTGAAACAAGTCTGTGTCTAACTTTGTTGGCCTGCCGGGAAATGTTCTACTGGCCTGTTTTTGTATTTGTAGTATAATGGAGTAACAAATATGTGACATTGTAAATATGAAACAGGCATGCACTTTATGATATCTAAATCAAATCAAAACGTTTACTTGTGTTAAACACGTGTTATGCGAGTACATACGTGCATGCAAGATGTTAAAATCACTGTTAGATTGTTAAAATAAATATGTTAAATGTCCGACGTGTTTATATAGCGGCGTATAAATTTGAAAAGATTCATTTCATCATACTAACAACATCACTTGGAGATAATTATAAATTAGTCTATGTAAATAAAATATCAAAACAGAAGAAATAAAATACAATTAATTAAAACAATACAAAGAGGGTAGTAGTAGAGGAGGTATAAAAATAAAAAAGACTATGAATTTAAATAACGATGCAAAGAGTCAATACAGAATGTCAAGAAAATAAATAAACAAATTAGAGAGTTAATACATCTTAAGCGGTTCAAAATCAAGTAAAAGAGATGTTAGAGATTCAAAGCAATTTGATATCATAATTGTATAAATAATGCTAAAAGTGTAATCGATTTTAGAGCATCATTTCTGTTTGTTTATTGCCACACAAGACAGTAATTATAGAATCATGTATAAATCAAATAGTATAAGCCCCTGTGGCCTGGTGGTAGTGAATGCGACTGATACGCAGGAGGCGCGGGTTTGATACCCGCGTAAATATTTGTATTCATTTATAAGGCTATTTACATTGGTCCGCGGTTGTTATACACACGTCTATGGCAGTTGTTACGGGTAGTGGGAGCCCTCAAAAGTTCGCCTGGTTTAACTACAGAACTTCGATATCGCCAATTTGGTTTAAAAAGTCCGATGGCAGTCGCTTCACGGAAAATATCGAATTTTAGCCGCATCTTATTTAGACTAGAAAGCCGACCCCAACTGAGTAGCGAATAGGCTCAGATAATTATGAGTGACCTGGAGCTGTCTGATATAAAGTAAATTATAGTCCTCATATATTAGTCCTTATAAATTAAATAGCATAGGAAAAGTTACCACATAGATTGCTTAAAAAATTTATTCACTTAATTTTACAGTTATAAAACTTCATCTAAGTCGGTCGGCTCTGAACAAAGGGTTATATTTAGAACGAGTTTATGGTACAATCAGCAACACAATTATACTTTTTATTGTAATTCAAAACAAATACCAACTTGTTACCGGACACGGGTCGACATTTACAAGCACTTAAAGTTTTCCCATAAATATTGACATACTTGTAGCTCTTCTATTCATAGCGAGAGTTTGTAGACTTGACCCTTTTTTGTTACTTAAGACTTCAGTGGCACGCCAGATGTTATTTTGAAGTATATTTAGAAAGAGGCTCCATGTAAGGCTTCACGTTTTTAAGATAACTTCTTAACATTTTCATCATTTGAACATTTTCCATTACATAATTCTATGATTTTATTTATGCTGGCCTAATTTTGTATGGGTTTTTGTAGGTAACATTACCCTTTCCATTCCAACTTACATATTGATCTAATATTTGAAACACCTTTAATTCGGCTAACAATCAAGTTTTAAGCGGGGCGTGAAAAAGCATCTGATGAGACTGTAAAGCTGAGCGCCACCATTGTAGCGCTGAACGTGTGTGCAATGGTGACCCTCTTTCATGAGACTTTGCCTTCAACTTAACATCCGGCGAGGTGAAGTCAAATTAACGTGTCATAAACGAAAAAAAAGTTTCCAATAGACTCAACTTAAACTTAATCTGCCAACAAACTACGATGCCGTATGGCAGACGTCTGATATAACTGTACGCACATAGCTAAGGAATAAAATTCAAATAAAATATTGAAAATGTCGAGCATATAGTATGGAGATTAGGAGGTGTCATCAATATTGAATGCTTTGATATGTGGAGATGCAGTAGATAGTATATATGTTCTTGAAGCCCGAATATAGACTCACATGGCTTTTGATTGAAGATTTTGGAACAATAAATGGAAATGGAAATTGTTTTATAAAGATTAGAAAAATAAAGATGGACACGAAGAAAATAACATATTGGATTTTTGATAAGTTGATGCGTAGATCACACATTGAAATGGAGCCGCTTTTACGGATTCTATTGTGAAATATTTGGTAATAATCTGTTTTAGCCTGAAGTTTCGGCTACTTTTCAGGTGCCACTGTCATGGCAATTCAATTTTAGAATACGTTTCCTATTATTACCCTAAATGTGGCTAAACGTGGGTGTTTGAGGCCAAAGCATTGTCTCATATGCCAGCCGGTATACCTGCCACATAACGGACGAGAATCTGGTTAAGTTTGCACTCAGGTTGGAAGTTGAGAAAGGTGTAACTCTCTCGAATATTTTAACCAAAGATTGATTACTAACGCTCTTCTGCTTACTAGAACACATAACATAATATAACATAAAGTCGCACCTGTATCCCCGAAGGGGTAGGCAGAGGTGCTAGCATCCACATTTCGCCAGTTACGTTTAGGTCCCAATGTAATAGGTGGCGAGCCTATTGCCACTAGAACTACTTCAGAAATTTATTCAAATTTAATTATGTAGTTCAAAATATATTTGATGATACCTCTAAATTTCGACATAAATACTCTGCCTCATTGCATTATCGCCCAGTCATATAAAAAAAAATACACGACTAGTGTTCGCTGAAGTAATTCACCATTAGTTGCTCGGGATAGTTTTGGCAGCGAGCCGCCTTGCTCGGTAATCGAACGGTCAGATACTTATGGATCATAAAACAGATCAGTTTACAATCTTCCAAGATTGAACATCTTATTTATATCGTACTTCCGTACTTTAATTTACATTATATTCGTTACAGATTCCAAGAATATTAAACCTTATTTAAATTTTGCTAGTGGTATGCATCAAGCATATCGCTTTTAAATTTTATAAGGTCATGATGCACTGCAGCATCAGTTTTTTTGTCAAACGTAAATCAAGATAACGTACACTTAGACCCCGTTGGTAAAAAACTATCATCATCATACAGACGCCAACCGCATATTAATTTAAATTGGAAAAAGTGATTATTCGGGCGGGACTCGAATCCACAATCTTTGCCTTACAGGGGGAAACAAACCATCAAAAAATAATAGGCAGTTCGGGTTCCACACATTGTCTTACCGTTTAAAGCTTTTGTAACCAAAGAACAATGAAGTATGTATTTTATTTCGTGTTTGAAACATAACGTTTTAGGTGCAACTGCAAAATTACAGACTTAAGATCTAATAATTTAATACAAAAGACATACTATACAATATTTCCATGGGACGAAAACCAAATCCATTACCTCTGATGGGGACAGGGCCCTGGGTTTGCTGGGTGCTAGGGATATGTTCTCTACTATCTCATTGCATTTTAGTCGGTTCGAGTCCGACATAATCTATCTCACTGGCTATTCGAGGGGATTTTACGCACAGTAAAAAAAAACAAAAAACAAACAACCAAAAGTCTGCTAGGTATCATACCATACAGGATGTTTTGCTTTTGCCCATAAGCGTTTATATGATGGATATGTTAATAGTTACATTCATTTTATGAGCCTAAATAGGCACCTAAATAAATATGCAAATAGTAAAACCACCAATATGTGTTTGTTTCTACTAAGGCCCTCAGTTTAGTCATAGGGTAGGGTAGTCCTCCCCCACAATATCAACCTATGTAAACTCCGAACTATAAACACAGAATAGCTCAACTATATCGACCATTTATCTCGATTTTTATTACTTTGTTCGACGTCGGGAATCGAACCCTGTTTACGACGCCAGCCATAAACTAAAACGGAGAAGCTTTCCAGTCGCTGTTAAAATGTATTACTTAACGATGTTACGTTAATGGTCTCCGGTATTCTAAGTTTATTATTTTATTTTATGAAAGTGTTACTTTATTATTATGTTTTTTGTAGTACTTAGGTGGCAGACAAGCATACGGCTCACCTGATGGAAAGTCATCACCGTAGCCTATGGAGGTTTGCAGCATTTGTTATAGAAAACTTCTAATGTCCTTCATGAAGTACCCCATATTGTAGTTGGTTGAAAAAACCACAGCAGGGAGTTCATTTCACAGTTAAGCTAAGTTGTAATTCTTGTAATTCTGGCAGTCTCTGTGGCGGGGTGGTAGTAAACGCGACTGCTACGCAGGAGACGCGGTTTCGATCCCCGCTTAGTGCAAATATTTGTATTTACTAATACAGCTATTCACATTGATCTAGTCATGCCTCGGGGAGCATGATAAACTATCGGTCCCGATTGTCATTCGAACATCTATGGCAGTCTAATGGTATGGATAATGGATTGCTGAGACGAGATCTTGGGTTCGATCCCAGATTTTACCATAGCGCACACCAATGACTTTTCGATGCTTTTCGAAGTTATGTTTGTATTTATCGCCGGTTTATAAGTGTCCGGTTAATGGAATAGGCTCGCCGGTTATTACATTGGGACCTAAACATAAACTGGCGAAATGTGGGTGCCAGCACCTCTGCCTACCCCTACGGGTATATATGTATATAGTTTATGTTAAGTTATAATTTGTATATATTGATTATCAACTTCGACACAGTTAGACTGGAAAAGGTGGACCCTGAACTCTGAGATGACAGCTTCGGATACAACCGGGATTAACAGAAGGATGATGATGATTACTTGTAATTATCTCCTTTTCAATCATAAATCTTATCAATACTAACAATATAAAGCTAAAAAGTTTGTTAATTTGATTAATTGATTGTTTGTTTGGTTGAATAATCTCAGGATTTAACTGGTTCGAATTGAATAATTATTTTGGTTTTCTATAAAACGTTTATTGAGATAAGTTATAGGCTGTATATCATTATGCTGCTGCTCAAAAGAGTGGAGAAGTAATTATAAATGTCAACAAACGCGGCAGATATCCATAAATGATTTAAAAACTAATTAAATGCGACGGCCTTCCCCTGTCGAGAATTGGTATACCTATCGAGTGCATTCAAATTGACAGATAAAATGTACTTAAATAAATACCGGCAGGTATACATTGCGCTTGCCAAAAATAAAAAAGTTAGCTTTTATTCATTTTCAAATTTTCAAATATGGAATTCTCGAGTGGCATTTCAAAGCAGCCATAAGAAGGAAAATGGAGTTGCGGTTGTCGTGTTGCATTAATTTGCTACACAAACGTGTGTAGCTTTTGATTGCATTGATTAGAAGTTTGATTTTTTCACAGCTTCAAGATGTTGCCGACCTGAGTTTTTGGTATGAATTTCAACTTGATACCTATATGTGTTACTCAGAAAATAGTTATTGACAAACAGACAGACGAACAGATGCGACAACGAAGTGATCCTATAAGGGTTCCGTTTTTCCCTCTTGAGGTACGAAACGCTATAAATAAGTAGATATAATTTACTAATGGAAATTAGTTTCAAAGCTTTCTTGATAGTTTGAATATCAGAATTTATTACAATCATTATAGTCACTCAGTAAAATAGTAGTAGTAATCCATTCTTATAGAAATGCCGCCACATTTCTTACCCCTTAATAAACTCAGATAATATTTTGCGATCGGAAAATAAGGTAAAATATAACCAGGCAGATATAGGCACAACTCGTAAAATGCGATTTTTACGACTCTATCAAAAGTTTTTTTTCCTTAAATTATACTTTTAGGGAAATTGAGTTGATGGGTAGTATTTCCAATAAGGTAGCTATTAACTGACATATTTTATATTGAAAATTCCGTGTAAGAGTTGAAGCGTCAACAGAAAATTACCATAAAATTTCTCGTAACATATTTATTGTTTATTAATACTGAGAAGAACAGGAAAAAAAGCATTTAATCTTGAAATAATGACATCACCATCTAAGTGATCATTCCGTTCGTATCTGAGGCCTTTGGCTCAGTGCTTGGGGCAATCTTTTTGTCTACATTTTGCTTTTACTTAAAAAGCTTTTATGGGAGTGACTACCGCCTGACTTCCTAACACTGAAAGCTTGTATTTTTAAATCAAACCATATCAATTTGATTAATGGTAAGTTAAAGACAAAGTCTTAGGAACGAGGGTCACCATTACATACATGTCCGATGTTACAACTCAGCTCGATGGCCTCATCAGATGCTTTTTCACGCCACGCCTAAAGAACTCGGACTGTAGAGTAAGCCATGCAGTATCAATCAATCAATCAATCACTCTGCCTATCGCTGTTCACTGCTGGACATAGGTTTCTTCCAATGTCGGTAGGCTTTGGTCTACTGTTTCCACGCTGGTCAGACGGGTAGGTATAGGATTTTTATTTTGAGTTATCCTTCTCGTGGGAATTTTGCGCACGATAAAAAAAGGCTGTTAGTATTATTTTTCCGTCATTACAAGGATTACGTACGTACTAGTATAGGTAAGCCAAATTCACCTAGTACGTTGTAATGACTACTGACCTAAATTTTAACTTCAATTTGCAAATAAAATGCAGTTAACAAATATTAAAACGTTTGTACCTCCTTCAAAATCCAATAACATATCCTCGGCAATATTGAACACATTCTACAATACCTGTTCCTCAATTAGTATTGTAATAGTAGTTTCTCGTTACCTGCACTATATTGCGTGGTATAACAATTAATTGCTAACAACTGCACCTTCTAGAGCTACTGTAATTTACCCGTAAACTTGTACGTACTAGAACTAAGTGACCTTTATTAATAGCACTTCAGTAATGTATCTTGTTTGAAAACCGTGTAACATAGTTCAATATTCTGATCTAGATAGAATTAGTAATTGGTTTGGTTCTAGTTTTATTATTTCTGAAATTATTAAGTTAGCATAAATACTAGTATAATGTCTAAAACAGCAATAGGCACATGGTCGATAAAACTTAATGAAATGGTATTGTCATAAAAAATCACCAAAAAATTAACATAACATAACATAAACTACTGCCAATATCTACGAAGGTGTAGGCAGAGGTGCTAGCACCCACATTTCGCCAGTTTATGTTTAGGTCCCAATGTAATAGGTGTCGAGCATATTGCCATTAAACGGGCACTTATAAGCCAGCGATAAATATACACATGACTTCGAAAAGCATCGGAAAGTCATTGGTGTGTGCCATGGTGAAGCCTGGGATCGAACCAATAGAGCCTTAATGAGCATTGATGGTTTTTTATGAAATTATAGTTTAATTTAGTGTTACTAGCATGATGGAGAGTGAATAATACTAATTAAACGGTATAAAAATACCAAATCGTAATTATTTTAGCCAATATTGTGTAATACACGCGGAGTACTATTAGGTGTCTACGTCTTCGGGAGCGTTGCCCTAACATCCTTAATGACAGATTGGCTGAAGACAGTTACAATAGGTGGTCTTAGGGTAATATTTCTGATAATTTTGGATTAATTTATTTGTTGGAGCAAATTGGCTTAGGTTGGCTTACGACATTACATACCTAATTATTTAAAAATATATAAAATTATTGTGGTTAGGTCACGTAAATCGAATGCGTATTAAGCAGAAGACACACAAACATACATTGACCAAATTAATAAAAAAAGAGTATATCAAAAGCACTTAATAGTTTTACTAGGTATAGGAAACTGTAATAATTGAACCAGATGAAGGGCGTAGGTATACTCATTTTATAAAGTCAAAAATTCTCATAGCCGTACTAAAATCTTTCTTGAAACGCAAGTTATATAATCCAAAGTTTAGCACTTGACCAGTTGGTGGACATTTTCTACTACATCTTCTAGTATATTTCTTATTTGGAAACTTTCCGAGTTCCTCTTATATTGTTCGTGGTAACAACACAATATCGCGAAACAAGCGTCCACAACTTCACCACAGGTATTAGGCTATTCTTAAAAAAAAGTTTAAGTACTTGATGCCACAAGCGAACTTTTGAAATTTGATCAAGTAGAATTTTGAAATTCGAATCGCTGCGATAAATAGTTGTTAAATGGAAATGTTAGCATATTATTTTTACTTTTTAGAAATGATTAGCTCATTAGAATAAGATAATCTATTGTGTGCTTCTTTATTGTACTTAGGTAGCAGGCAAGCCATTAAAGCAGTGATGAGATGGATGTGTGGTGTAACAAAAATGGATAAGATTAGGAATGAGTATATTAGAAGAAGTTTGAAGGTTACCTCATCATTCTCTGAACCTTTTGCCCAACTCAGTTGGGGTCGGCTTTCCAGTCTAACTGTGATGCGGTTCAACTTCGATATTTACCGTGAAGCGACTGCCATCTGACCTCCACAACCAATGGTCCAATGACCAATGTCGATATCGAAGTTAGGCTGATTGGACTTTTGAGGGTTCCAACTACCCGAAACGACTGCCATAGGTGTTTGAACCAGAACTGACAGATTAACGTGCTCTCCGAGGCACGACCAGACTAGTGCAAACAGCCATATTCTTGCATACAACTTTTTGCACCGAGCGGGTATCGAACCCGCGCCCCGTGCGTAGCAGTCACATGCCGTCACGCCACGAATCTATCTATCTATAAAATAATAAAAATAATTTTACTCCAATTTTGTGTTGAAAACTATTTCGTTTTTGTAACGTGAATAGTCATGAATTATACTTGCTCTTCATATTATATGTTTTACTATTTGCTAATCATTTCCGCTCTGTTATTCTGTCTAGTTAATATAGTGACGGCTTACCGCTAGAGGGCGTATTATTCTAACCAAAATGTCAGTTCAATTTAGTTTCTAGTTTGCGAACTCACATCGCTCAAGTTTCATACATCGACCAAAAGTTGAACATGAAGTAGGTTAAGCCCAGACCCAGCGTCTACCTATTAAAATTACTATAAGTAAGTACTATAGTTTTTGCGTATCTAAATATTGTAGTAAGATAGAAAGCGGAATTGTAAACCAAATTATTAAAGCTAAAAATTTGAAAAAAAAAACACAGTTGAAAATTGCATTTTGCAATAATAGCTCGTAACCTATTTTTGTTTTTTTTTTTAAACAAGAAGTAGGTTAAGCCCAGACTTAAACATCTACCTATTAAAATGACTATAAGTAAGTACTATACTTTTTGCGTATCTAAATATAGTAGTGAGAAAAATTGTTGAATTCTAAACCAAATTTTAGTCGAATAGAATTGCTAAAGCTAAGAATTTGAAAAATAAGCAATTGAAAATTGCCTATTTTTGTTTTTTTGAAAACATGAAGTAGGTTAAGCCCAGATTTCAACATCTACCAATTAAAATTACTACTAGTAAAAACTATAGTTTTAGCTTGTCTAAATATTGTAGTAAGAAAGAAAGTTGAATTCTAAAGCAAATTATAGTCAAATATAATTGCTAGGCGGAGGACACAATTTTCAAAAACAGGTGAAAATTAAAAAATAGCTCTTTACCTATTTTTGCAAAATGCAATGCAATTTTAGGTTTAGTCCTGAATAGATACAAAGCTTTTAGCCGGCAGTGCCAGTCGATACTACGTCAATTAACAGATATACAAGCTTGCAGGTGAGGTTGTCATGGAACCGAATATCAATGGACCTCCATACATATTATACAAGTGTTTTATCTAATGACTTTACTAAAGCACTAGACTATAGTGACTTCACTATAATCAATTGACTATAATAACTACATTACAATGATTTGATAATTACTTGACTATTGACTATAATAATTTGACTTAATGACTATGTTTGACTTGTGACCTCAGTTTTTATGAGAGAGATTGAGATCAGTTTATGTGACATGTTTCGCTATTGTGTTCCTATTGGAACCCGTGGTAAGAGCATAGTTTAGCCTCCTTAGACTACAACTGACACCGATAGGAGTTATAACAATGTTATTGGGACAAATTTCAACTCAAGTAATTTATAAGTTAGCCTGTTCCGTGGCTTTGTTATAACATTAACGTAAGTTCGTCAGGTGAGCCTTAACTCCTGACTAATTTACATTATACAAATAAGATTGCCGCTCTAAAGCCGTATATATTTTGATCAGATAATACTTTTTAGTTTCAAAGGTAGTCGGATTAGTTTCGTTTTGTGTTCGAAAATCTGGTTGAATATAATTTTGTAGAGTTTCTGTTATAAAGTAAGTACAATAACGGAAAGGAAATAACATAATAATATTATGAATTTAATTAAATCGGGTGAATACCCGGAAACCAACCAAATAAAATAACGAGAACACTTCTCATTTTTAAATGTTTGTACACGAAAATTCGATTGATTTTCAGATGGTAACATTTTTATGAATCTCTGATTCTTCACGGGTAAAATAGTCGTAAAACGTAAACTTACGTTATCAATACTTTCCACGTTTTCTGCAACGCAGTGGTTTGGCTAAAAATACACTGGCTATTAATTCTCAGGGGCGTCCTGAAGGGTGGCTAATCGATTATGTCTGCCGTAGGGTCTGCAATAACTTCCTATGTTACATGATGATAATATCTAGTGCATCTCGAATTCATTAGTACATTTTTATTGCAATAAAACTACCAAAATCTACGTTTCATGTTGTAATATTATTATGTAATATTCTTAGAATGTGGCCGTTTTGCAAAATCTAATAATAGATGGTTGTCTTAGAAAAATTGTTTTCAAGATAGTTTCTCAAATGCCGGTTAAGTTGAAAGGACAGGTTATTGATATCATCATTACTCCTTTCTTTTTAAACATTCATTGCTAAAGTGTCACAAGCTGCCAGACCTCGTCTCAGCAGTCCATTACCCATACCACTAGGCTACCGCGGTTGTTTAAAGTGTCGAAGAGTCTACGAATATACTGGTAACACACAGGTTTCCACGAACAAAATCAAATTAAATCTTTCTTTATTTTATTAAATATCAGTTTTGAAAATGCAGCGTAAATTTATATTCACTATGTATAAAATTTGTGACGAGACATTGATAATATTGTTGTTGAAAAAAAAAAACAATGTATTTCCTATTTCCTGTTGCAAGCAGTGACCTGGCTCGATTTTATTAAGGCCCGCATTCATTTGCAGCATGCCTATAAAGTTTACAAGTTTTATTTTACACATTTTTTACGAGAATTGAATTGAAAAACCTTCGACATTGGCAGCACAATCAAAGTCGCAACTTTATCAACATGGCTTTAGAACTGAATTTTATGTTTTTCACAATACGCTAACTATTTTTTATAAAGCAGAAGTATGTGTGTGAGAGATTAACCCACTCAAACCGGCAGAAATACATTTTATTATTTATTTATGACTGCCTTCTATTATTATACTTAAATAAGAATGATGTATGTGATGTAGGGAAAAAAAAATAAAAGTTCCTGAAATGTTTGAGCTAAGTTTTACTCCACTTCGAGGCAGAACTTGAACAAAAGCACTTAAGAATAGACAAAGGTCAATCATTTATAGAATGTGAAAAACAAAACATTTTTGGGACAAACTGGCGTTCGTTCTGAAAAGTGGAAATAGTTCTATGTTAGTAGGATTTGAAGGTCATCAAGCTAAGTATTTTTCTAAATTTAGTAATGGATATTATAGTCTAATATCTTCCACATAAGCTATTCAAACCCATTACAGGGATGAAGATAAATAAAAAGTTCCTTCAAATTTCAGACAGATTCATTCAGCCGTTTGAGTGTAATTTAGTAGCAAACAATTAAAAATCTATACAAAATTTCACATTTATTATTCCTATATGCCTTTTTACAATTAGATTTGATATTTGTCTATTGAAGCTATTTATTATGTATTGTGTTGTCAAATAGCAACGGTTGTTGGTATAGTACAGTCACCTGCAGAAATATGTATACCTTTTAGAACTTCTTCACCATTAAACTTGTCGAAATTTACCGTTTCATGTCATAATGTTGACTTGTGTGTTATTGTAACAAGGTTCCAAAGTGTATACATATTATTGAAGATGACTGTACATCAATTGAATGAATGATCAGTGTGTAGTTGGCATATTTCAACATGCCGATCTATCATTCCGATCCTACGTTAGTGCGGAGTGTCGAGAGGACCGGCTGACCGACTGCGTGTTCAAGTGCTCACTTCCTTCTCACGTCAAGCAGTTAACAAGTGTGCAGAACAGTCCCAAATTTCATTGAATTGATTATTTATTTGAAAATATTATAACTGCTATAAACCATTGTGTTCTTATTTATGATCATTGTTTCTTCTTCTAGCAATACGTGTGATGTTACGGAGAGAATCAAAGCGCTGATCCGTCAGCTCTGATGAGAAATACGCATATTATGTAGTCGTTGGGAATGAGAGTCACTCACAAGTTGTCATAGTAACGTGTCACACTTCGTTGTGACGTTGTATTACGTGCATTTGAGACTACTGCGGAATATTCCATCAAGAACCAAGCCGTTCGGTTTTTCCTCTGCCGCACGTCTTGGAATTCCTTACCATCTCACGTATTTCCTTCTTCCTACAGTCCCAGGTCCTTTAGGCGGGTCCTTTTTTATCTGACGAGGCAGTCAAGCTAAGCGCCACTATTAACACAATACGTGTTTGTAATGGTGACTCTCTTCCCCGAGACTTTACCTTCAGCTTACCATTCGGCGGAGTGAAGTCAAATTCACGTGCAATAAATAAAAAAGAATCCAGTTACCCCTTTAATGGAGTAACCAATCCCATTAGTATTCAAAACTTGCACTCACAGGTGATGCCGAATCCGACCGCAGCACTGGTCGTAGCAGCAAACGTAGCGATTAGACTGAAATAGACAATTCGAATATGATGATATTGTTCATTGTATTACTCATTGCGGCTTCTCAATAGTGTTGTCTACCCGTATTGAAGTTTAACAAGTAATGTATGTGAACGTCATCCAACCGCACAAATAGAAACACGAAATAAAAGAGTATCAATCTAGAGTATTCATTATTTTTCTTATACGTATATAACTTGTTAGACTCCGATTCGAATAAATGGTACCATAGAGAAGCCACATTGAATTAAAACAATATTAACATATTGAAATCCAATTCACGGTAAGCAAGGGCTGCTGTTGCGGTCTGCGGTCGTTTTCAGAATCACACCTTACAGGTAAGATTCTGTAGCTCACGATATATGCGTGCAGCAAAGTATGTGTCGATACGACTCAACGACATATCGTGTGCTGCAAGAGTTTGCAGTTGCCGTGTGTCGTCGGCTACGGAACCATACCTTATCAATATTAACTGTCATCATATCCCCAATTCTAAGAAGAAAACCTACGGTGAGGGTTGCATGTTAGCAAAATAAACTATGAATTTTATGTTCTAAATAACAGAATCAAATTAATAACCATGAATTAGTGTAAGTACGAGTATAATGTAAAACACAAACTGTCACAAAATCTAATTTAGAACTAGAGGATTTATGATCACAATTATAACTAATTATTGGTTTCGTCTGTTATTTATGGCTGTTAACTTCCTGTTGGATGCCATAAACATTAATTTAAAGTTTTATAATGAATTCATGTTATTTGTTTATTTGTTTTGTTTAGAGAATATTTTTACGACTTCTGTGGGAAGGTGGTAGTGCACCCGACAGCTATGCAGGTTCGATTCCCGTTCAGTACAAATATTTTATAACCATAAATATGTAGTATTTAAGGTGGTCTGGGTGTTTCTGTGTATAATTATTTTGTGAAGTGAATCTAAATCTGGTGAGGCCTACATCACAATCATGTCATCTATTGATTTTATATTTCAATAGCCTCACGGGTTATCCAAAGCGGACTGTCTTATCTTATTCTTAATATAGTGGTGAATGATAAATGAATGATGATAAATGAATTAATGTGTGATGATATCATGTTTTTTAATCCGAATCTGTGGTGTATCATCAAAATGTCGGGATAAATTAAGACATCCTTATTCTGTGAAGTTTATACGGGTCACCGAGTAAAACAGACTTACAGCCAAAGTCTATTTAATGTTTCGTAAGGCGTACATTAACCAGATTTAACCAGTTTATCATCGTAACGTCCGGATATTTTGTTGTTCCCTGGTTTTGACTGTATAATGGAAGAAATTTCAATATATTAATATTTATAAGCAATTCGTTTGTTATTGGGCCGGTTGCTCGTACAAAGCCCTATTTTTTAAAGCCACCGTATTTCCAAGGGATTTTTGTGAGGAAAATCTGTGAATCTCACGCCATTATTTACATTTGAATTAATTTTCAGGACGGATCATCAAAGGGATATTATCTTAAAAATAAACAAAGAAGTAGGTGCGTTTAGCTGCGAGCCGGTGACTTGAAAATAAAACAGCTATCGGCAGTAAGCACGTGACTGGGATTCCGGTGAGTGAACAGTTCTTTTATTTCTTTGTACTCTACAATAGAGAGATGCTATTACTGTTCTATCGACTGTAGAATGGTTGGTGCTCAGATGAACTGTTTGACATGATGCCTGTAGTTTCATTCCATCATCGCATCACATAGGCAGGGATTTCATTCTCACACTTCGTGATCAGAAACGCTAACTATGTGGTATGATGAAAACTTCATCGTACACACGCTCAAATTGTAGAATGAGATTCCTGTTTTGGTTTTTCCAGCGACTACAATATGAGATTCTTCAAGAAGCACATTAGAGTCGGTATCACGAGTGTAACGCCTCTGGTTCATTGGCAACTGTAACCACTTACAATCAGGTGGACCGTATGCTTGTCTGCCAACTAAGTGGTATAAATAGCTATGTGTAGTTTTTTTGATTTCTAGTTAAGGAAAATATTTTTTTAATTATTCTCTTTGGTGATTTCCTGTAACAGCACAAAGTCAGTAAATATCTATCGTGGTCTTTGGCTGTATGCTACTCCAGAGGGTCGTACTCGTGTTGCCAACCCTGCAGGAAACCTCTAAAGAACCCTTCTTGAAGAACCCCATTTCATAGTCGCATGGCATTTTATAGTGTAGTGTTAGTGTGTAGTGTAATTATAGTGTAGTGTTAGTGTGTAGTGTAAAAACAAAGTAATCATGTGTTTTTGTCCAAAGAAAAATTACGCACTAGGTAAATTATTACCGTTTATCCGTATTAGACGTTTGAATTTAAATGTAGTTTGTAAAAAATCTATGCACTTCAGTGTTACAGTTAGATTTCTTGTTATATCTTTCATCAAAGTAAACTTATACCAAAAAATCTGTTCAAATCAATAATGAAATGAATCAGACTGTGAGCCCAAAACGCTTCAAACTGTAAACAATGTACACAAATCATCGTTGCCCTCCCCAGTAATAGGCTTAATTTACTCGTGTGGCGTTATTAATGGCCCCAGCTGTGTAATACCTCAGACGATGACTGATAGCGCACGGTGTGGGAGGTTACAATAAGACTGTTTATTACACCCTGTTGCATTCTTGCCACGCTTGTTTACAAGTGTTAGAAAAACTGTCGATTGTTCTGACTGAAACTGAATAGTAATATATACCCAATATACTCTATATACAGTACCGAACAGTCGCAAGGATTTCCATGCATGCGTTGCTCTCATTGATGAAGAATGAATGAACGGAGTGCGCAGAGCCCGCCATACCTTTGGTCCTACTGTCAATGAAACTCCCACCTGAACACGCACTTTCTTGGATCCTGTTAGAGATTTGAAGAATGAATGAACGGAGTGCGCAGAGCCCATCATCCCTTTGGTCCTACTGTCAATGAAACTCCCCCCTGAACACGCACTTTCTTGGATCCTGTTAGAGATTTCAAGTAGCGATACATACTCGTAATATAGAGGAGACTTGCAATATGAGTTACTCTATAGACCATGGCCCACCTACTACCGTGTGCTTGTCCAAGCGCATATTATGTCCGTGAACGCAATCATTATTTCGTCTCACTAGGCAAACTTTGTTAGGCCATCGATATGAAAGAAGAGGTGGAGAATACCTATAATTCCTTCTTACCGTCCTTTATATCTAAAAATCTATGCTGCATATCAACTATTACATCGAACCAGTATAATTGTACAAAACCAAAGGTAAATGGACATTGACTGTTTGCAGTTCGAGCTTTGTTTGAACGAAATAGTGTTAATTAAAGGTTTGTCATACTCATACATACAAACATACATACGTACATACATACATACGCGTAATGGGTGCGCTGAATGGCTTCCGTATGTGATTCACTAATGTTGAGGTTACGTTCAATAGAGTACCTTTTCAGGAACTTGTAATAGCGGTCGAATGTGGTCTTGTTTGTGGGTATGTTTTATTATTTTGATCTTTGTGACCAATTTTGTTTTGATCTTATAGTATTTCCAACAAACTTTCTCAATTTTCCTGTATTTCTTTAGTGGACATAACATAGAATAGATCTATATATTGAATGGAGTAGCAGCGTCGATATTATTATTTTAATAACTAATAAATAGCTGTATTTATAGTTTGAACAGTTGAAACAGTTTTAGTTTAAAACAATACGGATCCCTCGACTCCAAATGAAATGATTTCCCCTTGCATTGAAAGCTAGTTTTGAAGCAAAGCGGGGATCACTATTAGAATGATCATGTGCTTTGCTGTATTAAGGTCGGACAACTAGAAGGGTTACTTTAAACTGCGTTTAGTGTCATGTGTCATTGTTATAGGTAAATCCTTGGTGCCGATATCTCCAGCGACGTTATCGTCTCCAGTATGGCAGTTATTTGAAAGACAAGGTTAAGCTGGCATCAAAGAGACTAGGAGGGCTCAACAGGGCGAAGCAATACTTCACTGCAGGGCAAAGAAAGCGGCTTTCCAAGTGGCTACAATATGGGATTCTTTAAAAAATGCATCATGTGGTTTCTAGAAGGTCAGCAGCACGAGCACGAAATATTGTAAAAACTACCATTTGAGCCATATATTTATTTATAAAAAAACATAGCAAAGAAAAGTATAATTCTTTCAAAACATTCAACATTCTGTTTGATTCCCAAATGTTTTTTTTCTGAACTAGAACACCGTAAAAATCAACGGCTTGGTCGCTGACTCGCCGATGTAATGTTTTATGAATATTTTTCCGTTCATCTGCGGGCTCTGTGTCGGAAATACGTCGGATTCCGCTCCAACTTTCCTGTAACTGACATGAGGTTACACATAGCATTCCTGTCAACATTTATCCACTTTTTCGTTCAGTTTTATGTTGCTTTAATTTGGGATTTACGCGCTGAGAGACACTTTTGGTGAAGTATTTATTCTGTTTGTAGTTTCGTGGCTATATTCCGTAAAAGATTTGTAATGAAACATATGTCAAGATATTTTAAATGTAGCTAAATTGATAAAGCACTTGTACTTCTCCACGATATTTTAAGCCGTAAGTAGGCCATATTGATGCTTCGAGTAATAGAATAGGTTCGTCTCTTCCCATGGGTGGCGTAGAATGTGACTCCATCCGAAAGCAAACGTACGGTTCGTGACAAAAGCAACCGCTGATGCAATAAACTCGCTACTGTTACGTGGGACCAAAAATGATAGTTCATGAAATATAAATCTGAATAAATCTTGCTCTTCGTAATTTATTAGACCTGATTTTTTTTTTATTTATGACACGTCAATTTGACTTCACCTCGTCTGATGTTAAGCTGACGGCAAAGTCTCATGAAAGAGGGTCACCATTACAAACACGTTCAGTGCTACAATGGTGGCGCTCAGCTTCTGAATATTCAGCACCTGAATAAATTAATATGTATGTATTGTATATGTAAGCACATTATTTATCCTATTAGTGGTGACAAAACTCACCTCATTGTCTGAGTAATTATGTCATTACTATTACATAACATATCCTAGCTTCATTGTTCGTAATTTTCAAGTTAACTACAGCTACTTCTACTTTTATCGGTCTCAAAGAATGTAATTAACTCTTTTTATGTTTAAGGCAGAACTTACTGTCTGCATTCTTAACAAGCTGAAGCAAATACTGGAGTAATTAAACTGAAGGTCCTTACTTTTTCTTGTTAACTTTAATTATAATCTTGAGGTTACGTTGCAATTTCAAGTTTTATATACATCTCTGTGATATAAGTACTATGAATATAATGAAAACACTATAAAGATAAATATAATAACTAGATAAAGAACATTTTATACGTTCGTATTTAATTTCAGAACACCGGATTAATAATCATAATACCATACAGAGGCAATAAGTAAATATTAATGCGTGTCAGGACTTCTCAAAGTTTGAAACCGGCTTGCACGAAAAGTAGAATAAGCTCGCTATTGTGCTTCTGCCTGCTCCGACAAAAATAATCAGTATCGTATACACATCTATAAACCAGTTAGACCAAGAAATTGAATTAAATGTAACGGAGAAAGAATACAAGTAAAAACGACCCGTTTCATCCGAAGAATGTCTTAAGAGAGACGGAAAATAAGCAGACCATATCTCTGCCAGAGAAGGGAAACACGAAATAAAACTCTGTACCAACCCTTCTGGCCAGGAGAGGTCTATGTTCAGCAGTGGATGGTGACAAGCTAATAATTGATTGATGGAGCAGACGCCGTCATGATTTATTTGGTATTATTTTATTATACTATATACCTGTTGTTTTCCTTGTTTTTCAGCAACTATGACCACTGGCTTTATAAATATATAAAAATATATAGTAAAATTCCTCAGGATTTGGCTGACCTATAAGTTTAAAATAGAAGTGAAAAGATGTTTAATGGAAAAAGGTTATTATAATGTAAAAGAATGTTTTGATGACTAAAATGAATGGTCATCCTAATCTCTTGCACCTATTTACTATTATAAACAAACAAAATCACATATTAAAAATGGAAGAAAGGAACACGATAATCTACCTGAGTTTCTCGTTGGTCTCTTCTCAGTAGATCTAACTACCGAACCAGCAAAAGAATCATATTCAAATGATTTATTTACTTTTTTTTTATTATAAATTATAATATTTTGACAAATATAATTGTAAAACTTCGACATTCATAATGTTCTCTTTATGTGCCTAAACTGAATAAACGAAATTGATTCTTTGATTGATTCTTTAAGACAGAATTTGAACAGAATTTGACTGGTAAATTTTACGGAGTATTTAATTACATTTCAGCAGGCAGTGGTACAAAATGTACACAGACTTTTTACGGTACATTACCCGCCACCGCCGTACCATCGCGTTGGCTTACAGTGCGCTGAACGCATTGTATGCCTTCACAATGAGACCGTAATGGATTACTACCACCATTCTTGTCTATTAATAGTAATTAAGTGTTTAGGATATTATTAACCTTTAGTCTTAAATGTAGATAGAAAGACATTGCTTGTTTAATATTTAAAGTACCAATTAATTTTGAAAAGGTAAAAAAATTATAAAGTACAACCCGTGAATTCATTCTTTTAGCTCGATCTAAATTATTACGTATCATTAAGTGACCCAAAAAGTGCAACTTTGTCGTCGTGACATATGTGCCAATGGGCTTACTATCATGAATACGCAAATACCGTGCGAAGTGTAAGGGAAAACCCGGAAATGGATCTTGGACTCCGAGTTGAAAACTTTGTATGCGACCGAAACTAACACACTGATGAGTTTGTTACGTATAATGCGATTCGTTATTTTCTGACTTCCTACTGAAGCTTCTGCTTTGCCTCCTTAAATATATAATTTAAACATTAATCTTGTACAGTATAAAATTTATGTGTTTTATCTCCCCAAAGAGATTCAGGACGTAGGATGCGACTCTATGTCCCATTCCTATTGAGCAGTCCGACTGGGGAAGCACTTCTACCTTACAGAATACCGTTGCTAATAATAATCTTGTGTTTTATTTCCGGCGGTGAGTAAGGTAGCCAGAGCTCAATGGTCAGTTTTTGTGCTGTCAGTGGGAATGCAAATTTGTATATTGTGCTGGCAACATAGATGATCTCTTAACCTTCACCTCTTGTATTTGATTGATTTGTACTTATTGAGCATCCATTGGTTTTAGCTTTTTTTCTACTTTCTTGTTTGGAAATAAATATAGTACCCAGCTGTTGATGGCAGCAACTGCATACAATAAAGTGAACGTATTGTATCACCCAGCAGCTGTAAAATAAAAAGCTACAAAAATGCGATAACTGTAGCACGCACACATTCAGGCACTCGATGAATTTGAGTGAAGTTAGATACAATTCATCGATGACGTTTTGACTTCAACTCGTGAGTAACACATGTAAAAAACAATATGTATTTGAATCTATATACGGATATAGTGTTGACGGAGAAAGAATATCACAACCCCCAAAGAGTTCTATTTATATCCGAAGGGTATCGTAAAAGGCAACAAACAGAAAAATACACAGACGAAATCACTGAAAGAGAAATAAAACAAGAAATAAAATACTGTACTAACTTGTCTGACCAGCGTGGAATAGTACCATGGCGTGGAGGATATGTCAGGGGCTACCTCACCCTCGGCAACTAGTGGCCTAAAATGGTCCTGTGGTGTTGGTCGGTTCGAGTCCGACATAATTACGCTTTGGCGAGGGGTTTTCGTGGGGCTATCCGCACGGGAAAATTAAGCCAAAACCTCTCCGCATTAGGAGAGGACAATATCCATTAGGTAGTGAACTGCGATAGTTTAATTTGACGTATTTATTACGTTGCCCAGTTGATTTTCTGTCGTTTTTATTTTAAGGTCATCATCATAATCATCATCCTAGCGTTATTCCCGGTCGCATCCGAAGCCTTCGCCTCGGAGTCCGGGGTCCATTTCGTTTTTATTATAGAGTCTATTAGTATATTATAGATTTTAGCTGAAGTCTAATCTGCCACTAGTACAGGCACAGTTTGTTATTCGCTGTCAGTGTAGGGACTATTTAGTTTGTAGCACACGGAGTTGGCAGCGAGCAAATGTTAGCAACTAGTAGTCTTGGCGTCGAGAGCTACTAAATACAACAGAATATCTAATATAACTTGTGTTAGACAAGCAATAACTCCTTTGTCGAATATATTGCGAAACCCACGAAACTCTTAAACAAGTGTTAAATATTTGTAATTAAGTTACAAAACGGCCTCAATTTTCACTTAATCTGAATTAATACTAATTATCTACGCCAAACACGAGGTTAGAACAGATCAAAGGAAAATCTCCCTTTATACTAAGTTTAGAATAACTTTCAAAGTAAATGAAGTCGACTGGAAAGTGAGTAATTATAATTAAAATACATAAGTGTTTCTTTGTTTACTTACAACGTTTTAATTGGCTGTAAATATACCTATGTTATATAACCCATGTTTTGTACGTAGGCACTTGTAATTTGAGCAAAATTGAAAACAATTCGTATTGTTAGCGGCTTAGCTTCAGGCATTTGATAATGACGGCACATAATAGGGATCAACTTTGTTTCTAATCGGATTTGTTTAGTATATCGTCGATAGTGGAAATGAGTTGTTTGCTCAATGTAGTACCTACTCAAATAAAAATTGTATTTAGACTAAGTAAAGATATATTTGAAAATTGACAAAAATCCCGCTAATTTCACATAACATAACATAAACTCACCCAGAGGTGCTAGCACCCACATTTCGCCAGTTTATGTTTAGATCCCAATGTAATAGGTGGCGAGCCTATTGCCATTAACCGGGCACTTATAATAATCCTGCGACAAATACACACTTAACTTCGAAAAGCCTCGAAAAGACATTGGTGTGTGCCATGGTAAAACCTCGAATCGAACCCGAGACCTCGTCTCAGCAGTCCATTACCTATTCCACTAGGCTACCGCGGTTTTTTTTTATTTTCACGCTGAGTTTCTTTCTGAAATTACAAATCGGAGCTGCGTATAAACTGGTATGAACCATTTTCGAAATAGTGGTTTCATAATTTTTAATTTTGAAATTTTGTAAGTTCCGTTTAAAAGTCTATTTATAGAATAATTCAATTTGACTTTTATTTGCGTGTACTTGTTTGCCACTTATGTGGTTTAACAAAAATTGTATGTAATTTACTCCGTGTAACGTTGATATTAAGTAAGAAGGTGGTGCGTCGGTTTTTTCCCGGTCAAGCTTTTAGTTTATTTAGCTACTTAATAACATTGGATATATTTTTTAAGAACTATGCGCAGTATATTAAGGGATAATATATTAAAAACAAATTGCAATAACTTTTTATATCTATACTATTATATAATTGTAAAGCGGTCGTGTCTGTACATTGGAGATATTTAAAAAAAAATACTTGGGATATGTTAAGTGAACGATACTGAACACGAAAATATTTTTTTTTCATTTCCTGTCTGTTTGTCTGTTTGTCTGTTTGTCTGTTTGTCTGTTTGTCCGCTATAGACGCAAAAACTACTGAACGGATTTTGATGCGGTTTTTTTTGTTAGAAGGGGCTTGGTCAGACTTAAAATCTTACGTTTGTTTCATCACAATCGGTTCAATAGAACCGGAGTTGTGAGCATTAATGATGTTAAAGGAAATATGAGTAAAGATATAGGGGGCGCTGTTTTATTCTTATAGATGATATTTATGTCTTATTACGTCCAGTTAAGTATGTGAATAAAAAAACTTCATTTTAACATATATATTTGTAAAAAAAAATACGTAATTAATCATGAAATTAAAATTTGTTATTCAATTATTTAGTACATGGCGTAACAATAGATGGCGTAGATCGATTTAAATTCAAGGTATGGTTTCGTTACATACGGGACTATATAAGACCTGTCAATTTTTTTTTTTAAACAACTTATAATTTGTGAAATATGAAATAGATGTCGGTACTGTCTTTGACATCACTGTTCAACTGAACTGCCTACATTGTTTACAGAATTTACAAGGAAAACGTTCAGGCGTAAAAAAGGCGCATGTAATTATTATCATACCTACTTGATTTCGTATAACTATTTATATACCACTTAGGTGGAATAAAGCACATGGCCCACCTGATAGAAAGTGGTTACCGCGGCCTATTCTAAGGATGTGATTTGATTTCAATTACCCTGATGGTAAGTTGAAGGCAAAGTCTCCAGAAAGAGGGTCACCATTACAAACACGTAGAGTATTACAATAGTGGCGCTCACCTTGACGGATGCTTTTTTAAGCCCCGCTTAAAGGACCCGGGACTGTAGAAAGAAGGAAACACGTGTGCTGGTAAGGAATTCTAAGACTTAATGGTGCGGCAGAGGGAAGACTCACCGAACCGCTTGGTTCTTGGTTCACCGCACCGTATACGGGTGACAATAGCTAAGCCCTGCACGTGTTGTTCTGTGTAGGAAAGATGAAGGTAAGATCAACTAGGCGATCTTATCAGAACATTCACCGTGGTAGAGACGGTAAAACGTTTGAAACACCAGAGGGATCACACACGTGCTGCCAACCATGTGGAAAGGAAAGGAGGGTGAAGGTTAAGAGAGTTTCTGTGCTGTCAGTGCAGTGCAATATCATTGTATTTCTTATAATGGCAACTCAAAAATGCCGTCGATTCGACAGAAGAAGATTGTAATACCTTTGTTCCACAAGAAAATGTTCAGGTGTAATACGAGGGTGATGCGAGCGAGGACTTAGGGCTCCACGTAGTTCTTTCGCTCGCTGCATTACTCACGGCTATGGGACTATGCGCCGTCTCCTTTTACGAGCAAATAATGCTAGAGAAGGAGATAGCGGGTCGGCTTAGGAGAAGACTCCGGACACGCACAGTCTGCGAATGACCTCCATCCCCTATGAGCCCGGAGGAACGGGTAGAGCCACCTGTCACTCTAGCAGAAGCAAGCTGCGGTGGTGGCGTAAAGTGCGCCATCGCATACCCGGAAGCTAGACGAGGACACCGCAAACTCTACACCAGAAGATCGTCATCTCAAACGACGACAAAACCCCTTTGCGTTCATTACAATGCTGAAACTGCCATATCAAAAGGGACAACACTCGCCAAGAAGTACATCGCGAGTAGGTACTATGCAACAGAGCAACCGAGTACGCAGTCGTGTTATATTACGCGTTACACATTAGGTACTCACAGTACTTACCCAAGTCTACTTGCAACCTGCACACTTCTTCTGTGAAGTCGACGGCAAGTCGCACGCTGTCACATAACACAGACAACATGTTTTTTTTGGTCACGGTCACCTATATCCACGCTGGTGAAGCCGCGGGTAACACCTATACTATAATAGTGTATACTGTTGATGAAAGGACCTCCGTGGTGTGGTGGTAGTGCACGCGACTGCTACGCATGGGGCACGAGTTCGATTCCCGCTCATTGCAAAAAGTTGTATGCATGAATATGGCTGTTTGCACAGGTCTGGTCGTACCTCGGAGAGCACGTTAAGCTGCCGATCCCGGTTTCCATACAAACGTTTTTTCACGCCGGAACAGCGGTGTCTTCTTTAAAAGACACAAATTTGCTCCTGCGTGGAATACTGCTCGCATCACTGGGATGGCTTCGCAAAGTACTTCTTAGATGCTCTCGACAGGTTGCAGCGGCGGTGCGCGATCCGCATTATTGGGAGTCCAGTCCGAACCTTTGCAGATGCGTAGAGATGTGTTAGTCCCTGGCAGTATTTTACCGTTTACTCTATCATGGTTAATGTTCTGATGAGCTCTTCCAATTAATCCCGCCCTCTCCTTTCCTACACAGGACAGCACGTGCAGGCTTACATGTCACCCACATATGGTGCAGAATATTCCATCAAGAACCAAGCGGTTCAGTGAGTCTCTCCTCTGCCGCACCATTAAGTCTTGGAATTCCTTACCGGCGCACGTGTTTCCTTCATCCTACAGTCCCGGTTCTTTTAAGCGGGGCGTAAAAAAGCATCTGATGAGGCCGTCAAGCTGGGCGCCACTATTGTAGCACTGTATGTACGTGTTTTCAATGGTGACCCTCTTTCATGAGACTTTGCCTTCAGCTTAACATCAGTCGAGGTGAAGTCAAAAGGGGCAATAAATAAAAAAAATAATAAACATCTATGGCAGTTGTTACTGGTAGTTAGAGCCCTCAAAAGTCCAACCACTTTAACTTGGAACTTCGATATCGCCATCGACATGGTCATTGGACCATTGGTTGTGGAGGTCTTATGACAGTCGCTTCACGGGAAATATCGAAGTTCAGCCGCATCACAGTTAGACTGGAAAACCGACCACAACAGAGTTGGGAAAAGATTCAGAGAATGATGACTGTTGATGAAAGGGTAGACTAGACCTTGGGAAAGAACATAAATATGGTATGTTTGGTCGCGATAACCAACATCCACGCGGGCGAAGCCGCGGGCAACAGCTAGTAAAAAATAAAACTAAAATGCTTCATGGAATTCTGCCGTATCGCATCTCGTCAGCACTTCCGGGCGTGACTGCTATTTGATTTCCCAAACCGAGAATAGACACTAC
Source organism: Pelosia muscerda (assembly GCA_963691645.1). Taxonomy (NCBI): domain Eukaryota; kingdom Metazoa; phylum Arthropoda; class Insecta; order Lepidoptera; family Erebidae; genus Pelosia; species Pelosia muscerda. The sequence continues at coordinate 4,060,220 of OY829103.1, forward strand.
ACTAGAGCACAATGTAAATTTTACAATAAACTTTATATTCATTCCTAATAATAATAATAATTGTCTTTATTAATACACTAGCTGTTGCCCGCGGCTTCGCCCGCGTGGATGTTGGTTATCGCGACCAAACATACCATATTTATGTTCTTTCCCAAGGTCTAGTCTACCCTTTCATCAACAGTCATCATTCTCTGAATCTTTTCCCAACTCTGTTGTGGTCGGTTTTCCAGTCTAACTGTGATGCGGCTGAACTTCGATATTTCCCGTGAAGCGACTGTCATAAGACCTCCACAACCAATGGTCCAATGACCATGTCGATGGCGATATCGAAGTTCCAAGTTAAAGTGGTTGGACTTTTGAGGGCTCTAACTACCAGTAACAACTGCCATAGATGTTTATTATTTTTTTTATTTATTGCCCCTTTTGACTTCACCTCGACTGATGTTAAGCTGAAGGCAAAGTCTCATGAAAGAGGGTCACCATTGAAAACACGTACATACAGTGCTACAATAGTGGCGCCCAGCTTGACGGCCTCATCAGATGCTTTTTTACGCCCCGCTTAAAAGAACCGGGACTGTAGGATGAAGGAAACACGTGCGCCGGTAAGGAATTCCAAGACTTAATGGTGCGGCAGAGGAGAGACTCACTGAACCGCTTGGTTCTTGATGGAATATTCTGCACCATATGTGGGTGACATGTAAGCCTGCACGTGCTGTCCTGTGTAGGAAAGGAGAGGGCGGGATTAATTGGAAGAGCTCATCAGAACATTAACCATGATAGAGTAAACGGTAAAATACTGCCAGGGACTAACACATCTCTACGCATCTGCAAAGGTTCGGACTGGACTCCCAATAATGCGGATCGCGCACCGCCGCTGCAACCTGTCGAGAGCATCTAAGAAGTACTTTGCGAAGCCATCCCAGTGATGCGAGCAGTATTCCACGCAGGAGCAAATTTGTGTCTTTTAAAGAAGACACCGCTGTTCCGGCGTGAAAAAACGTTTGTATGGAAACCGGGATCGGCAGCTTAACGTGCTCTCCGAGGTACGACCAGACCTGTGCAAACAGCCATATTCATGCATACAACTTTTTGCAATGAGCGGGAATCGAACTCGTGCCCCATGCGTAGCAGTCGCGTGCACTACCACCACACCACGGAGGTCCTTTCATCAACAGTATACACTATTATAGTATAGGTGTTACCCGCGGCTTCACCAGCGTGGATATAGGTGACCGTGACCAAAAAAAACATGTTGTCTGTGTTATGTGACAGCGTGCGACTTGCCGTCGACTTCACAGAAGAAGTGTGCAGGTTGCAAGTAGACTTGGGTAAGTACTGTGAGTACCTAATGTGTAACGCGTAATATAACACGACTGCGTACTCGGTTGCTCTGTTGCATAGTACCTACTCGCGATGTACTTCTTGGCGAGTGTTGTCCCTTTTGATATGGCAGTTTCAGCATTGTAATGAACGCAAAGGGGTTTTGTCGTCGTTTGAGATGACGATCTTCTGGTGTAGAGTTTGCGGTGTCCTCGTCTAGCTTCCGGGTATGCGATGGCGCACTTTACGCCACCACCGCAGCTTGCTTCTGCTAGAGTGACAGGTGGCTCTACCCGTTCCTCCGGGCTCATAGGGGATGGAGGTCATTCGCAGACTGTGCGTGTCCGGAGTCTTCTCCTAAGCCGACCCGCTATCTCCTTCTCTAGCATTATTTGCTCGTAAAAGGAGACGGCGCATAGTCCCATAGCCGTGAGTAATGCAGCGAGCGAAAGAACTACGTGGAGCCCTAAGTCCTCGCTCGCATCACCCTCGTATTACACCTGAACATTTTCTTGTGGAACAAAGGTATTACAATCTTCTTCTGTCGAATCGACGGCATTTTTGAGTTGCCATTATAAGAAATACAATGATATTGCACTGCACTGACAGCACAGAAACTCTCTTAACCTTCACCCTCCTTTCCTTTCCACATGGTTGGCAGCACGTGTGTGATCCCTCTGGTGTTTCAAACGTTTTACCGTCTCTACCACGGTGAATGTTCTGATAAGATCGCCTAGTTGATCTTACCTTCATCTTTCCTACACAGAACAACACGTGCAGGGCTTAGCTATTGTCACCCGTATACGGTGCGGTGAACCAAGAACCAAGCGGTTCGGTGAGTCTTCCCTCTGCCGCACCATTAAGTCTTAGAATTCCTTACCAGCACACGTGTTTCCTTCTTTCTACAGTCCCGGGTCCTTTAAGCGGGGCTTAAAAAAGCATCCGTCAAGGTGAGCGCCACTATTGTAATACTCTACGTGTTTGTAATGGTGACCCTCTTTCTGGAGACTTTGCCTTCAACTTACCATCAGGGTAATTGAAATCAAATCACATCCTTAGAATAGGCCGCGGTAACCACTTTCTATCAGGTGGGCCATGTGCTTTATTCCACCTAAGTGGTATATAAATAGTTATACGAAATCAAGTAGGTATGATAATAATTACATGCGCCTTTTTTACGCCTGAACGTTTTCCTTGTAAATTCTGTAAACAATGTAGGCAGTTCAGTTGAACAGTGATGTCAAAGACAGTACCGACATCTATTTCATATTTCACAAATTATAAGTTGTTTAAAAAAAAAAATTGACAGGTCTTATATAGTCCCGTATGTAACGAAACCATACCTTGAATTTAAATCGATCTACGCCATCTATTGTTACGCCATGTACTAAATAATTGAATAACAAATTTTAATTTCATGATTAATTACGTATTTTTTTTTACAAATATATATGTTAAAATGAAGTTTTTTTATTCACATACTTAACTGGACGTAATAAGACATAAATATCATCTATAAGAATAAAACAGCGCCCCCTATATCTTTACTCATATTTCCTTTAACATCATTAATGCTCACAACTCCGGTTCTATTGAACCGATTGTGATGAAACAAACGTAAGATTTTAAGTCTGACCAAGCCCCTTCTAACAAAAAAAACCGCATCAAAATCCGTTCAGTAGTTTTTGCGTCTATAGCGGACAAACAGACAAACAGACAAACAGACAAACAGACAGGAAATGAAAAAAAAATATTTTCGTGTTCAGTATCGTTCACTTAACATATCCCAAGTATTTTTTTTTAAATATCTCCAATGTACAGACACGACCGCTTTACAATTATATAATAGTATAGATAAACATACAATTTCAAAATTTTGAGAATGCCCCAGTAAGTTATTGCAATACTTGTGTTGGGGCTAAAGTAAAAGCTTTTGTTTCTAAAGTTTCCACCATATAATTTCCTAGCGCCAAATATAGCATATTTCAATATGTTTAAGAGTATCTCTGCATATACTCATAAATAATAGTAGGCACTACATCTTCCAAATAATATTTATTTGGTATGGTCCCTTGTAATAGGTTTTACCAGTAACAAATTTCTTGCCGAGTATTTTAGAGCCGGTAGCTCTATTTGCGTTGTTATTCACTGAAACTGATTATATCAGAGAAGCATTTGCCAAAACCATTGAAATAATTTGATCATTAACTGATTGTGATGCTATTCGGCCAGTGATCGTTTGAGTGATAGCAATTTGGTGAAAATGTACAACGTAAGTACTTAATGTTAATTGAAATCGATTATATATATTCCATAAAGCTTTATGCTTCATTGATATTGTGTGGTTTACCGCCTGTAAAATGGTGTGCGTTGTGAAGAATTGTTTGACATGATGACCACGCCTAGTTTCTATCATCGCACGGTTCGCCATAGGCGGGGACTTCATCCTCGGAAACGGTGTGCAATATGCGGTATGAAATGAACTTCTTACCGCGCACACTGAGGAATGAACTCCCTGCTCTAATTTTTGCAAACGGTGCTTCGAGAAGGATATTAGAAGGTTTTTACAGGGTAGGTAGCACAAGTGTAACGTCCCTGGTGTTGTTAAGGTCCTTAGATCACCATTTTCCATTAGGGTTTTCCATTAGGTTATGCGCTTGTCTGTCACTTAACTGGTATAAAAAATATATATTTGTAATTAGTAATTATTGCAGACTTTGTTGATTCTGTTTTGAGTACCAATATCATTTGTTACCCCTAAAAGTGGAGCCCTGGTAGATTTTATTAGTATTTTATAGCATATTACGTTTGATATATCCAAAATTCTCTAAAGAAATTTTAAAAAATGCAACGCTCTTCTGTTTACTTCAAAATATGCTTGTTTGACGTAAATACGCTTGAATATTATGGTGTGTATGTACTCGGCTCAATCGAAGAATATGTTATGCATATACTTACTTCGAGTTTTGATGAAAAGAATATACGTCTTTTTCTCTACAGTATTAATGATAAAAAGCAGTATGAAGTTGCAAAACTTACAAGCTTAGTTTACTGCCCTTATTGATGTATTAAACATTGTAACATTCAATCGGAAAATCGAACTTCGAATTAAAGTTGAAGAATATAAATTAGTTTGTTCTTTCTTTATATATTAACTTTTGTTTCGTTGATTATTTGTTTTCACAGCTAATAACGTACTCTTTCATCCAAAATTACATTCCATTGAGATTCCAGTTTTACAATTTGGAAAGACAAAATTAGCATTCTGAAAAGTTTGATAACAAATCACAATTCAAAATTGAGACATCACTTGTACTAACTACTGTTTTGTGCTTCTATAGTACTGTTATATACTTGTGTACTTTTTCATACTTGTACGAAAACATACTTGTACTGTTTTTAGTTTATACCTACAGAAGACTGGTAAGCTTTTGACGCGTATACATTAACGTAAAATTTTACCGTGACCATGTCAGAAGTGCGTTTTCGCGGCGTATTCAGCTCGTGATAGCTGTCTTTATGAAACACTCGATCGACTGGTAGCTGTGTCTGCACAACTCTGGTTTGTGTGCCCATGTGCCACAAGTTGTTACGTCCACACTCAATGTCATGTCTTGATGCCACTCTGTCTGATCCTCTGTTTTTGTCACCAATCTGGACGCACCTTTTGGTGTTTTCGCTGTTCTAGCTAACTAATCAAACTAGTATCCGATACTAAATATGCAAATTCAAGATTGATAACGCGGTATTTGCATACTGTGTTCACAATTTTATTGTGTTATATTTTGTGTAGCTTAGATAATGTACAAAGACTGGACTTATTGCTAACTGCAAAATCGTACAGATGTTAGCGCACTGTATAATATAAGAATAGATAACATTACAATTATAAAACTTCATAACAGTTCAAAATATGTACATATTACTTTATTAACTATACGAAAACAAACATGTTATCATTTAAAACTCGCTCGCGAGGAAATAATACGACTCCATAAGTTATACCGAATAACATCGTCTGGAAGTTCGTTCGTTCTCCGTGCTATGCAGGTATATTTGCCACAGTAAATGGATATAAATAGTATCACAACTTTACTTAAACTCTATATTATTATCAGGTATATTAAAGCAATATCCATATTTAAGATTGATATTGCGAAAGTAACTCTGTCTGTTACATTTTCACCTAATTTGCTGCACCGATCTTGTTGAAATTGTGTACAGAGATGGGCTAGAGCTTAGGAAGGGACAAAAACTACTAGTATTGCTGAAAAAAAGGGTTAAAGAAGTTCAAATAGAAGATAATAGTGAGTGTAAAAAGTCGTCATTTGGAGGTAACCAGATGAAATTTGGTACGACCCGGTTGCGAGTTTCATGCAGGCGGAGCCGCGAGCAATAGACAGTTAATGAATAGTGGGACGCGCACAGCCGATTTCGATTTAGATTGGATAAAGTGAATTATGAAGACGTGGCTCACACACGCGACTACTAACTTATAACATACTAATTGCTTTGAAATTTAATGAATTACAGAACAGCATAGTACGTAATTTTACAGTTAATTAAATTCTCATTTGTTTATTTGCCATGCTATGGAGATGCAGATATAAAATACGAAATTGAAATACTGTATCTTCCCTGTCGCATGACTCCCATAGTATGATTCATCGAATATGCATGAACTGCGCGTCCAGGTGTAGGTTGTATGTACCATTACTGCCTCTGGTTTTCAATGGTTTGTATTGACGTTGAAACATGCGGCTTAGTTTAAATCACAATGATCATATCTCTATTGCTGGGTACGTAAGCCACTGGGAAGAAAACAGTAGCAAAGCTTTTGAAACGTTTTTAAATATTTTTGTTTTCCAATACTGATCTTATTGATATCATGAATTTGACTAATAGTTTGTGTAAAGCACGCTGAAGTAACAGAAGGGTCTGACTAAAACTTGGTACAAAGGTGTATTAATATTCAAAATAATAAAATAGGCTTATTTTAATCCTGGTATGGGTTCCCATTGTTCGCAGGAACGGGATCAGAATTTCACTTAGGTGGAACCGCGGGCGAATGCTATGATTAATTGCTTTGTATTGATTTTGTGTCGTGAGAATAATATGACCACACAGGTAATGTTTTTGAAAAGTTTAAGCACTGTTGTAGGTCATTGTTATATATAGATAAAAAATCAAACCCATGAGCCTTTCAAGATCACCCTTCACAGTAGACTTCACGAGCATCCTTTACCATGCGTTTAGGTTGAAGGGTCTCCGTTCCGAGTTAGTACACAAAGTTGTCGCGAGTACCTATAGGCAAGGTACAGGGTCACATTTGGCAAACTTAGCGCACCTATGAGGAATAGTATTCTTTATGCGTCAGCCAAAATTACAAAGATCCATTCATAAATAACGTGACAACAAACTTCATCACTTTTCACCTCCATTTCTCCTCTATTAAAAAAACTCTCGACAAAAGTTGTGTTTTAAATCAAACAACACGTGTGCCCAGTTTGTTGAAAATCGATTTAGAAAAACGCGTTGTAGACTGGAACTGACTTTTCTATATACACACAGATATAAATACGGACAAAAGCAAAAACCGCTTTGTCCAAAAGGAGACTAGCTCGCTTGGCTCGCTCGCTCAATAAAGATAGGCCAGTATGCATCATACGTATACACACGAGGTTATACAAATCATTCTAAAATGGAACCGCAATATTTTATTCAAAACATTCTCTGCAGAGCTCTCATCAATAAACCGTGCCAGTGCAGTATTTTGAAATCGAATTTGTTTGCCTTTATAAGCATTCTCACAAGGTGTTGGCGAATACTGTCACGATATAAAGGATTCATACTAGATTTCAAGAGATGTTCAGAAAGGAAGCTACCTATTTATATTGAAATGACGTCTAATACTGTATGAACTTATTATACCGGATTTAAAGCTTTTACTCCAAATTCGTGTTTTCAAATTCAGGTCTTTTTTATGGCACGTCAATTTAACTTCACCTCGCTGTGTGTAAAGCTGAAGGCAAAGTCTCATAAAAGAGGGTCACCAATGCAAACAAGTACAGTGATACAATGATCAATTTATCGCGAGCAAGTAATGCTCGAAATGAGTCGGCGATAAGACTCCAAGCTCGCACAAACAAGCGGAGGCAACTCGGGCATCTGAGGTCTCTGATTGACCTCCGCCCTACATGAGCGCGAACTCTGGTTGACGGGTAAAGTCTCCTGTTACCCTAGCAGAAGCCGGTCGTAGCAACGGCACAAATTTCGCCTTCCTATACCCGGGGGCTAGACGAGTACATGGCATCGGGTCCACCGATCAAAAAGGTAATTTTATCGCAAAAGTAATTCTAAATGCTTGTTTAAGTCTATATAACGCGAGCTATCACCTCTCTTAGGCCCACAAGTAATAGTACATTATGGTACAAGTGTGTAATGTTTGTGAGTATCGCAGAGACGCCAGTGAGACCCGACGATCTTAAGAGAGCCGTGGATGGCCGTAATCAACAATACACATGTGTGTTGTACGACGTTTTTACACGCAATTGTGAAAAAAAAATACTAAAATGAAATTAATTTATTAATATGTAGAACTTTTTTTATATCACTTAGGTACTAAAGAGAGAGCTTTATGACCCATCCAGTGGGAAAGCAGAGCACACTAAGAAATCTCTGATGTTAATTTGTAAGACCCTTGTCTTGTTATGGTCACTTAAAGGCAGCGAAATTACTCCGCGAGATAGACTGCGGTTTCTCTTGGAGTGGTTTGGTTTTTGAGGAATTTCGTATTTATGTTTTGAGGAATAACAATTCTTAGACGTTTTGAGGGACACAAATAGAAAAGCAGCTAATTTATAATGGATTGTGGAATAACTGTGTATGATATTTCACCGATACAACGTTCCTTTGTCAGCCTCTATGGCGTAGCGGTGGTGCACGCGACTGCTACGCACGGGGCGCGGGTTCGATCCCCGCTCAGTGCAAAAAGTTGTATGCATGAATATGGCTGTTTGCACTGGTCTGGTCGTGCCTCGAAGAGCACGTTAAGCCATCGGTCCCGGTTGCCATACAAACGTCTATGGCAGTCGTTACGGGTAGTTGGAGCCCTCAAAAGTCCAACCAGTCTAACTTGGAACTTCGATATCGCCATCGGTCATTGGACCATTGGTTGTGGAGGTCAATGGCAGTCGCTTCACGTAAAATATCGAAGTTCAGCCGCATCACAGTTAGACTGGAAAGCCAACCCCAATTGAGTTGGGAAAAGGTTCAGAGAATGATGACAACGTTCCTTTGTCAATCTCCTATGGTATATTATTGACGTCACAGTCCTGGGGTTGATAGGTGTAGCTGCCTATCACCGTAGCAGGAGCAGGCAGCGGTGGCAGCGTGATCGCTGCTCCCTATCCCGGGAAAGATATGAACACCGTAGTCCCACATCCGAGAGGGCCTTCGCTGGCACTGGGTCAGCTGGGGCCTTAGGAATATACCAGAAGCTTTTTTTTAATTTATGGCACGTCAATTTGACTCCACCTCGCCTGATCAAAGATCCATGAGGCAAAGTCTCATGAAAGAGGGTCACCATTGCAAACACGTTCAGTGCTACAATTACGGCGCTTAGCTTGACGGCCTCATCAGATGCTTTTTCACGCCCCACTTAAAGGATCCGGGACTGTAGGCAGAAGGAAACACGTGCGCCGGCAAGGAATTCCAGGACTTAATCGTGTTCAAAGCTACCTCTCCCCTTGGCCAACTGCATTCATAGTATTGTCAAATAGATGATAGGTACGCATAGGTACAATCATATAAATCAATCGTTATCAAAGTGTCTAGTTAAGAAAAAAAAAAGGAGAAAATGAGTTTTTAATTACTCGAAGCATCGCTTAGGTAACATTGACGTCAAAGCTGTCATTTTAAATATTTTTGATATATTTATTCAAATAAAATGTATTTAGGAGCCTATAATGTAGTAGTGGGTATGTGAGTACAATTTGTGAAATAGGAATGTTATTTTTAACTGCAATATAGATTCACTTATTGGAGAACTATGGAAAGTGAAGACTCTCATTGCATTTTGAATAAGTATCGATCCCCTCAATATTTATCTACTAATAACAATAATCATTTTATTCGAACCGGGGTCCATAGCATGTTAATAACCCAGCGCTATCTAGTGACAGCAAGAGTAACTACTACGTCACTCTGGATCCTGCATCACGAAAGCGATGTTCTCACAATATAAGTACAACGACTTAACGACAACCGTTGAAATGAGAATGTTCTACAAATCCGTAGCAGTTTTTGGTATAACTCACACTATTCTTAACCAATTTTCTCGTAAATATTAGAATCACGTGTATCCATATCTTTGACATTAGTTTCTACTGTCACGCAATGTCGATTTAAACGGCGATTTCACTGTGTCCTACGTGTTTTAAAAACTTATGGAAAAACTTTGCCGAAATTTGCAAAGCACCAAAACTCTCCTAATCAGTATGTGTGAGCGACCACGTGAGTTATGGCCAAGCTTGCATCTGCACACATCATAAATTCTCCACAGTCGATGCGCGACCGAACCCCGAATACCGATGAGTCAGGCCCCATGCAGATTTGGGAATTTCGAACGATTTTATGACCCCGTTAAGTTGATATTGCTTAGTTTCATAGGCATAAAACATCAAAGTAATCCTGCTTCGGCATTTCGTTATGTGTAGTTTTATATCAGGTTAATATAGAGAAAAGATGCAGAAGAGAATAGCTGAATGAAGGAAATCAAGGCTTCGGATTAATATATATTCCCAGTTAATCTTACATGGATTGACACCAGATCATCATCTATCTGGAGACTTTTCCATCACCTCCTAAAAGTAATATTATCAATATTACTTTACTTTCAGTGTCATTTGGATGCAACGACACGACCGACCAACTGAATGGGGAAGCAAGAAATAAAATATCAGTATTTTTTATAAATGAATACACTGAATATACGCATGGATGATCAGGTGCTGTAGTTGATATTAGGGCATGTCTACTCCCAGTAATAGATTGCTATAGGCTAATTTGATTGATTGATATATATTCATCTTTGATCACTTTGACAGTCGAAAAATATTTGAATATATTGGGAATAGTTTATATAAAAAATTATATTAAATAATATTGCCATGAAATTTGTTACAATTTAATCAAATTCGGATTCAAAACTTGGAAACAATGCTCAACTTCTGTTCCATTATCCTGTTAAGTAATTTTCAAGTTTACACTTAACACAATTCCACCTGGCGCTTTGGTTAGACTGTGATTCTAATCATAATATTTTACAAATTAAACAGTAAGACACCTTGAATCACAAGAGTTGCCATGAACAAATTTTAGAATTTGACCTTTTGCCCGAAATTATTATCCAAAGTTAAAGTAACGATCATTTTATAGACTGTTTGACTTAATAATCACGTTATATCAGTGCGGTTTTATTGATATAGGTATAAACAGATATAAATTTAAAAAAAGCAATAGAACTATTCCAGTTATTTGTGTTATTTTATCACTGCCATATGTCGTGTAGTCTGCACTAAAATATTATCAGCAATGTTTATCTTTGAACTTGTTCGTCATGACGCATTCAGAGTTTTTTTGTAAGAGCTCGACGCTTTTATCATCGTACTAATACATGGGGGAAAGTGCGGAAAATTCTTGTTTTCATTCCAGAAACTGCCTTTTTATATGCGTCATATTCTCATATTTTTACAATCGAATAATTTTGAAATAAACAATTAGTACAAATTAATTAACCGAACCAAAATTAGTACAAAGTGTTTTTTGGTTTAAAATACTTTTGTCAAGAGCCTTGTAATAGAGTGCAAAATAGGGTAAAATGGGGAAAGTTTGCCGTCGCATCACTGTTTACCTTGACAATTTTTAGCTTTAATAATTATATTAAGCATAAGATTACTCCAGGTCGTTAGAAAATTAAGGATGTTCGCGAGGTCTACATTCCACAGATTAACTAGTTTATTTTAACTAACTTCAATTTATTTCATACTATTCTAAAATAGATGAGTCAGCCTTTCAGAAAATTCATATATAGGTTTCAGATTAATTTGGCGCTCTTCAAAAATCGCAGTGCAATAAAAGCCATTTGGCTTAAAATGTGTGGTCGGCAAACCAACTGTACACAATTTATGTGTTCAATTCTGACGTAAAACTATAATATTTGTTATTCCATATTTATTTGCGCTGGCGTTTGAATAAATCATTAAATAAAATAAACTTCAGTGGGACTAAAAACGTGAGCAATTCTCGATGATTAATCCTCATAGCGAGTTTGCCACTTGCAAATTGTACAAATCCATTGGATACGGTAACCACTTTTCATCAGGTGAGCCGTGTCCTTGTCTGACACTTAAGTAAATGGTATTTTTTTACTAAGGTGGCCCACGGCCCATGTGATGCAAAGTCGTTACCGTGGCTTAAGGACGTTTGCAGGGGGCAGGAGCGTCACACTCGTTCTGCCGACGCTTTAGAGGGGAAGGGGGAGGGGAAACGCTAGATGGTTAAGAGAGTTTCGGTGGTGTTAGTGCAGGAGACTAAGCAGTGTCACCTTAAGCCCTTGGCCTTTCCACTGACAACATAAAACCTCTCCAGCATGCTCTGACTACCCTACTCACCGTCGAAAACACAACACAAGGTTTAATGAAGGCACACGCCCAGGCGTGTGGTTAACTTAATCACCAAAGGCGTTGATTCTTACACCTACATTTGAGTAATAATACCAAATAATATTCTATTCTATGATCAATAGAATCACATTAATTACATCCCAATGAACAGTTTCTCATTAATACCGAACCACAAACTATATTCTCTCACCGCAAGTGAACCTAGCAACGTAAATTTTCTATTTCAACGGATAAAGAGCGGAGCTAGTCGGATCGCATTCATCTTTCGTTTTCTATCTGCGAAATAAGATGGTTCACTTTGAAAATGGAGTCTGAAGTGAAAATACGCTTGCTTTAGCTCCAGAAGTGCCTATCCACTCACCTTGAGTGCCAAGCACAGATCTTATAGATTTGGGAACACTCGATAGGCCTTATGTGACCTTTGTGAACATACTCTGGGAGCTGTTTCCAGTTGTGGTTTAGTTTTGGAATTTTATTCGGTATTTCTTGTTGTCAATATCTTGTTAACCTACTTGTTTACGAGTGTTAACAGATATCTTCGATTGTACTTGTTTAGACATGTTGAAGCTTGTTTAAGACTGCATGGATATATTAGCTGTTAGTTACTTTTTAGTTTGATTTTATTATGCATTTAGTATTTTATTTTAAACGGATTACCAACTGTTCCATCGTTTTGTAAATAATTCGGAAAAATAGGAAATCGACAAATTAGTAATTATGAAATTTTAAATTTTGTATAAAAAGGAACTCGGAATATTAACAGTGCAAAAAATTGTGAATTGAGATTTTAACCCTGACTTCATATAAACATGCTCTGTAGTGGTACCAAAACCTGCTTTATTTTCTGCTCTGAAAGCACAGAAACTCTCTTAACTTTCAACCTTTCCTCCTATTCCCCTTCCATTCTACATCTTGCGTACGTTTCTCCACATGTACAGGTACACCGTGATTAAGATATAATATTGTTGTTTCACACTTAAATGCCTAAAGTGAAATGAACAGCACAGAAAAATGTGCCAGTTTTAGGGTTCCATACTGCCACATTTCGACCCAAAAAATAGTGACCTCTGCTCAACGTGTGAACACTTAATATGTTTGTTTAATATCAATTATTGTCATCAACTGAACCTCCAAATGTAGTAAACAATACGTATCGAATATAGTCTACCGTTGGGTTCATAATAATTTTTTATTTTTGTTACAAATCAATTCATTTTCCCTTTACAATATTAGGTTTAAGTAGCTGAAAGACTGAGCATTACAGTAAAGTTTATTGCCAGCCTTACATCTAAAAGTTATTGCACGAATGGCGATGAGATTTCTTTCAGTTCACTCATAAATTACTTTCCTTATTTTCTTGTTCAATTCTCAATTAATAATTTATACTTTTTAAAAATGCAAAGCTCATTATATTAAAAGCAGAAAATGTTTTTAAACAGCGAACTAATTATGTCCTGCGAAGCGTGTTATGCTAAAAACTGTGAAGTGAAAACATAAATAAATTATTATACTTATCAAGTTCAAAGAGTGCGTGAAGTTTTCAAATAAATGTAGGACTGCTGATAAATTCTAAAGTTATCTAGTAAGTACCTATTACGAAATAGTCGGCTATCATAAAATACAGTTTAAGTCATTTATTATACCACTATTTAACATGTCATTGTCTTTTGATCTGGTGGATCATGTCTTCTACCTGTACTATTTTTTTTTTTTTTTATACTACGTAGGTGGCAGACAAGCACACGGCCCACCTGATGGAAAGCGGCCACCGTGGCCTATGAACGTGTGCAACACTAAGGGTGTCACACACGCGCTGCCCACCCTGAAGGGAAAGGGGGAGAGCTGGGAAGGGGTGGGGAGGCTAGGAAAGGGAGGGGAAGGAGGGGTACAGTGAGCTCTGGCTACCCTACTTACCGGCGGGAACACAACACGATGGTTATTATGACCGCGGTCTTCAGTAGGGCGGAGGTACTTCCCCAGTTGGACAGCTCATTTCGGACGGGAGATACCGTCGTGTCCTACCTCCGTCAAATTATACAATTGTTAAAAATTTATGTATTGTTTGTCCGCGATGAACGCAAAAATTCGGATTTTCAATGCAGTTCTCTTTTTATTTTAAGGGGTTCGGTCCTACTTAAAATCTTACGTTTGTTTGATTGCAATTTGGTTAGAACCAGAACCAGAAGTAGTTGAACCAGAGCTATGATTAGTAATATTATAGAATTTAAGGTACACAGATGATCGCGCGTTATCCGACAACATACATACAATTATTATATTTACGTGTTCCGATAAATCCTTTCTCTATACTGTAATTTTTTGGTGCCCAATATAGAGTTAGCTCTATCATCATTCTATGAGCCAATCCCCCTATCAGTTGGAGTCGGCTTTCCAGTCTTACTAAGATGGGACTCAACTTCATATTTTCCATAAAGCGACTGCTATTGGACCTGCACAACCAAATTGGCGATATCGAAGTTCTGTAGTTACTCTAGTCGGACTTTTGAAGGCTCCAACTACCCGTAACGACTGCTATAGATGGTCGTGCCGGGACCAAAGGCTTAACATGCTCTCTGAGACGCAACCAGGCCAATGAAAATAGCCATATTCATGCATACAAATACTTGCACTGAGTGGGGATCGAACCCGCGCCTCCTGCTTAGCAGTCGCGTTCACTACCGCCACACCACAGAGGCTATCTATATAGAGTATAGAGTTATCTCTCTATCTATCTAAAAACTCATTTAAATATCTATCTATCTATACCACTACTGTTCTGTTTACGCTAGTAATAAAAGCTTTACCTATGTGTTAAATCGGCTGTATTTTTAGATAAATGTACAACTACCTTCATTTAAAACATACACCCAATTTTCCAGCCAGTCTTCGTGTGTGTAGCCGCCTCCAATATTAGTCAAATGTCCATATCAGGCTGCCGAAAGGAATCGAAACGTCCAAACAGTCTAAATGGTAGAATAACATGAAAGAAATTGCGCTAGAATTTTTAAAAATAGTTTCATATCAGTACATTCTACATGGACTTGGACAAAATGTTATAAAAATACTTCCAATAAACCGTCCTCTAACAATATACAGTCTCGTACAATATTTTCTTAGCACATCGGCCACAAGCCTGGCGGTACACACAGCTGTTGATAATGTTATTTGTGTTGTTTTGAAATTAAAAGTTCATTTAATTTAGTAGCTGTTGCCAGCGGTTATATACGCCGATACAATATGAAATGTTGTTACTGTTTAATATTATTGTAGGCGATGATACTAGGTTATATATTAAAGATAATACACTTGTATTTAGTGCCTTATGGGTAATGGACTGCTGAGAAGAGGTTTCGGGTTCAATTCCAGGTTTTACCATGGCACACACCAAATGACTTTACAATGCTTTTCGAAGTTATGTGTGTATTTATCGCAGGTTTATAAGTGCCCGGTTAATGGCAATAGGCTCGCCACCTATTACATTGGGACTTAAACATAAACTGGCAAAATGTGGGTGCTAGCTGCACCACTGCCTTCGAGGATACAGGCGTGAGTTTATGTTATGTATGTTATGTCGTGTTTCTTCACGATACTTATTATTGTATTATCTAAACGGTAACGCAAAAACGTATGTAGTGACAGTCAATGTAAATCTTTGAGAATACCGCCGGCGAAACCTGCTAGGTAAAATAATAAATATCGTAGAGAAGTACCAGTGTATTTATCAATAATGTAAAAAGTGCTGTCAATGAACAATATAAATTGTCTGTAATGATTCTAGGATATTTCTTAATAGGATTTTAATTAATTGAAAAAACGGCAAGAGGCTCGCCCCTTATCACGTGGGACCGAAAATCATAGTTGGCGTTTAATCACCTCGGCCTACCCCTTCGGGGATTACGGGCATGAATATAATATGTATGTATATAAAGAGCTGCTTGAGAAATACAAGCATAGCTGCCAAAGGACAACTGTCTCGGGGAATCGAATATATTATGTGAACATGATCTCAATTTCTTCAGTTTAACCTTAGTTTTACTGAACAAAAAGTCTATTGCATTAAGCGTTTCTAAGTACTTTTTGTGCAAAAAGTTTATCATACAGAAACGGTGTACGAGCGTTCTCGTTAAACATCAATTATGTAAGCAAAATCTCACGTCGTCTGCTCTGTAGGTGCTTGATGAAACTTGAACCCACAAACTCTTGCTTGCAAATATGAATCTGTTAACCTAGCAACATAATAATAATAATTATGTTACTGCATTTCAAAATAAAAGGACTGCTTGCTTACACGATATCTAAGTGATTTATAAACATAAACATAAACTCACACCTATATCCCCGAAGAGGTAAGCAGAGGTGCTAGCACCCACATTTCGTCAGTTTATGTTTAGGTCTCAATGTAATAGGGTAAAAGCCGGATAGTTGCGCCACTTTTCAACAAAGCTATATAGTAAGGAAATATGTGCTTAATAAGAATATTGCAAGGTGTATATCAAATTATAGGTCTTTGAGCTACTATAGAAGCCTATTATAAAGAACATAGTTATTATAGGTTTTGAGTAAAACCTGTTTTATTTGACCTCTCAAAGAGAGGATAGTTGCCCACTCTAGCGGATAGTTGCCTAACATAAATAATACTTCAGAGGATACTTGCCTCATGCGGGGATAGACGCCTCACAATGACTTTTGATGAAAAACAAATTCATATCGATTTACTTAACCAGTCTTTATTTTTATTGCAATCTTTTATGAAGTTCTAATCAACGTTATACAAAATATAACAAGAATAGCCAAAAATTATACCCCGTATCCCGTGGTATCCCGTACATTTGCGATATTTAGTTGATTTTTGTTATCCAACTCTTGGAATGCAAGACCTAAACTTTCCTCTGTTCAGCTTATGTGACGCGGCACCACGCCGGCTTTACGCTGATACTTACGAGGCATTTTGCTTACCTAAAAAGTTAATTGATTATTAATTTTATTTTATTAACGGGTAGAATGCACTCTGGGGTTACGTATGTCTATAGGCCACGGCAACCACTTTTCATTAGGTGCATATCTGCCACTTTAAGTGGTATAAAATAAAAATAATGAATAATCTGAAAAAAGTACAGACACGGGTGGACCTAGAACACACGTCCTAAATACTTATTGTATTCTAGCTAAGTTATAGCCACAATGAATAAAAAGACACCAATAGAAAATATTTGCCTTTGTTCGTGAAAGAATTTATAGTTGCGAATAGTTGCCCCCAGAGCAACTATCCGCACAAGTTTCTCGGGCAACTATCCTTTTTGATACGGATACTTGCCCTTTTCATTTGCGAAATAAATATTAATTATGTTACAAAAATATGTAATAAACTTTGCAATGTAAAGCCTAATGCACGCAAAGAAATAAAAGGTGGATTGAAACCACAATTAGTAATAAAAATATTCAACAGAAATAACTTACCAATATAAGTTCAACACCTGTCGAAGAGTCACCGCGGAAGATTTTCGCTTGCACGAGTGAAACGCTTGCGTCTATGGTGACGGTTAACGTGGCCCTGAGGTCTAGGGGAGGTGTACTTACAACTATAGTAAAACGCTAATGCCACTTACATCCGTAACATAGTGTATTCGAAACCGTGGCAAGTATCCCGCCGGCGCAACTATCCGGCTTTTACCCTAGGTGGCGAGCCTATTGCCATTAACCGGGCACTTATCAATCTGCGATAAATACACACATAACTTCAAAAAGCATTGAAAGTCATTGGTGTGTGCCATGGTGAAACCTGGGATCGAATCCGAGACCTCGTCTCAGCAGTCCATTACCCCATTCATTCATTAGGACTATACATGTTATACTCTTACCTATACAGGGTGTAACTGTAAGGGAAACACTCCTGAAGCCGAAGACCCCTGGTAGTACTCCTGGTACACTAAAATTTTAATAATTCAATTTTATATATACTCAAACCTAATTTACTTATTTTATATCTTCTTAATCACATTAATTACTCTACGTCGTAACAGTAAAGCTAAATGAAACGATAATTTCATAAAACAGCTTCACTAAATAGCCGGAGGCCTTTGGTAGTACTAGGAGTACCTGATTCTAAACACTATTATTTTCGAGGTGAAAGCACGCTAAGCATTATTTTTATCTTGAAATGAAGAAAATACCAATGAACTCGGGAGTTATTGACACCTCCGTATATAAGTATCTAATATTGACTCCGTTTACATAAGAGTTGAGCTACTTTGAGTCACAAAAGAAAAAAAAAACGTCCAGAATAACTACCAAAAATTACACAACCTTTATGAAACTTTTCCCATTTCTAAAAATTACCTGAGATTACGTTAAGGAGATACGTAGTTACATACAGCTGAACTAATATATCTTCGTTACAAGGCCACGGCGAAATAACACAGCGGTGACACGACATTAAGAGGTGTATTCGTCATACTGTATATCAAGATTGTATACACAGCTTTAGGTTGATATTTACTTCAAAGAACCTTATGGTTAGGCTGTCTCGTGATGATTTTTGTTGATGAGATTTGCAACATACGTCCCGTCAATGGTACGAGACGTTGGCAAGTAATTTAAGTAAATTAAATTATTTAACTAGTGAATAGCTTGTATTTTAATACAATACATAATCATAAAAGGTTCCACGGAACTCATTATGACGTAGCGCTTGCCCTTTTTTCACAATTCCAAGCTTCATAAATTTAAAATTTTAGCACGAGAATCAACAAGAACAAACGGAGCGGAATATGAATATTGAATTGAATGTTATTACTCAGAACACGATTGAATCAATGATATTAGATATTTTAAGAGCTGTTCGCAACACTCCCGGACAGTTAAACGGTTATTAGAACTATAACTTCGGTTTTAACTACTATAATATAACGTTATGAGATAATAAGAACGTTAAGTAACTGAGTATTCATTATTTTAGCCATAGGACGTCCACTGCTGAACATAGGCCCATCGACCGATCTGACCGGTTGGAGGCGGTCTGCATCCAATGGGTACCTGCGACTTTGACTATATCGTCCGTCTATCTCTCGGGGAGTCTTCATATGACTCGTCTACCAGTACGAGGTTACCATTCGAAAACCTTTCGGCTCCATCGGCATTTTTTTTTCTTGCTCGCTGCCACTTCAGCTGGCTAGCCCGGTGGGCTATGATGACAACTTTCGTTCGTCTACGGATCTCCTCATTTCTGATTCGATCTTACTGAGAAAAACCGAGCATAACCCTTTCCATAACTCGCTGTGTCACTTTCAGCTTTCTTATGAGCCGCACAACGAGGGTGTATGTCTCGGCGCCAACTGAGTATAGGGCACGATAAAGCCACACTAGCCAGTTCAGGCTTACTATAGGTGGACCATTCTAAAAACATTGGTGGCTGATGGAAAGTGAATACCGTGGCACGTATACTTTTGTATCACCAGGGGCATCACACTCGTACTGCCGACCCTGTACATGGAATGGTGGAAAGTTAGGAGAGTTTGTGTGCTGTTAGTGCAGAAGACAAAGCTGGGTTTCATATCCTCACGTAGCAGTGTTAACTGAAGCCCTCGGTCTTCTTACTCACACAAAATCTTTCCAGTCATCTCTGGCTACACAATATAAGGTAAGAATTAGCCGCGGTACTCTCTCGGTCTCCTTCCCAAGCCGAACTGCTCAATTAGGACAAGAGATTCCGTCATGTTCTATCCACTTGAATGTCCCAAAGACTTGTGGAGGTCCCAAAGGGTAAAGACCCAAAGGTGGTGCGTTTTAGTCGTTTTTAGTCCGACATAGCCTCCCTCACCGGGTCCAGTGAAAAAGAAAAAAGTGGGTTATGGAGATCTTATGGTAGTTTTTCGCGTAGAACCGAAGTTCGACCTTTTGGTAATTGAACTGAGAGTCTAGATAAAGACTAGGGAATCGTGATATAAAGCAACTCACAAACACACATTTGAACAATACAAAACACTACACTCATTTATTGAATAGTCTAAAAGTAATCAATGAAAGTTTAATAAAATAGTACAAAAATCCACCTGGATTTCCTTCTTATCTCTATTATCAATAAAGTTTTAATCAGAAGGTGTCAACGGGACGTCGCAAGTATAAAAAGACACGATAGGCGTCGAAACTTTGAGATCAAGTGCCAGAAAATAATTGAATTTTTCTTAAAAGTCAATTGAGTTTAATTAATAACTTTTTCTTTGAAGACCTCGAGGCTATTTCATCTTTTCGGTGTATAAATCTCAATGTCTTGTTCTTACTACTTCATTCTTCATTGAAATTAAACTGTATTTTCAGATGTAAAGATGTCATCCTGCGAGCGAAAGCTTGTAAATTATTAGTTTCTCATTAATATACATTGTTACGAATAAGAAATAAGTAAATTAATATGTATTTTAGAAACAAAAACCTCATTGCCAAACATTGTTACGTGCTAAAATAGCCCAGCGGTATGGGTAATGGACTGCTGAGACGAGGTTTCGGGTTCGATCCCAGGTTTACCATGGCATACACCAATGACTTTTCGATGCTTTTCGAAGTTATGTGTGTATTTATCGCAGGTTTATAAGTGCCCGGTTAATGACAATAGGCTCGCAACCTATTTCATATATCAATATTCATATTTAGACCTAAGAATAAACTGGCGAAATGTGGATGCTAGCAACTCTGCGTGGCGGGAGTTTATGTTATGTTATGTAAAAAAAAATTACTAGTATTTTTTTAAAGTTTTTATTTGTAATATGGTTCCCGGCAGAGCAGATTTGAGGTCACTCCATACTCCATTTCTTCTCAAGCGGTGTATACAAGTTGACTATAGGGAATAGGTCTGTATTTACCGGTACGCGGTCTCCATTCGTGAACCTTTACCGGTACGCGGTCTCTATTCGGGAACCTTTACCGGTACGCGGTTTCCATTCGCAAAGGGTTGCCAATTCTCTACAAAACGATCAAATTAAATCATAGAAAGGAGAAAATAAGAGAACGTACAACCCGAATTCGTGTTAGGATTTAGATGATAACGTCTACAACCTTATGCCATGTAACCTATTACACAATTATAAAATAAACGATGTAACATCTGATTATTCTTCCCTAGAGTTAAAAAGTAATTCGAATTTCTATTAACAACAACTGTGTCTAATATAAATCATTGTTGTTTAAATTTAGGCGATTAATTGTACGTATCTAACCGCGAGCAGTTTAATAAAATTTAAAAGCACTATTCAACACGATGTAATTGAATTACTCTGTGCTATAAAATTTATAACGTCGCTTTTCGAAATTAATAGAGTGTTAACTAAAGTAAGAGATGGCTGGATCTAAATCTTTCAGCATATTAATTCGGTATACGCCAGTTGCTTAATTCATATTATTTAAGAGAAAGCGCTGATCCACGTAACTTCGTCTGCGACAAAAAGATTTCCTTCGTTTTTGCTACATTTCATTATTGATTGATTTGATTTGATTTGTTTTGATTTGATTTGATTTGATTTGATTTGATTTGATTTGATTTGATTTGATTTGATTTGATTTGATTTGATTTGATTTGATTTGATTTGATTTGATTTGATTTGATTTGATTTGATTTGATTTGATTTGATTTGATTTGATTTGATTTGATTTGATTGTTCTGCACCTATCGATCATAGCAAGATTTATTATTATGTGATCATTAGATAATATACAGGGTGTAAGGGGAACACTCCCGAAGTATAATATTATTATCTTTATTATTATTTACCTTTTTATTTTTTCGTGGAAGTCTAACCTGATAAGCATACACCGTACACAGCGTCTTGTCGGGGAGGCCTAAAATCCTACAATACAACTTCTATGGTACACCTCTAGCGCGTACTTAATGCTGGGTATACAGTATGCTTTCACGAGAATAGTTCATACGCACATGAATGATCTCATCTGACCCCACCTTCCCACCTTCTTCTTCTCTTGCACAGTGCCTTTCTTTAGCCATATTACATGAACGCCACGTGATAGCGGTAATATTCCAGTCGCTATCAGTCATAATATAAAATCAATGCAGTCTACTGCTAGACGTAGGCCATTTGCAATATTGGGAGGCTTTGGCCTACTATTTCAACACCGGCCAGACGACTGTTACAGGGTTTTATTTCAAGCTCTCCTTCTTTTGCAGTGATATCGTCTGCGTATTTTTTTGTTCTAACGGCTGTCGCTTCTTTCGACTCCCTTAGAATAAGATTGGAATTATGGCCGCCAGCGAGAGTCTAATTTCAATCTAGTTTATTCTGAAAATCAACGAATTATTATTATTATTAAGCAAAATATTCCGCTCCTCATTTCAAGGTTCAAATAATATTATATAAACGATATTATTCAGAGGAATATCAGAAATGAGCGTTTCTAATTACGCTGTAATTTCGGAGTTTGGGATAATATAATAATTTACTTGGTTCTTTTCTATTCGCAGCTATATAAATGAACTAGAAACTAATAACTTAAAAAGCCCGTCCCAAGGATAGTTTATTTTCTTGTCTGAACAGAATAAAATTTAAATGAAAAATATGGCAGTCACAATAAAATTGTAAACGAAAAGATAAAATAGCTTTGACATCTTAAAAGAAAAATAAAGAGATTATTTAAGAAAGTTGTTTTTTTTTTAAAAAACAACACTTAATTGTTGTAAAAATAGGCACTTGATGTAGAATTCCTTTCCTATTTAGATTAAAACTATATCGGTATAGAAATAAAAAAAAGAAATTCATCACAAATACGTCAGGTTTCCACAATCGAACGAGTTAACGTCAAAAAATAAAATAAACGAAAATGCCAACTCGCGCACGATTGCGAGTTCCCTGCTAGCGAGTCTATGAAGAATATAAACAGGTCCTCTAGACAAAGTGACATTATTGATGAAATCCAATTTGTTATCAATGGATTACTTGACACTGGCGTGATTTTGAGAACGAAAATATGTGGAATAGAATATTTCGTGTCGCAAAGATTAATATTTCATTCATTCTTTTAGTCTTATTACAGATTTATGTCCATTTCATACTTTACTAAGCGATTCCATTGTCGTTTTCGCCAAAGCATTTCATGTTGTCTTAAGAGCCCCCGTTGCGAATGCACTCTCTTTTTCTTTTCTTTAATTCAAACACCGTAATTTTATGAACATATCCATGTTATGGTAACGTTTCAACGAATTAAAATAATTGTTACCTCAAGTTACATCTAATAATATCATCCCCTACAATATAGACAATTATAATAATACCTCTTACAACGTCTGACATCTGAAACTATTAATTCAACAATGTCAGAGGCAAAATTAATTTTACAGAATCAATTCATTAGACATTTCACACTTCGTTTACCCTTGAAGCGACCATTTCACATTAACATTGTTTGAAATTTCGTGCACATAGCAAAAGAAAAATGAACATCACAAGAAACCTACCTCAGACGACTTTGACAGAAGCTATTTACAGTTCATTGTAATAAAGTCACCTCACATATTAGCGTCAAGTTTAAAATAACACACACTGTATAAGAAATATAACCTCAAAGTGAAATTATATAAGGTTTTACTTTGTAAGTTGAGGCTTTATTTTAATTTGAATTGTGACATCCCTGGGTGAATATTTCATTTCGAGCATATTTGATGTTTTGAAAAAAAAAAAAAAATTAGTTCCAAAATATGTTCTTTATATATTTTTTGTAAAGTGTTTAAGCGTTACTTTTGAATTATGTTGGAGGGACAGCAATAACTCTTTTATCCTTTGAGATTTTGACGTTTCTATTTTTGTAAAAACGGTAATGAGATTTTACAAGTACGGTAATTAGATCTCAGGATATGGTAATGATGGTTCGCTGCGCAGATGCGTGGGCAGAGCGCTGAGATGGCTCTGGGTTGGCCGGGGTGCGAGGGATATGCAAGTCAACCTCACCTCCGGCATCCAAACGACCCACACAGGCGACCGTGCAGTTTAGTCGGTTGGAGTCTGGTATAAAGCTTCATAGTAATCCAATTTCGGTTGGATTGCGTTCAGGGATCAGCAAGTGCATAGCCGGGCAGAGGTGATGGTGGTCGCAGTACTAGTGAGACCAGTGGGTCTTGGCGTAGTCTAGTGAGAGTGGTGCGGGGCGATCCGCGACCAGGGAGACCCGTAGAAATGGTGGTGCCGCCGGCCGCCCGCGGTATAGTACAGGGGCCCAACCGGGGCTAACCACCCTGGGAGGATGCCTCACCAGGCCGCGCATAATCCCGATATGGTTCGTCGTGCCGGTTGGTGACCGGACGTGGGAACCCGGCGACCATAATAGACAAAACCAATCTCCTGCGCTTTGTCACGCGGTACTGCGACGACCATCATCTCTTTTCACGCCTCCTCTTACCCCTCCATGGCAGTGCTCTTCGTTTTCCCACAAGTTCGCTATTTGAGGTGGAGTCAACGAACATCTGTGGGCTCCATGCAAACCTCAACGCCGTCCACCAACATCTAGAGACGGTGAAACCAGCCTTGCTCTTTCTCACGGTGACCCAAATATACCGCCCTGATGACGCGACCTACCTGCTCTACCCCGGCTATGTTCTAGAGGAAAATTTCCGTCCCAAAGCCGGGGTGTGCGTGTTTGTTAGGGTGGATGTTTGACCAGGAGGACCCATCCTTTTCTGTCCTGTGGGTACACGTAGACCATGGCTGTACGAGTCAAATCTATGTGTGACTTTACCGTTCCCATACTGAAGATGCCGAGACAACTCGACTCTTCGAATATCTGAGTCAGGCGGCAGATGATGCGTAGGAGCGATTTCCGAACACTGAATTATTATTTTTGGCGGACTTTAACGCCCACCACGAGATCTGGGTTGGGCTCCTCCAAAACAGACCATGCGGGAAGAGCCGCCCACGCGTTTGCTCTGGCTCACGGCCTGACTCAACTGGTACACGAGGTCACTAGAATACCAAGAGGGTCGGGCCTAGCAACCTCTTTGCTAGACCTTCAGCTGACGAGCCACCCAGACCAGTACAATGTTTCGGTGCAAGCCGCTTTAGGCAACTCCGTCCATTGTCTGGTCTGTTCCAAGGTGCCTATCTTAGCGCCCCCACGACCAGTGCAGGGAAATCGGCGTCTCTGGCACTACTCGTCAGCGGACTGGGATGGACTGCGTGACTATTTTGCGTCCATCCCGTGGGTTGAGCGCTGCTTTGAACGTAAGGACCCATCGGATAGTGCAACTGCTGTCGTCGGTGAGATAAGTCTGGGTATGGAGTAGCTATCCCATTCATTCGCGCGTTCGCTGCCCCCCTCCCTGCGAAACCCTGATGGATCCCTGGCCCATGAACCGCAAGAGAAAGCAAATTTGCTGGTTAATCTCTTTGCGGCCTAGAATGGTAAAAAATGGTAATTAGAAGAACAGTAATTAGATTTAGAAGCATTTTATTTAAATACTCCAGTTTTTGATAGACAAAGACCTGATGACTTTACCAGCGTATAGAAGATCTATATTGGATACACCTGACAAATAATTATATAGAAGTTATAATTTAATTACCTTTGAAAATGCGAATGGTATATAGAAATATTTTGAACCACTTCACTTTCCGAACAGGAGAACTTTAAATTACATAGTTTCACTCGCTCTTTGATGCATGAATTTGGATTTGGTAGTATAGCGGTGACTGCCGCCGAGTAATTTATGTTCAGTTTAGTGCATAGTGACGCTTAAATTCGAAAATATCGGATCTAGAATATCGTCGAATGGTAATTATGAGTGAGACTAGGGACATTTTTCAAAGTTGTATTAAACTAGTTAAATTTGTTCTTTCGTAAACAATATATCCTATGCAATATAGATTAGTTAATCTATTAACCGAAAACGTATATAAAAATTCGTTCTTCCAACAGATTTTTAACCAGGATGTACTAATTTATTAAAATCTGGAGAAAGGGACACCGATGGTAATTAGATTTTCGGTTTGGTTTTTTAAATTTCGAGTATTTCTAATAAAATACAAGATGTTTTCAGGGTTGCGCCTAATACACTGCTACGTTAACTAAATGGAAAAAATATCAGGTTAAGATTTCTTTAACGTTTAATGTATTCTTTATCGTCCGCCGCGTAATGTGCACGAAATGAAATAATCACCCCCCTGAGTTTTATCACAGACACGGGTGACACCTTTGAGGATAAGAAATTTACGCCTCGTGGCACCGAGGGTTGTACTAAAGAGGTTTTTAAATGGTGTTACTTTAATTTAAACGAATTTTCAGTTGATCATTAATCTTGTCGTCGTATATTTTTACGTACCTACATTATAAATACATTATTTGGCCGTTTTAGTAATTATAGTTTATTTCCGCTAGTTTGGTGGTGAAGGGTGGTCATCCGCCCCATGATTACCGGTAGACAGGAATTTGGGTTATTCCATTTCTTCCCGTACGGTACAAGGCGACTAACAGATGGGCTGTCTAATCTCAAACAGATATACACAACCCAGAAGAGTGGCAAGAGTCTATATAATAGTACCCGGAATACGGCAATAGGCTCAACCCCTATTACGTGGGACTGAACACTACGATTGGTGACATGGGTGGGAATTAGGCGTGGGCATATTTTGTCAGGCATTACATACGACATCTGAGATATGGCAGCTAATTATATATAGGCTATTTGTTATTCCACATCAGAGCAGGGATACCGGTACTAAATTTCAGCTCAATGTGTATAGCTGTTCGACTGTGATTAAGTAAGTTCTAGTAGAGCAAAATTTATGCTCGGGCCCTCTCTGTGAGTAGCGGAGCTGCCGTGAAACAAGTTACTACACCACAATGGCAACTCAAAAATGCCTTCGATTCGACAGAAGGAGAAGGATGATTGAGCAACAAACATTGTCACAAAGTTTCACATTTTTTCCATTTACCTGTTGTATACTTACATAGTAACTTTTTGCTAATATTATTCAATTTATTTTTTTAAAAGGACACCTAATTTGACTTCACTTTGCCTGATGCTAAGCTCAAGACAAAGTCTCAGGAAAGATAGTCATGGCGGAGAACCCTGACGAAGTCACTAAAGTACCTACGGCTGTCAAAGAGATTAATGCTAAGTGATGAGATAATATAAATAAATAGTATATGTCAGCTGGATGGATTCATCAGAAAGTCGATGGGAAGAAAGAAACATGTGAGCTAGGAAGGAATTCCAAAACTTAAATGTCACGGCAAAATAAAGACTCACCGGACCTATAACATCCTATAATATCTAACAACAATTCATTAGTCATACTTGCAAAAACCACCACGAGACAGCCCTAACCATAAGGTTCGTAGTTAATGAATTTTGACTCCTAAACACGAGTATACTGTGACGTATATACGTCATTTTGGCGTGTCACTGTCGTGTTATTTCGCCGTGACCTTGTTGCGAAGATGTATTGGATTTCACTAGCTCTACATAAGTTTCCTTTACATAATCTCAGGTAATATTCACAAGATGAATATTATTCTGCAATAGTATTACTGGAAGTTCATTACATTCAGGTAAATATACTGAGCGAGGGGGCTACCCACCACTGACAAAGGTTTTAACAATACTAATTTTCATCGTAAAGCATACCAAACCGCACCCCTACAAACAAGTAAAAACACTTCTTAACCGAGGAGATGTCATATCTGCAGCATTCAAACGAGGAGAACAAACCTCGAAACGTGTTTCGCCTCTACACGAGGCATTTTCAGGACCAGTACTGCGCATTGAGGGGTGCGGTTTGGCATTACTTTCTAGGACAATTAGTGCTTCTGCTAGGGTGACAGACGGCTCCACCCGTCACCCCCTTGGATACCCTACCCGAATGAGAAATTAGATGTATGTACTTTATGCAGTATGCATAATTATAGTAAAGTGCACAAAAGTATAATTGTACATCTCAAAATCTACAAAAAGGGATTAAATGAGTTCACTTAGAAATAAATCGAAGTTGGTTCGAAGGTTGACTTTGCATGCGATCACGTTCAACATTACACGCGTATGGCATCGTAAAGCCAATAGCACCGATGAAATTTGTATTGTTTTCACGTTAAAGGGTGTATGAAGGGGCAGGCCACCATAATGTATTCTTATTACGGTGTTTGGGGTTCAAATCAACCTTCCGTCTTAGTAGTAGCTTGTCCGTTAATCATTTGTACCAACAAATGATTAACGGACAAGCTACGAGTACTAAATGGAAACGATTTAGATATCATCGTTAGTACAACACGACGAGGTAAACCCGTGTCAAAGATTTGTAGATTTAAAAATAATCGATGCAGCAGTTGTGCCTTTTATCCGACCGCTATGCTAGAAAGAGGGTTGTGTTTTTCGAGGGTATGTGTAATGGTTTGGCACGCGCTGCGGTCTGAACGGCTCGATGAATTTGAGCTTGAGAGGTATCGTTAGATTCGTATTTACTGTGAGAGTGCCTCTGGGTATATTTTTATTTTAAAAAAGAGCCAAATGTGGGATTATTTGCGCTAAGAACTTCAAATATAGAAATTTATTAAAAATATAATCGAAAGAAGTTTAATGACAAAGCGAGGAAAATCAATGATCTTTTTACAATTGTTGGATTAATAAGTACTTGTAGTTATTGTATAATTAATTGCACATATTAGTTTTTTATTCATAGTTCACACCAGTTAAGTTGAGGCTGACTTTACAGTCTCAGGAAAGAGATTCACTCATTCAATCAACAATATTACAATTGTGCCTTTAATTTGAAGGCTTCATTAGCCGCTTTTTCACACGTCACTTGAATAACCCGGGACTGTAGAAGTTTTTTGTAATGACCAATATTCACTAAACTGTTATATTTTCAAGTATCACGAGTATAGGTAAGTAACCCTAGCAGAAGCAGGCTACGGCGATGGCGCAAAGTGCCACCCCATACCCAGGGGCTAGACGGGGACACCATGGTCCCTACATTGGGAGGAGACGGTCATCTCATCAGATGTCTTGTATAATCTCACCTCCGGCAATCAAGGACCCATGGACGGCGTGCGTTTTGGTCGGTTCGAGTCCGACATAATCACCTCCACCGGTTTTGGTGGAGGTGGTATCCGTTGGGATTTTGCGCACGATAAAAATGAAATAAAAAGTATAGGTAAGTAAGCATAACAGTAATAACGACAAAGTCTCCTTCGAGTTTAGATTGTAACAGAACTTTGTTTTTCGCCTGGACTGGCCCAATCAATGAGTGTCGACCATCAAGCCGTACAACGGAAATATTGACAAACTTTATATTGGACTTGCCCGAGTTTCTCAAACTTGTGACGTTTGTACAGTTGATACGCTGCATCTGGGTGCACTGTTTTATTGCTATAC
The DNA here is from genome assembly GCA_963691645.1 of Pelosia muscerda. Classification (NCBI taxonomy): domain Eukaryota; kingdom Metazoa; phylum Arthropoda; class Insecta; order Lepidoptera; family Erebidae; genus Pelosia; species Pelosia muscerda. The sequence goes on from OY829103.1 coordinate 4,089,581, forward strand.
CTACTGAAATCGGAATCAGTTACAGTCTGTGGAAAATTAAGGTATCATTTTTAGTTATTGCTTGTAAGGATGATGCCAAGTTGATATAGCTATGGAGGTACAGTCTCCCATAGAAGTGGGTTGAACACTACATATTTATAAATGAAGCTCGACTAGCGCGCGTCAGATTTCCTCTTGCATTTCTATTTGCATTAGTCTGGATGTTTCCATGTATATTTATTTGCATTTTAGAAAAATACGCTCATATAATTTATAATTTATGTGTACATGAATGGTTTTAAGTTTATTTTATTTATTTTATTTTATTCTTCATGTACACATAAATTATATTTATATACAATAGTGAGACGAGATGTACAAAGGCGAGCTTAACTCAAAGTTGAGTTCATGTCCTACAATATAATATACATTATTACATTGAAACTAATTTAATTGATAATTGATTTTTAAATATTCATATCTAAGGTGGTGGGTAACATAGAATTTTACTAATATCAATAGTGACTATACGAGTAAGATCCTATCCGTTTTGTAAAACAGCGGTAACAAGCATACACATAATCTAAGGTTCTTCTACTTTATAATGAACCCTAATAATACTTAATTACCTACATCTTGAATTTTTTAGAGCAATAATAATCATCAAACACTTTAGTTCACACATTCATTTTCCGAACGAGTTATGCATAGGAAGTATTTTTCCGTGTCGACCAGTTCAGCCGTCTGTAGAATCTTTCACTGTAGCACTTCTTGATTGAGATACACTGGCACGAAGATCAGGCAACCGATTTGCGATTATTTTTCTTTTTTTGCCTAATTCAATATGGGTGGTTGAACCAGACTCGAATTATCCAAAGCAGCACGGCAGTCTCAGGTCTTCAATTACCGAGGGCGAGGTAGCCTCCGGTATATTCCTCATTGTACTTACTAAACGTAATGTTCAGAATAATTATTAATTGCGTTGAACTAGGGCGGAAGATAATTCTATGTGTAGGTACTACAATTATTTTAGATTGTTTACACACATGTTTTACCCAATATAATATGCAGTTAGGCCTCATCAATCATTAATTATTTGTTTATCAAATACAAATACAATTATTTATTCTACAATCGTTGAACCCGTATGTTAAAATGTACGTAAGTTGAGACCGATTTTGCTAACGACTGCGTTGTTTGTTCCTGTCTCAATTTCATTTATATACCAGTATAACGATTGTCTTCTCATCTGTACCTACTGAGATCGTTTTTTATTAGAAATTTAAGCGAACAAATGAATTTGATTAATGGACACTTGAGTACAATTAGTGTATTAGATTCTTCATGAATCTGTTTGATTACATTAAGATTCTTTTTGGTACATAGTGTCATAATAATCTACTTGCATTATGGTATCAGAATGTTTCGTGTTATTTCTTTTCCTATTATGTCAAAACAAAAGTTAAATGAAATAAGGACATATTACGACACTTGTGAGGGTCAAAAAGGTCATCATCTTCATCATCATCCTTGCGTTAGACCCGTTCGCATCCGAAGCTTTCATCTCAGAGCCCAGAGTCTCGACGGGGGTCATCTCGAAGAGATGGGCCCGAGTCTGCCGGAGTGCGAGAGATATCTTGACTACTACCTCACCTCCCGGCAACTGAAGACCCAAAGACGGCGTGCGTTTTAGTTGGTTCGAGTCCGACATAACCTACCCAACCGGCTCCGGAGGGGGTGTATCCTTGGGGATTTTCGCACGATAAAAAATAAGAGTCCAGAGTCTGCTTAAAGTCCGTAAAGACCTTAAAGGGGAATATGAGAAAAAGCCATACAAGTTACCTTGCTTTTCCAAGTGACCCCAGTTCGGATAACTACTGTTTTTGTACGGTTTTTTTTTATCGTGCGCAAAATCCCTACGGATACCACCTCCACCAAAACCGATGGAGGTGATTATGTTTATATACGTGTTGGTCTTAATAAAAGTTCATTCAAAATAACCAATGTTCTTTTTTTAAGTAAAGCAGTAACTGTATTGAAACGAGATAAATAACCCGTTAACTGCAAGTGGGTTAACTTTGATGAGCCTTGCGTGTCTCTGGACTAGATAGCCGACTGTCAGGCTTATTTGGTGCTAGGCAATTTGGCACAGGATGAGCTCGGCTCTACACATGTTACAAATTGTTACTTTGCAGCCATTTTATTCGTTGTAGTTACAAGTAGGTACATTGTAGCTATGTGTTTCATTGTTTTAAGACATACGGATAGGGAAGTTATTTCTACTATTTTAAGGAAATTTTGAAACAATACAATACATAATGCTATTTATTCAAATCGATTTCGAATAGAAAAAGTCAATGCTCAGAGGGGATTCGAATCTGTAACCAATCCAGACGTGGTCTGGTAGCTTAGTTAGTCAGAATACTTCCCTTGCAGGGGATTGTTCCAGAGTTCAAATCGTATCTGCGCATTTAGTTTTGCCAATCGAAATCATTTCTGCTTCTGAAAATTCATTGAAATAATGTTTTAGTTCACTCAAGCTCAAAATATATTCATGTGTCATGTCACTGTTGCACTATTTTGCCGCAGCCTACATATATTAGTTCAACTGTACATACCTACGTGTCTTCTTAACATCCGAAAACTTTTCAGTTTTTCAATCGTAATTAAATACAACGAGAATCTCTAGTATTTCAGGAACAAAGTAATGAAAAGTCCGTAGCTGTGAATAAATTCAGTAAATACTCATTAAATTCATTCACGAAGCTATGAAAACCTTTACTGCACAGGTTTATTGTAATCCAGGCTTAAGACCTGTCCGTTTAATTAACTGTTTTTTTTTATTAAGAAAATAATACAGCAGGGATTGCTTTCAGCTAAGTACCTTCTGCTAATCTTAATAATTGTCGTTTTAATCTTTTCCACTTTTTTAAATGTGAAATGAGTACTTTAACGCGGTATTTTAGGTTTAAAAAAACAATTGAAGGCTTTTCACTGGGTTTTCATGCTTACTTAAATCCGATTCATGAAACTTGAATGCAGCCTTCATATAAAATTATCTATTCCTGAATGGATGGAAGTCCCTAAACAGGCTTAGAACACGGGTTGGCCGAGGTAAGGAAAACCTCTCTGGGTGGGACTTCTCTGATGACGTGGACCTGCGGTGTGAGTGCGGAGTTGCCCCACAGACCATGACTCACCTGTTGGACTGTGCTACATGTCCACATTCCTGTACACCGGAGGAACTCATGAGCGCCTCCAAAAGTGCAATCTAAGTGCCAGCGCACTGGGAACAAAGAGTTTAAGAGTGTGTGATATTGAAAAAGGAATATTTCATTATCAAATTTTTCGTAAGATTTTAAAACCACCATGACTTTTATTCTTGATCGTTTTAGTTGATTTAACCTTAATTCCGTGATACATTTTTATACATGTATACTTGGGGACGTGGGACGGTTCACAGAAGTATGGGATTCATTCTAGGTTATTGTGTGGTATATCGTAAAGTTGAACTGAAACTGTGGCCTAGCGTCATCATCATGGAAGCGTGATTTCCTGATTACATAGGAGGCCAAGGCTCAGTGTTCATGGTCCAATTTCCGGTTTTTCCTTCTACACTTAACACGATTTTGGACTTCCATTGTAGTGAGACCGTTGGAACAGATGTCACCTACGACTTCAAGCAAGGCGTCTAATCGTCCTACTAGGACTTGGTGGAGGTGCCATTGTAAGGCATGTGTTACCTACTTAGCGTTGCGGTTCAATAAAATATACCGCACCAAAGAAGACAACTGTATTGGATTTTATCTGCGATGACATGAACGCTGCCGCGGATGCAGGAGTTCCTCACTCAATCTTTACGCGAGACTTTGCACATCCACTGCAGCATTTTTATCTCTGTGACACGCGACTCCTGCTTATGTATATTTTATTCCATTAGATTGTTTATTAATACATTACATATGGTTACACCCGTACGCCCCGAAGGCAGAGGTGTATTATACACCCACATTTCGCCAACTATGATATTTGGTTCCACGTAATAGGAAGCAAGCCTATTACCACCAATCGGACACTTTGTAAAAAAATGGGTATGCCCAAAATAACTTCCTAACTATTATTGCAGCTAAAAATATTGGAAAAAATAAATTCACCCGATTTCTTGCTATGCGGTGTAAATCGCAAGGACATTAATTACCTACGTGTTGCACAAGTAATTCCAATTAACGTCTTGAAGAGTATCAGGGTTTGCTTATTCTTGTACTTAATTCCATTTTTAAATTTCTATCTTGTTACTTATCAACCATTCTCCTAAAATTATTTGTGATGACCAGCTTAGTATATCATAAAATATCTTAAAAAATTTGCAGCAGAAAAATTTTGGAACCACAATCTTACTTTTTTTGCATTAACCCCGCATTAATTGCGCCTTCATACAAAAACAAACGCTAAAAGAAAATCTGCACCCTGCAGCAGACGTGTACACAGAGACAGTAGCAGTTTTCAAAGCAAAAATACATTCTAAATCTACCATTATACGTGATAAAAGCCGTTTCGAGCGAACACGCGAAACGTTAACTGACTTTAAATTGCCCTATTAATGGCCAGTAATGGTGTGGTCCAGTTGGGTAATTTTGTCCTCGTTCGCATTGCATGGTTAGGTGAGTGTCTGATTCAGTGAATGTAATCCGATAACGGAACTAATTCTGTATGTAGTGTATTTTGTGAACAGTAGCTGCAAATATTTATTTTTCAAAATGCGAGGCACAGTAAAAAAATATTCATAGAAAAAAAATCATACAACGAAACATCGAGAATAGAATGAGGAACGAAGAACAACGGGACATCATACACTCTGTTTATTCACAATAAAGTGTTTATAAGTTATATTGATATCGAGACTCGTTTGTATGAATAATCTTGCTCCTTTTTCATTTCCTTAATAACTTCATATTTTCTCGTAGGAATCACCTGAGAAGCAGTAGAAAAGTAGGAATAAGGGGACCCTTACAAGAAAGGGAATTGAATACAACTACTAACAGCGCTAAGACAATGATATCTTTGGTTAAATTTTAAATTTTCTACTGACAACGCACTCATACTCATCCTTCGCCAGGATATTTATTATTGAGCCTACTTACTATGTTCAATAATAAATATCGTGGAGAAGTACAAGTATATTTATGTATAACAATAAGTTGTATAACAGTAAGTACCTATAAATCGTTTCAAATTTTAGAGGATGAAATGTGTGCCAATGGGCTTACCGCCATGGATGCGCAAGACCGTGCAAAGTGGAAAAGAAAAAGCTGGAAAGCTAACCCCGGACTCCGAGGCGAAGGCTTCGGATGCGACCGGGACTAACGCTAGGATGATGATGATGAAATCGTTTTAAATTTGCCTAAAGTTGCCTGAGTTTTGGTTTGATAGCTGAAAAGCAATAAAAACGTCGGGCTCAGTGTTAAAAATAAAATGAAACCAGATATTACGAATTTCTGTTGTTGCGGTTTGCGGTCGGCTACGAATTACGTTCACGACAAGAGTAATTTTAAAGGTAGTTTACCTTCAATGTATTGATTGGTTAACGGTAGGTATTTAATATAATTTATGTGGTTACGTGAACGTAACTTGCCACACCCTCCCACAAGTATCACATCCAGAAGTTACATGTGTGTCATACCCTTATTACAAACTTTCTGAGACAATCCCTCCCCATTGTACGGTTCAATTACGTTTCACGATTGGACGTAGTCTGTATAAATAATTGACCGAGCGATCAATGCGAGAGAGTCTCCGTTCCGACAATGTAGCCGATTTAGCTTTCATCCGTACTGTCTGTGGACGGCCTTGAGAGCGCATTTTTGAACCAATTTTCACCAAACTTTTGCCGACAGTTTTTTGTGGTAGGGGGGGGGGGGGGGGTCGTGTAGGAAATTACGGTATCGCGTTATTCATGAACGAATGGTGTGCACAGGGCTTTTAGATATGGTAGGTGGTGATAGATAGATATTCCATCTACATACACTAATTACAATCTAGTCCTTTGTACATTATATTATTTTGTCACACATCATTATGTTATACATAAGACATATATATTGAGTCAGAAAATTGCAACCGCATAACTTGAAAATACAGTTTGTATTCTGGAACCCACCCAAATTGTTCGATCGAATATGAGCTGTGACCTAACCAGATAATGCGTCTTAAATAAAAAATGCAATTTTCTAGTTGGGTTACTCCGTAGTTTCCATTCTAGTTGGGCCAGTATAACTTTGTACTTTATAGGTCTTTTTGTTTTTGGTAGGAGAGAAGAGGGGAGGCAGATAGTAGGTAATTATACATATTAGGTACCTACGTCATCAAGCCTTCAGTTGCCTTCAGTTTGTGTGAATTTCGTACAAAATGATATATGATTGTACAGTAAATAAGCTGTACGGACGTCAGCACGCGTTTGTAGTATATTCGGCAAATATCGAAGTCTAGCCGTATCTTAGTTAAACTAGAAAGCCGACCCCAACTGAGTTGGGCTCGGTTCAGCAATTAGTTAAACTAGAAAGCCGACCCCAACTGAGTTGGGCTCGGTTCAGCAATTTTTTATTCATACAATAAATTATTATTCGTCTATTTCAAACAATTAAAACATCAATTTGACATAACTCTAAGAACGGGCATCTTAACGTAATTTGAAATATAAAACGTCATTGAAATTTAAGCCAAACGTAATATGAGATACACAAAGAATTTCATTCATTATTGTAGTTAGGTACCTCTCTACGTAGTACAGCTACCTGTCTTCTGGGAACGTTATCCGCATTCTTATGACACATCCACATAAATATTTCGCTTTTATTGAGTTTAGTTTTTGGGTGTAGGTATCTCTTATTTTTTTGAGCTTCGTATCAGACACTATCTATCTATTAGTAGTCGTATCTGCCGTATCTGCGAGCCAATAAACCTTCCTGATAGATGAACAAATATCGAAGCTCGTTTGCAGTTAGATCAGAAAAAGTAAGCCCTGGACTCTGAGGTAAAGGTTTCTGATGTGATCGGGTCCGGCGATCTTATAAATAGTAGGATACATAATTTTATTTGGAAGTCCCACCTGCTTATAGTTAAATATTTTGATTTAGAGTTATGTACAAGAAGTATGGAACAATATTACACTTATTATCAATATATAAACTACCATTAATTGAGATTCTAATCCCGACTATAAATTACTGGAGTAGGTAATGAGTATACATCATGTTTATTTATTTATCATTACAAAACTAAATTTTTATTTCCCAATTCTTCTTCTGTCAAATAAAGTCTGAAAATCAAGGTCCACGGTACATTGTTTATCAGATTTTGTTTTTTAATTAATTATTTTTGAATATAGAAAATCTACTTTTGACGCTAGGCGTATTGTCAAAAATAAATTCACTCAACCTAATCAAGTAGGGTATCAAAATGAAGGAATTAGAAGGGAATATAAATATATTCATAATAACTTGTGCGGAATCATGATTACCTTAATGTTTAAGCCAAAAATCATCAAGTTTCGTTCGTCAATAAAAAACACGACAGCGGCCTTTATTTTATCTAAGCGACCAGACTCACTGCTGAAAACACAACCCATGGTTATTATAAACCGAGTTATTCTATAGGGGAGAGTTACAACTTGAACTGATTTTCTAAACATTTTGAAGAATAGTAATTTCAGTTACCTATTTTCTATAGAAGTGGCTTTTATCGATGCTAAAAATCTAGGTCGACATTTAGCCTTAGCATTCGGAAATGCATCCGTTTTTATTCTCACCTAAAATTTATTATTTCACTTATATTACTGGTTAAAAATCAATACGGGTAAACAGTAGTATTGTAAAGCAGCAATGAATTACAATTAACAATATTAATACATTTAAATCTATTTCACGGTACATTTTTTCTTTTGCTGGTATTTACGATTGGCTACGAATTCATACCTTTAATAATAACCGTTTTAACTTTTTTGATACGAAACCCTAAAATATAAATCATAGTGCTTCTGTCTAACAGGAGCCACGCAAACTCAGCAGCTGTATAATATTAGAGTCTGCACACATATTTTACTTCATGAGATAGAACACAAAGGGCTCTTAGACTTAAATTATATTTAATGTGTATAAAATCGTAGTAAACACGTGTTAGAGTTTGTAGAATATTTAGAGTTATAGCTAATGGGATTGTTGACTTGTTTTTCCAGTAAAAACTTCTTTAGGTGTGTTATGGTTAGTAAATGTTCGCAGAAAATTTTTGGTGAGAAAAAATATCGCATTGTTACCTAACGTCACCCAAACGCTACGATCCGCGTCATAGTGGGAGAAATACGTCTATCGGAAAAGTATACTCGTTCATTAATTGTGTAATATGCATTATATTATGAAATAAAATTAATTGATTATTTATTAAATTTATATTAATTATTTTGGGTATAAGTACATCTATTCTTTTTGCGTATCGTACTATATAATTAAACTAAACACGTGTGGAAAACTCAGTCTTTCTCTGAGCCTATTCCCAACTCTATTGATATCAGCTTTCTAGTCTAACTAAGATGCGACTGAATCTCGATGTTTTCCATGAAGCAAATTAGCGATATCGAAATTCTGTGTAGAAACAAAGTAAAAGTGAAGAAACGTGTAGAAAACTTAAACGTAAATAAATAAACTTATAGAATATTAGAAATTGTGCTAGACGTTTAATTCTGTTAAATAAATTAAAGCACTCTCATTTTTATTATCTGAATGTAAATAATAAACAAAATCTGTTGTGATTATAATACCTACGCAGAAGATAATTTCGAACATTGGAGGGCTTGTAAATTTATTGTGAAAATTAATTAAGTTTGATCTTATTTAAGGTGTATTATTTATATCAAATTATATTACAATGAAATTCTGCTTAATGCAAAAGATTTGCTTTTTGATGCTTTAATGAAAGAAACTTCCGTCTCACCTTACAATTTTATGATAAAAGCCTGTGTAATAAGTTCATCAATCAGCTAATGTATTGTTGTACAAGCTGGCTCCAAAGATCTTGAACATGTTCCCATGGGTTACGAGAGTGGGTCCAGCATTCCATGCCGTGGACGGTAGGCATCAGTCACTTAAGCGTTTTCAGTATATGAGGTAAAAATTACACAAATAGTGACATAAAACTATCTGCAAGTCATGTAACATGTTCATCAACAAGCATCTCTACATTTCACTCTGGGTAGCCAGATTTCCAATCACATAAATGTCACGTCACACTGCTAGTGTCGACCGCATTTTGTGCAATTACTAAGTACCTCCCACGAGTGCTTGTAAAAATGTACGGTACAATCTGAATACTGTATAGGGAGCGCATTTAACTAATTTGGCGTGAAGTCTAACTTTTAGATTCAGTTTACGTATTTAGAGGTAGTACTTAAGAGGTAATACTTTGTTTCGCCAGATGGTAAGCTGAAGGCAAAGTCTTAGGAAAGAGCGTCTCCATTACAAACACGTACTATGTCACAATGGTGGCGTTTAGCTTGACGCGATCATCAAATGCCTTTTCACGTCTCAAGTTACTTTTTACATACACGTAACATGAACTCACGCCTATATCCCCGAAGGGGTAGGCAGAGGTGCTAGCACCCACATTTTGCCAGTTTATGTTTAGGTCCCAATATAATTGGTGGCGAGCCACTTATAAACCTACGATAAATACACGCATATCTTCGAAAAGCATTAAAACGTCATTGGTGTGTGCCATGGTAAAACCTGGGATCGAACTCGAGACCTCGTCTCAACAGTCCATTACCACTCTGCTACCGCGGTCTTTTATATAGGTACCTTGTTTACATAACGAAGATACATACATATTCATTCAATATAAATTACATGGGCACTCATATTAACTATAGAGTCTTCATATATGTTCTCAAAACATCCTCACATAAAACATCACACGGCAAACACGTATTTTTTCAACATCTCGACAAAAAATTATTGAAGTAGGTATTTCATTTTATTCAGTTAGGTTGGAAAACCTGTCGAGTTGTCGACGAGTACAAAAGCAAAGGTACTTTTTATATTACATTTCTTCATACAATTATCGTCGTTTCAAAGTCGAGTGTTCGTTCAAGACTCATATGGCGTTAAGAGCCATCGTCTCAATAGAAATGTCATCACGTTTTGCGATAAAGCCCCGTCGCGCCTCACCATGTGGGGCTTTATTGAGTTCCACTCGATAATTTATGTGGTGTGAAGGAATGAAAGAACGTTGGTGACGACTTCTTTACATTAGTAGTGCGGCGCTGGGAATTGTCTCAAGAGGTCGTAATATAGGCAATTGGTGTGAATATAGTATTACTTATCGGCCATGTTCCAGCATTCTAGAACGTTAAAATGCCAAGATTTTGAATATAGGTATATTTTTAAGGACACTGGAAATATTTTATTTTTAAAAGTTAGACGCTACTGGATTACTGGATACCGTTATAAAAGGATTCATTGAATTACATCATTCGATTGATTCGAACTTAAATAACTTTTATAAAAAATGAGAATATTTCGACCGCAATGCATTGTTAGGGTTGCGAGGGCAATAGTTTTTGAAGATTTAAATAGCGAACAACGCAACAGCACACACGCACCTAAATAATTAAAGATATTAAGTTCCTGATATTAAACTGACCATTACAGACACCCTTAATGTTATAATATTTACCCTTAGTTAGACGGTCTCATCAGTCAAGAGCCAGGTACTGCTAGGAAAGAGGAAACACGTGTGAAGGTCGATGAGGGAGTCCTATGTTCAGCAGTGGACGTCTTATGGCTGAAATGATGATGACTCTCTAACCACACCATTTATGTAAAACACTCCCTAAATTATGATTTCGCTCAGTTGAAGCGTTTGTTAAACAAATTATGATCACTTAATTCCAGTTATTTTACCTTCAACTCAAAACAGAGGTTTCTGCAATAATACCTGAAAGGCTCCGACAATTATACTGAATTCCTTACAAATTAATTGACTTCACTGGGTAATTGAATTATAAATATCTGAATAGGACGCGTGAAACGCAAACAGATCTCCATGTTTATTGTAATGTTTATTGCTTTTATGCTGTAAACATCACAATAAACATCAAGAATTTCTTTTCTTGACTACATTAAGTACATCATGGTACAATGTATAATATTACGGCGTGAAAAATTGGTTAGTTTTCCTAGGCGCGCGTATGAAACAAAAGCGATCCGTAAATTAAAAGGATGAAGTTTAATTTTTGGTTTGTCATGTATAGCGATTTAGCCCCGTACAAAGTGAGGAGTTGAAAGTTTTATTGATAAAAGATATGTACAAGTTGAAAATTATTCATTTAAATAGTAAATTGCATGAAAGAAGCAAGTCATAGATATTTTAATTTATTTGTACTATTGAAAACGATCTTTTTTCATCCAAACTTTTATCAGAACGAAGCAACTTAAGTAAAAAAAGTCTATTAATCATGAATATAAGTCATGAAACAGTCACAGTTTGATTATGTGTCTAATTGCAGTGAATTAAGGGCCACTTTATGAGCAAGTGTATTTAGTTTTTTTTTCACAGAAACTAGAAAGCAGGGGTGAAACGAAAACGAGGCCGAACAGTAGTAACAGTTGTGGTAGGATCTGTCAAGGTGCCAGTAGAATGTAAAGTTTCAATGTCTCAGTGTGACCATAGTAATATATGAAGTTTTAAATTAATACCTACGCCCGCACTTAACTCGTCAATTTCTAATTTTATGAAATATGATTTTTTATTGCCAGTTATATTATAAAACAATCAATCATCAAATCAAATGATCAACTTTATACGCATTTTTAATAAGTTCCATCTTGCAATGAGAGTATACCTATAAATAAATTTTAAATGTGATTAAAACAAAATGATGCCACGAAAGCTATTTTGAATTTAGATAAAAAACAAGCTTGGAATTGAGCTGTTCATCCAACTTGCTATTTAAGCGAAATGTTTTATCTAGCTTAAGAAAATTTTTGTGAATAGAACAAAAAAATGAAACCCCGCTGTGTTTTTTGTGAGAGTAATCTCAGGCCGCGTTTCTAACCGGTGGTTCAATTGCACTACCCTATAAACTATATGGGAAATTTTGACGTTTCGTAAGTTCCGTTCAATAGTCTATACAGAATAACTGATTTTTGAATTTGAATTTGAAAAATCCTTATACACAAACTGTTAAACGTTTTCATATCACCAAATAAAAATAAATAGTTTCAGATCATAAAATAAACGTCCCTCAGCATTTTTCCGTAACAGCTCCCCTGGTCCCAGTTAGTTACAGAGTTTTCGAACTCCCGTCACGTTACTCCCGTCCCGTCAGAAGAGTCCCAGGGGAAATGATGCCAGCTTCATTGCCTAGGACGGTTTACCCGAAACGGCAATTCAAGCACCTCAATTTTTAGTACTAGACATCTTATATTAGTCATTATTATAAATTGCTGTAAAAGATCATATTTGGTATAATAAATACCTAGTTTTGTATGAGCTTTTTCATACTATCTTGCTAATAAAGACCAATTTACTATATGAATTTGTGAAGTAGTCATTACTGTACATCGGACATATTAAAAAAGGACTTGGGTTTATATTAACGATAGTGAAAACGAATATATTTCTTTAGAATTTTTATCCGTTTGTCTCTTTACGCAAAAACTATATCAACTAGTGAACTTCAGACAAAGCTTAACGCTAGGATAAAGGAAACGCGAAAACTACCGTGTGCGTTTCGATGCGGTTTTTTGATTCCAAAACTCTTGATCTGACTTAAAATCTTAAGTTTCTTCAATCGCAATCGGTTGAGTAGACCCGGAGATGCTCGAAATTTGCGTTAACCGACGTACGTGCAGGCGTAGAGGCGGGCCAATGACAAGTCTGAATGTGAAAGAAAACATATTTCTATATTTATTACTCATTCACATTCAAAACTTCTATCCCCCCGAGCAGTCAGTTAGTAATTAAGTAGTTTAAGAAGTTGATCTATATTGGAAAAATAGTTTTGGAAGCTTATACAAAATTACACATAATATTCTCGCCTTTTGGTGTAAGAATAGAGCACTCTGTCTATAGTCATTAATCACGGCTGTTGCTTGGGTCTGACTAAGGTCAGCTAATAATAGACAGCCTCATCTAAAATGGATGGGGTGAAAGTTCAAAACAATATTGCTTTTCTCTATAGTGTTAGTGTGTAGGATAAACTTTGAAGTAACGATACACTCTTGAAACTAAAAAAAAATATGTATTTTTGAAGAGAGAGAGAGAGAGAAAGAGATAGAGAGAATGAAAGAGACAGATTATAACTTAACAAGAAGCTTGTGTTCAGTGTTTGGCGCTGAACACAAACTTCTCAATAATATATTTGTGTGTTACATGGTGAGAACAAAAACGTTAGTTATATCCAATTTCTGGCATAACACTCTTGAATTCCACCTCCCTCTTTCATGAGTAGGTAATAAACGACAAAGAATGATGTCTACAGATAAGTATTAATACAAAATATTGTAGAAAAACAAACATTATAAAAAATGCGAACTAGGTAAGTATCTCATTATTTAAATATCACGTCTACATAATAAGTGAAAATTACACACATTAAAATATTTACATGAAAAATAAAAATGTAATTTGTATGAAATAATTCATGTATTCAATTGAGAACATTACAATAAATGACTCCTGTTTATGTCCTTAGTTAAACGAAATGTTGTACCGAAATTAAGCGGGAATAAAATTTCCATTGTTTATTTTGTTGTGTAAATGAGAACTAGTGATGGAATTATATCAAAGGATCTAATAAGTATTTATTATTGTACCTAACTGGTTTCACCTTGCGGTATATACGAGTATATAAGTATAAGTATGTATATTTTTACTAGTATTTAGATAGTAGTATTAAATATGAGAGAAATGGAGACTATTACCATTTTGATTGTAGGCTTATGTTTATAAAAAGTCTAATAGCTAACCCCATCTCGAAGTGGATACACCTACAATAGTGAATTTCCCGGAATAATCGAATAATCAGGAGGTCAAACAGAAAACGCTCTAGTACAAACCCAAGTAAATCACATTATGGAGAACCTACACGGGATAGCAGCTGACCCTCGGGGCCACAAGTATAAACTTTGCATGCAACTACAATTGATATCCGTATTATGATGATTCATCTATACTAATATTATAAAGAGGAAAGATTTGTACCTATTTTTGTATGTTTGTAATGAATAGGCTTAAAAAAGTACTGGGCCGATTTAAACAATTCTTTCACCTCTAAAAGGCTATAATATCTAGGAGTAACATAGGCTATATATCATCACGCTACCATACAAGGGAGCGGAGTAATAATCATAAATCTCAATTGATCCGGTAAATTTCCGTTGTCATGACAGCAAGGAAAAGTAGTATAGAGAGGCAAGTAGTGAATCGAGTAGAGTCGTACTACGCGATAATCGACATCCACGCGGGCGGAGCCGCGGGCAACAGCTAGTCTCAATATATAATCACAAAAAATGCCATTTAATTTTGGACTCTATCTTTACAAAGTTAAAGCTTAACAACAAATAGCATTGTATGGAGTGAATGAAACGATACAATAAACTCTTTTCTCATTTTACTTTGAACTTCACGACAATGTAAATAAAGCCGAAAATGGGAGGCTTTGTGAGTATCAGTCATGGTTAAAAATTAGTAGGATCGGGGCCCAGATAACGCCTTCATCTATATCGTACCTTATAAGGAGTTAATTTAAGTAATATCTCTATTCAGATGATATAGATTGATCGTTAAAAAAATATACTAAAAAAAAAACGTTTTGATTCAGCATTTTATACTAGTCATTGGAATACAATAGTATTGAAAATAGAGAAAATAATTTATGAATGATTTTTCCAAGCGACTACAATATAAGGTTCTTCAAGATGGAGATCACAAGGTTTGTATAGGGTTGGCAGCACGAGTGTGACACTACTGGTGTTGCAAACGTCCATAGGCTATGATGATAACTTTCCATCACATGGTGGACCGTGTGCTTTGTCTGTCACCTAAGGCGGGAAAAAAAATAGACGAAAGTTTCATTTCAGGATATAACAGTACTTAAAAAAATTCAATCGAATTTAGAACTTCCTCCGTTTTGGAAGTCGGTTAAAAAGAGGAAAAAGTTTATTTCAGAACCACACAATAATATAAGCATTATAACTGAAAAAGAACCACTATTAATTATAGCGAACCTCCTAATAAAGTATACAATATTTCAATTACAGGCATACAGTTATCTAAGCCCTAAAATAACCCCCTGCCAATAACCTTATTTTATCCAATATCACATCTATCTAATCCATAATTTAATATAAAAAGCCAAATCACTTATTTTTGATACCTTTCCATTTCGTTGTAATAATTTATTCTCTAGTATATTGCGAGTTGTGGCACCTGTACAAAATAGATCGCTCTTTCTGAACCTATTATGGCCGTGAGAGATACCAAATATTGATGGTAGTAGAAGCATAAATTATTGATATGAAAACTTCGTTCGGATAGTGTTATGTTAGATGGTTGGAGTAACTAGTATGTGCGTGCGTAATAAATTGTTCTGCCAATAATACGAGGAGAAGAGTAGTATAATTTATTAGGCAATTTCTAAGTCCGGTAGAGCGTTCATCTTATTACAACACACAACTCAGAGATCGCGGGTTTGATTCCTGCTTGGTGCAAATATTTATATACGTGATATATTTATTGGTATGTGTGTTTCAGTCGACGAGAACATTATATACATACACCGCCGTATAGTGCACCTATGATGAGGTTTCATACATTACAAAAAATATCGATAGTTTAACGTCAAATTTAGTGTAGTGTTGTGAAATTTTGACAACACTACACTGGGTTACAGTTACATATCGGGTACTACTTTGTTACAGATCAGTTTCTCAAGAATCATTGTTACTGATCATTCATGTGTTAGTATAGTCATAATTCACTCTCAGTAAAGAGCGATATAGGTTGCTATTATATTCTGAGACAACATGAATCCACTTGTAACGAGTAATTTTACTTAACAGAAGGGATTAGTAATTTCGGTTACCTACTAATATTTTCATTTAATATAATAGTTTCGTACTTTTCAAGCATCGAGAAAAACATTACTCGAAATAACTACTTGATAAAAATTCTCAAATGAAATAATTGAACAATTCTGTAAAGGGCTAACCACAATGTTTATCTTAAAAACCAATTCCGACTAGAAAAAAAAATATACACACACGCAGTTGAAATTTCACCTAAACTCAATAGGTAGTTTCATTTAGAAAAGTTTGCGGTATTCAGCAGTTTTCGAATTGAATTTGATAAGGGGTGAAATTTTGTACGAAAGTAATTTTCGTTGGGGAAAGTTCTGTATTACCTGGCTTTAAGGATAGGAGCGATCAGACGAACGATAGGCGAAAAAGTATTTCGTTCTGGCAACTTTCAAAAATTGCGGTCTTAACCCTATAATTGCTTAAACATAGTACAAGTATTAGACTCGGTTAATAAATTAACATAATAACGATTTCTTGTTGCAAGTTTTCTTGTTTCATTTTATAAATAGGATTGTAAATCTGTAGGTCAAGGTTACAGGTTTACAATGGCACCATTGAGATTAATCCGTTAGAAAAAAAAATATATTATTGGCTTTTGTCTAGTTGATAACGCTTTAAAGTGAAAAAAAAAATCTAAAATATAATACATATTTGAGTCATCAAGAATTATGCTATGATAATCAAAAATTGTTGACTCTCTCTGTCATTTATGAGATATTTTATATATTTATCTATTTTATTTTGTCAACTTAATTTAATAGCGACTTTTACCATGCTTATTGAAATTTTCTTTTTATTATTTAATTAATATCTTGGACTTATTTGACTTTCCAATTCCCTCATGATAATTTCAATTGCCTGAAGGAATTCTGTGATACATGCTATATATAATTGTAATTCAATATGTATAATATTTATGTCTTACCATGTTTCATCCAATTAATGTACTTGTAATCATTATTAAAACAAAATGATATGAGCATATAACAATTATTTCATTTTCAATTAAGTTTTAGCTAAAAATGTAAAGGAAATATTAAATCAAAGCGATTTGCTGTGGCTTGAGTCTGTAGTTGTGCATCTGCCCTCCTATATTATTTGCAATGGTAACAGTAGGAATATTTTCAAAGCAAATGTATTCGACAACTGGACGCTGAATTACATTATGCACACGAGCGAAAATATGTGTATATTTTATGATTAAAAAGTAGCATAAAAAATATATCACCATTCGATTTAGATGAAAAAAGTGAATGCCCAAGATGGAACTTGAACCCGTGACCATCTCCTCACAGGAGGAATACCCTGATCAAATGAACTGGAACCGTTTTGGGCGTTAACTTTTTGTATGAAAATCAATAGGAATAATTTAAAATAAAGAATATTAGCAAACAAAATTATAAATATTCCTCCAACCCCCTCTAGCTAAACTCAATGGCCTGTGTTAGGAATCACATCTGTAGTATCGGCAGAATTCGAACACAAGACCTGTCGATTGCCGGCCGACTTCTTAATTACTAAGCCACCATTCTTGACATACTAACTTAATTTAAAATTTCATAAAATACGTCACTATTATTCAAGGATGAGTTTTCAACGAATGAATTTGAATAACTTTGGTTTCCTTCATTTAATTTAAATTACATAATAACTATAAATCAATGAGTCAACCCGGTTTAGGGTCTCACACGTCTCAGTGAACATACTCATTTTATATTACTTACGCAGTGACGTAAAGAGGCTGACCGAGGTAAATATTATGGAGGCACCACAATCGAGACCTTTTGAAAATTTTCACTCCTCCGTACTCACGCAACACTGAGTTTTCGAATTTCGAATGGGCTTAACCAATTATTTATCACTTTAGAACAAGTGATATCGTAACATCCAAAATGATTTTGTCGAAGGTTCTGGAAGGTTGTACAGTATACATTGTTATAGTACTAGTAATTTCGATTATTGTATATTTTTCTATCTCTGGTGGAGGTAGGTGCTGTTCAGTAAATCTTATAAAATAGATCGGATATGCAAAAGTGCTGCAGTGTGTGAACCGAAATAGTTTTAGCTGAAGTGAGATATTTTTAATATTATAAAGTTTGACAGTATATTCATCATTGATGTCAATTTACCAAATCTTACAAATATTAATGGATCATTTTTGATGTAAAAATTTACTCGTCAAAAGATTCGAGTCGAAAAATGATTTTTATTATCATCGTAATTGACAGCCTACGAACTGTAGAAAATAAACAATACAATGTATTTATAATTACAGAACCTAAATTACTGAACGAAATTTTATATTCGACCTAAATTGGTAGGGGCACGCATCCCTGACATTGTATAATTAAGTCTAGAGTTAATTTGAGATTTTGTACTAATTCTAAGGTAAATCCTAAAGTTTATACAACTTGAGTTTAAGGCAAATAATGTAGGCTTATTGTAATGCTATCTAGTATATATAACTTATGTAAATTTTCCAGATTGTTGGATCCTACGAGTCAGTCTTATAAGATTTTTTAAATAATTTTCATTTGCAAGTGAAGCTATGGATGTTTTAAATTGTATTTATAAAAGCGCGACTTTGATAGTGGACGATCTGCATATAATATTTTTTTATACCACTCAGGTGGCAGACAAGCACAGGCCCACCTGATGGGAAGCGGGCACCGTGCCCTATGGACGTTTGCAACACTGCAACACTAGAGGCGTCACACACGTGCTGCCTACCCTTTACTATCTCATTTTGCTTATTATTTTTACTACTAATATTTATTATTACTATCTTAAATAGTGTGGTAACATAAAAATAACATATCCACCCCATTCTGAGCTAAAGGATGTTGTTAGAGGCGACAAGCGGAAAAATACCCAGATGATCTCATTGCGAAAGAAGGAAAACTCTAAACAAGAATCAAAGAATCAATTTTGTTTATTCAGTTTAGACACATAAAGAGCTCTTAAGACTGTCAAAGTTTTACAATTACATTATTCAAAAATATTATAATTTATACTAAATAAAATAGTAAATAAATAATTTGAAAATCATTTACATTCGGTATTTAGATCTACTGAGAATAGACCAGCAAGAAATTCACGTAGATTATCGTTATCCTTTATTATCTTTTTCATGTATAGTTTTGTTTATTAATTTATTATGAATAGGTGCAAGAGATTTATTTGTCTGACCATGCAATGTCATCTTCAAGATATTTGTTCAAACCGCTAACCAATACGTAGTATAACTGACTTTAACGCTTCTGAATTATTAAATGTGAAATTTATAAAAAATACACAACAATAGACAACCATGTGGTATCATACATTAATATTTTGGGATAAAGTTTTATAGTATAGATTCTAGCTAGAAAAAACGAAACTAACAAGCTTCAAGATGTTTCAAAGCAAACATTGAAGTTTGAAAAATGAAGGTGAAATAAATTCTTGATGTATTTTATCACATATGTTATTCCGATCACGGTTGTATCCATGATTTATTCGACGTCACGTTTTCGACTTATCAGTCTCTAGCGGCGAATCAGGCTGGTTCATATATCCTCCTGTGAAATGGAATGGAACGTTCCATAAAAGTCTTTCCTTCCCAAGAGGGGAGGTGTTTTATGGTGTTTGACTTTGTAAAAACAAACGTGAAAGGTAAATTTTTTGGGTACTTATTTCTTTTTTATGTTGCAAAAGAAGCTAAACAGAGGTCCCTAGAAAATAACTTTTTAATTTATAATTGTCTAATCGTTTTAAAAGAGATTTATTCCACTACATTCAACATATTTCAATATAAAGTAATGACTACCACAGCTAATATTCCATTAACTAAACTGTGTTATGAGTTCTAAAACGAGATTCCTAATTTTATTTTTGTAAATATGTGCATACATATTAAACAGAGAAACACACGGACCGATGCAAGTATTTCATGCATACAAATTCATGCGTGCCTACTAATGATAATCGAGCCCGCGTCGCTTACGTAGCAGTCGAACTACCGCTTCCCCCCCAAGCAGACATTATTCATTGATCCTGTTTTAAAACATACACTAGTGTTCCAAAGTGCAAGTTTCGGATACATCCAGATGATATTCAAAGCAAGAATTGAACCGCTTCCCAGGAATGCATACAATGTTCTACCAAGCGGTAAAGGGTAATTGGTAATTTTGTCCCACATAGGCCAATTTTATTAAAAGCGGAATGTGTTCGGCTGAGTGCATTCATTCTATCATAAATGTTGATATAGCATGACCCGGATATAGTCTGCCCTTAAACACTTTAATAATTACATTTGATGACATCATCGCTTTTGATGATATTGTGTGTGATGCTGTGGAATCTCTAAGTCTCAAGAGGTTAAAAGAATTTTTCTACCCATGTCTACTTTCTATCATCGCATCGCTCACCACAGGCAAGGAATTCATCCTTATTATTAACGGTTATTACGACCTGAAATAGTGCGCACTGTTAGAAAGGAACTTCATTCCGCGCACGCTCAAGCTGTGCACTGAACTCCTTGCGGTTATTCCAAGCGTTAGAAAGTTTCTACGGGGCTAGCAGTACAAGTATGATGCCCCTGATATTGCAAACGTACAATAGGCAACCGTAAACACTATCTAATAGGCGGACCGTGTGCTTATCTGCCACCTAAGCGGTATATAAAAATATTCATTACGGTATACCATATATAGTCCTATAATGTAACTTTATTTATGATCCTGAGGTTATGAGTTTGATTACTGGAACGGGTCAAATTTTGTTTGATTTTTGATAGTTACACAAAGGTTTCCTGGTTCATATCATAGCATCAAGTTATGGAGTTGGCAAAATGTGAATGTAAAACCACCACATTCTGAGTCGGGGGGTCAGATAGCAGTTTCTTCCACAAAGCCAAAATAAGTGATAGAGTATGGGAACGAATCCCCAAGCTCGAAAGCGCAAGCCTTGGATTCGGTCAGGACTATCACACCTGGATAATGCCGAATGATAATGACAATAGTGTCGCTATAAGAGACGTAACTGTTATTTGCAAAAGGAAGACTCTGACTTTTCCGTAGTCTACATTTTGTACTAATTCAGCTCATCAAACTAATGAACCAAATCATCATCATCATCGGTCGGTCGGTCGGCTTTTCAGTCTAACTGTGGTGCGGCTGAACTTCGATATTTTCCGTGAAGCGACTGCCATTTGACCTACACAAACTATGGTCCAATGACCAATGGCGATATCGAAGTTCCAAAACTAATGAACCAAAACGTCTCTCATATTGATGCGTAGGCAATCTTCGGTAATTGCATAGTTTTCAGAACAGCCTGATCTAATATAAAAACCACGAACATCCTATTCGTAGTAAGCAATACATTGTTCCCTGGAAATTAAGTGTCGTTCTCTAGTGAGTCTATTATGTAGAAGGATCAAGGAAATTGAACCGTCAACTACGTCACTTTGAACACAAGATTTTTTTAACTTCGCTCACGTAAGCTGCTATAAATAAGGGATGAGGTACGTTGGGGAAGTTATTAGAGAATGAGTTATTTCACTGTCATAATCGGAAGGGTTTTGGAATAAACTCGTTATATCCATCGTTTGGGATAAAATCTTTAGTACTCGCATTTTTGCAATAAGATTTTGTGATTCATTTCAAATTTGTTTCGGTTTTTTCCTTCGCATTTTTTAAATAATGTTGGGTTCACTTTTCAGTATTCAATAGATATACTACGTATTAAGGAATAAATAGTATTCAGCCTTTCTGATAGTATGAGATTAAAATTGCTTATGAATATGAATACAAAGTCCTTTTTAATTCAGATTCATGAATCAAAACTTTTAGGAGTGAAATAAAGGAAAGGAAATTGGGTCCTGCCCCTTATTTCTCACAAATGGAAACCCTGTACTATCCCAGTCTCCAGAACAAATGGTAGTGTAAATTATTTAATAAGTATTACAAAGCGACTTTATTGTTGTCACTAGTCTATCAATCGGGAATCACACCACAATTTTTAATAAAGGTTGAAACATGTCACATAAACATTATCGTTATTAGACAATCTTATGGAAAAATAATTACTATTGTCTTCCATTTACATATTTCTTTGTCTCTCATAGTCACATTTTAATAAGTGTAATTACAAATACATTCTAATAAGGAATTATTAATTCAAATATTCATTAATGCCAAATCTTTGTTCGTATTACGCCAAAGTGTACGACAGATGTCCAGAATTTAATTTAATATAAGATCCGTTTTACTTTCTTTTAATATAACATCACGAAGGCCGTCTGCGATCTCATTCTGAAGACAATTCGATGTAAATTCAATTTAATACCAGACGTCTTAGTTCCGTAGAACAACTCAGAAATGGAATATTATTTGGCCTTTAAAAGCTATAAACAATTTATTGTTGATTGTACTGCGAACAGCCGTTTAATTTGTCAGCTCAAATTTTTGTTTAGATAAATATTTTTGTTACAAGTTATTATTTTTGACTGCTCTATTTTTCTTTTTCATGCTTATTGATGGATTAGTGTTTGATTCAGGTTTTCGACTCGGAATTGGGAAGTCAGAGAGATAGTCATATTGTCAAAGGCTTATGATCTGAATAAAAAGTGACAAAAATGTGGTTCATTAAACTGATACTTAATTTCATATATAAATACTCGTGATTAAAATATGAAATATGTTGTTCACTTAATCAATTAGCTTATCACACTTCATCTCTGGACATAGGCATTTGTCCCGATCTTCCACCTTTCGCATCCAGTCTATCTCAGCCAACATTTTCAGGTCGTCAGGCTATGGGGCGACCTTCAGTTTTTTTAATATTTAGAGCGAATTATGACTCAGCTATAAAAACGACGAAACCAGATGTACAAAACTAAAATAGTGTATAAAGTGTCTACGGTAGGTATTTAATGAAAGGCGTTAGTCGTGAGAAAAGTACTCAATAAAATTTAATCTAGCTCTAAATGAATTTGTTTCAGTTCTTACCTAAAATGGAGCACGCACCATGTTCTAAATTGCTTCTTTGACAAATAGTATTTATGTAAAACTAAGTTTCTTCATAAACATTATCTTGTTTAGTTTCGTCTATTAAGTACCATAATAGTGTCAATAAATTAATACTATACATAAGTCACTTTTATTTCTCTAAATATGATGGCTGAACAAAAACTGCCTCTGTGGTGTGACGGTAGTGCAAATATTTGTATGCATGAATATGGCTATGGTCTAGTCGTACCTCGAAAAGTACGTTACGAGTGGTTGGGAGCCTTATAAAGTGTAACAACTGGTCTAACTGCAATGCTTCGATATTAACAATTGATTGTAGCAGTCAAATGGCAGTCGCTTCATGGAAAATATCGAAGTTCAGCCAAACCCGCAGTTTGACTAGAAAATTTGGACCACAGACTGACGTAAGAGCTTCAAATGTGACTGGAATTATCGCTAGGATTAAGAAAAAAAGGTGGCCGAATGAAGGACAAAGCTAGTACTGAAAGTAATCTTTAAGTAATATAATATCAGTCAATTCAATCATAACATAACATAAAGTCATTACATTTATGTTTAGGTCCCAATCTGTAGAAATTAGGTCCCAAGGTGGGCGAGCCTATTGCCAATAAAATATACACATAACTTCGAAAAGCATCGAAAAGTCATTGGTGTATGCCATGGCAAAACTTGGGATCGAACCCGAGACCTCGTCTCAGCAGTTCATCACCCATATCATTGGACTTCAATGATCATATCATAGAAAAAAATAAAAAAACTTTGTCGGAAAAATAAAGTGATACTTAAGCCTCGACTACACAGATAAGATTTCCCCACGTTTTGACAAAATGAATATCAATACTGTATCAATGCCATTAGGTGAAAGTACATGTTTATCCAAGTACACCAAGTAAAGGCTGAACGTTTCATACATAAAATATATGTGCCTATCTACATTGGGCGAATGAAAATTGAAAAGGTTCACCTTTATTGAACGGTTATAAAGTGATTTGTCCTGGGTAGGTACCACGGCAGGTAAAATCTACTGTAGGTTTAGATTTTATACAGGGTGTGAGAGGAATACTCCCCAAACTGAAGGTCCTCTTTGTAGTAAGTACTCCTAGTGTACTACATATTGGCATAAAAAATTACGATCTGAAATTTTACATAATTATACAATCATATTCTTTATTAGCATTCTTTATTGAATATTGAAGAACATGTGTAAAGGTTAATAAATTTAAATATATTTGTATTTGAGACAGCCTCTGTCACATGAAAGGTAAGCAGGAGGCACAGTCGAGATCCCCGCTAAGTGGATTGCATTCCATTGTCTGGTCGTGCCTCAGAGAGCACGTTAAACCGTCGGTCCCGATAGTCATACGAACATCTATGGTAGTAGTTACGCGTAGTTGAAGCCCTAAAAAGGTCTAACTACAGTAGTTCGATATTGTCAATACTGATAGGTTGTAGAAGCCAGAGGACAGTCGCTTCATGAAAAATATCGATGTTCAGCCGCGACGCATGCGACTGGGAGAAACGCAACGATGATGATGATGATATTTGTATTTGAGTAGGTATGTTATTGTTTCACGCTAAAATGATTACATAAATTGTCACTCTGAGACGCGACGACGATTTCCTTATACATGTAAGAAAATGTATATACATTATGTTTTCATAAGAAAATCATAACTATTTAGATTCATAACTATTGAAAGGATATTCGCCAAGAAACAAATTGGCTCTGATACTTTTAGTATCATCTGAAACATGGACTTTATACATGCAAAATTCACAAGTAAAAGTACAATATTTTTGTATGATAAAATATCTAATTCAAAAAACTCGTGCAGCTACTAGGTGAAAAAACAAGTTGATATTGTGTATACAAGGGTATAAAATGTCTTTTCATTTACGCTTACAAAAAATCACCTCCACTTAGACGCATATAAATCCTCGTATAGCTTGCTGTTTGAACAAATTCCATCAACTTTGTAGAAACTCGTTCCCCTTGAGCATACAGCCGTATTTTTTGAGACTCCCACCCGTGCGTCATTTGCGTGGCGAACTTGAGTGTGTACAGAGCTTTATGGGAAGGGTTATAATCATCGATTCGGATCACGTACACCCAGCGTGACTGGTAACTGAAGCCTTTAATGGGTGCTTGGGTGAAAAAATTTGGATATTATATTATTCAAGTGCTCGATATTATGGTGATTTTATGTAACAATGTTTGGTTATTTGTAAGGATTATACTTTCAAAAGCTACCCGAAAACCAAATTGTAATCTGACTTTATTAAACAGGTTTCTTTTTTAAATAATGTTGCATTTCTGTATCAAAGAAAAGAATGTCAAAATTTAGTTTGCGAGAATTTGAAAGCGATTTTTTTTTAATTAAACGTTCTATCTTTGTCTTGATTTTTTTATGTGTCTACGGATAGTAGCCGTAGGTAGACAAATGAGGTCATGGGGGAAGAGAGTCATCTCAACAGAGATGTCCTCGGGTCTGCCGGGGTGCGAGAGATATGTCTTGTATAATCTCACCTCCGGCAATCAAGGACCCATGGACGGCGTGCGTTTTGGTCGGTTCGAGTCCGACATAATCACCTTCACCGGTTTTGGTGGAGGTGGTATCCGTGGAGATTTTGCGCACGATAAAAAAAGGTAGACAAATGAGGTATCTATTTTCAAAGGTCTTATTTTCATATTTTATTTATTTATTAGGATTTTGCAGTACTGCAAAACTAACACTAGTCTCCAATAAATATATTTCTTATAAATGTTATTTTTAGTCAGCAAAACCGCGATATTAACCTAGAATGTATACATTAATTTACTTTCTGATTTGATTGACGTTTCGGACAGGATAGAGATTCATTGCAGCACTGGCTGTGGCCACGGCCAGTGCAACCTGTCCAAAATGTTAGTAAATCATATGGTAAAATTATTTTATTTACCATAATATATTATAATCGCGTTAATACCCAGGTTTAGTTAACCATATATCAAGTAACGCGAAAGTTCTAAAGTGAATGTTCAAGATAATTATATTTACTGTATACATGTTTATACCGTACTAGAAGATCAAACTCTCACTAAAATTTTCTTCGCTTCTTCGCTTTGAGCACGTTCCTTGACAAATTTCTACATCACCCAATGTCCCAATGCCCATGGTATTAAGTCCACCTTTGTATATTGTTTATATATTATGTACAAAAAGTTTAAATAAATGAATAAACAAAAATGAAATTTTTGATTCGGCGACTGGTTCTACAAATATTGTGTTTGGTTCTAAGCTGGGTTAAACTGCAATTGATTCCTAAAAAAGTCAATAGGATTTAAAAATCTATTCACGTGAAAGCGTAAACGCAAGATGCAAGGACACTGTAATATAGCTAGGTATTTACACTTTCAAATCTTATCATTAGTAACGAACCCGCATGTAGGTAGAATTTAAATCGACTACTAATTTTTAAAACACAAAGAAGTTTGCGAAAGTTGATCTATCTAATCAAGACTCATGCAAATACCTGAGTCTCAAACGAATATATCATTCGAGTCTAATGTTTTTCAGTTATTACCCATGACTCCATCTCATCCGAAGACTGTGAGGAAGCGACTAACGAAAAAATATGCGGATATCAGTGCTCGAAATAATATCCTGTACCAACCCGTTTGGCCAATATGGAGCCATGTGTGGAAACAGTATATCAAGCCTCCCAACATTGAGAAAGGCCTAGTCCAGTAAACGGCGACTGGCAAATTGATTGGGACAACTAATTCACCCTAAAAGACGTATTCATGAATACAGTTAGTTTTACTGAAAGGTAATCGATCTTTGCGTGGTTGTCTGGTTGTCTCCAGCTCCACTACCATGCCTGTTTTTCAAGTAATTTTATAAAAAAAATACAATTTAATAAAAACTCTTAATTGACGAGTATCGTACGACGTTCCATTTTCCATTTACTTTTAGTTAGATCTTTTCATTATGTCACAGATTCATTAACAGAATTAATGTTCGGTTGCAAACACTTTACACATAGTTTGGTTGTTAGACAAATTAATTGATTCTGCAACTCGTGAATAAAGTGATTGTACAGTTCTGTTGTAGTTAAAAAGGAGTTATTCGGTTTTTGAAGCACAGAATTTACTTTAATTTCAACTTTCACTTGAGCGTAGTTTCCTGTAAATTTGTGATTGTGTACCTATTGCATTTTACTAGTCAAGTCCTTTCATTTGACACCCATATTGAATTTTTGAAAGAATATGTAATCCGCCATTTCACCTTGGTCGCCATCTTGGACCGTTCTAGATTAAACCTAGTTAAAATCACTTGCGATTTATTCAACTTATAAACGAAATAAAACACATCGAAATCGGTTTCTCTGTTCGAGAGCAACGATGCTACAGAGAAACACACACGCACAGACGCGTGAAACTTATAACAACCCGTCGTTTTGACTTCGTGGGTCAAAAATACCTACTTTAGAACTAGACAGATGTTTACAATAATGATAGTTAAGAAAAAAATATTTAAATAAATATGAGTAAGGCCACCGAGCGGTCGTTTGCATGCAAATTGTTAACGAAAAAGGCATTTTACATTGAAATTGAACGTCTAGACCAGTGTTGTCAAAAATTAAACTTGCATTTAGATTTAAAACAAAATTACTGTGAATTTTACGACAGTTTCATTAATAAAAC
The DNA here is from genome assembly GCA_963691645.1 of Pelosia muscerda. NCBI lineage: Eukaryota > Metazoa > Arthropoda > Insecta > Lepidoptera > Erebidae > Pelosia > Pelosia muscerda. The sequence continues at coordinate 4,117,390 of OY829103.1, forward strand.
ATTTCACAGAAATTTACTGAACATACCTAGGACCGAAGTGTTTATTAAAAACTTTTTAACATGAAACATACAAGTCATATTACGAGTATATTCATGTATATTAAAAGACAGAACAAAATTATTATGAGGTATGGAATTTTATTATTGATAACAATAATAAATTTAATATAAATTTGACATAGACAAACAATAGAAGTTTGAACCAGTTGTCTAATACAGATATTAGTACTTCACAAATTGCTGCTTGCAATATATTTTGTATAAAGAATATTTTTTTTAAATTGTCTGACATTTTAATTTTATTTGTTTCAATAATGTAGCCTATAAATATTTTTTACGATAATGTATAACAGGTTGGTACATTCTATCCAATAGCTAGCTATAATCCCAAATTCAAATCTATTCGGCTGTTGGCCATGGCTCTACTTCTATCGCCGTTTTGACAGACGTAAGTTATTGAAACATTCGAAATCTATGAAATATTGAAAACTAGTTCCAATTGTTTCCATAAGCGCTTGTTTTCAGATATGTACGAATTCGATGAATAACGAAATAGTATTTTTATAAATCTGAATTTATGTACGTGTGACTTGAATAGCTACATACACAATACTCACGGATAGTCAGAGAAACAATTAGCCATGTGTTTTTATTCGTACATATATCACGACCTTCCTCCACTATCATTAAACCCATGTTGCAAGCCATACTTTTTGACCTCTACAATTTCATTTTAGTACGGTATAACGAGGTGAACAGGGATCCAAAGGTGGATAGGGACCAAACGGTCCATGGAATATTTTAAATAATTTCTTTTACTAGATTTCAAATAAACCTGCTATCAGATATTAGTTGATACTGTATTTACAACGAACTAGTCCAAAGTTCCACTTGAAAGAAAATAACTACAGAATTTAGCTGACCATTTTATCCCTATCCACCCATGCTATCACTGCGAGAGAAGGATAACTTGAATTAAAAATCTCTGTACCAATCCGAATAGCCAGCGTGGAAACCAAAAGTCAAAAGGCCCAAAATTGGGAGAGGTCAATGTCTAGCACTGGAGTATATAATAGGCTAATTGATTGAGATTTATATACAAATACACCTGTACATACAACTTTATAGTGACAAAGTGTACCTGCACTTAATTACTACACTGTTGTTGATTTAAACCCTTGAGAATACTGCAAGGCGAAACCGGTCAGTTTCTGTAATGAATATCGCGGAGAAATATAAACTTTACCTCATTTGTCGACTGTACATACAATATTGAAACTTATAACTACAGACACTTTATAATGACAAAGAAACTGGCTCTATTATGTTAAGCACCTTAATTTAAAAAAAGTTGTAAAATAACTTTTTGAAAACTCCCGTGCAAAATAGTTAAAACTTGCTGAGCTGTGATATAGCTTATAAATTCTCGTAATCTTTTTGAAATAGTCTGCTCAGTCAGATAAAAGCTGTAGGTATATAACATAAAATCAATGTTGATGGACTTTTAGCGATTATGAAGTAGGTACATACACAACCCTTCCCCCAATTTGGGAAGTATGGTGATCTTAACCAGTCTCCGGATATGGAGAGGCGCACTCAACACACAGCGTGTGGTTTAGTCAGTTCGAGTCCGACATAATCACCTCCACTGCCCTTGGCGGAGGCGGTATCCGTGGGGATTTTGCGCGCGATAAAGAATCCCGGCGGCCGCAGTTTCTATAATAACAGTACCTTAATGACCGCATAACCTTTAATAACCCCGAAAAATTCCGTCGAAAACGCCGCCTTATATAGGTCACCTAGCCTATGTATATCGTAATAATCTCATCTCATCTTTCAAAGATCGTAACGGTTTGTTCACACGTTAAAAAATATATTATTTTTTTCTTAATGTTCACACTTTGTGCCTCTACCGCCTTTTTTGCCAGTCTACCTGTGTATTTCTTCTTACAGTCCCAGGTCTTTTAAGCGAGGTCCTTTAACATTGTGCTTTCCTGAGAATTTGCCTTCAATTTCAGGTGAAGTCAAAGTGAAATGTCATTGATAAAGGACAAGCATATTATGCTGTTCATTACACTATCAATATAATATTATTATATTGATACACTAGTAAACAGCATGTTGTAATAATAAACAACATGAATATTATGAAGAAATAGTTTTACCAAGCAAGGTGTTAAAATCGGGTGATATGCAACCCGACGGTTGCCGTAAGAATGTTGTAATGTTATACCAGCGTCAAAACTTCACAGTCGTAATGCAGGATCGGTAGTTCTATACTAGTATCCAAATAGTTTAGCTTGTCACTGAAAGACGCTGGAGATATGTGATATCATATTGTCTTTCAAGTCTAGACTAGAGGAGTCAGTTCACCTATTAATATAATGTTGTTTAATTTGCGACCGTTGCCAGGCAAACCTAATTTTAACCTAAGAGAGGAGGATGAAAGATAGCAGAAATTCCGATATTCTCACAATTTGATATCAAGTAGGGGGGATTAATCTGTTAGGTATATCCAAACATAAATAAAGTAATACAGATATATACATAATTGATAACACCATTGAATCATGCTGCGCGACTTTTATATTTTTTCACGAAGTCCTAAAAAATCGAACAAGCCTTCGAATTCTGCTATTAAACGTTTTTTTTTTGCAAAAATCCCGTGTAAACGTCCATTACTGTTAAACCCCAGGCCAAGCTATTAGCAAAATATAAAAGGCGGTCCGGATTCTACAGTGTTTAGAAACCACGGGTCGTTAGCCAAAGAGTGCAGCAATTTTGTGAGAACATGCAAAGTGCATAAGGTTGTATTTTGAATAGCTGAAGTTGGTTTAACTTGGTACTTAGTACGCTCAATATTGTATTGTTAGTACACTTGCAATGTGGATAATAGAACATTATTGTGAGTTTTATTCAGGAATTTTTACTTGTTTCGTCAAATTGGAATCAATTAACGACTAACTAGGACTGGAGTGGTTTTGTCTTGTCAGTGGGAAGACCGAGTACTTAAGTTAACACTGCTAATGTGGTGGTATGAAGAATATCTTCCAGTGGATTACGCAAATTCAAAAGGTTGTGGCGATGGAACCAAGCTTGATGATTCTTCAGGTTAAAATTTTACTGTGACTAACACCTTTCCGTCTGATGCCAACTTCTCCCGCTACACACAAGCTTCTCTCCCAGGCTTGCAAGGTCAACCAGCAGTTTGCAGAGGATAAAGCCGGGTTATGCTTTGTCTTCCGCGCTGACAGCATAGCAACTCTCTTAACCTTCAACCCTTTTCCCTCCCCCCACATGGTTGACAGCACGAGTGTGACGCCCCTGGTATTGCAAATATCCGTAGGCCAAGGTAACCACTTTCCTTCAAGTGGACGGCGTACTTAACTGCCTTTAAAAAAAAATCTAAATTGAGTCACAGTCAACTTTACGGTTGATAGTCTGTGCGCAGTGACACGTTTCAATGTGCTATTTTTGATATGATTCAATATAATAAAACCAGTAACATTAATAATCAAGTGCTTTATTTATATACAACTAAACTGAAAGCATTATATTTCTTCGTTTATTAAGTAGTATGGTTGCACCACAATACGATTTCAAAACCAACTATAACGTATACACTTGTCTCTGAAACATGCATACAAAATAAGCTATATGAGCATTACTGAAAATCAGCGAAAATTAACTTCATATATGATATTTGAAAACAATAGTCAACAATTTCCATTTACTTTTACCTCAAGCAGAAATAAAGATGTGCCTATTTAAATCTCTGGAACTGTCCACCTTTCAGCTTAAAGCAATTCTTCAAGCAAACACCCTTTACATTGCAGCCGAAGGAAAACACATAAATATTTGGCCAGACAAGAAAATGTTGTATTTCTATTTACGTTCACGGCTTTGTAAATATAGTATTGTCGCAATGCAGCTATACGTTTTCATATCCAACTTCCATAACATAACTCAGTACTAAAGTCTTAATAAAGTGAGAACTTCGTTTCGCATTCCGGTGCGAATATTTGGTACCTTATTTTTCAATTTGTTGGTAATTTCGGTACATGGAAGTTTATAAACTATTATGTCTTGTCTTCGCGAAATTTCAACATTATTTTGTTTCAGCAGTTGGTAGTTGTTTCATAATAACATTGTATTTCTTCGTTTAGTAGTTATTTGGCCAATTTTGCGAATTCTTGGTGCTGATAGGCAATCTTGTTACAACATTTTGTTTGATCAATTTATTGGAAGAATTCATAAAACTTCTCTAATAATTAGCTATATGATTTTGACAAAACACCTGTCCTTTTCCATACTATTTTATATAAATAACCCACCAAACCAGTTTCGCCTCACGACATTCTTAAAATGTGAGACAAAATTGGTAAGGTAGAAAAATAAGAGTATGGAAAAGTGTTTATTCCAGCAACGCAATGGTTCTGCAGCAAAAATAGTCTAGATACATTACAAACTATTATTGTCTATGTCTGAATGGGTTTTGAAAAGACTATTTGATAACCTACTACATTCACCCGACTTTTTTAGAAAGTCTTTTTTTTTATTTTTGATTTATGTCAATTTGACTTCACCTCGCCTGATGTTAAGCTGAAGGCAAAGTCTCACGAAAGAGGGTCACCATTGCAAACACGTTCAGTGCTACAATGATGGCGATCAGTTTAACGGCCTCATCAGATGCTTTTTCACGCCCCGCTTAAACGTTTTGGTAATATCAACTCAATAATATCCCCGTGACTTCAGTTTGTTAGTTATAATACTAGCCTGCTATTTGCAATTTTATTTCCGTTAAATCTCAATATGGTGCGAGATGATAGCAGTTGATCCATTCTATATTTTGCTTTCATTTTCGGTTTGCTAGAACAAAAGTGGATGCCATAATATTTATGTTGGCACCCGTGGGATTCACTGTTTTATTTGAAACATCCATTTCACCTCAATCGTGTTTAAATTTACTCGTGTGTGATTGTCCAATAATTTGTGCCATTTTATTCAACATTCATTTAGCATTTATAATTTTTCCATGTGAATGGTTTAGTTTATTTTCATTTATTATAATATTCAGAGCCTGAAAAGATTACTGAATCGTCTCACTTTGACAAGTAAATTAACAAAACTTGGATGTTTATACACCTTTACCTACCCCTACGTAAATAAGCAGGGGTGAATAGTACTTTATTGGAATAAACTATTTTATACACCACTTAGGTGGCAGACAAACACACGGCCCACTTCCTGATGGAAAGTGGTTACCATGTCCTATTGGACGTTTGCGTTAAGCTCATGCTGCCAACCTTATAAAAATCGTATAAAGCCTTTTTTATCACTTATATATACATCATCATTATTTCAGCCATTGGATGTCCACTGGCTGTTTCAGTCAATCAATCAAAGAATCAGAGAATCAATTTCTTTATTCGGTTTAGACACAGAAAGAGCACTTAAAAATGTCAAAGTTTTACAATTGTATTTGTCGAAAATATTGTACATTATAGTATATAAAATAGTAAATGAATCATTTGAAAATGATTCTTTCGCTAGTTCGGTAGTTAGATCTACTGAGACGAGACCAGCTCAACCAATTCAGTTATAGGCCAGTCCGATCGGTTGGAAACGGTCTGCATCCAACGAGTACGAAAGGGGCCGTCCCACACCTCTTTTACCCCTATTATACGAATATATACATATATATAGGTATAACATTAAAACATTGAAATACAAAATACCACGAGACCCTAGCTACTCACAATCTCTTTGAGAAATCTTGAAAAAGATTACACGAAGCGGCGGCGATCCTTTGAAACATAGATACATAATATACATCAGTCGCCAACATCTGTTACGGGTCCGCTATCCTTAATTAAAATTAAAACAAAATTACGAGCGATACACGACCTCAATATTTAATTAATTTTAATATTACGCCTTAAACACCGTTTTTGGTTACATTTTGCTGAGAGTTTTAGGGTGAAACTTCGGGTTTGTTATAAATAGAAGTTGGTATTTAATTTTGTTCGACTAGTTATATACAATTTTGTACTGAGAGTGATTTGTAGACCTCTACTCTGTTACTTGAATCTATTTAACTTTGCACCCTTTGTTCTCTTTCATAAAACTATTACTGGTTTTGTATCCAAAATACGCGCAAATCAAAAAGTAAAAGATCAAAGATAAATAGATATCTTTACCCACGTAAAGAGAAGTCATCATGGCTCAGTTCCTCGTCCAAGTCCAAATGGCCGATGCTTTTTGAGAGTTGCTAATTGGTTGTAGAGACGTGCAACTTAACTTTCTGTGCATCTTCAGTTTTGCATGTTCTGGCAAGAGGCTTTACAGGTTGATTACAACACCATATCGCCCTAGCCATATATATTTAAAGAGACAAGAAGGTAACATGAAATCTTTTCCTTCTTATTTCTTCCTGATTATCGTCTATTGCCTTCTTCTTCTTCTTCGAGTCAATGGCTTGAGTAAAGCCGGTGTTATTGAATCTTGTTCGCCAATAGTTGGCAATAGCGTTTTCCGTTATAGAGGTCTTCGGTGGTGCAAAAGTGGGGACACAGGGAGCAAGAGAGCAAGTGCCACATGGACTGAAGTCGGACCCCGCAATCGCATGAGTCTTGTGATCATAGGCATATTTTCCCTGCAGCGGCCAACTTGTCTATTGCCTTGGGAACTACCTGTTCACTGTCATCGCTAGTCAATGAAGTACTCGAGCCTCTATTATATTATGGCATACTCTGAAGGTGTATTTAGCTTTAGCGGTACAACGCTCAGCAAGATTGCAATGATTCTTCCAGTGCACACTCAATCTTTGGAACGAATGTTTGCCCTGCTATCTTTTTTCCAAGCGAGTATAATATGAGGTTCTTCAAGAGAGGCGTTAGAGGATTTCTACAGGGTCAACAGCACGAGTGTGACGCCCCTGATGTTGGTGGTATAAAAAGTTACTCACTTTTTGTCTGTATATCTTATCCCTGGTAGTGAAATGTGGATGAATAATAAGTACGTTACAGGGGAACAGATATGAGTACACTATATTGGCTTTGGTTAACTATTGCCGGCAGACAGTAGGGGTATTTCGTCGGTTCACACCACAAGCTGTTCATACCGCGGCCGTGGTGCAAAACGACGAAGTACAAAATATACATTTGGCGATTCGCACCACTGTGGTACTAAACGACGAATTCAAAAAAGGGCCTTGTGGGATTCACACCGTGGTCTGAACAGCTTGTACTCGTAGTATGAGGCGACAAAGTACCCGACAGACAGTAGGTGGCAAACTACATTTTAATGAGAACAAAAGCGCGAACTATATACACTATTACTATTTACATGAGATACAATAAAGATGAATGCGTTTTGTACTCAATGAAAGTTTTATATTAATTACTTGAACCCTTCTTACATTAGGCAAATAGAAAAAATGTACAGTTTCGTCAAATTGCGTAATGTGCGTGTGAAGTTTTCTCAATATCTTGTGAAAATTGAGTTATTTTGTCGATGCTTTTTGAGAGTTGATGTACTCAAGTTTCGGGCAACTCCAGGTAATGCAAAACTGTGCATCTTCAGTTTCGCATATCGTAACGTAACTGGAGTTGTAAGAGCCTCCAGTATATGCGAAACTTTATTTGAGTTTCGTTTTACTTAGTGGCATGTAACAGTGGATTTACTCTGACGATATAAAAGTACGTAACTAAACCCGAAATATGTCGTATTATTCTTGTATACGCAACAATGAGCACAATATTTATACAAAGCCAACAATACGGCATCCCTAGCGACAACACTGAAGTCCGTATGCCATTTTCCAATTTATTTTGCTCATTAAATGTTAAAGGAGACGTAGAATACCTTACAAAGTTACTACTCCATTTTAATGAGGGACTTTGAAACTCAGGCAAAGGTGAGGGGTGTTGTTTCCTTTGTCATAGTTTGCTAATTAACGCCATCGCCCAATACCAGCATAGAGTAGTTAAATAACGTAGATGCGTCAGGTAATGAATTTTACGAGGTATTTAGGTGCAGTCGTTAAGTCGAGAATTGATAGGGTTTAGCGATGGTTAATTTATGTACAAAGCGAATTATGGGCAGGGGTTTAATTAACTGAACGATTTTATCTTTATTTATATCAGGTATACTAATTTTCTATACATGTTTTATTAAATAAGAATGGTGTATCGATCAAAAAGATTCAGCAGTTTACTTTCAAATAAGATATTGATAGCGAAAACTAATAATATAAAAATTGTTTTTAGATTTTTTTAAATCATATATTTATTGGTATATGAGGCATTGCAATTATGCTTTTTACATCATGTAAAGTAGACTTTTACACACAAAGTAGAAACAATATTTAAATTACTTTAGTTACGTTTAAGATACAAAGTTTAGTCCTTATCAATTTAGTCGAAGTTCTATTGAACTTACTTTTTATTGGCATTACATGTCCCATGAGGTTTCGTATAAAAACGACAAAGGACTAGAGGGCTATGTAATATCTGACAGATATATACAGCCTAGATTCGTCCGAAAAATAGTGTCCAGAGTACGGCAATAGGTTCACCCCTTATTACTTCAGACTGCAGTACCAGATGCCTCAATACTGAATTAAATAATAAACACAATCGCAATCTTTCACATTTATTAACATTAGTAGGATGTGAGATAGCAGAATTAAATTTCTAAGTCCTCTGAAATTGACGAAATTTTTATGTTAATACTAAAATACTTCTAAAAAATTTTATTTTGAGCTTGACACAAATTCTTTTTATTAAGATTAATTATGAACACTATATTTCTTGCATAACATAACAGAAACTCATGCCAATATATCCCGAAAGGGTAGGTAGAGGTGCACAGGTGCCCACACAGTTTATGTTTAGGTCCCAATGTAATAGGTGGCAAGCGTATTGCCATTAACTGGGTACTTATAAAAATAAAACTTCGAAAAGCATTGAAAAGTCATTGGTGTGTGCCAATAGTAAACCTGGGATCGAACCCGAGACCTCGTCTCAGCAGTCCATTACCCATACCACTTGGCTACCGCGTGGTATTTCTTGATGTAGAATATTTCTAATTTGTTTTCAATTGACCTATCTATTATTATGAAGTCTTTGTCGCAGATCTAGAAAAACATTGAAATCTTATATAGTCGCACTATATTTTAATATCGTAAAGGCACTCCGATTTACTTGGTATTCAACCCATTTGACCAACTGTAATCAGCGTGTAAATTTATCTATCTAATTAGCTCACAAATATATTGTCCCTTCTACAAATTTACAGAGAGAGAGAACGCTTATCACCCGACACTAATTATGAACTTGTTTGGAACTTCACTTTCACTTTGGCCAGCAATGAGGGTGAGTCGCTGCTTTGTTTGGTACTAAACTTTGTGAAAACTAAGGACTTTCAAGGTGATAAAACAAGCGACGCGTATTGGACGTTTCTGTCTTATTCAAATTTAAATCTTTGATGAACAATAGAAGCGTTCTGTCAAATCTGCGTGTTTGCGTAAAGATATACAACGTATTTATATCGTATTTTTAGATTGAAGACTATTAAAGAAACATATTCAATGATGAATGACTTTTCGAGGCGTTTGTTTATGACAGTTAGGCTTAGTTGCACGAACTATCTGTCATGGTCATGGTCAAAAACAACGGTCACCGTCAAATTTAACAGTTTGATAGTAATGGTTTGGTTAACTCTATGGTTAGTACACAGAACAGAAAAACTAGTAGAAGTGCGACGCGATAGCTGCAGTAGCGGAACCGATGTCGCCAAACTCACACACATAACCGTTAATAATACCGTGCTCTACTAGTAAATAATTGTTTTTTTGGCCTACCCTTTCCGGGATATAGGCGTGAGTTTATGTTATGTTATAATACATTAAAACATTAAATAATTTAAATAAAAAACATGGTTATTCGTTTTACAAATACCTTTCAAATTTAGAATTTCGAAATTGGACCTTCATATTTTAAAGAACTTTCTAAAGGACGGCCAAGGACAGATTATGTAGTTGGAAAGTTCATCGCGGAACAATTCTTTTTAAAATCTATGGTTGGCACTGTTTATAGAAAAAATAAAAAATACCTATATATTAAAAAGTTACTTTGTCTCACGCAGTGGGCAAAATCGCATTTTGCACACTGTTGTTATGCAGTAAAACTTACTTGTTTGAGCTGCCGTAGTGAAAAAAGTATTTATGGCATTTCATACTTTGAATTGAAAAAGCTTGAATATTTACGAAAAAGTTTAGACGTATTCTTATCTAAAACGTTCATATTATCGAATTTATCTTTCGTAGCATAAATACGCTAACCAAACACGCGTGCACCGACTACATGCCGCTTCCACTTATTTTTGTTTTCCATGATTTTGTAGCCCTGTTTTTGACAGAATTTGACGTTTGAGCGTGGCTGGTCATAGTTACAACCAAAGCTATGACGTTTTATACCTGACCGTACCGGTCAACCAGCTTTGTCACGGTCAAAGTAAGATCGTGCAACTAAGGCTTAGTGTCGCGGTTTTTTGGTGGGCGCCGTGTGTGGAAATTATACTTTATTTCAACACATGTAGACATGTTAAGCACGCAACTGAACACACGTGACGTGTTATGTCGTAATTTAAGCTATAACATCTAGAAGTAACATAGGCTATAAATCATCACGCTGCTATCCAAGGGACTGAAGCAATAATAATAAATCTCAATAATTTATGAGCGCTAATATCGGTAACTATTTCTGTTGTCATGCCAGCAAGGAGAAGTAGTATAAGGAGGCCAGTAGAGAATCGAGTAGAGTCATATAACGTGATAATCGACATCCACGCGGGTGGAGCCGCGATCAACAGCTGGTAAATTAATATAAAGATTGTTAAGGCACCTCAATACGTAATGATGCAACAAAGGAAATACTCACTGAACCGCTTGGGTACAAAGCTAAAGAGGCCGGCAGCACGTGAATGAAAGCCCTAATATTACACTCGTCTGTAGGTTACAGTAACTACTTTCCATCAGGTCGCCCATGTGCTAGTTTACTACCTTAAGGGCATAAAAAACAATGATGTTGACTTCATGTGCACCCTTATATCTTAATAACAAAGCTGAGTTTCCTTAGAAAGCACCATTTAGTATTCCACCACCGTGAAATTACTTTCAAAAGTGTTACAGTAGTCCTTTTAGTGAAAAAATAACTTGGGTCTGTTTTTCCAGTATTTGCTCTGAATAGCTGCTTGAGGTTGAAGGAAATTTTACGTTCAATGATAAAAGAAACAAAGGAAGAAAGAAATGATGCCTGGTCTTACCCTGGACCAGAAGAAACAAGTTCTCTTTCCAAGCAATGTACAGTGGGCTCCAAATATTCATGCACACCACTAAATATTATATTCCTATGACTAAGTCTAATTTAACCAAAAGTGATCTAAATAGCGTTAATAAAATAAACTAGATCGATGTCTTATTTTCTTTTGTCTAGCACACTTCAATTTGACTTCACCTCACCTGATAATAAGCTGTGCACACACAAACCACATACTGTAGTCCCAGTTTAGACGCTAGTTAATTTAAGGAAGATAGTGAATACCTCAAGTCCATAAAATCTAATATAGGATAATAATAACTTTAAAGTAAAGTAAAGTGTACCTTTCTGCGTGAAGAAATGGTGACATTTGGCTATTTATAGCGATTCCTTACTGGAAATGTGATTAACAGATTCAGGTGTTCAAGAATATCTGACAGATTACCAGTATTAGTAATGATGAAGATCATCGTAATTAATGAAAGGTAGATCGTAGCTATACAGGATGTCAGGGAAACGAAGCCGAAGGCCTCTGGTAGTACTACTGGTACACTACATATAGGCATAAAATGGCAATTTTTTTATTGTTCGATTTTCATACTTTTTTCGAATCAGTAAAGCTAAATGAAACGATAATTTAATGCTGTTTCAAGCATCTATAGGCTTCGGGAGCGTTTCTCTTACACCCTGTATAAACTTTCTGTATTGTTATTATACAAATACACAATTGTTCACCCACGTTTATTCGTTCTTTGACAATTTGTGAAATCATTCGTGAAAAATGGTTTTTCAATTTTATATTTTGTTACAAAACCGCTGTCTTTAAAAAATAGGTAACAAAGTAAGTGTTTTTATTTACACTAAGCTCCTTCCATCTAAAGAAATATAAGTAGCCTTGAGTCTGAAATTTAATACTAAAATGAGCTTCGTTTCAAATAAAATGTCCTCTTTCACGTTTAAATGCCGGACCGAAAAAATATGTTTGTGCGCTTCAAGTAGTAGATTGAAAATTCATTCAAGTTTTTTGTTTAAAAATAAATATTAAAATGTGGCTTACTTTGTAGGACAGGTGGGATATTAAAATATAACTTACTTTGTTTGTCATGAAAACGAGATGGGTGTAATCCTACAAATTCTATTTCCTACTAGGAATTGGTATATTATAAATGCAAAAGTTGTGAAGGAGGTAGGACGCGACGGTATCTCCCGTCTCATTTGAGCAGTCCGACTGGGGAAGTACCTCACCTCTACAGAAGCTCTCTTGCCGACAGAGGGGGGAGGGTCGCTGTCGACAACACACGTGTGACGCCCCTGGTGTTGCAAACATGTATTATAGTTCACGATTACCGCTTTCAGTTATGATGAAAATGTGCTTAAAAAAGTAGAAGGGCTTAGAAGACGAAACGTTAAAGAAAGTCTGCCTTAGTAGATTCACAGAGCATATGCAATTAACTTGGAAGAATCTTTCTTTATCATTAGCCTCGAGTAGCAATATCATTAGTAAAATGAATGTCGTAAATTAAAATATATTATTCACTGTGTTAAATAGGTTTCGCATAGAGTGGTTTTGTTTATAAACAGCAATGACTACTTTAAAATGTTCTTAAATAAGATACTAAAGTAGACGTTACATGGCTGAAATCCATTACAAGGAATTATATTAGGGGAATTAAGGGTATCCACTCACCCACGGTTTATTTGTCATATTAAAGAATGGCTAACTGCATCCCTTAAAGCAAGTGAAAAAACTCTCTCCCTTTTTTGGGCGCAAAATTCCACGGATATCAATCCCACCGGAGCCGATGACAGAGGTTATGTCGGACTCGAACCGACTAAAACGCACGCCGTCTTTGGATCTCTAGTTGTCGGAGGTGAGATAGTAGTGACCATATCCCTCGCACCCCGGCAGACCCGGGGCCCTCTCTTTCGAGATGACCATCTACGATATTCTGCAAGTGCGAAGAACAAACCCAGGCATCTTCAGGAGCGCTACCAAGCGACAAAATAACATGAAAATGTTGCCTGTTTCATTACCAGCAATGGCAAGTACCATGCGAAATGGATAAGCAGAAATCGAAAAACCGGACCTAGACAGATGGTGACTAAGTATACATACGAAATGGTCTAGACGGTGGGTTATGGCTTATTTTGAATTGTCTAGACTAAGTAATTCAATGTAGGCAATCTTCAATATATGTCAAGGTCATTTAACAGTCAAAATAAACAAATATTATATTATAAATCTACCTAATTTAAATACCAATTTGTTTTTAGGTCTATATATTCCCGAAGGAGGAAGGTATACGTAATTTTCCCAATTATATATTTATGTCTGTCACAAAGTTACGCTAATCCTTCCGTCTGAGGAATACAAAAATATTCATCAATTAGGAACATAAAATTTGTTTGAAAATATATTTTAGTTAGTGGATATTTCGAAAATTTATGAATATTTCGCAGATATTATTACTTACTCTAGTTCATTTCCTCTAAAATGAGTAGAGTAATTTCACAAAATCAACTAAATTAAATTCCAAAAGCGCGTTTCGTAAAGAACTTAATTAACATTTTTATGAAGCACTTACCTAGTGATAATTAAATTAAAAGATCTATTATTAAAGTACGTACTTGTGCTACTATTTTTAGTTAACATGAAATGAATTTTCAATGAAGATAATTACGAGACTATGTCCTTGTGCCCATGTTCTGAATATAACACTTTGAATGCGAATGATCGCAGCATATAATATGAGCATAGCACATAAAAGTAACCTTCAATATGCTAAAGATATTATTATGCAGAGCTTTAGGGAAACGCACCCGAAGTCGACGACACATGGTAGTACTACGGGTACATTATATATTGGCATAAAAAATACGAGATGACGTTTTTAATTTCTGAATTCATATTTTTTTTTTGTTAAATTAACATTATTTACTTTACATCGTAGCTAAAGCTAAATAAAACGATAATATCAGAAAAACGATTTTATGTTTTTATGAAATTAATGCTTCATTTAGCTTTACTAACACGATTAAGAGTGAAAAGCGTAAGTGAAACGATATGAACCAGTAAAATAAAATAAATGAAGGATTACAATATTTTTTTTCATGCCAATGTGTAATGCACCAGGACTACTATCAGAGGCTTTCAGAAGCGTCCCTAACTCTATATAGAGCTGCTTGACGTCAAGTAGAATATACACTTGAGAAAAACCTAACCATTCGGTTGGTCCTACCAATACCTAAATGAAGTGTTGAAAAGAATATAAAAAACACAAAGATTTCCGAAGTTCTTTGAAGTCCGTTCTTCTTTACTACAAGAGCTCTTGAAACCTTACTCCCTATAAGGATTACAATACAAGATTATTTTACTAAAGACCTTTTGGTTGAGATCGTTGAATCAAAGAGTCTGGGAGTTACAACACTTACAACCCTCTTTCCAATGCCTAACAAGGTATTCATATACCTAAACAGAAGATTTGTATTTTTACTTCGTTTCCAAGCGTTTCAGAGGCGCAGAGTTTCTTAGAAAGCTATTTTTATCTATGCACTATCATATTTTCAAAAGCTTTTCATTGAGACCACTAAGTGTTAAACCGTTTTACTATTTAATCGTCTGAGGTATCACTCGCATATTGCTATCTTTAGTAGCAAGAGAGAGAAAGGAGGACTGAGTACCAAGGGGATAGGAGGTCAGAATAGTCACCTAGGAGTCTTATAATTTATATATCAGTAACTGTATGATGTTAGGTAAGAAGCTGACACGTCACGGATGAAACCGGTTTATTTGGATGACATAAATTGATAGATAGATACATATATTAGGGGAAGGATGAGGAGTAATGGATTTCCGCCAGGCGCTGCCTACATCTATATCGTAGATAGATAGACTTTATTTGAATATACTATACTTACAATATTATTGATACTAAGAGCGGCTGTAACGCTTAGCGCTATTTCTTCCAGGCAATCTTAGGATGGTCTGGAATATTGAATCAAACTTCGTGGTAAACGTGTGTGAGACGAATCCTGTAACTTATAGGTAGTTTATGATACATGGAATAATTTTCCTGTCGATCGCTGAGTGTACGCTATCGATACATATACCTATCTATACACCTTTAAATATGAGAGTATTTGGACATTTCCTTGACATTGTCTTGACGTAACGAGAGTTTTTCTTGACTCCATACCACGAGTACGAAGAATCCCACATACCACAATGGGACCCGAACATAAGCGTTTTATCATCATTTGTGTGTAGGATGTCCACTGCTGAACAAAGGCCTCCTTAATCCAACTGATTGGAGATGGTGTGCATCCAACGGGTACACAAGACTCTGACTGACTATGTATATCATCCGACATTTCGTCGGGTTGACATCGACCACATAAATTCATGTCCCATAAATTGAGTATGAGTATGTATGTATGAGTTTCATAAAAACTTAAGCCTCAAATAATGTTCACCTCGACCTCGAAGTGATTTTATACTGTAAATATTTTTTTCGTAAGAGTACATACTTCACGTCTAAACAAAATTACAGCGGCGCCTTGCCAAACAAACTGATATGGAAATTAAATTTTCATCTATGCTGAGGACGGTGTCGGATCTAAAATGAAAATCTCTCATATTAACTTCAGGTACACAGGACCCCTCATTTATTCCACGGGTTCAGGATATTGTTCCTTATTATTGAATGTCATAAATCATAACATGTAAGTCTCTTAGTAGAAATTGAATTGGGGTTTGGGTTGTGTTGTTTTTAATTACGTTATAATGATTTTAATTTTAACGGAAATTTTAGGGTGGGTATATTAGAAAAGGTTACTAAAAGAGGCTTAGTGGAATGGACCTATTGTATTAATGTGCCTCCAGCCTTAGAGTAATGGGTAATATATACGAGTACAATAGGTTTTATGGAAAACATGACAAAATGGAGATGTATAATAACCAGTCGCAAGTGCTTTGCGGAGCCTCATCTCTGTTCAGGTCGTATTTCTTTCTACATTATGATCCGTAAATAAACACCGGCAAGGTGAAGTCAATTTTTTTTTTATCAGGTGGCACACTGTATTAAGAAGGAAACATGTGAAGACATTTTAAGACTTAATGGTGCAACAAAGGGAAGCCTTCTCTCTTGTAAGCCTTCTCTCTTGTCTACTGTGCCTCTCTATCTGTGCAAACAAGATCTGTGTAGGGTAACAGATAACGCTGTGACCGAGTCCAAGTTCTGGGCCTACAAAATTGGAATCGAGGAAGTCATTAATTCAAATACGAAGTTACTTCTCGAAAACTCGCAATACGTATGTTCATGTACTTCATGACATAATTTAAAGCACCATTTTGTAATTTTGAACAAAAATATTTCTCAACATCGCACGATATCCCTAAACTTCCAACTCTTAATATTGACCGTACGATCTAATAGTGAAAACTTAATTAAATTATTAATTTACTTCAGACATAGAATAGTTGCCGGGGTGTGACGGATATGTTGGCTACTATCTCACCTCCGGCAACTAAAGTTCTAAAAACGGCGTGCATTTTATTCGGTTTGAAAGCGATGTAAACTCCTCAACCGGCTTCCACGGGAAGGTACCCGTGGTTGTTTTTCACTCGATAAAAATCTGTCACAAAATATTGCATGTAAAATGAATTGTTACATAATCTTTATAACATCACATAAGTATCATATAAATTAATAAACAACGTCCGACTTATAAAAGAAAGGTAGGTATTAGGTACTTTGTAAAATACAAGTGGATGAAAATTAAATGAAAATGTTAAATGTGTCGGAAACAATGATAAAATTTAATTATTTTCCAATATCACAGGTTTCAAGGCAACTCACAAACGAGAAATACTAAATTAAATTTGAATATTTTGTTACTCCTCTCTTGAGGATCGAAAACTTTGATAACACATTCTGCAAATTTCCCTAATCGATATTATGTAGGGATAATGCACTATAATGATATATGTAACAAGGTTAGTGTAGGATATTAGTGCAGTGTTGGAAGTAAGTGTTCAAAAAATATATCGCGTGAAGTCCCGAAAATTATAAACACTATGATGACGTCGTTTTCTTACGATCGATATTAGGTATTCAAAACATGAAAAAATGGGCACATGTTTACTTCTTCCTACAGTCCCGGGTCTGATGAGGCCGTCAAGCTGAGCGCCACTATTGTAGCACTGTACGTGTTTACAATGGTGACCCTCTTTCATGAGACTTTGCCTTCAGCTAAACATCGGGCGAGGTGAAGTCAAATTGACGAGCATGAATAAAAAAAAACTATTATGGTCACTCACATGACTATTAGTGATATCGGAATATTTAGATATGTCATATTGTTTAGAGATCCATTAATTTAGTAAAACAGTTATCAATGAATAATAGTAAATAAGACTTGGGGTTCCAATAGCTAATGGACCTCATGGTTTCCCGACACTTCTGATACATCCGGACACCATAAGGTTCTTAGAATATAATAATACTTCGACAGTCTAAGTGTAATTTAATCAAAAGTAACATAAATAGCGTTAATAAAATACGCTATCGTAGTTTTGGTTCTTTATAAGAAAATAGGTAAGCTCAAGTAGTAGCCTAAACTTAATTAATAGCTCACTGTACATGAAGGAACAACATACGCCATCAGGAAGACATACATTCCGAAATCTACATATTACAAACAACGCACAGTCAATCCAAAATCTGAGCATCAGGATGAGCTAATAAAACATTACTCCGTACATTCATGTCGCAGACACGGCAGCTGAAATTACAAAACCCGAGGTTTATTTTCTCAATTAAAAGCGCGCAGTTTCTGAAATGCCTTATAAGAAGGGCACGGATCTTATTCAATTTGCTTTTATTGTTTAAAAGAAGACTGCAAACCTTAGGTAACGATCTTAAAGCGGGATGATTCAAGAATAAACTGGATTTTCTATCTGGGAATTAATATAGTGAATGAGACTACCAATTTTCGACGGAATGTACTGTTTTCAGATAGAATGATCTATTTTCAATTTTTACTTTATTTGATTACTTTTAAAATTTATTTTGCATATGTTTGGATTTGTGATAATAGTACTGGAACGTGATTTTTGAAGAAAATGTTTAAACTCAGATTAATATAAGGGAGGATATAACAGTATAGACAGCCTTCTAATATTGAGAGAGAGGACTATGTCCAGAAGTGGACTGCGAGGGGATGATGGATTGATACGCTATAGATTCTTGTTGTTTTTCATAAAAGATGCCTTCTTTTAACAATCTGGAATCATCGCTTAATGTGTTATATTTTACCGTACCTTATAGCGTGAGTTGCAGAAAAATTGCAATACATACTTAGATTTATTGTTTCAAAAATCCAGGATTATTGGGATGATAAATAAACCTGGAAATGAGCGGTTCACTTAACTTGCAACTCAAGCAAATATTTGTACCTAGACGAAGAAAGTGTTTGTAAATAGACAAAAGAAAGAAAAGTCCGCTGAGCTTTATGCTGGAGTCTTTACAGGCCGGGGCCGTGTTTGATCCGGTGTGCATTTGCTAACTAACTTATATTATTGATATTGACGTTTCGTAAGTGCCATTTATTGGTCTATACAGAATAGTTGATCTATGTATATAATTTTGTACCACCCTCCTTCACTAAATAATGCTGCGTACAATTTGTAATCATGGATATGCATGATTACAAATTGTACGCAGCATTATTTAACGCTATTCGGTTTTAAATATCGTATAACAATATTAATGCTAATTATTTTAATAGGTCTTCATCTACTATAATTAATTATGCTATTTAACACCTATTTAAAACTATGTAATATATCAATGCTTCTTTTGATACAATGGATTAGGTCCCAATATTAATTAAATTAATTAAATATTGTTGAATTGCAATAAATTTGAAAATTAATAACTGGGTCAGATAAACACTGCTCAGTTGTTGTTGTTTTTCACGTTATTAAAAATATAGTGAATATATTTTTATAAGTATTTGCTAGAATGTTTCAAATATAATCATTTTCCATAACTACTGCAAAATATTCCAGCGCATTGTTGTACGTCGCTGAATTTATGAGTTTTATAATTGAATTAAAAGGAAATACTATTGAATTAATTTTAGGGAAAACGGGATCATATCGGTACTTTCAGGACCCGAGTAAATCTCTGTTAAACAACAAGCAAGGATTTGATTTCCTCTCAGGGTTAGTAGGTCACATGGCAGTCGCTCTAAGATGAACAGATATGCAATAAATTATGCCGGAACCAAAGAAAACTTCGCTTCCGAAGAAAATTCGTAAAAGAATAGTTAGTTGCGAATTCAAAACCACAGAATCTTAGTTAGGTACCTACCTAAATACCTATTCAATGTTCATATAGTTAATATTTGAAAATTCTTTTCCTCTCGACATAGATAATTTTTTATTAACAAATAAAATAGTTTGATTTACTTAATAATTTTTTATCAAGTAAGTCAAACTATTTTATTAGAAAAACAAAAATTTACATCTGCCAAGAAACTGCTCTGTATTGTAAAGGAAAATTTATGTTCAAATTTATACTTTAGCAAAAATAAACACTTTTTCGTAGCATGATGAAGTGCTTTGAAAATTTTGCTATAGCAGAAAACCTATTTGTAAGCTGTCGGCCATATTGTCCAAGGTTATATTTCAATTATATACAGAAAGGTTAGATTTCTGAGAGATTTGTTAACAATGCGTGTGTTCTAGAGAAGGTATTGCACTAGTAAAATAAGTTATATTTAATTCATGCAACCTCCTCCTTCTGCCCTTATCCATATTTATTTCGGGTCGGTGAAACATGTCATGTATTCTTTTTCATAGTTACAGAAAAGCCTGTCCGACGTCAACACTCCTTGATTCCCATTTATTGCTATCAAGGAGTGTTGACGTCTTATTAGCTATTGCTGATGGTTTAAACCGCCCACCGGTCTAGAACCGCAGCTGTGATCTGTTCGTATAACCAAATGCATAGGTCACTCTCACTTCGCTACATCTCCTACCTTTCCTGTATATTTTCGACCTCATTATTTGACGATCTCCGTGGCGTGGTAGTGATGCGACTGCTATTTGTGTGCATGGATATGAATAATTGCATTGTTCTGGGTATTTCTATGTATAATATCTACGAATTTCCAAAAAAAATCTATGTATGTTTATCCGCATTATAGAACCCATAACAAAAGATAGTTAAGTTTTCAGTGATCTAATGCAAAAAAAAACATCTTTCAGGATCGATGTTACGTATCAAACAATCCCTACTGTCCGGACGATTCAATACATATAAATACATGAAACTTCATAAAATTTTAAGATTACGGAAAATCGAGCATGCATGTACCACTAATATGATTTTTATAATATCATTTAAAAGCAAATTTTGGACGTGTATTTATATTGCCGCACTCTTCTCTGGCTGTCTCTACCTATTGTATTGCATATTTGGCAGAATGCCATACAGCAAGTTCTTGGAAAATCTATATGAATATACAGTGCGTTTGTAGTTTGGTTGATATGAAACGGAAAACTTATATCCAATACTTCTTTACCCATCTTTTTTTCCAAAACTGTTGGTTATTTCGGCTTTCTTGTTCCTATCCGTCCAAAAGTTACCTAGAAAAAATCACAAATAGCGATAACGCCATTGTACATTAGATATACGTAAATGGTTATTATTATGGAAGAATATTTTTTTTTTAATTATTTAAAAATTTGCACACACTAAAAAATAATAATTAAATTATATTTATATCTTTACCTTTATCTTCAGCTAAAATAGTAATGATAATAAATTTTATATATAAAATTCTTGTATCACAATGTTCGTTCCCGTACTCCTCCGAAACGGCTTGCCCGATTCTCATGAAATTTTGTGAGCATATTAAGTAGGTCTGAGAATCGGCCAACATCTACTTTTCGTACACCTTAGTGATAAGGGTGGTTCACCCTTAAAATTTATAAGGCAAAACCTTTGCCGGGTCAACTAGTAACACCTATTCTTCAGTAAACACACAACTCACTAAATCATTCTTATCTTATAAAAAAATCGAAATATTCCTTTAGCTGATGTCCCGAAACACAGCTTTCAAGTTCATTACTTAAAAGGCTTAAATAATGTCAGTCGAAAATGCAAGTGGTAGTTTTGCTGACGTTGCGAGCGCTTAGTGCTGGGGCTTAGTTGTACTCAAGTTGGTTATTGCTCGAGTAAGCGAATTGTTGTTCGTGCTAGTGAGATAATCCTTTCGCATTTGAGACGCGAACTTCAAATTTGTATGATTGAACTCTTTGTTGGTTGTTTTATTTGATGCAAAGTTATTGGTTTCAGGCGAATATTGAAAAGTTGTTCAATTTGTGTAAAATAAAGTGGGATAGATTTTACTTGGTTGAACCTTAAAGGATTGTTAAGTAAATTCTTCTGATGAAATATCTTAGATTGGATTTTGTTAAATACCAAGGTTATTTTTTCTAATAACGGGCTTTGTCTCTTTGCGAATACATCGCCCCGTAAAAATATACACAGTTCAACTTACGTGGAACCTATGCTCTCGAATATGCTCTATAAATTAGCACACTCTAATTCTAAGTCTGCAAATAATACAAAGTCTGGGCTTCAACTGACAAAGGATAACAGCCATGGGCGAGACGTACCTACAACTTATTGGATTCATGTGGAACGTTAAGTCAGGATGTCAAAAAGTAAAGGAGGAAAAAAATGAGAAGGGCCCCTGATAGAGTGACATTCTATTGAGGTAATCACTTTGAAGCGAACCGATTTTCAATTTATAATTACTGAATTAAGTTACGACGGTGGTTATAATAATAACATAACATAACATAAACTCACGCCTGTAGCCCCGATGAGGTAGGCAGAGGTGCTAGCACCCGCATTTTGCCAGTTTATGTTTAGGTCCCAAGGTGGCGAGCCTATTGCCATTAACCGGGCACTTATAAACCTGCGATGAATAAACACATAACTTCGAAAAGCATCGAAAAGTCACTGGTGCGTGCCATGGTAAAACCTGAGATCGAACCCGAGACCTCGTCTCAGCAGTCTATTACCCATTGAGTAACAAAACTCAAATTGCATTAAATTATTTTTGTACTTTACCAAGCGTTTTCGCCAATAGAAATTCACTGTCCGCAAAGACAGACACCGTGCTCCAAGGTCAAAATATCAGATTTATTTTCGTGACCACAATCTCCACGAATACCACGCCTACCGAAGTCATTCTGTCGAACTCGAATCGACTAAAATACACGTCGTCTTCGGGATATTGGTTGCCGGAGGTGAGATAGCAAGTAACAGATTTCCCGCACCCCAGCAGAGCCGTAGTGAGAACCGACTAGTGTGGTAACCACAATGTCCCCGTATAGCCCCTCGGGTATAGGCCGCAGCCTGCTTATTCTAGGGTAACAAGTGGTTCCATCCCAGACCTGCGCTAATGAAGGACGGAGGTCATTCTGTAACCTCTGACGCCCGAGTCACCTCTGTTCATCGCAAGCTATGCAGCGTAGAAACAGTAATCGAATGCATTTACTTTTAAAATTTACGTTTGGCACAGAATGTTCATGCAAAACATCACTAGTTTGCAAACTTATGTATCAGAAATTGGGCCACCTTATAAAGGTCAGCTGAAATCGTAGTCGGACTTGGCACACATTCAAGAATTAGTTCAGATCAACGTTATATATGAGAGTATTTCTGGACCTTTTTGTTTTGACCAGGCAAGCGAGGTTCTTAGCGGCAATTTATGAGTGAATGGATTTCATTATCTCACTATTTGGAATGTTTTACTTAAATAATAATGATTTGGAGTAAATAAAATGTTATATGAACACAGCTAATGAATAGTGAGTATCATTTTTATGCGAAAATCCCTTCGCATATCCCTAGTTATGTCGGCCTCGCCAAAAATTGCACTGTTTATCTTCGGTAGTAGGTAATTGATAGCGTGTCACTATCCAAAATATTGAACGAGAAATCATACCGGACTAAACTTAGTATTTTGTTTCAAACTTTAAGTTAATAAAAAAACTATAAGAGTATAAACAATAATAATAATATATGTCTTTATTGTACACCAAGGAGACGACAACATAATATGGAAAAGCAGTTTATGAGGTACAAACAATTGACGGCCTAATCGCTCTGTGGCAATCTCTTACAGACAACCAAACTTTAAGCTATTGAAGTCCGTCTACTCGTTTATAGAGCACTTGAATTTTACCTAAGAATAAAGGTAACAGTTCATTCTATAAAGTATAACATCGATTTTACCAATAGAACGCACAATCTAAGCCAGAAATCCTAGAAGCTTGTAAGTGTTCACAGGAGTTTGTTATAATATTGTAACGCAGGGGAGCAATAATCAAGGTTGATAAAGATTCAGGCCCCAAGCCGTTGAGCTTAGTTGGGGAAGCGCCGCCGTGGAGAACGTCCAGATCATAAATCATGTCTTGAACATCAAATGATTGCGAGTGATTTTTCAAAAACGCAACACGAGTTTTGTTTTCTAATATTGGTTCTTAAGTATTCTATCCTTGTTATGAATTATAAAACAAAGTAGATATAAAGCAAACATCAAAGATTATACAGTACGATACAATACACTTTCGGTTAAGACGCATAATGATCAATAAATATTGATAAAATAATGCAAAAGGACCAAAACGCGTAATAATAAGCAATAAACAAAATGGCCAATACGCAAATGACAAATCTTCCTATTATGCATATAATTTTTAATATAATAGGATGAATGAAATAATAGAAATGAAGACTTTGTATGGTTGTAGACTATAAATTATAACACTGCTACTTGAGGAAGCGGAGCAGAAATCATATATGTCCAGCAGATCAAATCCGACAGATCCTATACATTATTCGAAAAATTACGGAGAGAGACTCAGGGAACTATAATAGTGTGGGTCATTTGGCGTATAGATCGTTTCGCGTATTCATTGCTATTTTAATGGTAACCTCTGGTTAGTTCGCAGTCGCTTAAAATAAATAAGTTTTTAACCTAAATTTCTCATAAAAATAATATTAGTTCCATTGAATTATGTTCAAATTTTTCACATGATGGCACAAGAAACAGACAGTTTGACAAGCTTGAATTCTCAAAATGAATAATTTGCATTGCGGTTTCTTTGAAACCAGACCATTTTTTGTTCGAGAATCTTGAAGCTATTCATTACACCCACATTTCATTAAAGCGATAATTTGAGTTGAAAAATTAGTTACATTTTGGTTATTTTCATGTTTGTAACTCAACTTGTTCAATTTAAGATAGAGACGCTTAAAATACATAATATATTAAATAATGATAAACTATTATATACTATAAAATTTAAGATAAATAATAAACTTTTCACGATGTGTGGTGACGAAGAGAGAATATATCATCTCTCCATTTCTTCTAAAGGATGTCGTAAGAGGTGATATACGGAAAAATACGCAAACCACATCACTGCGAGAGAAGGAAAACTCGAAATAAAACCTTGCACCAAGCCGTCTGGCCAGCTTGAAAACTCAAAACCTCTCCAAATTTGGAGAGGCCTATGTCTGGACATAGGCCTATGTCTGGACATAGGCCTATGTCTGGACATAGGCCTCTCCAAATTGGCCCCTCCAAATTAATTCTGATGTTTTACCAACAGACTAGAAAAATCTAAGGAATCGAACACAAAACAATTTCAGACAAACTTATGCCCATATCGTGTGAACATCGAAGCAGTAAGAAGATTGAATGCATTTATAAAGATACATCACTTCGAAATTCGAAAATAATAAATCAATAGACAAAAAACATTTATATAGTATAAAAAAAGAATATTTTAAATATCGAACATTAATCATTTGAATCATTTTATAGTCAAAGTAATTTACTCACGATAAGTTGAACCGAAGATTTTAACGAGTTTATTTACGAGGGATACATAGATGAACGACCTTCACAGCTCTTCAACAAAAATACAATATTTTTACGTAAAATACGGTGACAGCAACAAAAAATACGTCACGCACGGCTCTACGCAAGTGGAATTACCGACGTAATATCATAAAAAATGTAGACGTTATCCCGCAAAGCGTCAATAATTGAAGAATTGATGATAGCAATTCCAAGCACATAGGTATAATGTATTCCGTATGCCAGACTCGTGGATGTCGGCAAACTTGACACAGGTAGGCATCGTTACTCATTGTAACCACTACTAAGGGATAATAGTGTTCATGTAAATTGTGTAACGATGTTATGTTCCGATAATATTAAACCTCATACTCAGGTAGTTACTAATTGTATAACTTCTATAAGTTGCTGGGCGTATTCTGGATGTAGATGTCAGAAAGGTTGATGTACATAAATGTAATGATAGGCAATAGGCTCGCCCCCTATTACGTGGGACCGAAAATCGTAGTTGACGCAATGTGGTTGTTTAATACTGCTTACCCCTTCGGAGATTACGGGCATGAGCATTAAGTATGTATGTATGTACATAAATGTTACTTTGTGGTTTTATTTCTAGATTTGTTATACTTTTGCTTTTGATAGTCTACTAATTGCACGAACAGAACAGTGCAAATAAACATATTCATGTATTCATGCATTCATATTTGCACTGAGCGGGAATCGAATCCGCGCGTCCGTTGTAGTAGCCGCATTTACTACAGCGCTGCCGAAGTTGACGTAGTTATTATAAATAGTTCTTAAAAAAAGAAATGAGAAGTGATACATAAAAGCTGTACTAAGTGATCATCACTCTCATATCATTTATCGATAAGGATAGATCTTATAAAAGTTATACATTAGTAGGGGCAATAACTAAATCATGCCTCTTTGTGGAAAGTACGCAGGCTGTACATAGTTCCTCCAACATCCAACTTGTCGACTCACTGCTTACCAATTTGCATAACAGCTAGCCGAGTCTACGAACAACACGCCATGTTTGTTGTTTGTGTGGAAGTACTATAAAAACTAGAGTCATGGTTAATTAAAGATAGTATTAGTATCCTACTAATCCTACTAATTTAGGGAGGGGAATCTAAAAATATAGGTAGGGTAAGGGGTCAAATCTACCATCTCAGGGATTCAAACCTACTTCACCTGCTCGAAGTGCACTGGCCATGTTGATGTCGGTGTTCTAAAATTGACATTTCAATACAAACTATGTTTGTTTAGAAATAAATAAATTGAAAATTGAAAATTGAAAAATTTATTGTACACCAAAAACAAAACAAAGTAGTAAGAGTCATTATTATAATATTTACTGACTGTTGCCAGCAGCTCCGCCCGCCTGGGCTTCTAATCCCGTTCCCGCTGCTTGGACTTTTGATCCCGTTCCCGCTGCTTCATAAAAACCTTCCGTAGAGTTCAAGGAATAAATAAAAAATAATTACTCGAATTGGTCCAACCGTCTTCGAGTTATGCGCTTACCAACATATTTCACGATTCATTTTTATATTTATATAAATAGATGAACACTTAACTCACTCAAAGTGTTGAAGACCTTCAAAATTTTTAACTAACTATTTTTTAACTTACCGTATGAATATTAATGTCGATAGTAAGCGAGATGTTTACGTAGAGACTTAAAAACTTATAACATTTCAGTTTTAGAGTAGTTTCAAAGAAAGTTGAAAAGAAAATGCCTTAAACCATAATAGTTTTGAATAAGTGATAACCCTGCTTGGTCTTTTGCATAGTTTCAGAAATACTCTTAGCCTTCCCACCTCCCACCCTCCCTTTTCCCCTTTACATGGTCGGCAGTGTGATGAGCACACAGTGGCCACCTATGTAGTATAA
This sequence comes from Pelosia muscerda, assembly GCA_963691645.1. Classification (NCBI taxonomy): domain Eukaryota; kingdom Metazoa; phylum Arthropoda; class Insecta; order Lepidoptera; family Erebidae; genus Pelosia; species Pelosia muscerda. The sequence goes on from OY829103.1 coordinate 4,144,557, forward strand.
AAGAAAGGATTTCTGCAACTCAATGAAAACAAAATCAAAATTTGGGTTCAATAACCTCATTTAAAGATGGGTAGGTTCTGTTTCAATATATCATACGGAATAGCATAGCAACGTAATTTGAAGTCTGCTAATATTAATAAAATCCAATATATGTGTATAAATTAACCTTTGAATTAGGTAATTATGAATGTGAATTATGAATATGATGAATTATGAAATTAATTATGAACGTAGAGGACTTTTGGACCAGAAGATGGCCGGCAAAAGATGGATGGAGCGTGTGAAAAAAGATACAGAAAAGTAACTGAGGAAACATCTGATTGGAATGTATGAGGGAAAATGACATGTTGCCGACCCCAAGTAATTGGGACAAAGGCAGGGAGATAATGATGATAGAAATTAATTACATAATTCATACCCGTCGCTTATGTGTTCATGTACCCCTACATCTACACTAATATCATAAAGAGGAAAGATTTATTTTTTCGTTTGTTTGTTTCTAACGAATAGGCTCCGAAACTACTAGACCAATTTAAATAATTCTTTAACTAAACTAAAGCTACAATATCTAGGAGTAACATAGGCTATATCATCACGCAACCATTTAAGTGAGCGGAGCAATAATCATGAATCTCAATAGATCCGGTAGATTTCTTTACATTGGCCCTAATATCGATATCAATTTCCGTTTTCATGACAACGATTGGGTAGAAAGTACTAGAGAGAGACAACACTAAAATGAGTAAATAAGGGAAATTGGAAAGTGGGGAGATTGAGACATTAAAATATTGGGAAAAAATGGAAAGTGTAGAGGTGATAAGTAGTAGAGTGAGGCCATAAGATAATTGAGTAGAGTCGGATAACGCGATAATCGACATCCATGCGGGCAGAGTCGGGGACAAAAGCTAGTCTATTATAAGGAAACTAATAGTGCGGGCAAACTCGGGTAAAGTTGTGTTAAAAATGAATTGTGTCCTAGCCAGGGACCTCGTAAACAACTTGTGAGATAAACTTACTTGTGTATATTAAAAAAATGTCTTTTGTTGAAGAAAAATGATATTTTTCTCTAAATTGATATAGGCCTGTATTCAAAAATGCAAAAATGCTACTCAGGTGAAATTTCAATTTAGGAGGTAAGACACAACCCTATCTCCCTGCCCTATTGAGCAGTGCGACCGGGGAAGTTACCGCGGCTAATAATAACCTTGTGTTGCGTTCATGGCGTAGCCAAAGCTCACTTCCAGAGTCATCATCAAAATTGAAAGGTTTATTATAAGTTCAGAAGTTTGGGTGAGACGCTTTCGGTGTAGCCAACGACTGTAGGCTACTGTTACAGTAACCTGTTGCCACCAAGTGGGTCGCGTGCTTGTCTTGCACAAAGGTGCTATAAAAATATCTAAGGATAGACTGTCTATCCGCATGGAGTTCAATAACTTGTGTTATGATCAGGATTTGAACGCAGGACCTCTCGATCATAAGGCCGATTCCTTAACCACTAAGCTAACGATGCTAGTAACTTAACATACAACCCCAAATGTATACCTACTACATATAATGACTGTTTCATCCATTAACTTTTGACATTAGATTTTGTATGTTGTGTGTGGTTTTCACTTAAAATAGATATTATATATTTTGATTGAAATTCGGCAAAACAAAAAACCTTACATCAAAATATTAAACCATTTCGTATCCAGTTAAAATAACACGAGGCGTAGCTAGTTTCTAACATTAACTCATCAATATTCACCCCATCTGACCATCAAATGGAAAGAATATATCAACGGCCGGCCGTACAAGTTAAAATTGTGCGTAGAATACGGAAACTGTGTATTAAATTATCAAATAAATATATGAAGATGGATATTTCAAAATGAGAGGCAGTACCTATAGTATGGCATACATATCAAAAAGAGTGAATATTCAGGTATTTAAGCTTTTTCTCCATATTTACAGGGTGTTAGGGAAAGGCTCCTGAAACCGAAGACCCCTGGTAGTAATCCTAGTACACTACATACATATTGGATTAAACAACTACGATTTGATACTTTTTTAAATAAATGAAACTATAATTTCATAAAAAAACATCTACTCGCATTATGACGCTATGGTTCTTTCTTTATGAAACTGTCGTTTCATTTAGCTTTACTGATACAGTGGAGAGTATATAATGCAAGATATAATAAAACAATGAAAGTCCAAATTAGTAATTTTTAAAGCCAATATGTCACTACATACATATTGGCATAAAATATGGAGTACTACCATGCGTTTTTAGCTTTAGGAGCGTATCCCTAAGTACCCTATTTATTAATTTAAATTTGCAACAGTAAAATAAACACATAGGCCACTATAATCACTTTCCATCAGGTTAGCCCTGTGCTTATCTGCCGCCCAAATAGTATAAGAAAGACTAAAATAAAAAATGCTATGTTTTTCCCAGAATAGGTTTCTGTGGGTAGCAGGAGATAATTCACACTCACTGAGCCACGAACAGTAGCTAGATTAGCAACAGCAACTAATTAACATTACTAATTATCTTCAAATTAATTAATCTCATTACTTAATAATCACGTCTACGTGCCGGCCTAAATATGCTATCATCACTGCTATAATTGTCATTCATGAACCCTGTTCACCTAGTCCTAATTCACCTAACATAACACTTACTAATTCTCGCCTAATGACGTGCTATACAATGGGTTCGTTTGAATGACGTCTGCCATCGATTATCTTGATATGAATAGTGATTGGATATGGACACAAGGCAGTGATGCATATAATATTAGGGTTCTCAAGACGACTAATGGATCTATTGTGTAATGACTTCATCAAAATATATTGTTCGTATTAAACTTGTGGTTTGAAAGAAAGAAAAGAAAGAAAGATAATTATGTTTTATTACGGATCACACATGCACATTATTATGATGAAAAAATCAAAAGGAACAAAAATAGAACATAAAAACATAATAACAACAAAACAATAATAACAACAATAGAATACACTAATACAATATAGGTATAGCTGTAACGTCTAAAATATACTCGTAGTTGGGATCTAAAGAACGCTGTTTACGATCAGCAATTTTACAGACGCTTGCACGATTTCAGGAGAGCATCCAGCATTGGCTTGCCATGGGCTGATTAACTTATTGATTTTGATTGTGTGCAATTTCACTTTTTTACGACTATCGGATATATTTCCTTGCTTTTATGACGAGTCCGGTAGGAAAGCGTCCACTGCTTTTTTAATTTTTCTCTCATCGAAAGAAAAACTTCATGATCAACAAGACATTTATAGCAGAACTAGAATTGGCCAACGTATTAAGTTGATAGGTAATTTCAGTTATTGGTAAAAATCTGTATAAAAATAAAGTTTTATAGTCAAAAACAATAAATGTAAGTAATAAATGGTACGTTACAAACAATTTTCTTAGGACAAACACGTCTTTTTCTCTAAGTTACGATTCCTGTTGAGATACAAAGTTGGACGGCAAAAGTACTCGGATGAGTCACGTCGTGTACCAACGTGAGTAGCAAAGTAACTACTTCACGAAGTAAGCAAAACTATGAAGGATTAACGATGAACTAAAACAGTTTAAGGATCTTTGAGGATATGTTTTTCAAGGTTATTTTTAGATTTTCCATTATGTAGAGTACAAATCTTTCTAGGGTTTACTGAATAGTAATTTGACAATATGCGGGTGATCAAACAACGCAAATAATGTGACGCGTGTGAAACAAACAAATGGCTATACCTTAGTTATAAGTTAGACTGGTTGGACTTTTGAGGGCTCCAACTTCCCGTATCGACTGCCATAGATGTGTGTATGGCAACCGGGACCGACGGCTTAACTTGCTCTCCGAGGCAAGACCAGACCATTCCAAACAGCCATATTCATGCATACAACTTTTTGCACTGAGCGGGGATCGAACTTCATCTTTTGAGATGACCCTCTTCCCCCAATGATGTTAACCATGGTGTCTCCCCATCTAGCCCCCGAATATGGGGAAACGCACTTTGCTCTGCCGTCGCGACCTGCTTTTGCTAGGGTGACAGGCAGCCCCATTTGTCACCCTCAGGTCCATGCTCATGGAGGACGGAGGTCATTCTGCGATCTTCGCAGTCACCTTCGCACGTCCGAGTCGCCTTCGCGCGTCCGCGTCGCCTCCGCATGTCCGAACAAATATAATCAGAAAAATTGTCATAGAACTAATTTCAATGTTTCTAGAGTAAGGTTCAGCTCAATCGGAAGTCATATAAAAGACAGCAAAGCACCTAGTTCCTTTCTGTTTATTACGTGTTTCCTTCCATTAAGAACAATTTTTCCTGCAACTTGTCTTCTTTACACCAAAAATTATCTATTTTTTATTGTATTTATCGTCATTTTTGTTCATCCGAAGGTTGCCTGTAAGTAATTGCTTTAAGCGATAAGGGCGTACTTTGTATAAATGTATTTATAATAATATATGTATATATAATATTCATTTTAATATTACATAGAGATAGAATACATACATACATAGAATACGAGTAAAGAACAGAACTAACATGAAAAAAAACTACAGAAACAGATACCTACTAGATTTAGACGATTTCCGTGTATAAATTTTATCAAACCACAAATATTCTTCTGAATTGCACGCTAAAATCAAGTAGTGTAACCTTTCTACTTATTCATATAGACCTTCAATTCCCTAAAATCAACAGGAATATTTGACTTCGCATCAACGGGAATTCATTTATTGCACGTGCAAATAGGCTCAATGGCGGTTCGTCTTCATTTCATATCCTTTCGTTAAACAGGATCTCTATCAACATTAGCATCACGTTTCCAATAACTCGACACTATGTGTTATTCGCTTCATAAATTCTAGGGGCCGTGAGTAATAGACTCGCTTGTGTCAGGCTCGTCGACAGCATACATTATGTGGGCTTGCCGTGATACACTCTGTGACAGAATACATAACTGTACAATGGAAACACCAAGACATAGTTACGATCACATAAACTCTTAACACCTAGCTATAAAGATGAAATTAGAATAATCAATCATCTTTGAAATGTTGTCTGTTTCAGTAACATGAATGGTACTTAGTGACGTCATAAATATAACGCCTAGTTGTAGATATAGATAGCAGGCGACGTAATTTACGAGTTGTAATATTAAATAAGTTTGTGTAATAGTCAAAATGGAAAGGTCTTTGAATAAGTTTAGTTATTATTAATCTCATTAGTTGTTTCACTGCTCGCTGCGTCTGTTTTAGCTAAGCGATAACAGTTTTCAGATAAAGTTTTTACGATTCTATCTATAAAATGTTTAATAAAATTTAATTTCTCATTAAAAAATAACCAATATTCTTATTCATTCAGACGAATGGGAGAGTTCCTGATAGACTCTATTATGTTATTTATTGCCAGCACAAATAAGCTGATCATGGTAATACCACCTTATAACTTATTTACATCATATTACGGGGAAATGGAACCATGACAATGACTGCAGCTGAAAAACAATTGAAATGTCGGGATCAGTGTACTCGTAAATAACACCAAATAAGTACCTAACGATAGAATCCAATTTTTTTTATTTAACTTGTTCTACGACGGGATTCGAACCCGCGATCTTTTCCTTACAGGGGGAACGCTCTGACCACTAAGTTACAAAGCCTCGTCTGAATCATTCGAAATTTTCCTATAGTTGATCGATGGTTGATCTTAAGGCGATGGCGATGGTGGGAATATTTTTTTCGACTTTATTAATCAAAGTAGCCTTTATTTTACTGTGGCCAAACATGTGCTTAAGAATGTTAATATTCTTATTTTTTGAACCATCTATAGAAAACAACAACTACCAATTAATCCCAACCTCTCCTTTCCTACACGTCACATGTCACCCACATACGGTGCAGAATATTCCATTAAAAACCAAGCGGTTCGGTGAGTCTTTGCTCTGCCGCTCCATTAAGTCTTGGAATTTATTACCAGCCCACGTGTACCAGTCTCATGTTCTTTAAGCTGGGAGTAAATAAGCATTGAAGAGGCCGTCAAGCTGAGCTCCCACCATAGTAACTCTATACGTGTTTTTAATGGTGACACTCTTTCCTGAGACTTTGCCTTCAGCTTACCAACCGATATAGCGAATTCAAATTGACGTACCCTTAAAAGAAGATACACTGTGAAAATAAACGACCAAGGATGTATAGCTACACTTACTTAGAACATAAATCGTTGTATACGACAGAGCTTTTAATAGTGACACCATGTCGAAAATTTTGATAACGTAGCCCCGTCAACGGCACAAAGCCACCGCACTGTGCTCTGGTTATGATTTAAAACTACCTCCCGTGAAGACTGTTCCCATTCCTCTATTTGGAAAGAAATTCATGAAAAACTGTGTATGTTTGTCATATAGTAGAACTGCTATTCTACAAATAAGTTCTAAGAATAAAACCAATGATACAATTGAATTTCCAAAAAGGTTTCCTGTAATATAATATCATGCTTGTTATCATAATAACTAAATTGGCTTGGTAGACCCTAATTCTAAGAATATTAAACATTATGGTTTCAATATAATGTTATTAATATGGTAGGTATAATCCCTCTCAGAAGAGACTTTAGATATTCTAAGATACCGTTTCTTATCTATGAAGCATCTCGTAAATTTATAATATATATTTAGCTACACATAGAATCAGTCGTACCACGGTAGTGGGTGCTCGCAACTCTGCCTACCCCTTCGGGGATATAGGTGTGAGTTTATGTAAAATCATGAAAACAACAATTATATGTGGGTATTCTAGGACGGACACAGACGCCGTAAATGTGTTCTTTTAGAATTTTTGTCTGTTTAACTGACAAAACAAACTTACTACTTGCTTGCTTTACTACTTGCCTTAGACTTGACCAATTCATTGGTCAAGTCTAAGGCAAGAGGGTCAACATTACAGACACCCTATAATGTTACAATGGTGGCACTCAGTTTGATGGTCTCATCAGATGCTTTTTTGAGCCCCGATCAAAGGAACCCGGTCTGCAGGCAGAAGGAAGGAGTATAAATCTAAAAAAAAGTGAGGACAGATGAATATCTGAATGTTTATTATGTGGCTGAAGTCATAAGCAGTTACGCATATTTATTTTATTTCATTGTAAAGATTGTTGGCTTTCTTAGTGGGCATATCTTTAAGTATTATCTTTAATTATGAGTTCAACTGTACAATAATCACAATCCCGGTAGGAATTTTAGTTCTAAGAAATTCGACGGCCAAGAATAATCGGACAAGTAACTGATATTTCAAGATATTTCCACATTCTTTATGTCAAGCAACTCGTCAAATTGTTCGCCGCTTAGATGGACAAGAAGTGTCATGTGTCCATGTGCATTTCGTTACTTCGTAAAAAATGTAAAAGACTTTTAATTAAAAATTCATATCCAGAAAAAAAGAATCTGAAGCAGATTATGAAAAAAAAACAAACGAATTTTGCAAAAATGCAGAAGTCCGTTTACTCTTCGCATGCTATGATATTGTTAGAAATATTGGGACTACAGTACATTTTTCAATTCTTTCTTTTCTAGCCCGCTGATTGGATGCAAGTATTCACCGGATTTGGGAATCCTATTTTGGTTCTATTTCTGTCAGAGTGCTATCTGATATTACTACCTAATGTTACGTAAACAAACTCAGTTACAGAATAAAAACAATATTTATAACCTAGTACACAAAATAAAGACGCCAAGAAGAAATAATAACCACAAATCAGAAAAGCTCACTGAGAGCAATACAACGGTCATATTACACAATAAATTGAGTAACTTAATACTCAACAGAAGTATTCGAAGCGTTCGTTCAAAATGATTCATTTAATAAACCTAACACGCCCTGACGGCCCTTAATAAATTCTAACAGAAATCCTCCACAAAGATGTTTTCCTTAAATATAATCAACAATGTTGAACAAATGTCCGCCAGCACAATGCCCGAATTATTAAGGCCGACTATTACAATTTCCTTAGATGATGCTATTAATTTGATAGGTGTATATTATTTGGTGTTATTCTTCTATTTATAATGGTATTGTTGGTAAACTGTCGTCAAAGGTATGATTCAGACCGGCCGACTCACTTGGGACGGGTCAGACGGAATTTTATAATGCGGCAAAGGAAATTGAAATGTGTGAACTGGTATTAAAGTTGATATTGCTGATATATTTATATTCGGTGATGGTTGAACGACTTCCTGTAGACAGATAGCCGGTTATTTTATTCCCGGTATAAAAATATGTTATTCTAGTATCCCATTTCTTATTTTCATATTCTTAGCAGGCCACGGCGATGGCGCAAAATGCCACCCCATACCCAGGGGCTAGATGGGGACACCATGGTCCCCACATTGAGGGAAGAGGGTCATCTCAACAGAGATGTCCCCGGGTCTGCCGGGGTGCGAGAGATATGTCTTGTATAATCTCACCTCAAGGACCCATGGAAGGCGTGCGTTTTGGTCGATTCGAGTCCGACATAATCACCTCCATCGGTTTTGGTGGAGGTGGTATCCGTGGGGATTTTGCGCACGATAAAAAAAAAATTATCCCATTTCTGAAGTGAAATGTTATCTTGGTACGTTCACACATTCGTCTATTCATCAAACCTTTATATAATTATACAACGTTAATTAAATAGGCTAAAATATTATATTGTTTTTTTCTTTATGCAGACGGCAATATGCTATCATACCCATGCTTGAATTATATATGGTTTATTGCGAGGCGTATGTTTGCGTTAGTACATTGCTATTCTTGATTAAAAGGCAGCCCTACTATCGACCTACATACATAAATAAATGTAGGTCGAACAGTGGGTAAATGAGATTAAGTGAGTATGAAACAACTAACACAGACGAACACGCAAAAGATTTGATTGTGTACTTTTTGTAGACAGGGTGTTCGAGAAATGTTCCTGAAGCGAGGTACATGGTAGTAGATAGATAGATATTATTTATCGCTCGAAATATAGTGTGTTACAAAGGTACCCTAATGTTAAATTATTTCGACAGGGTTTTACAGATTCTCTACATGCAATTTGCTTTGAAGTGCCAAACGTTTGAGAGGTTACAGGGGTAGCGACGGATTTGAAAAAGGGATTGGAATTCAATATAATACAAATAAAAATAAAATTAAATCGTACTTCGGGTACATTAAAAATTGACATACAACAAAAGTACGATTTGATATTTTTTTAAACTGTTTATTTAATATTATTCACTCTTTATCGTCACATCTTTATCACCACGTTCGCCATCAACTTTCCTTTATCACTAAAATTTACGATAAGTAAATATTACCTATATAATGAAAAAAGTAAATTTTATAAATCAGTTTAGTTTTCATTGTCCTCATAAAGTGGTTTAGGCCATTTGTTCTACATCGATGTCAGTAACACTTCTCTACCTTGTATACTATGATACGCTAGAAATATCTTATAATATAAATGAAAACTTATAAAATATAAAAGAAAAAAATCAATATGTATCTCAGTAATAAAGCAACACTTATGAAAGTGAAATAGATTTAAGAGGCTCATTATTGTCATGTGCTTAAAGCCTTCTTGAAAGCAACACGACACTAAAACACCACTCTTTCCAATTGACAAGTTACAATGTTATGTGTGCAGTGTGGAAGAGTACAAAATGCTGAAACTAACGTATCATTAGAAACAGGCTCTCGAGCATTGAAACAAGGTTTTGACCTTCAATGAGATGGTATTAGGACTCTTAGGATAGTATTATGTTTATTTAGGTATTAACGCTAAACATTATGACACATTCATACATCAAATTAAAAATAAACATATTAACATAACACAAACTCACGCCTATATCCCCGAAGCGATAGGCAGAGGTGCTAGCACCCACATTTTGCCAGTTTATGTTTAGGTCCCAATGTAAAAGGTGGCGAGTCTATTGCCATTAACTGGGCACTTACAATAAAAAATAAGAATATAATATTCAAAGAATGAAAATAGAATAATTACAAATAGCTATTCTTGATATTGTAAATTATTTATTTTGTAAATTGTTGACATTGAAATTTATTTATTTACATTTCACTTATTGATATTGTTATTTTTGATTTTGAAACTTTATATCTATATTTTAGTGATTCGACAAATTAATGTTAAACGTATGTTATATTTATGTTCATAACTATTATTGTGTAGGTAAAAGGAAAATATGATTTACAATGATTGATTAATAAAGAATTACGAAATCCCGCATCTAATGATATTTGGAGCGGGATTTGGAGCCCTCATAAATCCAACTAGAGAACTTCGATGTTTCAATTCAGCTGCACAGATCAGAAAGCTATCATTAACAAAGCCCATGGAACTACTGAGAAAAAAAACTTTTCACTAGTTCCATGGAACAACTACGGCGGAACTAGTGAGACCAGTTCGATTAAATTTTGTTTCATTTGTTCCATTATCAAAGTCCATGTAACTACTGAGAAAAAAAATTCTCACTATTTCCATGAAAATAATTGTTGGTGGAACTAGTGAGAATGATCCGCCTCAACTGAGTTGAGAAAGCTTCACTAAATGATTCTTCTGCTGTCGAATCGAAGGCATTTTTGAGTTGCCAAATGATGATGACCTGAAACCAATAATGTTAATCAAAATACACTAAACTTGTTCAAACTACACAAAGTTAATTACTATGTAAAAAAACCTGTTGTTATTTTTTTAGTCAAGAGGAAACACAGATTAAAAGAACCACTGTGGTAAGACGATTTTTTTTTTACATATAAGAAAAGGTATTTCATGATCTTACCTTATTATCCGTAGAGGCTGCTTCACGATCTTGTAATCGTCTGGTAAGATGCCCATGGGACAAATTAATGAGACTTGTCAGCCAAAGATTACACAGCCAATTAAAGACGGAAATTTCTGCTGTATGGCGGACTTCGCCATCTTGCCACAAGACATTTCTCCAACCATATCTTATTTGAAACGCTCTTCAGAGTCAGTATTATCCAAGCTTTTACTTTTTCATTAGCTGGCAAGTTAATAGACTTTAATTGAAAAGTAAATTTACATTATTAAATTAAAATTTGTTTCTTTATGATCGTAACTCGTTTAGCTCGATGTTACAATGAAGGATTCGTTTAGTTTGTTGTTAATTTTCATAACTTTCAAAGAGCTGGCTGATGACTTTGAAATACTTTTTACAAGGCCGTATTAAAATACTTTTATTGCTGTCTCTTATCTTTTACATCGATACGACAGAGAAACGATGCTTTGATGAACTTACTTTTAACAGCCTAAATTGTTCGTAATTTAAAATAACTTTAACGAATTAGTTGCTACTAAAACTAATATTTTAAGCATTTTCGAATCTCAATTTAACTATATAAATATTTGACTATGTGACTTACTTACTTGTATTAGAGCTTGTTTTTTTATACTTGTATGTTCAATTGATGGTCATCGGCCACCTCTTTGTTGATCAAGTTACCAGATTTCTTTATAAAAGAATCAAATACTTTGATTTTACCAGTTTCTGTCCAATAAATTATGATTTTTGAATGAAAATAAAATCCTTAAATAAGTTGGTATTTATTACAATAATTATATATGTAATGTTAAAGTAATCATTAAATATAATATACTAAAAATATTATTTCCCTCAATAACTATCTAATATAAATTGTTCCTACAGTGACGAAAATAGTAACAGATTAGTTGACATTAATTTCCAGTCTGTTGTGCTAACCGACTCATACACTTTCGAGTAATCTGAATTGACGATTTACTAACGGCCATTTCCTTGATCATTTTTGACACTCTATCATGATAAGCAGAATATTATTAGACACTAACTGATGCCCGCGGCTCCGCCTATGTTCTGTAAAACTGCGACTTTACGAAACACATGTGCAAAAAGTATCGCGACAGTGTACCTACATTTCAACACTTCATAAACTAAAGTAAAGAAATAGTGGTAACAATTTTACTGAGAAAGCTCTTGAAAATATAGCTCCAGGCTGTTATAGCTATTTTCAATTCGTAGAATCTGAGAGCAAATGTTTCTATGCATTGAAGGGGGGGTATGCAGTATATAATATACTTATACTAACATTAAATTGATTGGTGCTATTTGCAATCTCGTTTCATTGTAATTTTGTGCTATGGTCGTTTGTTGCAGAGTTGTTTCCAAATTATTACTATGCACTAATTTGAAAGTGATTTTCCGTCTCCAATAATAAGATATAATACCTGATTTCATGTTTATATTCTAGCACTATCTAGGCCACCCTAGTTAAACACGGGTTCCCAATCTAAAAATGCAACAAAAACACATACCAGCCAACACAAATGAGCCATTTAGTTCGGGTAGAGGTGTACCTGCTATCTTTTAGAAATTCCTGTTATCCTCATACCATTAATTCAACATAGGTGATCATTACAGTTTAGACTACATTTAGCTTTTTCTGCATAACATGTTTTGTTATCAAATCTCTTTGATGACAGTCATCACTATCACTACATATTATAAAACAAAGTCGCATTCTCTGTCCCTATGTCCCTTTGTATGCTTAAATCTTTAAAACTACGCAACGGATTTTATGCATTTTTTATAATAGATACAGTGATTAAAGAGGAAGGTTTATACGTAGGTATATTATTATAACATTATGCTACAACCAACTGGTTCGGATCAGAAGTGAAAAATGTGGCAAAAACGGGTTGACGCAGACGAAGTTGCGCGGGTCAGCTAGTGATAAATAAATTGTGACATTTTTCAATAATGTGACATTGCTTACGTATTCTTAGTCTATGTTGCTATTGCAGTGGAATTACCGGACTTCACCGAACTAGTGAGACAGAGCCAATTTTGCGCTGGGCGGGAATCTAACTTGCATTCTCTGCGTACTAGCCGCATTCAGTACCGCCACGATACAGAGGTCGTCGTAAACTACTATTAAGGATAAACAACATTTGGGAGTGCATAAATAACAAAACAGAACCATAAATAACATTAGTGCTTTTCCGAATAAACAATTTCCGAATAGATAGCAACCTCAATCGCTATTCGAGGCATGTAAGGGGTGGATAAAAACGGTGAATGTCAACACGGGACAGAGGCTCTGTAATTAGATTTCACCGCTGTGTCGGAGCGGATAAAACTGATAAAACTAGCACGTACACCGGATATGTGGATATATATTTAGTTTTGTAGTGGAAAATGGAGATGTAATAAAAATGCATTCACTGTATCTCACATATTGTAGTCAATCAATCAATTAGTCTGTTGCAGTCATAGACAATCATATAGGTATATAGGCCCAGTGTGACTTTTAATCATGCGAGGGTTTTGGTCTGATTCTGACCAAACAGGTTGGCAAAAGAATACGTCTCGAATTCTTCATAGAACATGGGAGGGGGGGGGGGGGGGGGAAGAATTTCAGTTGACCGTGTGGTTTTGGTCAGTTTGAGTCCGACATAAACACCCTCACTGACTTTGGCGGGGGGTTATTCGTAGGAATTTCCGCGCAAGGAAAAATTAGAAAGGGTGCATCACGTGAATCTAGCTACACAATTTTAGTAGCGTATGGTACAAGGTAGACTAGCAGACACTCGCTAACATAGGCTATTACTTTTTCCAAGGTCTGATCTTGAATTATGATTTTCTTAATGTGTTGTTAACCTTATCCTTCTTATAGTTGCGGCAAGCTATGATGGCTGTTTTGCCACGACTGGATTTTCATTTTTTTTTTGGTGTGTGAAGTTTATTTCCTTCTGTGCCAATCTCGCCGTATGTTTCTTTCGTTGTTCATCTGACAGTTCGTTGTTCTCTATTAAATGCACTAAAAAAGGGATGACGAGCAAAACCAGTCGTGTCAAAACGGTATTAATAGCGTGTCGCTACTATAGTGAAGGTTCCCCACTGATGGCACAAAAATTCTCGCCAGTGAGGTTCTGGCTACCCTACACATCACCGGAAACACTTATGACAATACATATAGGGTTATTATTAGCCGCGGTTTTCTATAACGCAAAAGTACTTCCCCAATCGGACTACTCAATTGGGACGGAAGATATTGTTGCAGCCTACCTCCGTTAACACCATTGCTCTTACCTAAACAGTTCATGTTATAATTTACTATTTGCACGTGGAGATACTTGTGTACTTGGATATGTATGCACAGTAAAACGGGGCGAATAGGGATCCTAGGGTGAATAGGGATAAATATTTTAAATATTTTCTTTTCTTAGATTTCAAATAAGGCTGCTATCAGATATTTTGATCATTCTGTTATTACAATGAAGTCAAAAGTCTCGCTTGAAAGAAGAACTACAGAATTTAGCTGACCTTTTATCCCTATTCAGTACTGGATCCCTATTCACCCCTAAGGTTTCATTCCGAAGAATACATTAGCATAAATATTAGGAACAAGATAAAACTTGTATCGTACGAAAAAAGCACTCTCATCATAACATAGCATTATACTTTAGACGCAGAAGTCACTAACCTCTAAATATTAAAGGAGTGTGTACACTAGGTGCGATGTTTCTCATTTTATATTCATTACCTAAAATTATAAAACCTTACAAGAGTAAGCGGTACTTACGTCGTAAAAGCTCCCAAACATTTTGTATAAATTGGCAACGTCAAATGTAACCCACTATTTTCGTTTTTACAACAGTACTAAAGTGCCGCTGTGACGTGAGAATGAGTTGTGATACGCATTTTGTTTTGTATTACAAAAATATTTTTGTATTTTAAGATGTATTTCAAGTATTTGGTTACTACATAATACAGGAAGAAAATTCAAATTTAGGCGTCTTGTGTGATACATTTATGTTTTCTTCTTTTATATATTAAATGAACTGGGAACCACTACCTCTTAAAAGTTCTTCTTCTTCAGCTGTTGAATAGATGGAATTTTGGAATTGCCATCGTTGTGTAGTAATTTGTTTCACGGCAGCGCCGGTACTCACGGAAAGGTAATAATAATAAGTGAACAGAATTATATATTAAGGTAAAACATTATGTAATTGCCGAAATTTTCTTACAGATTCATGAATTTGCTATTCCTGTAATTTATTAGCTATTTACATTATATATATTTTGTTTGTAAGTCGATTTTAAGATTTCACAACTCTGTACTAAATTTTGTTTTATGGGTCGCTTGATAAATTAAATTCGATCTTCCTAAATGCCATACCTACATTTTGATGATAAATTTCATATTGCTTTAAGCAGCTGTCACTTTTCAAAAATATACAAAGTTGCTGTTGTTGAAATAAAAACTTAGATTAAAATAAATAAGAACTTATATTAGAGAAAATAATTAGATTTTTTTTTCAAAAGGTCCAGGACTTTTTACGTATATACATACATATTTAGGCATTAGTTAACAAAACAAATATTTTTGTATTTAAGTCCACATTAGATACAACTGAATACCTTGTCAATATTTTCGCGATATCTTGACAACATTCATCAACGATACGTCGCAAACATCAAATACAGGTAACAACAAAACAAACAAAAGTCGAACCGGACGAAATTACGACTTTACAAACGAAGCCTTCCTTTTACGATACCTATATACATGCCAAAACAGTCGTTCGATCACCACTGACAAACAAGATTACACTTGATTTATACCGACGACTTATTCTGATAACAGCTTTCAGCTTTTGATGTAAACAACGGAATTGTTCCGGTTCCCCTACCACGAAATTTTGTGATATTTCAATATGAAACATTCAGGAATTATGAAAATAACTTCCTTATTCTCTGAGCCTATTCCCAACTTAACTTGACTTAACTTGTAGTTGGGGTTGATTCTTTAGTCTTACTAAGATGCGACTGAACTTAGATATTTTGCCGTGAAGTCTATTTATGATGTCTATTATAAATACACATAATCATCCTATTTACGGTAACTGGCTTATATACTAGTTCTCACTCTACCTACCTAACTCTGCACTTAATATTGCTCGCTACAGACGACATTTTGTGAAGTATTTGTTGCTTTCATTGTGTTCAATTTTAAGTAGTTATTGTAAGTATAGGAATGTGCATACTTTCACGTAATCACACAAAGATAAACCCGTACGGGTTTAACGGGTGTAGTATAAATTACGTAATATTGTTTTCCTGTAAGTATAACAAATAAAAAAAGTCTCTCAGATTTTAATGTTACCTGCACTAGAAACTATTGATAAAGAAAAAATTACTATAGGGGTATTGATTGCAGTTATTTTTACTACAGGATAGGTACTGTAGTAAACTTTCGTGACGTTGTTAGAACTTATAGTAGGATCTCTAGACGTAAAGAGGTCAGCGAAGTGATTCGTCAGTACTGTTTTGACAGATGCGTCGGATACTTTCCGAAGGACTAGACCATAGAAAGTTTTGTCCAGTTAAATATAATGATATTATCCTATTAATTTGAAGCGTTCGAGTAGTTCAAAACTACCATTCTTGGTGTTAGAACGTTTCTATAGGGTAGGCAGCACGGCTGTGATGTCCTTGGTGTTGTAAACGTCTATAGGCTACGGTAATCACTATCCATCATATCAGGGACCGTGTGCTTATCTGCCATCTGCTATGTAAAGCCGGGTCCAGACGAGTGTAACGTGTAATGTAATATTACACGTAATTTAGCGTCAATAGTGTGGACGGCACACGAACTCAAAGCGAATTGTTTGCCGCGAATCTATTTCAGAGCTGTTTCCACTCACTTGCTGCGAACATGCCGAATAGGTAAGTCGTTATAGCTGGTGCTACTTTTATTTATATGTATTTGCTAACTGAAAACTGGAAACGTTTGAAGCGTCGATGGTGGAAAACTAAATTGTATAAAAGTTTTCTACGTCTCTTCCCAATGAGTGAGCAATATCACTCCAAGCATCGTATTTAACAATTTTTTTTAAAGAAATTCGGATTTTTTGGATCCCAAATAGCAGAATTTTCTTGATACAAACTAATAAGTTCAAGCGATTGTTCGTCACTCCACATTATGAACGTCCACACGACACAACCGTCACGAACGCCGTCCAAACGAGCACTGCGAGCGCCTTTGTGTTCGCACAAAAAACCGACAGCCGATGGATCAGCGCGAGCGCCGGCGCGAGCGTTACATGTAATGCTCGTAGAGCCGTCCACACACAGGATTCGCGTTACATTACTCGATTGATTACATTACACGTTACACTCGTCTGGACCCGGCTTAAGTGGTATAAAAAATTGTGGTAAAAAAAACAAAACGAGTTTTATACCTAATTAAATCTAGAAACCAAAAAGTACCTGCCGTGTAGTAACTGATACTTAAGTAGTAGATAAAGACTATTTTCAGAATAAGTGTCGGTTCCTAATGAAGTAGAAAATGACCACCCTATCTCTTTCCCTGTGGGTGTCGTAAAAAGTAATTATTCTCGATTCGACAGTAAACATAGGTATCGCCTATGACAAAATGCCCGCCTAACAGACTTGCCCCCTATCACGTAGAGCCGAAAATCATAGTTGGCAAAATCCGGGTGTTCCTCTTATTTACAGGGGTTTACACTCTTGAGTATACCTACATACCTATTTATATTTGTAATTAAAAATTATCACACTATTATAAAGAATATGAAGCCGTTCATTAATAAATAGTCTAGCGTGATCATAACTGTCACTCTTACAAGAGAAAATATTTTTATTTAATGTGTATCTTGGCTTTCTAAATAAATAAGTCGCGTTTCCTTCCTTGACTCGGCTATTAACTTTTGTTGTTCTATAAAGACCAAAATGTGTAAGTAATGCAAAAAACCCTAAAAAAAAGTTAAAAATGTCTTTGACTCCCACGGTATTTAAAACAATTTCTCAATTTACTTTCTTAAATATATATACATTTTCATCCTTGACAATATAAATTAGTTTTGGGCGACTGAACAGATTTATAATTGTCCTTGATAATTATTCATTTCTCTTTTCCTTAATGCATTGTGCGGGAAATGGCGAATAATTAGCGACCACTTTTTCCGTTTTAATTGCTCACGCGAAATTACCTGACGTTCGTGTTAATTAAGAATTAGCTGAGTTCTAACGTATTATTGCAGGAATGCTAGCTGTCATTTTGGATATAAATTAATCAGATCATCCTGTGTAATAATAAGCATTAATTTCAGAAAAGTGAATCACATAAAATAGAAATGAAATTGAACAAATACTTAAATAAAATATAATATAATTATACCATTCATGTGCGCTGTTTTTATAGTTACAAGGAGAATCTGTATTCATTATTTCTGTAGGAAGCTTTTGTATATGCTGTGCACTCGTCGTAATGCAATGCTGTTCTCCAGTTCGATATTGAGCTCATCCAATTTAACATCTTCTAATATTTCTGATGCTCTAGAACACCAAACCAAATTATTACTGGGCTAACATATGGGATATTATAAGTCTTATGCCTAGTTTTGGTAGCATATACGTATTGTTTTGGTCTGCTGGTAAACAAGGTTATAAACGCTTATAGGAATTCAAAATTTTAGAGATAGTATTGGTGTGGTAACGGAGAAATAATATTCACTGCCCCATCTCATCCGAAGAGGGTCGTAAGAGACGACTAACGGAAAACCCAAACGGTATCACTGTAAGAAAAGGAAAAAAGACAAGCATTGAATCAGTTGACCAAAGCCTTCCAACATTGAGAGAGGTCTAAGTCCAGTGAACAACGATAGACTAATTGATTGATTGAAAGTTGTTATCCCATTACCATTCCAAAGATATTTATTCATTTAATTTATTCTATTTTCTTTGAAAAAAAAAGGGCTTCACGACTAAATTGATAACCGAATAGATGTCTTACAACCATTTATGAGGTTTCGCATATGCATATACGAAAAGCTAGCCTGTTTATTTAAAGATATATGTATATCACCAATCGGATATCGAATAACACAATTTGTCCCACATTCTACCACTATAGAATTAGAGGTTATATACCTAGATATGTCTATCTGGTACCGTAAGCAACAAATTCAATAAATTGAGGCCAAATAATATTAACTTGTAAGTTGGTATTATGAAGCTATTGGATTTTAGCAGTAATTGTATTACATGCGTCCTCGTCTATGGTATTATTATTATGTTGCCTATTTATAACAATAAGGGTTCCATCTTATAACAAAGTTAAGGAAGTAATTTTTTTTTTAAATGCCCTTGTAAGGCACTTTTTAATAGTTTCCATGCAAAGCTGGCCCGAACCACCAGTTAAAGCCGTGCAGTTTTGGTCGGTACGGGTGTGATATAACCATCCTCACTGCACTGAATTACCACACAGGTAAAAAAGGCATATATGCTCAATCTGTCATTCCAAAAACCTTTCGTTTTCACTCATGACTATGCCACTGGTGGAAACATCTCTGAGCCTTTTATCCAGTGGGCTTCTCACTTTAATTGCACTTAAAGTATTTCTGCTAACTATTTACTTCCATTCTGCTGCTCTGGTAATACTAGAACTAATGGCTATGATATATAACGCGCATGTAGGTTAGATATGTAGCATACGTTCCACGTATTCTTAAGTATTTTAGCAAACGCTTCCATCTCTAAGTCCCTTGAGAATATCCCGTTCGAAACACCGGACATGGTACGGTAATTGAGTTGGACCCTCAAACTGGTCTCTGACCCAACCCTGATGGAATTTGGTTCACCATTCGCGATAATTAAGATAAAAAAAAAGATAACAAATAATGCATGTATCAGGACAAAGTGCTACCAAAGTAAATATGAGACTTCACTTACTAGCTTGCAGCTTTTAAACAATGGGTAGGTATATTGATTTCAGAATGCGGTAAAGTTTATCCAAATAAATTATATTTAGTGTATGTAGATTTTCTCAGACCAACGTAATATATACAACTTACAAATATTTCCACTGAGGTGGGAATTTAACCGTCCACCTCTGACGTGGTAGTTCGCTCTAATAATGTTCATCGTAATAGGTGAAGAAGGGAATATGAATATAAAGGAATACAAGGAAATGTAGAAACAGTCTATAAATACTATTGCAACATAAATATTGTAGATTGTGTAATCTGTGTAATTCATTTGAAAAATCAACGATAAGTGCTGTCTTCTACCTGAAACTTTGTCTCAGAAATGTTCCTTTGAAGGTATAAATTAGATCCTTTATCAGTTTGCGGGTAACTTTAGTAAATAAAGGCTTATTTTATGATAACAGGGTACGTAAATTGAAATTATTATTATATTTTGCAGGACCTCGTGATTGCTGTGTTGGTTACTATGGAGCAGGATTCTCGGAAAAGTTGAGAGGGTGAAAACATATATCTACTATAGAAAAAACAGCTACGAAAATAGGGGCTGTCAAGAAATTTACATGCGTGATAATATACTCTAGACTAAAAGTTAGATCAAAATTTAAAAGAACTTGTCCGACTTTGCGCTATAGAAGTAAGTTTATTCAATATCCTAGCATCAACCGCTAAGCATGTGGTAATAAACTACACACAAAGCTAGAGTTTGCAAAGTGAAGTAGTAAGTGCCTAAACTCAGACCACAGACAACAAGGTGCTAGCCTTGTAGCCGACCGAGAGTAACGCGAAGATGGTGATGATGACAGAGGACCCTGAGCAAGCTTATAAGCTATACAAATTGCAAAGGCTATTATGGAATTCGCAATTATCAGTGCCTACACACATTTGTGTACCTAAATATGAATATTTGCATTCTTCGCTTCATATTTGTATTTACACAAAGAATGTGTGCAAGAATATTTGTCCGCATTCTAGAACAATTTGTAGTTAGACTATGATTACCATGGGTTTTGGTGGTGTTGTGTAGATTGGCTTAGAAAAAAAACTCTAAACCTTAGACGAAATATATTACATTATAATAAACATGGTTCGTAATTTCTAAAACAAAATAGACGGTTTTTTATTTCAACGCTTCACAAACAACGCACCGAGCTAACTTCGTTAAGCTCTCCATCTGGATCAGATTTCGCAAGCATTACTCTATCCTGTGTTAATTAAATCCTATCAAATCTTCGCTACAGTGGATCACGGCCTTTACCATCCAATTCCATTTAATGGCTTGGCTTAAAACAATGCCGCAATCTTCAGTTATTTCGTCCTTTTTAATATAATATTGTTAGGTTGCTTGATTTTTGTCTTTATGAAGAAGACGTAGAAAACTAAAAGTAGGTTATGAACTTGATCACTACCTTAATAAAGCGTGTTAAAAGAACTTTTAAGGATGTTGTATGATGAAATGTTTAGGATAAAAGTAAAAACACATAGTGAACACCCAACTCGACGCGATTTTTGTTCGAATGCGGCGCCGCATCGGATTTCCAATGTTCATGGTGTGATTCTGGTCTATAGATATACATTTCATTTGACTCAACATGCTCGTGTTACGTCCAATCGCGTCATATTTTAATACTGTGTTTCTGCCTTTATTCTTCCACTTTACATGCTGAGCCAATTAGCTCAGCAATAAGAAAGTATTAAAATTACTCTTATTTTTCAGAACTTTTAGCGGTGGTCTCAAAAATTCAATACTCAACAGCTATTACGAAAATATTTCTCGGTTGCTTCCTTAACAATTGGAGATAGAAGGTTTTTTCTTTCATTTTAACAGAATGTTCTTTGATTTTTCACGATATAATCAGTTTCATTAGGGAGATTTTTGGCGTAAAATGTTTTATTTCTGAATCTGGCGATAATTATACAGATTTTTGAAGGGTTATCGAAGTAAAAGTAAGGTTTTAAATACAAAAGTAAAATTCCAAGAGCTTGTATTTCATATTTAAATACTAAATAGTTATTTTAACTTATTGATTTTATATATATATATATATTTTATAAACGTAAGCGTCAGTCAATGGTAACAGTTAGTGTAAACTTCTTTATTGTACAACAAGAAGTTAAAATGCAGAATATATGTTAAAGTTTTAGAGGTCCTTACACTGACCATAGCGCAAAACGCATCGCTGCAGCAGCGCTATACAGCGTACCGTAATATAAATGTGAATAAGATTATATTGTTTATTATTTAAATGAATTCGTAGCACTGATGCCATTTCAGCGTCTTTTTTTTTATACAACTTAGGTCGCAGACAAGCACGCGGCCCACCTGATGGTAAGTGGTTACCGTGGCCTATGGGCGAGGGTAACACCAGAGGAATAACACTCGTGCCGTAACCCCTGTAACAGAGACATTCTGTGTCGTCAGCGCAAAAGATGTAGGATAAGGCTTTGGTTTTCCAACGGACAACACAAAACCTCTCTATTGAGCTCTGGCTACCCTACTCACCACGGAAAACACAATACAAGGTTATTAAACGGCGATATTCTGTAGGGTGGAGGTACTTACCCAGTCGGACTGCTCGATTGGGACGGATATACCGTCGTGTCCTACCTCCTCTAAATCTTCATCGTCATCGTCAAATAATTGCATTTAGGTACAAGAAAACTGGCAGCCTCTTGATTTAAAACTGAGTTGTATACTTCACCAGACTTTACGTAAGATTTCAATGACGTTGTTAAACGTGATATTGCATTGTTAACGCCGTCACAATAAAACAAAATACTGTCATAAACAAAACAACAGCAAAAGAAACTCATGAACACTATCTCCAATAAACTTTACAAAAGAGTACAAAACTTCTACTTAAATTCACCTGTTTCCTTTTAATAAGTATGGGTGTGAAAAACGTACACATTGGGCCAATAGATTTGGCCCGCTTCACAAAAGGTCCACAATTTATTTTACCACATCAGGTTTCCCCAGCTTGGATGCCAGAACAAATATTTTTGCACTTAACCGCACAGAATCGCGGTGGATGCACAAAGGCGACTTTCGTTTGTTGTAAAGAGAGAATGTATGCATGTGGGTGTATGTGTTTGTGCAACGGTATTGAATGTGACACTGTGTGTTTATTGGATCGTTGCAACAGAATAAAGTATTATTTTATACAGATGCTGTTTGTTGTTGTTTTCAATTATTGTGAGTTTTGTAAGGATGTAAATCATCCTTTCATCCTCATTAAGGAGAATACAGAACAGAACAAGAGTGATGATACCCATTTGATTAAACATTTATAAGTTACACAGTCACCGTAAATTTTAGAGACACCTGATAAAAATTAATATAATACACTAGCTTGTAACCCAGTTGGTCAGGGCACTCCTACTGCAAGGGTTCAAGTGCCGTCTTAGGCGTTCACTTTTTCCAATCAAAATACTTTTTTTGTAAAATATTTTTTCGGTAGAATACTGAATGATTTAAAAATTTCATGAGATCTAAAGCTTACCAACTGTCGACCTCAGACTAACAACATCTCTACTTCAGAATACACAATTGTATGATGGTTCACCAAATACATCTAAACTATATAATAGTCACTTAGACTTATCAAGCTCCATATTAACGTATCTAAAAAAATCTCTACTAACATTGCTACTGAAAAGTAGCCGAAATATCGTCGGGCCAGTAAATAATACAAAATATATCGCGATAGAACTCATGAAAATTAGTTTCATTTCAATTTCTAAAGAAACTTAAATTAGCACAATCATTTTCTAAATGACCTGACAATTAAATGTTCACTGACTACAATAAAACAAGATAGTCCACTAGATTAGTATTCTAAACGCTAGTCTGATTACCTCTCTGTTAATTGTAAGGGAATGGAAAATACTATTCCTTATTTTGTGGTAATGGGTGACATTCTTTTTAATATTTTTTTACTTTTCTGAATGCTTGAATTGACTACTTTACTAGATTTATTTAAAAAATCTTATAACAGTGTCCTTATATCCATCCAAATGTTAACAGGAGTTAAATATCTGTTACCATATTTTTGCATTTTACTAGAGGCCAAAGCCGATCGAATGCCGCCTATGATCGCCTATGTTGGGCAGTGAACTGCGAAAATGTAATTGATGGATTTTTTGTAGAAATTTAAAGGAGTTGATTATTTTATAGAATAGCATATATAGGTGAATTCCAACATTCAACATTTTCTTTAATGTAATTCAACGATCCATAGGAGTTATAAATACATTAATTTAATTACATCCAGTCAAACTGACGAATTTGCCTAGAATTGCCTATTTGACTAGAATTAATTCACAATTGCACTTTTATACCGAATAAATAAATGGTAATTTAGTTGATAGTTCGACTGTATCTAAGCTATTTAACCTTGGATGAAGATCAAACACTGTAAAAAAGTAGAGTACTGTAGGTAATACTATAAAAAAGAGAAAATTTAATAACCTACAAAATAAGAAAATAAATAAAAAGTCAGCTTTTTTATTCTAGATTAAGTAGAGCACAATGTATAAAAGGATTTTATGTCATCGTGAACAAGTGGGGTGGCGCGATTATCTAAGTCATAAACAAAAGATTGCAGCTGATTTACACGACCAGCCTGCTTTAATATCGTGTGTATCTCACCACTGTACACTATAAGTTCGAAATTTATTGTTCAAGGCATGTTTCTCTGTTCAAGATCCTTTCACATTATTTGAAGTTTACATTTTGGAGCTCGGACTACGTGCTCCTATTCTTTGGCCTCACAGCTGTAATTGGATTATTTTGACATTACCATATAATTTCATTAAATTGAAGTGTAATCTGTGAGTGACGGAGAAACAATATCAACAATATCTTATCCGAAGAGACGACTAATGGAAAAATATGCAGATGATGTCACTATGAGGGAAGAAAAACTCGAAATAAAACACTTACCAACCCGATTGGCCAGTGTGGAACCAGTAGACTAAAGCCTCCCAATATTAGGAGAGACCTATATCCAGCAGACTGCGATAGATTAATTGAAAATTCAACACTGAAGCGAGGATAACACCTGCTGCAATGACAGAGTAAAAATGGCAGTCAAACATGCAGTTCCGGCAAGTTTCATTAGACTTAAAAAAAATGAAGCCTGGACATCATCTAGAGTGGCCAATTCGGAAATTATTAAACCGCCTACGGATTCAAGTTGGTTACTGCAAGGAGAACACGACCAATTGCAGCTCAACTACCAGCTGCAAGTGCTTTGTGAATGCGGAGCTCTGTTTTCTTACCGTTTGTCTACCGACGAAGATCTGTGTAGGACAACAGACATCGCTATGGTAGTGGTCCAGTACTAGGCCGAAATAATTTAATAAGAAACTGGATTCGAACCAGCCATTGACTTGAAGGCTTTCTTAAATAAACATATGGTTTTTTTATTTTGGGCATCCTTCTAGTGCAGCGCCAAACCATATACCTACTTATATTTAGTCGATTCACCAATTTGTGCATTGATTCACCATTCAATGCACGAGTCACTAAGCATTCGGTGGTAAAATTTCTGGTATATTGTCATAACTACGACGATAGTACATTTTTCCAGATCAAATCATAGCTAAATTTGACAGCGAAAGCATTTTGCGTCAAGCAACGAAAGTTTTTTATCGATAATACTCGTATTATATATATATATAATCGATCGTCCAAGTGAACCCAATTATTTTATAATGAATCCACGCCTCACAATTAATATGCACCCACATATAATTTTACTACAGGTAAAAAAACAAGAGGTTTCGGTTCATTATTCTCCAAGATAATATAGGAAAGTTAACCCACGTTTCCTCGTAATAATTTAATCATAAATGTTCAATAAATATCCTTTTATTCACAACAGTTTTATTTCATAATACAATAATATCTTAAATACCCTAACCACGACAGAAGTAATTAATTATTCAGTTAACAAAACAAAGCGCTTGAAATAACTATTTTCAGCAACGTTCAGAAACATCTCTTTGTATAAAGGTTTCACAATCAACGTCATAGTCGGGTCACATATCTCGAGGCTAGGAAATATCTCTTTCAGATAAGTAGTACCTACCATCTTTTGAAAGTGATTTAAAATGAACCTTTGTTTTTCTAGCATTTTAATAATAAGGCCAGTTATACACATTGCATAGTAAGATTAGTTTATACAGTGGGAAAATATCCACCACCTTATTTCATTCAAAGGATGTCGTAGGACGCGACTAACAGAAGACGCATTCGATATAGTAATATCATCCACGTTTTCCGATAGTCGCCTAGTAGTCGTCGCAGTGGCGAGAGAAGGAGAACTTGAAATAAAACTCTGTACCAACCCATCTGGCCAGCGTAGAAATAGTAGGTCAAAGTCGCCCAACGTTGGGAGAGACCTGTCCAGTACTGGACTGCAATGGGCTTATGGTTTGATGCTCGTGGTCAAGTGCAGTCAGCAATCAGTAGGTTGAACTACCTAGGTGCAGCTGCCATTTGGATGAGTGGTCACTCAGTTAATGACATAAGTACCATCTGAGCACTTCGATACTTCGAAGCGCATCTAAAAAGTCGATCCATATAGGCCACTGCCCTAATCTAATACCTTTTAATTAGATCAGGGCAGTGGCGTATATGGATCTGAACAATTGTATCCGTGGTTGACCATTAACCGCAACACACAATGTATGTATGTATGTATCTTTATTAAATAAAATTAAATAAAAACTTAATATTAACCATGGCCCCACAAATGTCCCCAAGGCCCCAAAAATGGAGCACTATGTAATAAAATAATAATAATAAGTATTAAAGAAAAAGTTAAATTGTGGTTCTTTGGCATCGCCTTCAGTGAATGTTCACATCTTCAATCTTAATCCAAGACCGTTGGGCGAATTAACTTGAAACACGTTCACGTAAAAAGGTATAAAGAAAGCAAAGATATTTGAAGTGTTTCAAGAGATTGAAGGGAATTGTAGAATGTACAGTTCATTCAGACGATTTCGAACTTTATAGCTAATATCTGTTCTAAAGTTATTCGAGTACCGTAGCCTTAGCACGAAATACTATCGAATTCGTAATGTAAAGGTATCGACAGAACGGAGCATTGCAATTGGCGGGCTACACACGCACACAGGTTCACAAGAGGCAGACTGACAATCACAATGCTCCGTTTTCTCGAAACCTTTACATTACGAATTCGATAGGAGTTCATGCTAGTGCTTCTGGTTTTATACTCTCGACTATCGTATAGAACTGTGGATACATTGTATCCTTTTGAAGTTTACCCTTCGAGTTTAACAATGGGTTGTGAATATAGAAACAGTATAACGATACATTTACTTGGGACATTCCTATTTCGACAATGGCGAAACAAATTGGGCCTTTCAAAGTTAGTTGTCTTTGATTAACTTTAATTCAATTATTTACTGAGACATGTTTCTTAAACACAGTGTAGTTTCACAGAAGTACTTCGTTACATGTATTCCTGAATAATGTTTATTTGCATTGGTTTGCGTGACTTGGGAAGTGCGTCCTGATTTCTATACGAACATTAAGCCATCGCATCATAGTTACACTGGAAAACCGACCTTAATATAGTTGGGCAAAGGCTCAGTAAGTAATAAATTCCCTATCATACTCCTATTGACTTAGAGCGCAATTGGATGACCGATTTTGTATTTTAAATTTAATAAAGAATAAGCAGATAAATAAGATAATGGTTATCAATTAGGTTCACGTCAGTAGTATAGTGGCCAGGATTCGAATTCCACCTTAAGCACTAAGCTACTGACACGTGCACACCATGAATTCAAACTTTATTTCTTTGTTATAATCATGACTGGGTTCTTATAAATAAGTTGGAATGGCTCCGCAAAGTACTTATTAGATGCTCTCGACAGGTTACAGCGACGCGCGATCGGCATTATTGGGAGTCCTGAGGTCACAAATATCTACCCTCGAACCTTTGCAGATGCGTAGCAATGTTGCATCCCTCTTAGTATTTTACCGGTGAATGTTCTGATGAGCTCTTCCAATTAATCCCACCCTCTCCTTTCCTACACTTGACAACACGTGCAGGGCTTAAGCGCAAAACACACACAGCGCGGGTGCGGCGCGGGTCGGGCCCGCGACGGGTAATTTTTTTTTGTATTCCGTACAATTGAATGGACGACAACACACATAACGCGGGCGCGGGACGTGTCAAGCGCGGGTCAAGCGCGGGTGCCGCGGGTGTCACCCGCTTTACAAACCATGGCGCGGGTGCGGCGGGTGGGCGCGGGCTAGCGGCGTTTGTTTTCGTCGTAATGTACGCATTCTCCTATAACTGTTCACACATACGGCGGGTGCGGGTCGTGTGCGACGCGGGTCACGCGGGTGTCATTTTGCTTTTGTAATTATTTACAAAAACTAGAACATTTTCGCTATGAATCTCAATGAAAAAAATATTGAATGTGGTCCTAAACATGTTTGCTTGTTTTTAATTCTCTAGAAGGGATGACATTATCCGTTTTCTAGTCTTTTTTTATAGATTTCGTGAATTCACGACCATTTTCTTTTTCGAGCTCTTCTTATCAAAACAAATAGAAACAGTTACTCTTCTTCTTGCCTGATAGCGTTATTTAAGCTTCGATCATTTTTTCATTTTTTTATACCACTTATGTGGCCGAGAAGCACACAGCCCACCTGGTGGACAGCGGTTACCATGACCTATGGAGGTTTGCAACACCAGGGGCGTCACTGAATGAAATCGAACCCGCGTAACAATCTCGTTCACTACAGTTATGCCACAGTGGCGGTCAAGTTGTTCATCTGTGTCCGAATTTCCCGACATTTTCAATCACTGAAACTGGCGGCTTCATTGCTTTTGGATGGAACACCAGAAGTATCATATCTTTGCAGTGTTTCATTATCTTAATTATATGTAAGTTCGAGTTTTTATGTATAAAAATGGTGGAGTATCAGCTTAGGGCTTAAATAAAGTGCTCAAATGTAGGAAAGTGGCATATTACTGTAAATTTTGATTTTTTGATTTGGTTCCTAATTTCCATAGGAACCTCTCTATAAAGTTTTCACTACTCAGTTCGTAATCATCTATCATCGACAATAATTATACAAATACAGTAACTTCATAAGAATTATACTCTAAAGAAAAGCAGACGAAGCCACCCGCGCCCGCTCGACCCGCGCCCGCACGACCCGCGCTGTGTGTGAAGGCACTGACAGCCGCGGCGGGTGGAGCGGGTGCGGCGCGGGCCCGACCCGCGCCGCACCCGCGTTATGTGTGTTTTGCGCTTTAGTCTTAGTCACCCGCATACGGTGCAGAATATTCCATCAAGAACCCAGCGGTTCGGTGAGGCTTTCTTTCTTTCTTTTTCTTTCTGGCGCGCCATTAGTCTTGGAATTCCTTACCGGCACACGTGTTTCCTTCTTCCTACAGTCCCGGGTCCTTTAAGCGGGGCGTGTAAAAGCATCTGATGAGGCCGTCAAGGTGAGCGACACCACTGTAGCACTGTACGTGTTTGCAATGGTAACCCTCTTTCAAGAGACTTTGCCTTCAGCCATCAGCCATCAGGCGATGACTTGCCATAAATAAAAAATAAATCCTAAAAAAGATATCCTTCGGTTATCCTATTTACGGATTTATCTTTATATTACATAATGATCATCTTTCAACCTACTAATAGGTACGAATGCTTCTTATCCTACTTATATTACAAATGTGAAAGTTTAGTGAAGATGTTTCACGTTAATTTTTCGAATAAGAATTTAATGAATTTCAAAATTAAATAATTTGATACGCTTCTTATTCTTAGGTAAACGATATTACTTTCTCAGTACAGTACTAAATTAATAAACTTATTGTCACAGGTGTTGGAATTTTCGTTGCTCAAAGCTAAAAGCAAGTGAAACTGATGGAAACTTATAGTTTCTTGTTTCTTGTAATGGCTGCTTTGGAATGAAACTGGTTTGATTTATTGTAATAATAAACGGCGCTGATATTGAAGTCACCTATATTAGAATTACGAGGTTGAACGTGAGGATATATGGTAGATGTAACCCATATAATATGATTTGATCTGGTAAAGAAACGAATACAAACTAAAGGTTTTTTTATACGTACCTATATTAAGAGCATTAATGTGAAAATATCTAAAAATGCTAATAAACTCTAATTGATACGAAATTCGCGTATAACACTGCTCTAATAAGTTAATTTTGCCCAACATTAAATAATCAGTACAATGGATTGGTTATTTAGATTATGATTATAGTATCCAGCTATCCTATTTTTTTGGATCATAGAGAAGTAGGTATATTATTAATCATGTAACGAGTAGTATTCGTGTTAGTAATAACACGAATACTTGAGGTAACTTGAGGTAACTCAAGTATTGAACGATATCAAATTCTTTGTCATAAGGACTCATATCTACGCTCGAATTTAAAAATTTCGCTTGAATAACTCGGCCATTTAATTTTATTGAAGCAACGAGCCAAGTGCTTAGGACAAATCCGCTCGAAAAAAGCATCGCGTTTTAAAAACGCTGATGTAGGAAAATATATTTTGAATAACATTAGTAGTCACAGGTTGGCTGTACAATTTCAAAACCTAGTAAGAGACACAAGACAAATTTTACAGGAGAGTCAAAAAACAGGTTGGTCACTCTGAGACTAGAAGAGCTACAGCAATGAGAGTTAGATCAAAAGATGCGGTATATCCTTGGTGTGTGAAACCTTAATTTTCATGTTAAATAATCTCTATAAACCTACATAAGATACGAAATAATGTCTTACAATGAATAATGAGCTCCTACATAAATTCAACCAAGTAAAATACCTTGGCTTAATATTTAATATTAGATTCCACATTAAATTAGGAACTATATAATGTATAAATTTATCGAAGCTAAAATTTCATCTTTAATTGATAATATCAAAATTTGTAGACACCGCATTTTATGCGTACCTAAGTGCCCATATTAATTTATAATTCGCCGCGTAACCAGATTTCGAATATTATGTCTTACATATTTGAAATTCAAGATTATAATGAAGAATGAAAACATGGTTAAAAGTTTAATTTCTGTAACACTCTTCTTCTCTCTCTTCTCTTTCTTTCTTATACTATTGGTGGCGGACAAGCAAACGGCCCACGAGATGGAAAGAGATCACCGTGACCTATGAACGTTTGAAACATTAGAGACATCACATCAGAGGCTTCTTTGAGAGATAAGAGAGCTTGTGTGCCGCTAGTGTTGGAGACAAATTGTTCTTCCAAAAAACTCACCAGTAATTGTGGCCTTACCTACTTACTGCTGGAACAAGGTTATTACTTAGGAGAGGGTTAACCAAATCCTTTCAGGCATTAGAGCTTCAATGAGAAACAAACACTTTCACGAACTTTAAGATTTATAATACTCGTAATAAGTAGAATTAAATTAAAATTAGAAACTGATGTTTTCGCGATTAATTTCATATTAATTAATTACAATGTGAAATAATAGATAGAAGGTATTTTTACGTGTGAAGATTTGTTGAGTCTGATAACAATGGTTGAAAACATTGTTTACAATTTTTTTCCAAAGAGCTTTAGTTTATATCCTATTGAAAAAAAGCGAATGAATTACGAGCTACAATTTTATTGTATCCGCGCCAAATTTTTCTATTCACAGAATATTGAATATTCACTTGAATTAACAAATTTCATGCCAAAAACTTAGCGTTAATAACTTAATTTCTAAACGAATTGAATTTGAGATATGATATTACTAATTTATGAACCAAACCCGCATAAATTAAAATTTACTGAATAGGATAATACAAAGCCGAAAACGAGAAAACCTATCAACGGATTAAGTAAGACCCCTACGGTAGATAGGACTAGAACCTGCAAGTTATATGATAGAAATAATTGATGTTTTAATTTATCTTTAGTTTTAGTTCATAGAATAATCTACTGTAGGGGCTACTCCGAAATTAATTTAAAACCCTCTCATGGCAACTTTATTCATACGAGGATTATTCATATTCTTTACATACTAAACTCGTACTAATATTTTAAGCGTGATTCACACATGTGATGTGAGTTGGGTGCGGGTCGGTCACGGGTAAGTTGCGGGTCGGGCGCGGGTTGGGCGCGGGTCGGGCGCGGCTCGGGCGCGTCTCGGGTGCTTGTCGTTTTGCCAGTCATCGCCGTTTTCTTAATATAGTATTGTTTTACTTTATTCTTAAACGGTGATGTATGATACATTTTTGATGTATGATAACCGTTTGAATGTTAGTTACTCAATAACGCTTAAGGCTAAACAGAAGTGGCCGAAAATTTATAAGAAAGTAGATTTTGTTCTGCAATGATATTGACGCTACTTGCTATCCCTGGAATTAATAGGTTCCCATAAGTAACAGGAATGCAATTCTACACGATCTTACTGAACTGAATATGAAGTAATATCTAGAGCTAACAATCAAAGTTAAGTATTCAAAGATAATAAGGTTAGTGCTGTTTAGCAACTGAGACAGATCTTTACAATCCAGACTTAGTCTCAGATGCATGACTCGCTTAGACAATAGTGCCCGGAATATGGTCATAGCCTCACCTCCTAATACGTTAGACTGAATCCAATGAAGTGTGGGTGTTAATTCACCTCTAACTACTCCGAAGGGAAAGAGGCGTGAACATTTGCATGTACCTACTCAATATTTTTTTCCGAAATGAGGATAAAAATATTTCTTAGAATCTAGTTTTAAAATAAACATACTTAACTGCCAGTATCGCAAATCATTTTATCACATACTAAAATATATCTTGTTCTAGTTAATTATGAGAATTAGGTAAGTTTTTTTTTGTTTTCTTTAAAGTTATTCAAAAATACAAATTTCATCGCTGACCTCATCTCAGTTCACGGTACGTTGTCAGGCATTAATTTTCCAGTTTCCGCGCTAATAACATTAGAACTAAAAAAAACTCCCTGAAAATATTTTCTCTTCGCCAAAGTTAATTAATATTGAATTAATTTTATCATGCTGATGTGAAACGTTACATGACATTGTGGGTATTTGCTTAAGTATTCTGTGAAATTCATTTTATTTACATACACAACAACACATAAATAATGCGAGTCAAACAAAACTAGAAACTACATCTAAGTTGGAAGGTTATTTATTATAACCATGAAAGTATTTTTTACAAAGCTGTATTCATGAAAGACTGTAAGACAATGGTACTAAATTATTTAGTTATTCGTAATTGGTGAACCAGAAAGTTTTATTAGGATATTCCCGGAACAGCACATACAGTCGCAATGGGTTAGATGCACTCTCATTTATGAATTGTATTTCACAATAGAGTTCTGCGTATCGATTTGGAGTATCTTTCTTATTTGACTAATACAATTAAATAATCCGTCCAACTAACACATCTTGATATCAGCGACACTTACAATAATCATCATTTATGAAACCTGAGAAGCATAATAGAAGATTCCTCTGACGAAATTGGTCCTTAATCCCCTATGCTTTAAGAACAAATTTTGTCAGAGGATGTACTGTGAGACTATTATTTATTCTGTGTCCTAAATAATGACAGTAGCAATGCCTCACTTTTTCTTTGCTAATTTCGACTTCTTAGTTGCCAAGGTGAGAGTCGGCTTCTAAATGAACTAGTGAAACTCTAGGAACGAAACTTCCATTAGACTCAGGAAGTTATTTTCATATCAGTCAATCAATGAGCCAGCTACCCTGAGTCTATACCTATTTATGAAATTTATATTCATTTATACATATCGTCGGCGTTTTCCGTTAGTCGTCGATTACAACATCCTTCGGATAACTTGGGGTAGTGATATCATTTCTTCGACACATATAATCATGCTAAATCACTGTACATTACTACCACAACTGAGAATTAAATCAAACTATATAGTTATTTGAACAGTCAACTGTTTATACTAACCCATAAATATTGTAGAATGTTCCACTTTAAATAACATACGTATGAGTACTGGAAATTTCTACACGAAATGCGGTATGCTATGTTATTCCCCGAAGTTCTTAATTCAACCGTAGAACTAGCACCCTCTCAATATTGACTTTGGGAAGCAATATACTACGAGATTTGTGTATGTACACTGAGCTTTAAGTATTAATCTTGTTTGCCTTTTTTCTCTGTTCTTCCTTATTTTTCCTCCTCTGGTAGCTATACAGAATCAATCTGCTGTGTCATAGTATCGTAACTGATACAAACGGGCCAAGTTCCTGCATCATACAAGGAGAAAATAATTAAAAATAGTACAACCCGCAATTACATAACATAACATAAACTCTCGCCTATATCCCTGAAGGGGTAGGCAGAGGTGCTAGCACCCACATTTCGCCAGTTTATGTTTAGGTCCCAATGTAATAGGTGGCGAGTCTATTGCCATTAACCGGGCTCTTATAAACCTATGATAAATACACACATAACTTCGAAAAGTCATTGGCGTGACCCATAGTAGAACTTGGGATCGAACCCGAGATCTGGTCTCTGCAGTCCATTACCCATGCCACTAGGCTACCGCAGCTACAGCTATGTAGTGATTGTAGCTGCACCAAGTTTTACATTCAGCTCCGTTGTGTGGTCGGCAAGAATATTCGTCATAGCATTTATATTGTCAGAACTTCGGTCATTTCTCCACTCCACGTATTTGTCATTTGCGTCTTGGCAAAATAACAAGTGCCATTGCAGTAAACTACGAGTAAAAATGTTTAAATTTTGATCAACAATTAGGTATTTAATACAAAATATCATACCATAATATTTCAGTTCCGTTATTATATTTATTTACGTAATAATGATAGTGATATTTTACTACAAAATATTTAGAAGCTTACACGAATAATATGATTTAACGAATTTCTATTGCGATTTTTCATGTTATGTACTGTGTTATTTAGGGTTAGGGGGCATCTCGTCCTCATCTAAAACTGGGACCTGGGACCACTAGCGCCTTTTCGAATTTGATAATGGGCAACTGGTCCACGATGATTCATTTGTTGGGACCATTGCAATACGGAGTATTTTCTAGGGGTTTATTGGTCCTAATAAAATTATGCTGGCTTAAACAAAGGGAAATAAAAAAATACTGATCAATTTCGTTTAATTTAATGATGATTAATTATTATTATCATCTATACAACAACAAAATAAATAATAATTCACACTTCTAAATACCTAAACCATTTAAAGCAAAAAAATAAGGAAATATTAATTCGTCATTTATTTATTTAAACTTAAATATAAAAAATCAAATAATTACGTAAATAAGTGTAGTAAAATATTAGTTGATTATTTTTTCTATGCAGTGGCCTATACTTATCTTATTGTCAATTAATTCTCTAAGTATTCTTTTCATTCGCTTCTGCGATCGGATAGTTTCAGAGGTTTTTTTTGAAATATAACCATCTTTTTTTAATTTACCAAAATAATAATTTGAATCCTTTTGTAATGAATTCAGCAGAAGAGCTATATTTGGCTTCGGTTTTACCATTTTATTTAGACGAGAATTCCACGCCTCGATCGCATTATTCGTTTTATGTGCCTGGTCGTAAAAACACCACTTATTACTAAAGAAAGCATCTTTTTTCAACCATGTTTTTTGAAAATAGGTATTGAACGAATCAATTTTGGGATCTCTTTCACTCTCTCCCAAATTATATAACCATCCATCTTCCACTAGATCTTGAGGAAGATGGGCGAGTGCTATGCTCCGTTTGACGTGAGATCTTAAGTATTTATTTTTTTTCAAATCTGATTTCTGAGCATTTCTCCACAGTGCCCTAGCAAAATGGAATAGACATCCTTGTATTTTTGCCAAGGGAAATATTTCTGAGATAGCCTGCATTGCACTAGCCTCGTAATCGGTAGTAAAGGTCTCTGGATTGAAATCCGGAATCCGGCTCTTTATTAGTTGTAGCATGATTTTATAAGTTTTTTTTTTTATCTGAAAGTAAACCATATAAAACTGGTACAATACCATTGGTTTCATCAGAACTACCGGAGTCTACATGGATAGAATATAGTTGTGTGAATGGTGGTGCAGCGCTTTTGAATGTCCCGTCGCCAAACACATGCTTGGCTTTTTTTAAAAGTTTTCGTGCATCAACACTTGCGAATAGAAGTATTCTACATCCGTCGTGGGAATAATCAGCTAAAAGGAAACTCTTAAACTTCTGCGGGACTAAGACATCAGCAACTTTGAAAAATCTCGTCTTTTTAACACCTAATGATTTGTTTCTGGCCTTGTATAATTTTTTTTTTATATTATCATATTTTGGAATTTTAGTTAAGAAATTGAATCCAGCGTCATTTAGTTTTTCAATGGCTTCCGAGTACAACGAAGGTATAGGAGCTGTTTCATTCACTGCCTTTTCTAAAGTTACGTGTAAAATTTTTTTTACTTGATTTTCTGCGACATCAGGATGGCATTGGTGAGAACCCTCCTTTATAATAATGGAATGGGCAGTAATCAAGTTGGCATGACACAATTTTCTTTTAACACACCTCCACACAATATGCCCGTTGGGCTTTGAAAGCTTCATTGTATACCGATACCCATTCCGAAGCAACAAATCGCCTCCCCTTTGTGATTTTATAATTTCATAAAGTTTGTTATTAAATTCATCTTCATCCGACATACTACAAAATGAAAATCATACATAATATATTATGTGAGTTGATTACTGATAGAAAATTACGTAATTCCTCATCAGATAAAGGAAATATATTTTTTATATTTCAAATAATATACAAATATAAACCTCACCTGTTTACTTCGGGAATAATACAAAATAGATACTAGAAATTAATATTTGAGGAGCAAAAACATTTCACAATCTTGCGGTCTATAGAACTGTGCACACCGTATACTATTAGATTTCACTAGCAGGCCATTGACAATTACTTGTTTTATTCAAAACTACCCTCCAAAAATGTATTGACTAAAACATTACTTTGATAGATAAACATTGACTTAATACAATTAGAAAACAAACAACCAACTGTTCTCCGAATGATAATAAATAATTATTTAACTGAATGCCTCATTAAATGATTATTTCCTTAACGGTTGCAAAAATATCTTATATAGTTGGGATACCTATACATTGTACGGTCGGTTGAACATAGTTGAGCTAAAGTCATTTAATATTATGTAGGATCACAGAAGCGAATGAAAAGAATACTGAGAGAATTAATTGATAATGAGATAAGTATAGGCGACTGCTTTAAAAAAATAATCAACTAATATTTTACTACACTTACCTATGCATTTACGTAATTATTTAATTTTTTATATTTAAGTTTAAATAAATAAACGACGAAGTAATATTTCCTTATTTTTTTGCTTTAAATGGTTTTGGTATTTAGAAGTGTGAATTATTATTTATTTTGTTGTTGTATAGATGATAATAATAATTAATCATCATTAAATTAAACGAAATTGATCAGTATTTTTTTATTTCCCTTTGTTTAAGCCAGCATAATTTTATTAGGACCAATAAACCCCTAGAAAATACTCCGTATTGCAATGGTCCCAACAAATGAATCATCGTGGACCAGTTGCCCATTATCAAATTCGAAAAGGCGCTAGTGGTCCCAGGTCCCAGTTTTAGATGAGGACGAGATGCCCCCTAACCCGTTATTTACACTGTGTCTGAGATATTTTGGATGTTTTATAGCTACTAGTCTGCCTATAAAAAAATCTGTCAGCTAGGAAGCAAATGAAAAGTCCCAATATTTAAAAACCTTATGCTATCATTGTGGGTTTACACGAATTATCCGAATACTAATCGGCAAGTATTAGTATCAGGGATTCTCTCTTTGATATATTATATCAAAAGCAAAGGTTATTCAGTTTATCAGAAAGGGCTACACGTCTTTTACCCTAAAATAAAATAATCAAAATCACATTTTTGTCCTTCCTCTACCTGGTAAGGGTCATTCTAATTCAATTGTCCAAGTTTTCTTTACAAATTATAAATTCAGCTCGTCATCGTCGTTCCAGAAATTTGCATAATTTTATAGAATAACGACCTTCTACTAAGTTTTACCTCCAAACATATTTGAGCGAGAGTACACAGGGACCGCGCGAATAATTGTTTTAGATACCCTTTGTTAAAATCGTTGTGCCTTTTATTATTTTATTTTTATTATATCCTTGACCCTCATATACTGCCAAAATGGCGGAATCATAAAAAAAGATAAAGTTAGGTAAGGACTTTGGACTTTGGAGAGGACGTAGTAAGCCTTCCTGAAGAGCGAAATCTATGCTCGGGCCCCCTCCGTGAGTAGCGATTCTGCCGTGAAACGAATTACTACACCATGACAGCAACTCAAAAATGTCGTCGATTCGATTGGAAGGGACTAAGGAATTTGGAATGGGACTATAGAAGTTATATTATGTGGACACACTAACTACAATCGCCCATATGAACCGAAACTTGACAAAAACAATTCAACTTGACATAAACAACGCAGTTAATAACCATTTTTGTGAACTTATTTTCGTACTTCCTTCTAAAATTTCAACCGGTGCTCACATAAACTTTTTCCTAGTAAAAGATACTGATAAATTGTAAAATGTTCCGCAGAAGGCAATTTGTCAATATATTTTTTAACTGTTTACGTTGCAAATACCGCACGAGTATGCCCAAGCTTTGTGAAACAAGTGGCCCCATTAAATATTGAAGTACTCCATAAACAAGGACAGAATAAAATAATTGGCTGTTGTCGGCGAGACGACATGAATTCTCATTATTGACTTCAAAAATTTACATCAAACAATCGAACATTCTGTTTTGGGTGACGTTTTTCTTCCGTTCGAATGCTTTAAATTAAAAGAATGTCTTTTGTATCGTACTCAAATAAAAGGGGATTGTGAGAGCATAAAACGTATTCAGGAAGAAAAATTAAACGGTATTGTACGAGTAGTACATGTACAATTGTATTATGTATGTATCTTAGAGGAATTTTATCTGATTTTAGGTACTTTGGAAACTGCATTTCAATGGGGTCATGGCTTCTTTTTTTTAAATTTATTTATTAACTATTAATGTACAAATGATTTACATGCTACATTTTCTGTTCAAACTGTGACGTTTGATGGCTTCTTTCTTTGTTTATTCTCGAGAAACGAACACTTTATGTCCAGCAGTGGACTGCTATGGGCTTATTTATTACTTGATTGATTGAACCAGTGTTTAAATAATATTATGACATGCTAAAGAGAGTTTCTCTTACAACAAAATTTTATAGGTATTTTATTTCGAAAAGTAAATTACTTGACCCATCTGAAAAAGCACTAGATAGAATCGTTAGAACAGCGTGACGTCATGATGTATGAGAATGTCGCGTTCATCTCAACCTGTGTGTACGTTTGTATGGTTCAGCATAAAAGTCATTTGGAGTTTAACACGGAATCTTAAAAAAAAATTACCCAAATTGATTGTTATATTTTGACCTACTTTGGGAACTGAAAGTAAAAAAAATACAAAACGGTCATAGTTTCAATTAAGGAGGCAATATTTTTATTTTACAATGCATATTTTAGGTACTGAGATATTAAACAGTATAAGGTAGAATCAGACGACCGTAACGTTATCTCAATAAACATTTTCTTACAGAATAATAATATACCGAACACGGTATTAAAACTATATTTCAATTTTTAAATTTAGAAGTACCTACGTATGAAACACGTTCCATTTTGAAATATGATAATTCTATTCTAAAAAGACAATTCAATTACAGACATTATATTAAAGTTGCGAAAGGTAAACCATTCACAAATGTTGCTGTATAGCTAAAAATTTCAAATAAGATTCAAGTTTTCAACTAAACTATTTCAATACTGATGCCTTATATTTCCAATACCTTTACACGGGCGCGCTAGCCATTCTTTACTGCTCTACTGAATAGCTCCAGCCCGTTAAAATTCTGTTATTAAAATTATAATAATGAAATTACGTTTATATTGACTTTATATGAAGTCTGGTGTGTATATAT
The DNA here is from genome assembly GCA_963691645.1 of Pelosia muscerda. NCBI lineage: Eukaryota > Metazoa > Arthropoda > Insecta > Lepidoptera > Erebidae > Pelosia > Pelosia muscerda. Next base: position 4,184,444 of record OY829103.1, read on the forward strand.
CGCAGGTTTATAAGTGTCCGGTTAATGGCAATAGGCTCGCCACCTATTACGTTGGAACCAATAAACTGGCGAAATGTGGGTGCTAGCACCTCTGCCTACCCCTTCGGGGATATAGGAGTGAATTTATGTTATGTATATGAAGTCTTCCGTCTGATACTCTCCAAGAGGTTAATTGGTAGGACTACCTTGTGCGGCTAAGCACGTCATTAATTTTTTTATTCATTTATTTATTTTCCTAGCTCAGTTGGGATCAGCTGCTGCTGAACTTCGATATTTTCCGGGCAGTGACTGTCCTTCGAACCTCCACAACAAAATTGGCGATATCGAAGATCTATAGTTAGGTTAGTCGGACTTTTAAGGGCTCCAACTTAACGACTGCCACAGATGTTTGTACTAAAACCGACGGCTTCACGTGTTCTCCGAAGCACGACCTGACCAGTAAAAATAGCCATATTCATACATACACATTTGCACTGAGCGGAGATCGAACCCGTGCCTCCTGCGTAGTAAAGGTTAACAATCTTGTCGCGTTCACTTCCGCCACGCCACAGAGGCTAACATTGGCTTTGTTGTTTGTATCTAAATTAATTCAGAAAAAAGAATATTATAATTGTCAATAAAATAATAAGAATATCAACAATATTAATTAACCACCAATAAGTAAGTGGTTCAAAGTACTCGTATCATCAATAGATATGGTAATTTTATTAAACTATACCTACCATTACAACAATTACACCAAATTTCATTGAGTATAGTTTGTTAGAAGGTTTGTTTGAAGTACTTTTAGAAAGCTTTGTTTGAAAACTAATAGATTGGACATTAAAGAGCCTCAAAACAAATTCATGAAATACAACTTTAATGAACAAAGTACAAGTACAATAGAACACAATAAACAAACACAACAAATAATATTTATATGAAAGTCTATAATTATCAAGTATTGTCGGATTCTGTAGTAGAAGTGCGGTATTACTGGGACGCTTCTCTAGTCTATGAATGCTTGCAACACTCGAGGTTTTACTTAGTCAAGTGCAGGTAGGAACTGTGTATAAAATTATTAGTAGTGTCTTCTGACTAGAAACGATGAATCAAGAATGAATGAATAATTGTATTACTAAAATGATCGCTTTAATACCCGGGTTTCACTAACCATGTTATTAAGCAACGCTAAAGTTTAAAAGTGAGCACGTTATGCTACTTCTTATCTCAGGGCTACAAAACCTACATCAAAACTTCAAACATACCAATCTACGGGCAACAGTTAGTATACTATATTACCCATATGAAAGATATGAAAAAATATTTCAATGTACTCTATCACTCATATACCTACAAATCTATTCACTTTGTTCCATATTAGTACTGGTCGATTGCGTTTCTTTTTATCGTTCAAAATGATTACAATGTACCAAAAGTTATCCGCAACTTTTAACACATCACTGCTTTTAAAGGTACAGCACCAAGTGGAGCGTACCAAAATAAAATATGAAGCACAACACACAGTTTATTTGCAGATATTGAGCGACAAAGAAGTTTGAAACGTTGTGACAACAAAGGATGTCAAATGCAGAACACTTTTGCGTTGCAAAAAAATTACTCTCAAGTTTAACGCAGTGAACTGTGCAAAGGCAAATGGATACTAACTTTGACTGTATATCTACTCGTATATACATAAAAATGAATTGCTGTTCGTTAGTCTCGCTAAAACTCGAGAACGGCTGAACTGATTTGGCTAATTTTGGTCTTGAATTATTTGTGGGAGTCAAGGGAAGGTTTAAAAGGTGAATAAATATGAAAATGCTCGAAATGGAGGAACGGGAACGGGGTAAGAAGTTCACGCGGGCGGAGCTGCGGGCTACAATTAGTATATATATATAAAAGGAATCGCGATATTATGTTTATAAGCGCATAACTCGAAGACGGCTGGACCAATTTGAGTAATTCTTTTTTATTTGTTCCTTGAACTCTACGGAAGGTTTTTATGGAGCAGCGGGAAAATCCAGGCGGGTGAAACTGCTGGCAACAGCTATTAACTATATAGATACAGTATTGTATCCTATATGGCGTGGCGGTAGTGAACGCGACTGCTATGTGGGAGGCGCAGTTTCGATCCCCACTCAGTGCAATTATTTGGATGCATGAATGTGACTATTTGCACTGGTCTGGTCGTGCCTCGGAGAACACGTTCAGGCGTCAGTCTCGGTTACCATAGAAACTTCTATAGTAGTTGTTAAGGGTAGTTGGAGCCTTCAAACACTAACTATACAACTTCGAAGTTTTCATTTACTTTGTAAAAGTTAGCCTTGAAACTTCATTGAAACAATATACTCGTCAGCATATTATCATTATACGCATGTAATTCAATTTCAAATAATTGACTTGTTAGAAGTGTTTCAAATAATTGGAACACTTCTAACAATATAATCTATCATTCTCGTATTATGATGAAGAACCAGACTTTAAGTAAGAAGTAGCTTGAAAGGCAAAACAAAAGTTTATTCTCCGTGTATTTTCCGGGTATTACTTAAAACCCAATGTGGCCGGAAAGTCGTGCGATCCTGAAATGTCGTCAGTCGTCGATCACGACTTCAGGGCATTATTCACGCCAGAGATAAGTCCGAAACGTACCTGTGAGTCGACACCTCTGAATAGATACCACGAGCAGGCGAGGTTAAGTTAGAAGACGTAGCGTGTAATGTATAAATAAATGAATATTATTTTTATCAATTGGTATTAGGTAGGTGGTAGGCAGTAGCCTAGTGGTATGGGTAATGGACTACGGAGACGAGGTCTCGAGTTCGATCCCAGGTTTATTATGGCACACACCAATGACTTTTCAATGCTTTTCGTAGTTATGTGTGTATTTATCGCAGTTTTATAAGTACCCGGCTAATGGCAATAGGCTCGCCACCTAATAGGGACCTAAACATAAATTGGCAAAATGTGGATGCTAGCACCTCTGCCTACCCCTTCGGGGATAAAGGTGTGAGCTTATGAGTTTATGTGTATGTATTAGGTTATAAAATAAAATGAAATAACAGCTGCTAGCCTAGCAATCAATAGCCATCAATATTCATCAAAATAGACAGATTTTTATTTAATAAAGCTTGCCTTTGATTTGTATAATAAGTACTCAAACAGTTTTAATTCTTGTATTTCATCTCTTGTTCTAGTTGACAAGAACTGCTATTGAATTTCCAGCTTTATCAACTTTGACTCAACGCTTAAAAATAAATAAAAAAGTTCATCACATTTCTTTCTCTCTATATAATGCCATTTTAATATTAGACTAAAACAGTTAAGTCAAAAATTCAAAATAGTAAAATCGGGGCCCAGCTAATTGTTACATATTCTAAACTCAAACAAATATCGTGGGGAAAAAAATTGTATATAATAGTGGTGGCACTATTTTATATTTAAACTGTATTTTTTATGAAAGATGTGTTCATCTGGTAATTGAGTACCAGGGCTACGCTATATTACGAGGAGTCAAGATATATAGCTACTTCTAAACCAAGTGTGGAATACATCCATATTAATTTACATTACAAGAATATTAATTACCATTGTACTATTTTGGGTTTCCGATATGTCGACACTGTCACAAGCGACCGTTACCCATGTTTATCAATTTGAGGATATTTTTATAAAAAAATTAAGCTTAAAGTTTTTCATAAAGTACGAGTATAGAGTCACTAGGTATATATTGTTTTAGAATTATTAATACCCGACGTAAAAATAGCATCGCTTTCAGCTTGTGTTTTAAGTCATCAACAAGAAATATTTAAGGGTGAATCGAGAAGCGACTGTGAGTGTGAGATTGGTAAAATAAATCTACCTTTGAGCTTCATGCCATATCATGACCGTATTATATATAATATACATCAATAATTCTGTCTTTAAACTATTACAGAATTAGTAAGTTTCATATTGAACTACATACCTCTTTGCAGTTGATTGCGAAAAAATCTGAAGTAAAAGAAAAACTTAAGATTCAAGAAGTTGCATGTAAGGTTTTTTAACTTGAAGGCATAACTTTGGTTTTAAATACTGGCCTAAAGACAGCACAGATTCCTTTTTCTAAATATCCATACTGTCATCAACTTTGGATATTGGGAATACTCAAATGAGTTTTGTTACTCGGGGTAGAAACTCAAATGATTGAGCTCATGAGTTTTCTATTTCTGGGCAAAAACTTGAACGAAACCGCCGAGACTTACACATAAGATCAAGAAATACACAAGAAACAAAATGATTGTCAACTTATCTCCAAACCTACTCCCTAGCTTCTTGCCATCAAACAAGGTATAGACAATTGATGAGCTGAACATTTAAAAAAACATTAAAAATCTTCTGGTTGAAAATACATTTAACCATCAAAATTTGACTTATGCAATTAATAGATTTTATGAACAATTTGTAATATTAATACAGTTGTGTTTTCCAGATTTGAACACTATTAATAAATACATAAATTACATACATAAAGTCACGCCTATATCCCCGTAGGGGTAGGCAGAGGTACTAGCGCCCACATTTCGCCAGTTTATGATTAGGTCCCAATGTCATAGGTGGCGAGCCAATTGCCATTAACCGGGCACTTATAAACCTGCGATAAATACACACATAACTTGGAAAGGCATCGAAAAGTCATTGGTGTGTGCCATGGTAAAACTTGTGATCGAACCCGAGACCTCGTTTCAGCAGTCCATTACCCATACCACTAGGCTACCACGGTTGTAATTACACTATTAATAAATAAAATTAATTATTCCTCTTCACAAAATTACCGATACTAGAGCCGATAAATATTAATTAAACCAACATCCTCCTGTCTTGTTTATTCTGTATCCGTTCGTTACAAAATAGAATCATAATTAAGGCAATATAATTGTTCGAGTAAAGTTTAATAAAACATCGCTTTTAGCCGATAATAGAGTGTTAACTAAATTATACAACAGCCAGCTCTATGTTCTGTCACTATATTAATTTACTGGCGTGTAGCGTGTTATTTGAATTTTAATATTTTGTTACTTGGTACTTAAAAGAAAATGAGAGAGATAATTTAATTTTAAAAGCCAATATTCTGATATATTGGGTGGTGTGTAAACGCTGTTTTTATAGATTTTGATAACAGCATGTAATGTAGAAAGGATACGTTCAAGTTACACTTAGGTGGCTGACAAGCACACGGCCCACCTGATAGGAAGCGGTCACCGTGACTTATGGACGTTTGCAACACCAGATGCGTCACACACGTGCTGCCTACCTTCTAATGCCCTTCTTGAAGAACCCCATATTGTAGTCGAGAAAACCACGGCTTACTTCAACTTAACAGCTTAGTTCAAACCGCCTACATCGACAATTCTAATCACACAGTATACAACCAGCTTTAGAGCGTAGGTATTACTGGGTATACTGGTCTGTTGTGCCGATTGTAAGCAGATTTTTTATGATACAATATCGATTGTATCGTTCCACCTACGGTTACGTTACATACTTTCGCAAAAAATCAATAGTAGAACTTATTTATAGTAGTGGTGTGTTGTGAAATTGTGACGTTAAGACGTTTTTAATATTACTACAGAAGTATAAAATCATAAATTATCATGAGTATAACTAAATCGGGCTTACAGTAATTTGGGGTTGTAGTTACATAATGGTAAGGTATTGATTTGCTACTGCTTGAGTTCATCAATAATCTTCGGTATTGTTCATACTTGTGCTTACAGTTCAGAGTTCTATAGCTTTCTAATGTATACTCTAAGGTCGGAATGCTTTACCAATATCAGCCTCTATCTATAGATAGAATATTATGATCGTTTCATATCGTATAAAAGCCCCAAAAAGCCCTCCGACACTAACCTAACCTGTACAAATCTCAGTAACAAATACTACTTCAACAAACCAATCAAGAATCTTCGGAAAACCACACATTTACAACATAAAAAATTGCCCTCATTATCGTTATCAACACGAGGACATTGTAAAAAAGTAAAAACAAATTGTCCTATGTAAATGTTTCTCGAACAGCGATGACTACATAATATTTAAATAGGAGCGATTGCTTACCAATCCCCTAAGATTTCCTGTACGTTCGTTCAAACGTTCAATCGAATGCTGTACAAATACAGAAGTATTTGCATACAGCAGTCGTTTCTAAGCATCGTACTACTGTTATAGTGGAAATATACCTGTCTGTTTATTTTAAGTCTCAGACAGGGCTCGACATACTTTAACAATACCGAGATGTAAAGGAACGTTTGATCATAAATCTTTTATTTGATTTTGTGAACGAAGTATGCGTTAGGTCGGAAAAGCGAACACTCAAGACGGAATTTGAACCCGTCACCAGTCCCTTACGCAAGTTGCATTTCGTAGATCCATACGTCTTTTCGTGGCGTGGCGGTAGTGCACGCGACTGCTACGTACAGGGCGCGGGTTTGATCCCCGCACAGTGTAAAAGTTATATGCTTGAATATGGCTGTTTTCACTGGTCTGGTCGTACCTCGGAGAGCACGTTAAGCCGTCGGTCCCGGTTGCCATATAAACATCTATGGCAGTCGTTACGGGTAGTTGGAGCCCTCAAAAATCCAATCAGCCTAACTTGGAACTTCGATATCGCCATTGGTCATTGGACCAATTGGTTGTGGAGGTCGGGTGGCAGTCACTTCACGGAAAATATTGAAATTCAGCCGCATCACAGTTAGACTGGAATGCGAAAAAAGGTTCAGAGAATGATGATACGTCTTGGAAAGGTGCTACGACGCGTCCCCACAAGATGTCACAGAAAATGATTTATAAATTCTTCTAAATTTGAAAATTCTTCTAAATTCGAAACGTCTAGTAACTACGGTGGAGTATTTTTCCGTCTTACATATAATGTACACGACACTGTTTATATGAGTCAGCTTATTCTCAAAGCATAATATGGTTCTTTGAGAAATAAGTTGAATGTCGCTTTATTTTAGTGTTTAACAGCATATTGTGTCTCCATGTAGTTGTATCATAAATTTTAGTTCTTGCTGGCACGCGGCGTTAAATAATATTTGTCTCTCGGAAATATGCAGTAACTCTCATGACGTCCTTTGTGCTTCTCGTTAAGCTTCTGCAATCAATAGATTCATCTATTGTTCTTATTTTAATTCATAATATAAGAATACCTAAGTCTGGACCAAACAATTACATCAATTTATGATAACATCTAAATTGCAAAATAACAATTGCACAACAATCAATTGATTTGTATTATCGATTGATTATTGTATTATCTATTGTATTATAGTTTCATGAAAAACAATAACGTCGCGGTAGTCTAGTGGTATGGGTAACGGACCGCCCGCGCCCGGCTGAGACGAGGACTCGGGTTCAATCCCAGGTTTTACCAGGGGACACACCGATGACTTTTTGATGCTTTTCGAAGTTAAGTGTGTATTTATCGCAGGTTTATAAGTGCCCGGTTAATGGCAATAAGCTCACCACCTATTATATTTGGACCTAAACATAAAGTAACGAAATGTGGGTGCTAACACCTCAGCCTACCCCTTCAGGGACACATAAAAAAAATGTTATGTTCTAAAATATCGTGGCCGTACACTAACTATATCGTATCTTTATTGTAGTATAAAAAATACTAAATCACTCATACAGTTATTGAAACCAACGAAATAAAAAGAATATTATTACACGCTTGCCGAAGCTAGACATTCGTCCGCAATCTCCAAGCCCTCACAAACGCTTGGATATAATTCATACGCTTACGTGTATCAGTGTGTTAACTCTGTCAGTACGGTCAGGCAAGCGGGTAGACGTCTACGTCTGTTGTATCGGCTAATGCGTTTGAATTGATATATTTTATTGCGGCAGGATTCAATAGTAAAAAAATCGCACTATGCTAGAAATCTTAACGGTATTTAGCTTGAATAGGTAACTTCTCTGAGCTGTCTCTTGCTCTGGTATTATTGGTGAAATTTTACTCGATAATTGTGAAATTCTTTAGATAATTTCATACACACATGCGTACATACACACAGCAAGACGTGACCGCGTGCGCGACAGTTAATGCGCACCATCATTTAAATAAGCTCTAAGTACTTGCCATAAACATCCTTTGATCTATCTTCAAAAACCGACTCAGGCTTGAATTGCTGATAAACTCACGGAAGCCCACGCTAGTTAAGGCAAACACCCCATTTAAATACTTGTATTTGTGGACGCTTGTTGGTTGCCTAGTGTGTAAACAGACCATTACATTATATCGAGTTTTAAAACTTTGCTCCATATTTTTCACATATCTGTATAAATGCCAAAACTGCTAGGAATATTTTCCTACCATCCCTGTTTTTATATTTCGTATATTTTTGTCTGTACTCATATGCATATTTTGTTTTTCGCATTGTCTGGGTCTGAAGAATAAATCATATTATAATTTAAAATATGCAAAGCCCTGCTTTACTAGGATGAAAGGCGGATTCTATTCGCGAACATTAAGGCTGGGTTTCAACATGGAAATCCGATCAACTAAACTGAGTTCATGATTCGTTCATTGAACACCATTGAGTAAATTATGGCAATGTAGATTAATTCAAATCGATTTTTATATTCTTAAATCAACTTGATTCCTACATGTTTATCATAAACCTACTTCTTCCTGCTTACAATTCTCCTTATTGCAGAAATAGGGTTTAGTAAATCAACAACTAGGTGACCCGCGCAACTTTGTCTGCGTCACCCCGTTTTAGCAACATTCTTCACTTCTGCTCCGTACCAATTTGTTGTGGTATGATACATATAAACCTTTCTCTTAAATCACTCTATCTATTAAAAACCGCATCGAAATCCGCTGCGTAAGATTTAAGCATCGCTATATAGGTTCAGATAAAACGACTTTGTTTTATACTACGCAGTGATGTTAATAGGTCTCGGATTGAAGGTTATGTACGAATTCACGAGAAATCCTTTACACTTTCTGATATTTTTTTTGTGAAATTTATTTATTATAACGCAGTTATTTATGTATAGCATATTTGTATACATTTTCTTGGAATCGTATATTTACTATCTTATATAAAAACTGGTTTATGGGAAATACGGCCTGGTACTGAGAAATACAGCTGGTAATTATGGCACAAATAAGGAAGCCACTTTTGCAACTACAAAATAACGATTGAGTATTTTTTTATTTAGGGCACGTCAATTAGACTTCACCTCGCCTGATGGTAAGCTGAAGGCAAAGTCTCAGGAAAGAGAGTCACCATTACAAACACGTACAGTATTACAATGGTGGGGCTCAGCATAACGGCCTCATCAGATGCTTTTTCACGCCCCGCTGAAAGGACCCGAGACTATAGGAAAAAGGAAACATGCGCTGGTATTATTAAATACCTTCTCTTGATCAACATTAATCAGAAAAAATGTACTGAAAAACATTTTCGATATAAAATCAAGACAAATCTGATGCTAACTGTGTACATATAAATGAATAGGTAAAGCAACTACTACTTAAATCAATGCCAGTTCTTCTTAACGTTTGTCTTTGTGACATGTTGATTGTTGTAGCAACTGACTTTGATAGGGGATCGCATTCTTTTGGAATCGCAAAGAAAACTTAACGGTGTTTTGGTGATCCTTGGCATGTTCTTGTCTCACATTTTCCTGTTTATGTCATTGCTACAGCAACGCAATATAACAGGTTAAAGGTAAGATTTAATCGCAAAAAGTTAAACTTATTTAAAAGTACCGAGGAAATAAATTATGCACCTCAGTGGCTATAATTTGAAAATAATTTTATACATTAAATTTATTGATCAGTTTTTTATTACTGTAACTAGTGGTAAAATCAATTTAGTAGTTTTTCACACATACAGACAGACAGACAGACAAACAGACAAAAAAATACTGATTGTATTTTTGGCATCAGCATCGATCGACAATCATCCTCCACTATTAATTAATCTATATAATAATAAAAATAGGTAAAAAAACTTTTTAAGTCAAACGGTTTCATGTTAAACATACATTGCAATGTTTAAGATAAATGTACTAAAAACCAAAAAATAAAAAAATTGATACAGTCGTGGGAATTATAAACATATGCATAGACTAGACTAAAATAAAACCGTGGGGCACGTCAATTGTCTACAAATTATCGACTTGATGTGCGATAGAAGAATCGTTTAATTCGTCGTTAGGCAGTTGGCCCGCAGACGGTGAGGAAATTACTTACTATTTTCTGACGTGCCCCACGATTTTATTTTAGTCTAGTCTATGCATATGTTTATAATTCCCACGACTGTATCTATTTTTTTATTTTTTGGTTTTAGTACATTTATCTTAAACATTGCAATGTATGTTTAACATGAAACCGTTTGACTTAAAAAGTTTTTTTACCTATTTTTATTTTCTAGTTTTTAGTTTTTTCTTATTATTTTTTTTAACATTGTATTCTACTGGTTGAGCACTTTCACTTGATACCCATATTGATGGGATTGATAAAACCTACGTAATCTGCCATTTTGTGGCGGCCGCCATCTTGGATTTCAATTTTTTATAGTATATTGTATTCTGCTTATTGAGCCCTTTCATTTGATACCCATATGGATGGGATTGATAAAACCTACGTTATCCGCCATTTTGTAGCGGCTGCCATCTTGGAAATCAAAATTTTTATAGTATATTGTATTCTGCTTGTTGAGCCCTTTCATTTGATACCCATAATGATGGGATTAATAAAACATGAATTATCCGCCATTTTGTAGCGGCGGCCATCTTGAATTTATAATGATAATGAATAAACATAATTGTATTGTCACCAAAATCCAAAGTGTATACAAAATTTCAGATTAATCGGTTGACAGGAAGAGGGTGAAATTTGAATTACTAAATTTGACCCAAGAAAGAATAAAACAAACGGGGTGAGCTAAATAAAACCGTTTAAAAATAAATTGCTGTTCGTTAGTCTCGCTAAAACTCGAGAACGGCTGGACCGATTTGGCTAATTTTGGTCTTGAATTATTCGTGGAAGTCCAGACAAGGTTTAAAAGGTAAACAAATATGAAAATACTCGGAATGGAGTAGCGGGAACGGGATCAGAAGTCCTCGCCAGCGGAGCCGCGGGCAACAGCTAGTTTTGAATAAATATTCAATGTACGGAATTGTTCTCTTCAGTTTTATTATAGGTATGTATAGATGGAATGATCAATCATTGACGAGTTAATAGAACGGAAACATTGTGGTTTACTTACTATAAAACTTTTTTGCAATTTCACAAAACTTATAAAAGAAACATTATAGACATATTAGCAAAAAATACCCCTAGCGAGTGCTTGTGCTTATTTTAATAACAAAATTGTGATATTTATCAAACTGCAGCGGTTGTCCTTTGGGAACATACGCGCCATAGTTAATAAAATAACGATATAACTATTTTGCGTTCGCCTCTGAGGCCTCGATTATCTTTCTATGGTTAAAACACGAAGTTAGTTTATTTTTATTTGCGCAAAATCTACGCCAGTAGATATACGTACGCACGACACTACACCCTTAACAGCTAATTGTAATGCCCTGAAAGTGGCGCTTATTGGATATAAAAGTAAAGTAAAAATATTGAATGCTATATTTAAGATGGCTACAATGTCTTTTTCTTCAACTTCCAGTTAATGGCTCGAATAAATTTGGCATATATGGCAGAATATATAAGTGCTTTTTTAATTTCATTGACACAATACTTGTCTACAGCAACAGCATTTCCTGTTGCTCTACAGAGGTCTTATGTTACAGGTGGAGGGCCATAGTAAGCAAGAGAGCAAGTGCTATATGGGCCGGAGTTGGGTCACGGAATCGCAGGTGTTGTGACCACTCGATATACAAGTTCATTGAAGGGATCTACAGAACTAACAGCACAAGTATAACGTCCCTAGTGTTGCACACGTCCATATTCCATGGTAACCATTACCCTTCAGGGTGGCCCTGTGCTTGTCTCACTGCCACTTAAGTGGTAGGTATATAAAAAGCTACAATCACCGATGTGCGTCAAGTGTGTACCTAAGTCAAGACTATTTATTGATAAAACTGGTCAACGAATAAATTCATATGAACATACGCATGGATCGTCTCTCACATAATTTTCGTCAAACCCACTCGCTTCGTCTGGTACTTCATTGCGTATTCGACGCGAGTCTTATTCGTAGAATTTACGAAAAGTTTGCGTTTGCGTAATATACTAGCCTTGTAATAACATGTTGCCGGGCTTTATCATATGAAAATAAAATCATGTTTGGATTATTAAAGTTAAGGAAAATAATATACCTATGTAAATAAATACGATAGCAAGAAAGCCATTGAGATTGACATACGAATGATACTTCAGTTACTTATTTGAGATCCTCTAGAGATTTATTCAACTGTTGCCTCGCTCCACCCGCTTGAAGGTTGATTATCGCAGCCAAATCTAGTCTATTATAACTACTATCTTTCCAAACCTCTAGACTTGCTCTGTATCAAATTTCATCAAAATAGATTCTGTAGCTTAGGCATGAAAGCGCAAATTAAATACCAAAAGAGTTGCTTTATCATTTATAATATTAGTATGGAGCATCGCAAGCGTTTAAAGGCACCGAGATTTACATAACACATGACTGAACTCATAACACTTGGAAAAGTTCATTTTATCAGCTCATTTATGTATAATCAAAAATATTATAGAATTCCTAATAATAGGAGACATTTATTAAGTATATTATTATCACAATAATCATTCTATTTCATATGAATCTCGCTTGCTACAAACAAATGTTTATCAAGCAGTCATTGCTCCAAATAATTATTATTACCACTCTTTTAAAATGTAAATCTGCATTTGAAATACGAGAGTCGGGTCACAGCGGTTGGAGCCGAAAGGTAGGAAGGAAAATTAAAAATATTTTCGGTCTCCTACTAACGACGGGCGCTGCTCTAGTGTATCTGCATTTTTTGTACCGCTGAAATTTACTTTTGAACGTGTTTTTTTAGGATCTACCTTTTTGTGGATTAGCGGTGACAGATTTTTTTTCACCTGCAGGTTATTGCGTATCATTATATATTTTAAGATTTAGCTGCTATGTGTAGCAACGTTTCGAAACTCATTTAGTAATTTTAGTTTTGAATTAAGAAGCATTAGATTCAATTTAACGTTGAAAAAAAAATTGAAACTTTTTTATTGAAATTTTGAGCTATCCTCATTTTTTCAAATCGATTCAAAATTAGAAAAAGTGAATGTCTAGAGGAGAAATTAAAGTTAGAGTCTGATCGCGGGTTTCAAGTCACATTTATTTTCTTATATAGAACTTTTCAATTTGTCTTCACCTTGCCTTCATCTGAAGGCAAGAATATCAGGAATGAGGGTCACTATTACAATGGTGGCACAATTTGACGGCCTCATCAGATACCTTCTCAGGCCTCGCTTAAAATACCAAGGACTGTAGGAAGAAGTAAACATGCAATCTTTAGAAGAATTGTAACACATTTTAACAGGGATGAAGACGGGATTCAGACCGCTAGTTGTAATCATATAAATTAGCCTTTAGTTCTAAGTATCTGTATAAATCATATCAAACATATTATAGTCTATAAATATAATATTTCCACACCATTTCCGACACCTCTACCACAGGTTTAACAATAGTGTTTAGATGTTATTATAACAGTATTCCAATCAAGGTAGGCACTCCCATGTGTAGTTAGGTCTTCTGACAATAGGCAGGGATATTTGCGGCCATGCCTGCGGTGTGCCGCCACAAATCAGCACCATTGTTATACGTGTTAACAGCTATTCCATTACCGAATTGGGTCTAGTTTATAGCTTATATCACTAAAGTTTACTATTCAAGTATTGGAAGGCAATCTAACCGTTATATGAACACAATAGGTGGGTCACAATTCAAATAACTTAGAGATAGGTCAATATGTTTTGTTATAATGAAATCCAAATAAATTTCAATAGGTTTTAGTAGTGGGTTTTTCATTTAAACTTTATGTGAGTTATTTTAAATTAGGATTGGGTTGGAAGGTATATGAATAAAAGCAATTAAAGTCCTTCAATATCAATTATCAGGTTTCCACAGATTGGCTACTCACCTTGATTACCCTGTTTTTTCAGTAAGCTTGTAGTACATACCTACTGTCCTACATAGTATTCATAGTACTAGTTGTATCCCGCAAACTTACTCTCTCATAAACTCACGCCTATATCCCCAAAGGGGTAGGCAGAGGCGCTAGCACCCACTTTTCACACCCACTTTATGTTTAGTAGTTCCCAATGTAATAGGTGGCGCCAATTGCCATTAACCGGGCATTTATAAACCTGCGATAAATACACACATAACTACGAAAAGCATCGAAAAGTCATTGGTGTGTGCCATGGTAAAATCTGGGATCGAACCCGAGACCTCGTCTCAGCAATCCTTTACCCATACCACTAGGCTACTGCAATTTATCGCAAACTTACTGATTCTAAATATTATATGGTGAAAGCCCATCTATGATGGGCTTTCACCATATAATATTTCCTTGCCACCACCTCTCAAAAGTAATATTATTTCAATCGTACTTTACTTTAATAATGTGATCCGGACTCATGCCCTTCGATATTTGTGTACGTGCTGTATCTCGTGAGACTAGTGTAAGCTTTAACAAAAGAAATAAATGTATCCACTACAGTTAGAGATACGGTTTAATGCATTATAACCATATAAAACTAATACCCTGCGTAACATGACGAACGCTGATGCATCTCACTTTGAAAGTAAAGTAAAATTGAAATGATATTACTTTTAAGAGGTACTTTTAGAAGCTACATTTATAGTTACTAAGAAATTATTGAAAACTACTATTGTTGGATTTGCAAAGGAAACTAGACTAATAATGCATAACAGTCATATACACAAACACAGCATGACGGTCTATTCCAATAAAGTAAAATTGCACATATTATGTGATCTACAAGTCTACTGCCTAAAGGTAAACAACTATACCGTTACAGAGAAAAGCATTGTGCGTACGAGACGCAGTACTTCGAATAATAAAAATACTGAGGACCAGGAAAACTGATTTGAATTGTATCCTCATGAAAATTATCTAAAATTTTAGATCGGATATCACGCTGTTGCCCGACAAGGAGGTTAAGTCGAATCAATAAAATAAAATTACACGCCACTCGGGTTACAATTGCAAGGTTACCGAGAAATTCAAAGATTATATCAGATGAATCAAATCAATGTAGAATTCAAAATCCAGACCTAAGAACCACAATGGGGGAGATGATTTTCTTCTTTATATCTTCGAAAAATAACTAATTTGTAACAATAAGATAAACCGCTAAAGACAAATTTTCTAACAACTAATAATTTCGAAGATATTTGAATTTGAAAATTCTATTTCTTGAACCGCAGGAAAACGCTGTATACAAAATCGTTAGGAAAGATTCGGAACGAATGCATTTTGGCTAGGCCCCCAGGAAAGTCATTTGAAATTTAATAAGGAATAACAAATTGTTCTCAAATTGTTGCTTTAAATGTCATAGTTTTAGTTTAATTAGGCAATATTTAAGTTTACAATGCATATTATACAACAAGGACTAAGATATTAGACAATATTGGGTAGAATCGGACGACCTTGTCCTCATCTCTATTATTTTCTTAGGTATATAATACCTACTCAAGTAGGCATAGTTATATTAACACTAACATTTTGCCAACAAGGGTTTGAAACAACATATCTTGTGTTTCACATAACAGCGCAGTTCTACAGATATAACACGATAACTTTGTTAGATTGAAAATAAACTAGCAAAAGTTACACAAGCTTAGCTCAATCCGCTCACCTGTAAGTAATTTATGGACTGTTATTATTAAGACTTAGTGGAGATCAATTTAAAATGGAAAATGGATGGAATGGATGTCTAGACGAAACTTAAGTCCGCAATCAGTGCCTTACAGGAAGAATTCTCTGACTAATTAAGCTGCTAGAACATTCTAGACATATTCTAGTAGCGATTTGAAATTCTCATTTACGTCTTAGGAGGACGCAGCTACGAGCTGGAGCCATTAAAAAAGATTGCATATTTATATCTCAAAATTTCAATAAATTATTCCTATTTCCTTTTTTTTCTGACGTGATACAGGATTCTCTAGTCTAGTCTGTATATGGACGCAGGTTAAGTTTCATCCAATTCGTTCTTTAATTTTAATATGATATAAAAAGTGAACTCATTAATGTTTTGTAAATGATGTTTTTGCCGTTGAATGGTCTTAACAGAATAAATAATTTTTGATTGGATTTGATTTGAATGTCTTCGAATTTCAAACAGTAGTGTCCGAGTGAATCAATAAATCAGATTAGTCTAGGTACTGCTAAATATAGAATTACTCTTTCAATATTGGGTGACTTTGACCAACTGTTTTCACGCTGGTCAGACGGTTTGGTAGGGTTTATTTCGAGTCTCGCTGTGATGTCGACCGCGTTATCCATTAGTCGCCTCTTACGATAACCTTCAGATGAGATGGCGTGATGGGTATTCTTACTCCATCACTACGAGTACATAGTTTATAATTATATTATATAGTCAATAGTTATATTATATAGATATGTTATACTATAGTTATGTAATATAGTTTATACTTACAGTATCAATAAGCATCAAAAGCCAAGTAAGTATAATTTAAACTAATTCATTCAAGGTTCAGCATTACTGAGCTAAAATTACGTGTTACAAAAATACGAGTAGAATATATGATTTTAGATTGACATGGTCATTTACACATTCACAGTTAAATTCATCGGGATATTTACCATGTTTATTTATTTTGTTGAATAACCGAACCGAACCGAGTAGCCGCGGTAGCCTAGTGGTATGGGTAATGAACTGCTGAGACGAGGTCTCGAGTTCGATCCCAGGTTTACCATGGCACACACCAATGACTTTTCGATGCTTTTCGAAGTTATGTGTGTATTTACTGCAGGTTTATAAGTGCCTCGGAGAGCACGTTAAGCCGTCAGTCCCGGTTGCCATACAAACGTCTATGGCAGTCGGTACGGGTAGTTGGAGCCCTCAAAAAGTCCAACCAGCCTAACTTGGAACTTCGATATCGCCATTGGTCATTAGACCATTGGTTGTGGAGGTCAGATGGCAGTCGCTTCACGGAAAATATCGAAGTTCAGCCGCATCACAGTTAGACTGGAAAGCCGACCCTAACTGAGTTGGGAAAAAGGTTCAGGGAATGATGAACCGATATTTCGGCACTGTTGCAAGCGCCATGATCACGGTGTACTGACGACCGGCGAGTTAGTTCTTATTGAGGCCAACCGTATCGGTCTACCCTTTTTCTCACTCGTTTATTACGCGCGCCGCCACTTGCGCCACTTGCGGCGCTTGCAACGGTGCCGAAATATCGGTTATTCAACAAAATAAACAAACATGGTAAATATCCCCATGAATTTAACAGTGAACGAGTAGAATATGTATTCAAAACCACATTCGTAACTGCAAATGTACAGTACCTACGTTCTCTTTAGTGCAAGAATTTAACGTTGGTTCTAATAAGAGGAAGAAACCGCATGCGCTACTCCGTACGACTATTCCTGCAAGTATCTTAACATTTATGTACTGTACTTGTAGTAAAAGAGGCTTTGTAATCACCGAGGTTAACTGAACTAAATTTCCTATTCTAATTAATATAGCTTTATAAGATTTTAGTTTGAAAGGTTTACTTGAATCTGTGTTCTGTTATTTAATTAGTGAAGCTTTGGCTGATAAGGATAAATTTGATATAAGGATCATGACGAATGGAGTACGTGTATAATTTGTAATACTGTACGTGTTTGTAACTCTCTCTTTCTGACTCTCTTTCCTGAGACTTACTATTGACTGCGAGGTAAAGCCAAATTTACGTGCCATAAATTAAAATAAAAAACACTTGACTAGGTACTCATAGACATTATTATTACTAGCGTAAATAGATCTACAGACTCCATCATTATCGCGTAACCGAATTTAAAATGTTAGTAGTGACTTGTGACTTCAATGTAGAAACATCGTCACTGCAACATAATATTTCTGTCAAAGTTATAATCATAATCATAATCATCATTTATTTGTGGAACATAGGTTAGTTACATATCTTATAATAATGTTAGATTGTCGTCTATATTCTACCACGTTTTGTGGTGTACAAATATATTCTATTTTCGCTATTTTATTATAATTATCATATTCTCAACTTTAATCAACTTGATTTATAAAAAAACGTTTCATGGTTCATATATTCTTTCACTTTCTCAGGTTTTGTCTAAGAATACGTATATCAGTCGCATACTCTTTTCCTCCAAGGATCACTTTGTGCTTGACTAGAGGTATACTTTGTCTGCAACACCATATCTACACTGATTTTGAGTTTCTTGTTGACAAACCTAAAGTAAACTTAGTAGACATTTTACGCTATCCGGCGCTGAAATTCATTATAGTTGTTTCTGTTAACGGTGTTTTGTACTCGTCGAAGAAACACAATAGGAGTTTCTAGAACTATTTAATGGATTCTTGCAATATATAGAGTAGTTTCAAAGGTAATTCATCTATTATAATGACTATGCAAAGCAGTAATAAGTAAGTTGAATTAGTAATCAGTCTATAGCGTTTATC
The DNA here is from genome assembly GCA_963691645.1 of Pelosia muscerda. Taxonomy (NCBI): domain Eukaryota; kingdom Metazoa; phylum Arthropoda; class Insecta; order Lepidoptera; family Erebidae; genus Pelosia; species Pelosia muscerda. The sequence continues at coordinate 4,203,117 of OY829103.1, forward strand.
TAATACAATATTTTTTTTATAATTTCACGCCTATGTCCCCTAAGGGGTAGGCAGAGGTGCTAGCACCCACATTTCACCAGTTCTAATACAATAAATTTATCTAATACAATAATACCACATATATTACTTATATGGGTAATGGACTGCTGAGACTGAAGTTTCGGGTTTGATCCCAGGTTTTACTATGGCACGCACCGATGACTTTTCGATGCTTCTTGAAGCTATGTGTGTATTTATCCGCAGGTTTATAAGTGCCTGGTTAATGGCAATAGGCTCGCCACCTATTACATCGAGACCTAAACATACACTGGCGAAATTTGGGTGCTAGCACCTCTGCCTACACCTTCGGCGATATAGACGTGAGTTTCCCGGCCCACACATCATTTTAATACAAAACAACAGTAACATAAAAAGCAACAAACCACAGTACTATAATAACAATTTGTCAAACATACCTGGGCGTGTAAAAGTTTTATTGTCAATAAATTGCCATTAGCTGCAGACACTGCCGCCATAACTCTTTGGTGAACAGTTGTGGTGGCTTTTATCCAGTCATTATTGGTTTTAGAACGATAACTATGAATATAAAGTCTATATTGTGGTTATGCGGTTGCCGGGGTTATTGTGGGTTGACTCTTGGGTGTGGGCTGTTGACTTAATGTCTACTGAATTTAGGTATAAGGCAGGGATTATACTTGAGTTAATAGAATTTGAGACTGTAAAAGAGATAGATCCAAATAGTTATGGAGATATATTTGTTAGTATTTGAGATTGTAATTTCAAGCAATTTTTTATATATCTTTCGTCCCCTATAACATTAATCTGACCTACAATGTCACCCGTGTAAAATGGCGAACAATGTTAATCAAATAAAGACAATTAACTAACGAGCATCGTATCTTTTTGTATTCATATTTTTGATGTTCTGATGTATATCTTTATTCTCAGCATAAATTCTGTTTATTTTAATACTGGCAATATTTGTTTTGAGAACCGTGAATGTTTTATTTAAAATCCCAATTTTTCGCGGTTATATTCTTGATTATAATTGACACTGACATTTTTATAAATAACTTTACTTTCAGTAGAACGCTAAGAAAAATTCAAAGCATTTCCTATTGGTTCTATAAGATAAAATATTAAAGCCACTTACTTTTGATACTAATAAAGTTGTAAGTAATACTGTCTGTTTTGAAGTCTGGAAAAGAAAAAGAAATACTCTAGGTAAAATAAATTATAACTTTTCAGGAACTTTCTTATTATATTATTTGCTATATAACAACTAGGTGTTTATCTAATGCAATTCTTGGAAACAACTAGGCTAATTTTTTAGAGAAGGAGGTGCCGATACTTTTTCGGAGAAGACTCCGGGTCCGAACAGTCTACTATGAACAGGAAGTCAGAGGTCGCAGAATGACTTGGCCTGGAGAAGAGGCCTGGTGGTGACGGGTAGAGCTACCTGTCACCCTAGTAGAAGCAGGCCTCGGCGGCGGCGCAAAATGCGGTGGTCCCCACACACTTCCGGGTGCGAGGGATATGTAGGCTACTATGTCACCTCCAACAACTAAAAATCCAAAGACGGCGTGCATTTTAATCGGTTTGAGGCCGATATCCAAACAAAAAAAAAGTTCATATTTAAAAGAACTTTGTTGTTCTCTACCAAAAAACAGAAAATATCCTTATATCGGTAAAAAATAATTTCTAAAACGAAACTAGTGCACTCAAGCACTGGGTCGATGAATCATTTCTTTCTTTCTCATTCATAGAATATTAGCAAACGGAATTATATAAAATTGTTACTTGATGCCTGTGACTTCTATTTTCAAAGTGCGAGTGACACTACTCACATAACCTTATCGTGAGAAAGTGACAGAGTATATAAACCGTGAAACTTTAAAAAAAATCATTATCAACTTTGATAGAATAGATATCTCAGTGACGTCAATGTACTTACACTTAAAGTACAAGTCACTGCCGCAGATTTTAAATTAAGTAATGCTATAATGAAAGAGTCCGCAGGCGTATTAAATATGCAGTTAACCCACGTTCAATCGCCTAGATTAAATATGAATACAAATAATATTTTCCTATCTTATATCCAACTATCTGAAAGGAAATCTCTTTCCTTTTCATTTCTAATTAAAAGTGGGAAACACACAGGATGTAGGCCATCGCTGCGTGCGATCCGGTCATCTCCTGAATGGACTAGATTACTAACGGAGTTTTATAGAAAATGTCGTCACCTCTACCGAGTTGAAGCATCGGAAACTCTCCACTTTAATTAATTATTTCTTGTTGACGCCAGTGGGTCTTGCAGTGCGGATTGAAAAACTATTTTGCAAAACATGACGGAGTGAATTTAATTAGAACAGTGTCCTGGGAACAGATTCGGAAACATTACGTTTTCAAAACTTGGGAGTTCAATAGCTACGATATCTTATAAAAATCTGACAGAAAGCATTACAAATTATAAGTGCTTTTTTTCTAGGACACGTCATTTTGACTTCACCAGGTCATAAGCTGTAGGCAACGTCTCAGGTAAGAGGGTCACCATTACAACCACGTACAGGGTTACAAATTACAATGGTGGCGCTCAGCTTGACGGCCTCATTTTATGTTTCTTCACGCCCCGTTTAAAGGACCCGAAAAGGGAGATTTAAAATACATGCGAGAAAGTCCTTGGGAACTGTCGATAGAAGTGAAAACTAGAAATGTTGTTCACCCTAAAAGTGTTTGTACTTTATGAACTATGTAGGTATACGGAGAAAAAATAAATAGCTACCTACGTACACAGAGTATAGAACTAGATGCATTTGTTGACTTTAAAAATACTTAAAAATCCGCTTTTTGACAATGGTTTACGCGTAACGCGTTCGGTTACGATGATGGAGTTCTATATTTTTGAATCATTCAAGTAGTGCTTCATATGCCTAATAAAGTTTAACTTAAAGAAACATATATATATATATATATAAATATATAGAGGCGAACTAGAGCAAGACCGAATTTAATAAACTTAGATGTTTACTTCGATTTCTGTAAGTAGTTCTTTAATATTCTAACTAGTTTTCTATCGTTATTCTGTCCAAAATATATTAGCCTGGTTACGTAACTTTATTGAAGCAAATATTCAAGAGATTGTAAATAAGGATTATATAGTATAGTTTCAACGTATGAGAAAGTTTGGCTATATCTCAGTGAAGCTGGAATACGCTACCGTGTGTGTGATAAGAAACAAGATACTGGCGGAATTTTAAGTAAAATCCGCAAAGATTTTGCACAAACTATATTTTTTCAGAGTTGCAAGGTCGGATGATCACTTTCACTAAAGTCAAAGAAACAAAACCAAAAGAAGGAGGAGACGTAAGCAGACCTTTGGCTTCAAGGCCGAAGCCTTGAATGTAACTGGATACTACACTAAGATGAATAAGTAAAACTTACTGTTTCTAATAGATTGGAATGTATCATCCATCCATTGAAGAAAAACGCAGAACGCAAATCACAGATTACGTGACGTAACATACATACATACATAAACTCATGCCTGTATACCCGAAGGGATAGGCAGAGGTGCTAGCACCCACATTTCGCCCGTTTATGTTTAGGTCCCAATGTAATAGGTGGCGAGCCTATTGCCATTAACCGGGCACTTATAAACCTGCGTTAAATACATACATAACTTCGAAAAGTCATTGGGGTGTAACGTAAATCGTAAATCATAGACTTAGTGACTAATTAGTCATGCGCCTTGAAATTTTAGATAAACATTTGTACCTTCATTTAAACAGATATAAGTCCTCTGATAATACTAACAAGTATAAAGATTAAGTAAAAAAGTAGGGAAATGTTCCTTCAAGGTAAATTTATGATGAACCTCTAATAATGTTCCCAGGGGCACATCCAATATTGGCCATTGATTAGAACAAAACATGTGGAATATGTTTGCCTTAGTTTCGAGGGATCAATTGCTTACAGTTAGATTATATCTTTCTTTTTTTCGGGTTCTTTATAATATTCGATTTAAAGCTTTTAGTATTAAAAAATATCATTATAACGACTAGTCCATAAAATCGAGCGAAAAGTGCTTATTGAGTCAAAATCACATTATTATACCCCGAAATATGAATTCAATTTCTCTTGGAGTGTTATAGAATTAACTATTCTGTGGAGTTTCTTCGGATCGCATGGAATTTGACCCTTTTGCCGCGAACGTGTACACCTCAGCGCATTCTTCAATTTGCTACGTGATGTCATGTCTGTAGTTCCAATCGAACCGCTGGTCTTAACTATCTTCAAAGAGAAGGCTTTATAGTCGGAGAGTTTTTATGTTTGTATTTGCGAATATCATATAATAAAGAATGCCGGTCATGAATCTGAATTCGTGCACCGAAGGTCGCACAAAATTGGATTCAAAGATGAATTTTTGTACATAAATAAACCGCAATATATTTTGATTGAGCTGACTTACACGTTTGATTTTTGCACAGTTTGAAGACAATATAAATATTTTTTTATCGTGTGAAATAACCCCACGGATAACGCCTCGCTGAAGTCGGTTGGGGAGGTTATGTAAGACTTGAATATAACATAATCCTTAGCACCTTGGCAGACAAGACAAGACAAGACTGTGCATAAAATTTGAAATTGCTTTTAGAGTTGATTGATAAATTATACCATAGCTGTGCGTTGGTTTTTTTTATATTCGATAGGCTGGCGTTTGTACAGCATATTTATCACATTTATGAGTAAAGAATTTTTGAATTCCATAAACGCACTTTGAAATTTTAAATTCCAAATCGCTAAACGCTCATCGTTTATACCTGTAATAACCATATTTTGAACATGCCACAGTGCATCTGCTTGAGCTCATCTAACTTATTATATCCCGCTGTTGGCCAGTGTTTGCATCATAAATTATGCCAATAAAGAGCTTCTACATTATGACGTCGGTTTAGATATCATTACGTCTAATGAGCGACGTTTAGATGCGAATAGGCATATTTTGTCGGCTGAAATATGAACGTACAACGTACAGTAATTTGTTGTCTTTGTTGTTATCTCACTGAAAGAAAGAGTAAAGTATATATTTAGGTGCGCATATTAATAATTACCTAAAGTTTCTCTGCCGCATAATCCCTTAACTACGAGAGATAAACATGCTCCAAAGTCTCGTTGGCCTACCTGTAGGCTATCCATCTAGTGGATAAGGCTGACTTAGGTCCCAAAAATCGTTGTGGTATGCCATATAGCTATCTTTTTAATTTATCACCTCTGTCTATCATTTCGATTCTCAAATATGAATCGAAGTATCAATCCAGGTGGCTGCACACTGGGGATACAAAATTTAGGAGAGGAAACACCGTTGATTCGGCAGAAGAAGAATATGTTATTATGCCTATTACAATGGATTTTTTAGTTTTATGACCGCATAAAATGATTTGAGTTGTTTAAATTATAAAACATTCTCTCAAAATTAATTACAATTTGATAAATTGAACGTACACTGACGATCATTCACTGAATCAAATTATCTAATAGAACAATGTTGCTGATTTTTTCTGTGAACGCATTTCTCTATAAACTATCTGTATGATTATTCGGTCAAACCTTCATTCTATTGTACTTTAAATTAAATTTAAACTTCAAAGATTTTATACCTAGCTTTAAAGATTGCTTCAAGGAATTCAAATAGACTAATACATGCGGTAAAAACAACTCCACCAAGAACTAAGCGGTTCAGCGACTCTTTTCTAAGTCGCACCATTAAGTCTTGGAATTCTCTGCCAGCCCACGTGTTTCCTTCAATATAAAGCCTCGGAACCTTTAAGAGGGGCGTGAAAAAATAATTATCGAGGCCGTTAGGGTGGAGGCCGCCGCCGTTACAAATACATTACCTTAATGACGGCCACCATGTTTTGGACTACACCGCTGCTAACCATCAGGCGAGGTGCATTAGACACTCTAAGTGTAAAAAAACATAATATACGTCATTTTAACAGGATTACTAAAAAGACAGTCTAGATAGTTTTATAACAATAGAATCGGTACCAATAAACGATCTAGAAATAAAAGTAACTCAAAATGTATTAATATCACAAGTTGTGCAATAGATGGCAATTAAAACTTGTAACGAAGAACGTAGGAAGTTGAAATACTTCATTATTTTCGATTGAATTTCATTTCCAACGTTTGAGAAAGTGGGGGAATCAAACAAATGGAATTGCAATTATTGTCCGTAGAAGTGTTGGTGAAACAAGCTACTAGTTACTGTTTATTTGCGATGTCGGTAGCTAAGTGGTTAAGAATTCGGCCTCACGATCGAGAGGTCTGGATTCGAATTCGACTCCATCAGTCAGTAAAACCAAGAGGTTGATCAATGAGATGTATCAATAATATTTTATAGCACTTGGCTACACAATATTAAAAACTACGAATGATGCAATAACGCAATAATATTTTCATAAAATCCAATAGTTACCACTCTTTATTTTTTGGCGAAGAAACCTTACGATACAAAATTAGTTACAGGTATCAGCTCTCATGTTAATGAATCAAACATTGTTGGCATTTTATCAATCTTAATATTACATTTTTCAGTTATTTAAATTTATAATTTCAAAAGGGACCAAAGCCATAACATTTTAGCCAGTATTCATCAGTTTTGCGAGCAAGTAATGCTCGAGAAGGAGACGGCGGAACGAGTTCGGAGAAGACTCCGGACCCGCACAGCCGGCGATGAGCGGAGGCGACTCGGACGTCGGAGTTAGCAGAATGACCTCCGTCCTCCATGAGCGCGGGCCTGGGGGTGACGGGTGGAGCCGCCTGTCACTCTAGCAGAAGCAGGCCGTGGCGGCGGCACAAAGTGCGCCTCCCCATACCCGGGGGCTAGTTGGGGACACCGTGGTCCCTACACCCGACGGGGGTCATCTCGAAGAGCAGGCCACGGGTCTGCCGGGGTGCGAGGGTTATGTTGGCTACTACCTCACCTCCGGCAACTGAAGACCCAAAGACGGCGTGCGTTTTAGTCGGTTCGAGTCCGACATAACCTTTCCCAACCGGCTTCGGTGGGGGGGTATCCGTGGGGATATTTCGTACGATAAAAAAAAAATAGTATTCATCAGTTTACTATTGATTTGTTACAGAATATTTATGTAACATGAAACGAGATGATTAATGTTTCATGATGTGAGCCAGTCATGATAATTCAAAATTAACATTTTGATAGAAGAGATCCTGCAAAACATAGACATATAATATGACAAAGCATATAAAACCCCAATATCGAACTGGAGAGGTCCAAACGGTGTCATCATGCCCATATTATTTTTATTTTATTGCATTTCGTTATTCCCTTTTGATTTATGAGCCCATTTCATCTGAAGATCCTTTCGAAGATGGAAATCATTGCTTTTGAAAACGAAATTTATCGAGTTCTAAGTTGAAGATAATTCGTCGTTTTGTTGACTATTCAATCTATTCTAAAACATTTTCATATCGCGATATCAATGAAAAATCAAGATCCATTCACAAGGGAACAATAAACCTACTTTGCTTGGCATATTTTGATTTGCCTTTCTTTTGATATTTTGATAAAATAAATGAATTTGATATAAACTATGTCTTTATGTAATATTAAATTATATACCTAATTCAATCATTTAACTTAAATATTTGATATTTATAACAAACCGTGTTTATAGCCCGACATTTTTTTCGCTTAGAGAAAATCTTTTCCATCAATATTGACACAAAAGATTTATAACTTCTTTTCTAAATAACTGTGTAGTTTTTAATATTAAATAAGAATTATAAATAATATCTTCACTGGGCATAGGTATGATGGCAAATCAGTAATCTAACTTTTTTCTGTTCTAAATGAGTAAAATATCATCATCTCATCTATCTATATCTGCTTATCAATCTATCATTAATAGTTCTTACCCATTATCAAAACTTTGCTCTGATGTCCTTTAAGATTTTCAAAATTTTTACAAAATGAAAAATTACTTTGAGGATTATTAGTCAATTTACTATCATTATCATAATATCGTATCATCTGGTTCTGATTTAAATATTCAATTGCATCATTAATAAACACAACTAGTCACTCGGTAACAGTTATAAAAACACAGCCAAATGTACGTAACACTAACTAGCCCTTCAGAGGCTTCGATGGTACATTACATTGTATCAGATTAAGGACAGATTAGCAAACGTCTAGTATCTGATGAAGATTCATTGCAAGGAATCGACAGGTGGCTGCTTCATGATTGATGTCTACCGGTATCGTATTTACGACAATTGAATGTCATAGATCAATATGTAGATGTGACGTAACACCTTTCTAATGTAAGGAAAAAAAGAAATAATATTATAGCTTGTAAAACCTAAGGCTCCTTTCGCTCTTCAGCTTGTTCCAGCAACCAGTTCAAGTTCTTTAAAACCACGCAATCGACTGTGTAGTTCAGATTCGAATCGAGTTGGAATTTGTAGTGAAATCAGTAAACTCGAAATAGGGTAGATCGATATAATTATATAAGTATGTACTCTTAACTTACTCTTTTGTTTTTATTAGTTCCGTGATCGTGGTGATTTTTACAGCACTGAAATATCGGAAACACCGGGAATACACAATAATGGCAAATATCCCGTTACCTTAATAAAATATATGAAATTTGTCTATGTGAATTTCGTGTTGTGATATGATTCAGTTTTTTGTAATAAGTATAACACGACACGAACCTACATACCATCGGTCTAACAGACAGCCTCCTCTGTAAGGGTTGCTTCGTTGCCGAGGAAACGGCCGCCCACGTAATAACTGTAATGCGAGGCAGTAAGCACCCCAACGATCACAAATCCTCGGCACAGTGAGGTCGATCCGCGAAGCCTGTGAAGCCCCCAGTAAGCTTCTGCGTTTCTGGGCGGAGCTGGGCGGAGCTGGGCTGTCCGCTCTAGCCAGTAACCCTGCACGCACAATGGCCCAAAAAGGGAGGAAGGTGCGGAAAAGAAGTCCCAATACAATACAAGTATAACAATATATTAAGTCTGTATCGTTTGTAAATTAATCTATGTCTTCGATCTGTGACAGACCATTGGTGTACATCAATTGAGGATTACCTTACAATCCAACTAAATATGCATAACATAACATAAACTCACGCTTGTATCTCCGAAGGGGTAGGCAGAGGTGCTAGCACCCAAATTTCGCCAGTTTATGTTTAAGTTAGTAATAAATATGCAGATCTTTAATTTAAAGCATTTCCAGGAAAACGATACCAGCTTGCACTATCGGTTCCGGTTGCCATCCGTGGGATACGCACAGGCATAGTATTGAGGGCAATTTGTACAATAAACACTTATATAAATCCGTACAGTGATTCATAAGAATGTACACAGTGAATAAACTAAGGATTCTTTGGTGTAAATGTGTTTAATAGCAACGCCGCAAATTTTTCAATATTTTCAAATTCTTTTTTAAGTATATTTGAATTCAACCACCGGACTGGTGTGATTACTATTGGAACTGTTCTTTCAATGCAACCGCTAATATAACTAAAAATCAAACTAAACAACTGATGACATATACGACACTTTATGTATTTTTTACTACTTAGGTGGCAGACAAGCACACGGCCCACCTGATGGGAAGCGGTCACCGTAGCCTATGGATGTTTGCAACACCAGAGGCGTCACACACGTGCTGCCTACTCTGTAGAAACTTTATTGTGCATATATTTTTATAATATATTATATGTATATGTGCACAAGTATTTATAACGTTCAGCTATTCAATAATCGTAACAAATGAACCGATTAGCACATTTTAAATTAAAGTAAAACACAAATAAATGTACACGAGTATAGCCGACGTTGGGAGATTCCGTAGGGATCGGAAGGTACCTGACTTACCTCCACAATTGGACATTACCGTTCAAATTGCTCCTTTATATTCCCACTGCGATGCGGTTTCAATATAACGCTCGTACCAATATAGCTAGCTAATGGCAAATTACTGAATGTAATGTATGGATACTGTCACAGTGGAGGGATCGATCGCGACGGTAAATATTGAGACGACTGTGTGTTTTCGTTATTTATATACACTGTGGTTGCTTAATCAATTTTATTATAAGCTACTAACATCAACCAATATTGTTTTCACCTTGTAATTACTTAACCAACAATTAGTAAGGAACAAGTTCGTAGTCATTCACATACAGCAACAGCGGAAGATGTGTCGCTACGACGACCGGTTCGAAACGCGTCCCGACCTGAGAAGACTCCGGCAAGAAACTCAGCGGGCTTTTCTTTTTTTTTGGTCTGTTTACAATAGTTTACTTAGTCTAGATACAAAATTTAGCTGAGTAGCAAGTGGAGTGAACAGCTCATTTCCAGGCTTGTTTATCATCCAAATAATCCTGGATTTTATAATAAGCTTTTTGACATAACTTATTTTTTACTAAATTTTTAAACTTATTGATGGGCAAATCCCTGATTTCATTGGGGAGCTTACCGCCATAAGTATCACGTATCGTTGTCTGCTGCTGTAGTATGCGGTCGGCTAAACACATACCTGAATTTTGTATACAATATATAATAATCGTATGTTACCGCAATAGCCTAGTGGTATGGGTAATGGACTGCTGAGACGAAGTCTCGGGTTCGATCCCAGGTTTTACCATGGCACACCACTGACTTTTCGATGCTTTTTTAAGTTATGTGTGTATTTATCGCAGGTTTATAAGTGTCCGGTTAATGGTAATAGGCTCGCCACTTATTACATTGGGATCTAAACATAAACTGGAGAAATTTGGGTGCTAGCACCTCTGCCTACCCCTTTTGGGATATAGGCGTGAGTTTATGTTATGTTATATATGTTACTAGTGAACAAAGGCCCATAGACTCTTTCATTATCGTGTTACGCAATTGTGAGTTTTAGTATAGAAACATTGACGTCAGAGCAATATAATTTTTTATCAAAGCTTTCAGCAAAAACGTTTCACTAATCATATATTCTGTCACTTGCTCTCGCCTAGGTTTTGTGTGAACATACGTATGTCACTCGCACACACTGTTTCTCTAAGTATAACTTTATGGACAAAACATTGATATTGACATTGACGAAAAACTTTATCAATTTCGATATTTAAGCTGCAGGGAATAAATGTTTCAGATACAATCGAAACAACAAAATAACAACCTCTTATATTTTAGCCTACCACAAATGTTTCCATCCTAAGCCAAGGCCTCCCGGGCCTGAACCTAAATCCGTTACTGTGCCTCACTCGGTCTGTAAAGTTAGAGGGTCTAATACAAGATTAATAATAATGGAGGATGAATCAATCCATCATTATTTCAATATTAAAATGGTTATGGCTTGTATGGTTACGCCTTCGTCTTTACACTGGAGGTCTCGGATTCAAAGCCTGCTCAGAGCAATATTTATATACATGAACAATTTAAACACATCCATTCATTTTTCTTACCACTTAGGTGGCAGACAAGCACGCGAACCACCTGATGGAAAGTGGTTACCGTGGCCTATGAACGTTTGCAACAACAGGGGTGTTACGGCCGTGCTGCCAATCATGTCAGTGCAGAAGACAAAGAAGGGTTTCTGGGTCTTCCCACTAACAACATAAAACCTCTCCAGTGAGCTCTATTCACCGCCGGAAACACAACACAAGGCTATTATAAGTCGCGGTTTTCTGTAGGGTGGAGGTACTTCCTCAGTCGGACTGCTCCATTAGGACGTGAGGTGAGGCCTCAGTGAGGACGTGACCGTCATGTCCTATTTCCATTTGCATCTACTTCATCATGAACATGTTTCCTCACCTCTGTTCAGAGAACTACTTGTTAGATACCAGTAGCTGTTCACATTGATTACTTAACTTCAGAAATGGGTTACCAAGAATCATCCATTTACAATTTACACATCACCGTTCCAACTGTACGGTGAATGTATTTCAATTTTAAGCTGAAACTAATTACTATCTTGTTACTAAGAGCCTAGATTTCTTAGTACTCCGTTCATGTTACAAAATATTTTAGTTCAGACTTCAGTTAAGACTAAAGTTTAACGAGACACGTTTACATAATGTAGTACCTAAATGTATTTAATTTAAGTATCTATACCATTTGTTCTAGACTAGGGTAATGTAATATTCTAATTCTTGACATATCTTGAAATAGTTTTTTTAAATACGATTATGTGGTTAGTTGCTAATGATCTCATTACTTTGGATACTCAAGACCCTGCAGAGTGGAGGGGAACCGCTGACAAGTGGAATCAGAGCTCCAAAATAACAGCCTTCAATGTATTTGTATTATGTTTACAATGAATAAACTATAGCTAGGTATACTCCCAGAGTAATTCACGATTATTATTTATGATAATAATTACCCTCTGCTCCTAAAGCTCTCTGCATTACCACTTTCTACCAATTTAACAACATTACTATCATTTCTTCTAAATTTTTCATTAACTTGTGCCACTTTCAATCCAATTTGGTATTCTTAATGTCGGGTGGTTAATGGTATTCTTAATAATTTCATCGCACTTATATTTGTCTGTCGTGTCGCGATGCTCCCTATAACGTCACAACACGTCAAATAAATGTAGAGTAAAACTAACATTCCCGTGAAATGGCGAAAATAGGAACTACGGTTGTCACTGTAAAATGCATGCTAATAAAAAAACAATTTCGCATGATTTGACACTATTAAATGTATAGTGTGGCCTCACTCAATTTTCGGGAATGCAGGTGTAACCCGGATGGACGCCTCGGTTATCACTGTCAAGTGCGTGCTGTTTTATAGCAAATCAAAGACAATAGCACGATTTGACATTGACATTAGGAGACTCCTTCAATTCACGGATACTATGGTGATTATATTCTACAAGTGGCTCTGACGCGACTCAACAGAATATATAATACGCAACACTTTTACTGGGTACTTCGTCGATTCACACCACAAGCTGTTCGAACCACGGTGTGAATCGCACAAGACCCCTTTTTGAATTCGTCGTTTCGGACTAGTGGTGTGAATCTACGAATGTTTGTTTCGTACTTCGTAATTTTGCACCACGGTAGTTGCTAGTTTCTATAGAATAACATCAATTGTTTAACCTGTTAAGTCTTAAGATGGATTACCCTGTTAGGTCTACGACTATCGAGAAATACAGCCTTTTATAGATATTCAAACATTTCCAAAGTTATATCCTGAGATAAGGAGTTATTTTAATGAATGTGAAAGTCTTCGTTTAGACACATATACAATTAAAAAAGAAATTTCTTGCCCGCCATCATGAACAAACTTTCTCATTTAATTCGTAGCAGTAGGTATTTTTAATACACACATAAAAAGGAATTCGTTTAAAAACTTTACATAAAAATAATATTTTTATTTCAATCATAAACGAACCGTTTCATAAAATACTAGTATTTTAGTGATATTTCAACGTTTTATAGCACTTTTGTTGAATTAAAATTCATTTAAATCTAATTCTATGTTTTATGGTGGTAATTTTACTATTGGATATCTTTTAGGGCACGCTTGGTTCAATGGATATACAGACCGATGGGATGCCTCACTACTTTTTAAAACTTTCGAAGAATGATTTTTGGACTGGGGCTATTGGCGTTCAACTATATATTATGATCTTCTAAGACAAGTGTAAATTAAATATATAATAAAACAGCTGAAACACAGCAGTTAGTAAGAGATACAGTTTGACCCATGTTAACCATATAACACTAGGATCATGAAAAGCCTGATGCGCGCTGACGGTCTGAATCACACTATGAGGGTAAAGTAAGAATGAAATAATATCACTGCTGCATTTGATGGCGATGGTCCAACTCGGACAGAGTGGCGGGTAGCAGCTAATATTATACAATCATACTTCCAAGTGTTTACGTGCAATATACCTATGTTATTACATACAAACATGAGGGAAATTGGAAGTGTCATATATAATACGACACATAAAGCAGCTTTTCACAAAATTACTCGAGTTCAAATACGTCGAATTCGTTGTGGAACCATGAGTTTTACTACTGCATAACCATATGAGTGAGAAATAACACTGCAGAATTATGGTAAAACGAGTACAGAATAAAAAACTTTACATGTTTTTTTATACAACTTAAGTGGCAAACGTAGCCCATCTGATGAAAAGTAGTTAACGTGGTCTATATACGAGTACGTTTGCAAGAGGATCGTCACACTCGTGCTGCCTACCGTGTAGAGTGGAAGCGGAAAGGGAGGGGAAAGGGGAGGGGTGAAGATTAAGAGAATTTCTAAGCTGTCTGTGTAGAAGACAAAGCAGGGTTTCATGTCATTATATTATCATCATCATTTCAGTTACAGGATATCGACTGCTGAACATAGGCCTACCCCATCGACCCCCAATCCAAACCGGTTGGAGGCGGTCTGCATTCAATGCGTACTCGCGACTTGGACTATGTCGTCCGTCCACTTCGCAGGAGGCCGTACCACGCTTCGTCTACCGGTACGCGGTCTCCATTCGAGAACCTTTCGGTTCCAACCGCCGCGCCCTCTGTTCTTCTTGCTTCTTCACATAGTGGTGACTTGACTTAAGTCCTCGGTCTTCCCACTGAAGAAGCAGGCCGCGGTATCGGGGCACAGTACGCCTCCCTATATATACCCAAACGAGGCCATCTTTTGGAGAATACCTATTATGTCACCTGCTCGAGTTCAACATTACCACACTCATCAGCTCCGGTGGGGAGCATCCGTGAGTACTTTTCGCACAATAAAAAACGCCTGCGCTCATGGATGACAGAGGTCTTGCTGTGACCTCCAACGCCCGCGTCACCTATGCTCATGACGGGCTGTGTGGGTAAAGAGTCTCCTGTGGTTCCGGTTCTTGAGCATTACTTGCTCGCAGAAGGTGGCGGTGGCAGCTCAATGCGATTTATATTATCTACATATATTTTATGATAACATAAATATAATAGTCAGTTCAATGTTTTCACATCATAGGTATAACATTCCAATATCGCACAGCAATTAACTTTTATTGTACAGTTGTGAAATTAAATTTATAATATCACGCTTAGCTGTAACTGTTTTAACACTTAACTGTGGACTGTATTGAGTTAGTTAAATTTTGATTTCATCACATAGAACATAATATATATTATGTGGGTATTTTTTGTTTTAGTAGTTGTTTCACCTGAAAAAGGTGGCTAGGACCGGCAGACAGCAATTGGGAAAAGTCTATCTTCAGCAGAGGACTGCAATAGCTTAATCGATTGATCTATTGATACTGTAGAAAAATCGTACAAAGACAATAATGACTTTGCCTTGAACTTACCATCAGGCAGAGTGAAGTCAAATTGATGTGCCTTAAATGAAAAAATGACAAAAATAATGAATAATATTTTAATTTTATTCCTTATATAATATTATTGGGCTAATATCAAAATAATACAATTAATACAATATAAAAAGTAATACAAAATTACACAAATTACATCCATGCTAACCTACTGATTATGTCGTATCGAACCCACCCCGCACTGTTCCCGGCGCAAAGGTGCCCATAATGCTGACCGCGTTGCCTCTTTGAATCGCAATGGCCATCCTTTGAGCAACCTCTTTAAAAACATACAAATTTTTATTCCTATGCGTCACCTTATTAAATTGGTCACGACAATGAGAAACACCAACAGCACATACACTATCTTAATCTTGACCTCCCCGCCCCCCTCCTCACCTGGTCGGCAGCACGAGTACCCCTGGTGTTGCAAGCTTCCTTAATCCACTGTAACTGTATCCATCAGGTGGCCCATGTCTGCCACCTAAGTGGTATAAAATGCGAAAGTATACACCGCTACCTACTGTTACGAGTTGTATAACAGAGTCATGAGCATGTGTGTGTAAGTAGAAAAGCCTCTATGCCCATCATTTTGGGTCCCATGTGACATATTATTATGTTTGCCCATTTAATAGCAAATTATCTAACCCATATGAAAACGCAAAATGGGATGACAGTATTAAACCATAATTTTAGTGTAGTACTTAAAAGTTGTCTAATGCGTAATTTAATGCTATTAACATATGAGTATATCGTAAAATCTTTCCCACAGTAAACTTTTGATGTCTGCGCGGAAAAGGCACCTGTCACCTTTTCGTTGCTATTATGTTCATCATAATAATATGTGTGTCATATTTTGAACAGTACACGCTAGCTTATGTGTTATTCTGATGTATAAGTTTCATTAAAATCCATTGTTTCAATCAGTTTTTACGTGAAAGAGTAACAAACCTCCATCCATCCATTTGTGTATCCTTCCATCCATATTTACAAACTGTCATGTAATAAATACAATTTCAATAATATTATATTAATGTGAAATACATAGCTACAATTTTTAATTGCAATACTTTTTATTTGGTAGGTATCATAATTTCTTATATCATTCGAATAGCATTGCGTAAAGTATACTAGTAGTAGTAGTATTAAAAGGGAAATATAATGTAAGTACTCCAAATCAATACGCGAAGATAACGTGTTTTTGTGCTATCTTTTGAGAATCGTACGGGGTGCAATCAAATTGACGAATAAAAAATAAAAGAGGCAATAAAGTATTCTATTTGCTTTATTTTGGCCCTTACGGGAGCGACCGCCCCCAATCGCAAGAAAAGAGCCTTTACCCTGCTTATATATAGATAGTAATGTCACATATATATTTTCTGTGACCCCGTGACTCGCTGAAAGAACTGTTTAAAGAAATTAATATTTTAACAGTTGCCTCACAATATATTTACGACAACGCCTTATATGTAAGGAAGAACCTAGACCTCTTCCAAAAAAAATCGGACAACTTAAATACGCGAAATAAAAATAAACTTGCGATACCAAAACTAAGGCTTCATAAAGTTAGTAATTCGTTTATGGGCAGTAAAAAAATAAAGTCAGTAATGTATAAAAATATTTAATAAAATTCCTCAGGATTTGGCTGACCTGCCACTTAATAAGTTTAAAATATAAGTGAAAAGATTTTTAATTAAAAAAAAGCTATTATAAAGTAGACGAATATCTTGATGATAAAAATGCGTGGTCATAATAATCTCTTGCTCTTGCACCCAGTTATTATAAATAAACAAAACTAAATATTAAACTAAATATTAAAAAGAAAATGAAGAATAACGATAATCTACCTGAGTTTCTTGCTGGTCTCTTCTCAGGAGATTTAACTACCGAACCAGCGAAAGAATCATTTTCTAATGATTTATTTACTAATTATCTTATTAATTATAAATTATAATATTTTAAATGTAGGTACATATTTATTGTAAAACTTTGACATTCATAAGTGCTCTTTATGTGCCTAAACTGAATAAATGAAATTAATTCTTTGATTCTTCTTTGATACTGTTAACAAAGTTTATATTTTCTCATGAATTGTTACGGTACTCAAAATAGTGAATCTGTCACCAATTATGGATAAAAATACCGTCAAATAATGTAGATCCGCCAAATACTTTTATGGTCAATGAACAAAGAAATAGTTTTCGTTGCTCAACATTTTAGCAGCAAATTTACTATTATGCTGACATCACACAACATTACTGATATTAAGTCGTAAATTATTTTATTTATTTAAAAGTGTACATTTTGCAATAGTTAAATTCTAACGTTTTGTTATTTAGCACTTTGTTATACTGTTTTAAAAATTAAATAATTCGAATGTGTAAAGCTACTTTTGTTATGGAGTGCACAATAACAAACCTTCTCCAATAACAAAACATGCTAAAGGAGGCATCGAACCATCTTAAATCTGAACACATGTCGCTTCTCATTCTACCTCACTTCCATGCCCCGAAGTGTTCACCCGTCTGCACACATCAACATTACAATCATTTACCTTACAATGCATAACATCCCTTAACGTAATATATTTATATCCTGTTTGTATTATTAACCAGCTAGTGAAAAAGAGAAGTCCTTTCAGCGAAACAAATTGATTTTGATGATGTTTTCCTTCAAGGGGGTAAATTTTCAGTTGAAATTTCAATTTTGTAAATACCAATATTTATTTTGTCCTTAGTATAGTTTGGCAACTTCATGATAATATAGTGAATTAAACCTTAAAAAAGAACTAATATTAGTGACAAAATGTGGTTTTTCATTTTCACTACAAGAACACAATGAATGTCATTGCATATTCTTAAAAAGTCACTTAAAAAGATTTGCATATTTGATCCAACTTATAACTGATAGAGATGAGAAAATGTATGTAAAGAGCATTCGTTCTTGCATTTAATAGCCTTAAGTGCTGAAATAAAACACACAAGGTATTTAGAATTTAAATAAAAATACAATTTAGTTAAAAGCTTTCCTGAGCTGAACAGTTAATCTTATTTCAGTATTCAGGTACACATCACTGTCGTTATCTTGTTTCCTTCATGCAGTATTTTTAAATCTAAAGTTTTCTAACGAGATACTTACTTGGTTTTCTTGAAAATATATTTCTTTTATATGGGTGGTCCTAGTTGCCGGAAGAAAAATATTATAATTAAATGAAACCAGCAACTGGAACCACGGCCCTAGTTGAATGCGGTCCCAGTCGGAATCAATTTTTTTTAAATATCTACCGCCGAATATGTAAATCAATAATTAATTATGGTAGATTTGCAGACAAATAGTACCCTGAGTTCGAATTCTGGCCAATACACTGGTTACGCGACGTGAACCCATTCCAAACACAAGCCATTGAGCTTAGCCTGGTGGGGTTAGAGAAAATATTAATGATTTCGATTGCTAATATTCTTTAAAAAGAATAACTACTGGACTATACCTAATAGACACCGAGCACTCCGTCGTGTATAGGTACGAGAATATGTCTTCACATGTACTCATATAGGTAAAGTATAGCAGGTTTCTAAGAAACAAGACATATAGTCTTGAGTCTAATATGTCTTGTTTCTTTATAAGAAAATAAGTAAACTCATGCAAGTAGTACCTAGCCTAAACTGATCTATTATCCAGTAGCTTTTAAGACTAGTAATGGTGTATTTTAGTTTCAAACTGTCCAGGAACTTATAGTGCCCACTGTACTTCCATAGAGTGATTCGGACTTGGACTGTTGTCGTCCATCTATCTATATTTCATATATCTAATAGTCCAGTTTGTGTACCTTATAAGACAAGTATAAATACTAAGAAATTATACAAATAAATGTAACCACTACAGTAAGTGATTCTGTTTCGCGCAGCCGTTCCGAATCTTACTATGAAAGTGTAGTAAGATTGAAATGTGTACAGAGTTATGTAACTCGAAGCTTAATAAACTAACAAATCCCGATAATATTACGTAATCCCGGTTAGTCTTTTGATTCAATATATTCTGCGATAATGATCGATAATTATGTCCTGTCAAGTTATTGTTGGGTTCATGTCGGGAGCATGGCATGTTATTGTTATCATAATGAGACAACTTGTTGTTTGTGGACGTGTGGGTGTCGATATTGTTAGCAAAATAATGAAGTTTTCTCATGACCTACTAACTTGGCGCTCTAGTCAACTATTTATATTGAGAATTTAAAGACGACCTCTGAGGCGCGGAGGTAGTGATGACGAGCTCTGTGGCGTGGCGGTAGTGAACGCGACTGCTACGCTAGAGTCTCGAGTGCGATTTCCGCTCAGTGCAAATATTTGTATGCATAAATATGAATATTTGCATTAATGTGGGTGTTTACCTACCCGATCGTATACTCGTATACCCACCCGATTCGTTCGGGAAATACATAATCACCCAAATCACATAAGGACGCATTTTTTTTTAATTCTAGCTGATAATATAATTTGTTACCAAACGCAAACAAAAAAGCAAGTATTTCACCACACTAAGTTCAAATTTGAATTTCAATCTACCAGTCGTACACTGCCTGTTATATTTACACATCATTATTGAATACAATGCACTTATATAATAAAAAAATGTATTTTAGTAGTATTTTTAACACTAATAAAATACAATTTCTAAATCTATATGATATCGAAATTGTATTTATCGTATTATGGTGTTCACGCTCGTTCGCTCGTCTGCGTATATCGTTAATTCTTATTGAGTACCTCTCGTATTGTTCACTAATTGAAGGAATCAATCAATTTCAGTAAGTATATCAAATTTAACGACAGAGCAATTCGATTCGCTTTTGATATTACTAATTAATTTAGTTGGTGGCCAATGCATTCCACCCGAATTCAAATTGCATGTGCATTATGAAAGCTTGCACAATCCACATAAACTTTGATACTGTACGTACACCAGGTTATTAATTTATGTAAGATATGAACTAGATATCTTAGAAAGAAAGAAAATTACAATTTAAAAATAAAATATAAAATAAAACACAACAAAGAGTTATTGAGTTAGTAGAAGGTACGGCATCATGGCAGCGGGTGGCAATTCAAAAACCACATAACTATGCCGCTGGTTACACTATTTGTTATTTATGGTCGCGTAATGTCATCTACGTGACTCTTCTTTAAATTAGATTATAAAGATATTTTGTGTTAAATTATTATCTTAGTCTTAGATTTTTCGCTGGTTATTTGTTCGATTATTGATCATATTTAGATAAAGAGGTCTGCAATACCGTGCGTATTTTTTGTGCAGCATTATGCAAATTGCATCCAACAAAGTTACTTAGTGCAAGTTTGGCTAAAGCAACATAACTATCTAATGTTTATGCATCAAATACTGACTTCTCATTGACTTCACTGACTTGTTAAAACTATATTCCATAATTCAAACAAGTCATCAAATCAAAAAACCTTATAAATCCACAAACTCAAGCATAACTAATTAGATCAACTTCCATCCTTATATCAACTTTATTAAAGCGATCGTTTTGATTGACACTAGACCTACAAACAAGAGTTCATTATAATTTTGACTTAAGCAACGATCCGCTGAAATTAACACCACTACCCATTGTAAAACATCACGGCTAACTAACAACTAAGCTAACCCAAAAGTTTTATAATCAACTACCTACATAGTAATTATAACTTTATAGACTATCATCGGTTTTGGGTAATGATAAATAAATGTTTAGATGATAAATGGGAGTATGTACTAACTACAGGTATATACATAGCTTGATATAATCATATGTGTGTCATAAGATTGTTTAACTGTTTTTTTAGTGTTTTAAAAAACTCATATTCACTAGACACCAATTCACACATAATGTTAACACTCTACAAAATGGGCAACATTGCGCAGCAACGCACAATGTTGACAGTTAATCGCAACGTTTTTTAACCGTAACGTCAGTAAGTCTACAACTAGTACGAAGGTAAATTAAGAATTAAGTCTCAGGAATGGCTATCACAATAACCAATAATACCAAAATGGTCACAGAAACCAATAATACAACCTTTAACTTGACGACCTCTACACAGATGTGTTTTCAAGACTCGAATTCCAGATGTTAGAGATAAAAAAACACTAGTAAAAATTCTAAACATTAATAGAGCGACTAAGAAAGTAGATTGCGACTTAGTTTAAACAAATATAAATTATATCAACATTTAGCAATTCAGCAACATTAGCAGCTCATATACTAAAATGAAACAATAGTGGTTTATGTAAACATTCGAATGTCAAATAAGTTTGAGTTCTATACTTGCATTCAGTGCTACATCAATTCATCAAAATTCATTGATGTGTTGTCACTAGTCAATAATTGAGGTTTAGGGCATTGAGATTTTGTACTTGTGAAGCTGAATTCTAAGATTTTGGGGTCCCGTTATTTACATGTATTCTTGAATTGATAGGACAAGATGTGTAAGGACTTGTGGTATTAGGGTAAAATGCTCATTTATTTTCCTAACGATTGTTTCTTCTTGGATTTCTTTCTAAGAAACTATTTTTCAGTGTACAGCCAGGATATGATACGCTCCTATGGTGTAATTACCCCTTATAAAACTCCTTGTACAGTATTAGAACTCTCTTCATATATGAATCCTACATATTCTACACAATCAGACAGTTTACAGCTCACTAAATGAAATATGAAAGGGTTGTGCCTATTATTTTTATGTTCACATGCGTGTAGAAACACAAACACCAATTAATTCTGCAAATATGCCTGCCAAAACAAAAGCTACAAGTACCAGTTCTGAAATGGTTCATGAATATTCTACCGAGTGTATTGGCAATCGTCACGGAAATAGAAGAAAATGTTCCTTTATTTCGACGATTGAAGTAATCCTATAAGTCTCAGGGGTCGTTCTACTGAGTGCTAGAATATCATTGTTCGATGCGAAAACGAGACCCTGCTATAATAAATGTAGAGTGTCATCCCTGTCTTGCATGGGAATTACTATAACTGTATTATTTTTGTACTGTTCTTGGATGGAATAAATGGATAATGAATATAGAAAAATTTCCTGGTATGCATTGAGTATCATTTTTGTAATAAAATGTAATGAATTTATTATTAGAAATAAGAAATACTTTTATATTATAGTAGTATCGTAAAGCATGTAAGTAGTCGTTTATGTATTAGAGATATTTAAAAACTAATACTTGCGTTGTGTTACTCATGATATATTGACGAATTGGAAGACATCATTTTTTGGAAGTCATATCTGTTAGTTAGACGTTAAACTACTGAACGGATTTTGATGCGATTCCAGTTTTGGTTAGACTTAAAATCTTACGTTTGTTAGAACGCAGTTTGTTACGTAGAACCAACACCCACGGGGCCGAACACGATACACCTTCAACATAAGCCCACTTCTTCCTTTTACAACGGCAGAGTAACAAAATCATTTCAACACTTTCGAATGAGAAACTATTTTCTACAAAAAATTGAGAATATAAGTCCAAAACTAAGGACAAAGGTTAATCTCTTTCCAATGGTAAAATTTGAGATTTCATCCCACGTCATCTTATCTACTCATATGAACTGAATTCGTCAGCATGTTGGACGTTCAATCAAATTGTGCTTACGAGTAGGCCGCAAATCACATCGGCTCGGTCTTGCGCTGAATCGACCTAAATAAATCCTTCATGCGTATTCCCTGAGTTAGCAGCGTTAGGTACCGTATGTTAAAGGAATTAATACAATAGGTTTGGTCTGGAATGGCGCGATAGTGGTAGTGTTTTGGTAAGAAAATGTGCTAGGTTTTTTTCATAAAGTGAAATCCAAAAGAGCGTTTTTTGATGAACGCTTTACAAGGCAGAGTTATAATGTAGATTATATTAGTTTTATTATTCGTATATTCTTCTTTCTCTTCTACATTTTTCTTTATCTTACTAATTCTAGTAGATATTACAAGTGTATAATGTTTTTGCATGTATCAAGTTATTTATTTGAAGTAGCACAATTAGTGCTTGGTATTAAAAAATATTGAAAAATATACGCCACTTTTATAATCCGTTCCAAATTCTGAACCTGTATTAAGTCTACCAAATGACACATACGTATTGTCATTATATATTTTAAATGTAATGTAGCAGAATAGCTTATAAATACTACATAACATCTAAAATAGACGAGTTCTATTTATCTATTTTACAAATATATATCGGTAAATAGTGATCACCAACAAATGCAACAGTTTTGTCACGTATTATTTTCCTCACTGGAGCTAACAATGAGTTGGGTGGCAAATAAAAAAAAACAGAGCACTATACAATATAAATAGCTTGTATTAATGGTTCTGGAATGCGAAGTAACGTAGGTAGTTAGAAACATTTTTTATAAATACATGGGAATATAAATAAAACATAGGAACACCCGTAGAATATACATATTTTTGTGCATACACATTTTTGTACTGAGCGCAAATCAAATCGTTATTCAAAATGTTACTTGAATATCACTCAAGCTGAAACTACAATATGAACTCTCTGTCTTTTTTCAACGTGAGTGTCTTAAAATCTTACATAAATATCTTCTATATGCTTATATGAAACCTACTCATCTAAATAGGTACAATCAATGACAAAAGCTGCTTAGCATTAAAGTATTTACAAAACATTTTACGTAGATTTACACGTGTCATTAAAATTTGGTATATTAAGTTATTTTGTAATGAACATCGCTAAGACGATAAATTAATGTATGTAGCTTTATAATATTTAAGGGACCGAATAAATATACGGGTGCGCGGGCTGAGCCAGTCAGCCTGTGACCACGGCCAGTGTAACCTGGTCGAAACGTCAGGCATTCAAAAGGTATGTATATACCTATACATATTATCAAAATATACGGGAAGTTAGGTAAACGCTCCCGAAGCTAAAGGCATATTGTAGTACTCCGGGTACACTACCTGACTCTCAATACCATTATTAAAAAATAATAAATAAAATATATTGAAACCGTTTAATTAGGATTATTCACTCACCACCGTATCACTAAATGACGCTAGTTAAACGGTATAAAAACAAAACCAGCAAGAAACTCAGGTAGGTTATCGTTATCCTTTTATTTATTATTTAAAATATAGTTTTATTTGCTTATAATAAATAGGTGCAAGAACAGGACATAAAGATGACCATGTATTTCTATCATTAGGATGAGCGTTTATTTTATAATAATTCTATTTTGAAAATAAAACTGTTTAAAAGAAAAGTTTCAGATCAATAATAAAACTAGAAATCGTTATGCTGCTTGTGCCGTCAACTGTACCAGAATATTCAACCATTGGAATGCACTCCAATCTTTGCTAGCAGACCAATAGCATTAATTTGTAATGTCGGTACGTGATGTAGATTGAATTAAAATAAGATTCAGTACTGAATCGAATACAAATGTTAAAAGTTTCTGCTGTAATTGTGTTTTGAAATCTCCTTGAGTAGATTAAACCAACTTTACATAGAGTACCTACCTGAAACTGCTATATATATTATGCGTTACAAATGATTTGACCACTGTCATAATAATATTTTGATTCGTGTTGCTAACTTCACTTTTATTTATTAATAAAAAACTATTATTGTGATTATAAACAATTATGCCATGTACTTGATTCATGGAAAATAAACACTAAGTCGTTGTCACTCGTTACCATACCCGTATGCACCCACCACCTATCCGTCATAGAAATTCTGTTGTTAGCTGTACAATTTTTTCGCGTACGAAGTGAAGTTGCCGCAATTGCGATTATCTTATCGATTTGAAACGCATAATATGTACATCATCATCATCATCATCATTATTCCCTGAACCTTTTTCCAACTACGTTGGGGTCGGCTTTCCAGTCAAACTGTGATGCGGCTGAACTTCGATATTTTCCGTGAAGCGACTGCCATCTGACCTCCACAATGGCCTAATGACCAATGGCGATATCGAAGTTCCAAGTTAGACTGGTTGGACTTTCAAGGGGTCCAACTACCCGTAACGATTGCCATAGATGTTTGTATGGCAACTGGGACCGACGACTTAACGTGCTCTCCGAGGCACGACCAGACCAGTGTAAACAGCCATATTTATGCATACACATTTTTGCACCGAGCGGGGATCGATCGTACATAGCAGTCGCGTGCACTACCGCCACGCCACGCATAATACATTATTAATATAATTATTTTTGACGGTAGTGAATGTGACTATTACGCCGGAGGTGCGGGTTCGATTCCCACTCATTCCCGCTCAGTATAAATATTTGTGTGCATGAATATGAATATTTGCATTGGTTTAGGTTTTTCTATGTATAATATGTATGTATTTACAATAAAAATGTATCTAAGTATGTTTATCCGCATTCTAGAACCCGTAACACAAACTATTTAAATTATGCTTACCCTGGATCTAGTTGGAGTTCTGTAGATTGTCCTAGAAAATTTTTATTTATTATTTATTATTATTTAAAAAAATCTAAGTATATTTATCTGCTTTTTAAAACCCGTAATACAAGCTAGTTAAGTTATGCGTGCCTTGGGTTTAGGTGGCGTTGTATAGATTCTATATAAAACTATATAAAAAATAATAAAAATGTTTTGTTGAGTAGAAAGAGAGTCTTCATTTCGATAATCTTATTCCAATAACAGGTTATTTGGCGGTAAACTCATGGCGGTTCAAACAAATCACATCTGAAAAATATATAATTTTTTAAAAACTATTCAACATTAAATATATTATTCATTTTCATCTCAGCAAACTCTTTCATTTAATAACCACAGTCACATGGGAGTATATAAAAAATAATAGGTCCGCCATCTTTGGGAGCACGCCATATTGAATTTAGGATGACGGCACATAGTTGTTTGAACATTTTCATAAAAATAATGCATCAACTCACACTTTTGGGATTGAATTTTTTAAAACTTAATTGCAGTATTTGACATTAATAATGGAAAGGTGACTTTTATAAAAATATGATATAAATATTTGTCATATTTCATAGACGTAAAACATATGTCTGCTCAACTGGGATGTCTGTCCTAATCCACTGATATTGACACGTGGGCCTAACAAGTTTCTGCACACCTTAAGATCCATAATCCTTTGATAGTTTAAGTCGATGTAACCAAAATTAAAATAAAGCAGATCGATATCTTGTTTCATTGTAACAGAATAAGTAAACCCATGCAACCGAAATCCTAATGACAATAATTAGTTGATCTGTTATTTAATAGCTTCAAAGACTAGTAGTTGTGTGATAGCATCACTAAATACAATTTATGTTTCGAACTGTTCAGAAACATTTGAAGCCCACTGTACACTGCACATATACTGTACATAATGCTCTCGATCCTCTACCGTCCGCATCCAATTTATCCCAGTCGCCTTTTTTCAGGTCGTCAACTATATGTAAGCCCAAGTAAATCAAATAGCCACGGTCTTACACAATCACAACAAAGACATAAGCATGCAAATGCTTACCAGCAATAACGGGGCGAAACGCCGAATAGCATGGTATGTATG
The DNA here is from genome assembly GCA_963691645.1 of Pelosia muscerda. Taxonomy (NCBI): domain Eukaryota; kingdom Metazoa; phylum Arthropoda; class Insecta; order Lepidoptera; family Erebidae; genus Pelosia; species Pelosia muscerda. The sequence continues at coordinate 4,230,044 of OY829103.1, forward strand.
TAATTGAATCCGAAAGGAAATTGCATTCCGCACGTAAAGTTCCGATCTGCAGCTATACGTTTCATGTTTGCAAGTACTGGGACATTTTTGTACGAAGAAATTCATCGGGCGGTTGAAATTTACCGGCTGTATCTGATAATACAGATATGGAAATTTTGGTGATAGATGCAGTGTTAGCTTGGGTCGTAAATTCTGTGACATAAGTTTGTACACACACTACACACTGTCAATTTTTCTTCTTCTTCTAATTAGTTAAGCTAAATAGTTTTGTCTGCAGTAAAATGGCCAAAATTTCGCCAATGTCAATTATTTGGTAAATGTAATACAAAATTAATAATGGCGATACGCCAATGTCCAATATTTCAACAAAATCTACCAGAGCCACGTTAACCACGCCAGTAAATTTGTTTCCGTGTGTCTGCCCTCCACAAGTTCAGGTAGTCGATCAGGACGTGTGGTTGGATTTTGGGGGCCTGTCAATTTTTATTCTGTAATTGTCGTGCTTGTCAAACGTCAAACATGTCAAGATAAAAACATCTGCATCAGCTAATTTCATAAATACTTCACATGTCATATTTTATGCATTATATTAGTGTATTATGTTTTTGGAAGACAGAATAATTATAATATTTTTGTTTTCATTCTTCCATGATTGAATTACATGAACTAATAATTACTAGGGTACTTTCCATAGCTCCTGAAAGCAACAACCAAAATGTTGGTAGGAAAGAATCGTAAATATTCTAGAAAATAAGAATGAAGATTACTTTTTTACTCTTAAAAAACGTTCTCTCAAACGCTTTATAATATTATGATGAACTGCTTAAGTGAAAATTCTTGGGTAGAATCGGACAAAATAATAAATTGCACACCTCACACACTCACAAACTCAGTAACATTACATACCAAAAAACTAAGAGAAACAAGAAAAACAAATTTGTTTTTAACCAGGACATTGAGAAATAGTAGTGAACATTAACTTACCGTAACTTGTAGTGTAGCATATTCAACCCTAACATACTCAGTTATTGTTACTTCCAATTTTATTCCAACCCGTACACGGCCATAGGGGAATTATTCCATAGCGTTATTTTGGAGACAAATAAGGTAAATAGTTATTACAGGTATGTGTTATTGCGAGCGTTCTTTCTTTATTTATTTGTTTCCATCTTGTGTTTTGAGTTCGTTCGACTTCGTATGAGAGATTTGTTTACTTAGTTACGTTTGTGACTTATGGGTATAATCTTGAAATTTATCTACAAAACCTTGGTATAAATGTATCATTTTTTTATTATGTAAGTAGTTAACTCACAGCCAAGTACAAAAATAGGAAAGCTAATCTCAGACTCCTCTCTTTATAACAATATATATAATGAACCACTAAACTGAAATTTTCTTGATATGATTTTGAGAGTTCAATTTCTTGAGCCAAAGGAAAACGCCTCATAATAAATCGTCGGAAAAGCATAACGTTATGCCTTCTTCACGCGTAGTGCGAATGCAAATTTATTTAGCTGCAAATTTTCGGTTATGAATTCATTTTCGGCACACCCATTTAAAAAGTGCCCGATTGGTGGCAATAAGCCCGCTCCCTATTACGTGGCATCGAAAATCATAGTTAGCAAAATGTGAGCGTTTAACACATCTCTATCTACCCCTTCAGGGATTACGACCGTAAGCAAATGTATGTATGTATGTATATATGTAATAATCCTAAAGGTCAAACAAAAATCCTTATATCGTAAAGACCACCTTTTTACGTAGAAACAGTTTAGCAACGTAGCTTGAACGGAACTATTTCCATTATTACACAGATACTTCTGACTAGTTTCAGCTCAACTTACTTGATGTGGAGCAAGTCACATCAACAGAAACGGTCGTTACGTCACAGCCGTGACGTTTCGTATCTGCCCCGTTGATCAACTGAGGATCATGTCTGTAGAAATAGGCTGTGGTTTTAGTAGTTGAAGTTAAAAAAGATTGATATAATTGTTTGGTATGTTTCGATTTCTAAAACTTCCACAACGAAACCTAAATATATTTGATTTATTTCATAAGAGTATGGATACACTGTCAATTACAAGTAGACTTGGATAAGAACTTATATAGCTGTACATTTCAAGTTAACATAAGAGCAGTTCTGCCATAAGTTTGGTGATAATCAATAAAACTAAGAAATTGAGACACAGATACTGTATACGACGGACAGAAGTAAAAGTGATCACTTTATCGAAAAGGAGAATCATACTCGTTTCGCTAACTTGGTCGTTAAAACACATTTCAAGTATCAACATATTCCAAGCAGCAAACACATGTAAAGCCACTAAACAACCAAATCGCTGTCCGCTGCGCTTATTCGAAGCACGTGCCCGTACTGTCAGGAGCCACGTGCAAATAACGACAACAGTTCTGCGAGCCTGTACATAATCATTAATTTAATAGAACCCAAGGGCTGGATAGTTCGGCCAGTTGAGATCGTGACCAGTATAACTAGTTATTTGGTCGGTTATTGAATAGTGGTTGATATTCATTGACAGTTCGTAGATATTCGAATATTGAAAGCATTTAGTATTCCAAATTAGAATGTTTAAATAAAATTAGGTTTTTAATTTGTATTGTTTTCTTTAGGTTATAATATAATAACCGCGGTAGCCTAGTGGTATGGGTAAAGGACTGCTGAGATGCGAGGTCTCGAGTTCGATCCACGGTTTACCATGGCACACACCAATGATTTTCGATGCTTTTCGAAGTTATGTGTGTATTTATCGCAGGTTTATGAGTGCCTGGTTAATGGCGATAGGCTCGCCACCTATTATATTGGGACCTAAACATAAACTGGCGAAATGTGGGTGCTAGCACCTCTGCCTACCCCTTCGGACATAAAGGCATGAGTTTATGTTATGTTATGTTATGTTTTTTATATTTGTACGCTCACGTTTGCAACATTAGGGACGTTACACTCGTGCTGCCTACTCTGTAGAAACCTTTTTATGGAACCCCATATTGTAGTCGCTCGTATACTTCAGAAAGTATCATAATGTATACTATATTAAACATAAATAAAGTACATATATTTATTTTCGAACTACTACAAAAAATGTAATTGAACTAAAAGTTTTTCAATTTGACATAGCTATGAGAATGTATGTTAGGATCTTCAAAGTGCGTATAGCCATAACAGTTTGTTGTTCTTAGTACAAAATAAGCCTTAGGTTGAAAGTTCCAGAATGTTCTAAGGTTTATTCTAGTTTATGTGATGGTCATTGAGCCGTAGGTTATAGTGTAATGGATGCGTTCCCATTACATACTACTTTAAACGATATTACCGAAGACACAGAAACGCTGAGAGTTCAAAATATAACTCCAGTAGGAAGAAAATGTGATAAAAATAGTCAAGTTTCGTATTTCTCTGTAATAGTCATTTGTTTTTTCGTATTTCAATTGGTTTAATATGCGTTATAAGCTTTGGTTATAAGACCTTAGAAAGTCAGCTTAAAACCACCACAAAAACTGTCCTGATTTCCAATATACAACCAAAACCTTGCTACTGCAATCAAAACAAATAACGTCAATACTAAGTAAGTCTATAGCTTTTGGACCACCCTCCATTCACCAACCCTACGGAATATCACGGCTAATAATAGCCTTGTGTTGTGTTTTTAGGCGGTGAGTAGGATAGTCAGAGGTCACTGAAGAGGTTTTGTTTTGTCAGTGAGAAGACCAAGGGCTTAAGTTATCACCACTATTTGATGGTAAGAAACCCGGCTTTGTCTTCTACCGCACAAAAAGCACAGATTTCAGTTAACCTTCTCCACTCCCCTCTTCCCGCATCGCCATCTCCCTTTCTCCTTCCACGCCCTCTCTTTCCGCTCCCCCTTATGTCTTTTTGTATGCTTCAAGGAGATGAGATTTGATGCTAGATAGGTAAAGACTAAGTTCAATGTAATACTAAGCGTTCATTTCAAGTCAAAAATACACGCACGCACGTAACGTTGCAATTGTCAATTATTCAACAGTGTCATCATTTTCAAATGGTTTCCAGTTCATCTCATAGTCTGGAATCCGTTACTCTTTTTACTAGATTTAGTTTATGCTATTTCTTTGGAGGGAACTATCGTCCAACTTGTATAGCAAAAACGTCGAAGCTTTATCTGTCAAATGGCAACAGTATCTAGGCGGGGTTGACAAGGTCCTGATCGACCGTCTTCCAGTAACCCAATTATTACTTAATATGCGAAAATTATATAATAGCGAATTGTTCAAAATATATTTAGAGGTTCATTACTGATTCCGAGCTGCCAATCTTTGACAATACCGAAAATTTGTCTCAATACAAAGTCAAAGATAACTTCAAAAGTTATTCGTTCCAGTTTCAAAATTACTACAGAAGTACAACTCCATGGGGAGGGAGCTGTCGGTTACTTTGGGGGTTTTAAAGTGATTGTATAGAAATATCGTATTACTTTGTCAAGTAAAGCTTTTCAAAGTATGTATACCCTTTTATATGGTATCTTTGAAATTGACCGATGGACAATTAAGATGCTTCTACTTTTTATTTTCATTTATGTCACGTCAATTTGACTTCACCTAACCTGATAGTAAGAGTATCAGGACAGAGGGTCATCATTACAAACACGTACAGTATCACAATGGAGGCGCTCAGCTTGACGGCGTCATCAGATCCTTTTTCACGCCCCGCTTAAAGAACCCGGGACTGTAGGAAAAGCAATACGCTCGCTTTGTATGTCTTTAGGTAATTTTTATCGCTTTTTATCCCTTGAATGTGGTGAAGATCAAGGGATTCAGTAAAACCTGTGTGTGAACTTAACAAATGTAATTCTCTGTAATATTCGTAGTTACTGTTCTTTAAACTGTCATTTGTTACTTTTTAATAAACATAATGCAATGTTTATTCCCGAAAGTAAATGATGCAAGTCAAATATTATAAAAAACGGTCACTTATCCTAGTTTAAACAAATAAGATATAATCTTACAAGCAAGTTATAAAGGACCTGTTTATCCTCTGCAAATTGGTAAAAATTACAATAATTTCAAAAAAGTACAATATTTCTTAAGAATACAATACTCTACAAAACCTATCATAATACAGGAATCAAATATTTTTGATACAAATATTTTTCCAAATATATAAACAGGAAGTTGGAAATATGTACGGTATGTTATCTTATTTCTATAGCAATTTGCCTTGTATTCACCGGTTCACAATTCAGCGCATATACAGTATAAGTGAGCTGTCCGTGACTGTACTATGTTGATTCCCATTTTCTACTCAATATGTTTGCAAATCAAACAAACAATAACTATCTGTAATCCAAAGTACTAAAGTAGAATTTGCACTACAAAGAAAATGCTTTTGAATACGCAGTTCTTTCAAAGAAAATAATATGGAAATTAGTTTTTATTGTTTTTTATAAATGTCATTTCCATGATTTGAATTAATGAAGAACTGTGAAGTTTTTTGTTCAAGTATTACGATGGATTGTTTGTGCGCTTGAAACTGAGAAATTTCATACTTATTTATACAGGATCAAACCAGAACCTACGTGTTTAGATTAACAAGCAGCTATAAATAATGTCTGTCGGTACTGTCGGTGTGGGATACTGCTCGCATCTCTGGGGTAGCTCCTCAAAGTACTTCCTAGATGCCCTCAATAGGTTTCAGCCATGTGGTCCGCGTTAGTAGGAGTCCTGAGATTACGAATACCCTTAAACCTTTGCAGACGCGTAGAGATGTTGCGTTCTTGGCAGTATTTTATCGTCTCTTTCTTTCTATGGTGAATGCTCTGATGTGCTCTTCGAATTAATTACTCCTTTTAAGGAATGTGGCCAGACCACTGCCACTTCCACTTACCTATTCAATCCTAAGAATTCGTAAACAAGTTATCTTCTGTCGAATCGACGGCGTTTTTGAGTTGCCATCGTGGTGTAGTAATTTGTTTCACGGTCGCGCTGTTACTTACAGAAAGGGCCCGAGCTAGAGAGGGCGAGGGGAAGATCAAGTTATACTGACAAATCCTGTAACACTTTCGACAGAAAACTCAATAAAGCTACCTGATACCTGTCAAAGTTTGTTGCAATCTCCGTATTTGCCTCGAGGTTACAGTTTAACAAGCATACTTAGAAACAAAGTAATAATGGAAATCTATTATTGTCAGTTTTATTGATGAAAGCTAAAAGTGAGGTTTTTAAGTTACCGTAGGTACCTCAAGAGGAAGAAGCGGAACTCTTATAGTATGATCATCTGTCCGTCTGACTGTCAATATCTTTTGCTCAGGAATGCGAATAGATATCAATTTGAAAGCCATACTGAAACCCAGGTCGTGAATATAAGAAACTAGCTGACCCGCGCAACTTCGTCTACGTCACCCCGTTTTTGCAACATTTTTCATTCCTGCTCAGCACCTGTTTATTGTAGCATGATGTTATATACATATAAACCTTCCTCTTTAACCATTCTATCTAATAAAACATCAAAATCCGTTGCATAGTTTTGAAGAATTAAGCATACAAAGGGACAAGAAAAATAGGGACAGAGAACGCGACTTTATTTTATACTATGTAGTGATGAACAAATCTCTACATCAATGCAATCAAAAACTGCACACTGTTACGAGTCTCGAATTAAAGGCTTTTTAAAAATATTAAATTAGGAGTTTGGTTAGGACACCCGTCTAGCGTAGAGGTCTGGATGAGACTGAACTCAAATGGGCTCCAGTAGGACGGATAGGTGCTGACTGTGTAAGGAGGGAATGCATGGTGTGCCGGAAAGGGTACAGGCGTAACCGTAACCGTTTATGTAGCAAATTAATGCGACAAGGTAACCGCGACTTCATTTTCTTGTTTATGACGTTGCTACCCTAGAAATGCCATCCGAGCATTACATATTTGAAGACTTGAAAATCACCAGAAACTAATTTTTATGGTATGTAATTTACAGACACCTGATTAGATTTTCAGAGCTCATAGCTTTGAAAATCTAATCTAGTATGGTAAACTAGCCAGAGTCAGAACCCTAGAGTTACCACCGGCAGTCAGCGGGAATACCGGCTTGGGAGTGATGGTGGCTTTACTCCGAAGACTGGGACTGGGCACTTAGACTACATCACCCCTAATTATATTATGTTGCATTATTTAATCTATAGATGGAATCTAGGTATAAATCTCTATTTATATTCTCATTAAACATGTAATGAATAGCCTCCTGATTATCCATTCACTTCGTATCGCCATCTTGTGTCTGTACCAATATAATTACGTCATGCGGTTAGTCCCTAGACAAACCGCATTCACTAATGAAACTGTCGACCTCACACGTCATCCGTACATCCAAAAGAAACCTTTGTTTCGAGTGGTAGTTACCTCAATATCCACAACGTCGTATTCAGTGTTCGAAAAACAGGTATCAAAGTAACCTTTGCGATATGAGAATCTCATTAAGAAGATAATAAGTTCAGGTTTACCTAAATACATAGACGAACGATTGAAACACAAGACCCTTTAATTATTAACTGCTACTTTTTGGGGAGTTTTATTTGCTTTTGTTAATTTACAGGTCCTTCAGCTAATGGAAACGTGAATAAATTTAAGATTTAATGATACTTAATTAACTTTCTTTTTGTTTGACGGCCTAAATGTGTATTTTGTTTTTTTTCTACCAGTGTAATGTTTAGGAATTGGAATGTGAATAACTGTCAATGTGAACCTTTGAAAATGCCGCAAGGTGAAACCGGTTAGGTACAAAAATAAATACAGTGGAGAAGAAGTACAAGTGTGTTATTGATAATATATAATTTGTTTTTATTAGTACTTAAACGTATACCTTTCCGTATGGTGACGGAAAAAGGATACTCACCACCCCTTCTCATTCGAAGGGTGAAGGAACAGACGACTAACGGAAAAGGCAGAAGAAATCACTGCGAGAGAAGGAAAATTCGAAATAAAATGAATGAAAATGCATAGTCAGCAAAAGACATTTACACAAAATTATATGAAAAAGTGGTACCGTATCTCTTTCTCGTACCGTATCTGGCCAGCGTGGAAACAGTAGGCCAGAGTCCCCAACATTGGGAGAAGCCTATGTCCAGAAGTGGACTGCGAAGTGGGGTGTTTGACTGGTAAAGAATGCCAATGACATTAAGTCCGTCTTGTGCAAGAAGTTTAATAAATAAAAGAAATAAATAATAATCAATGTACGAGCAGAAATTTAGAGGCTTTGGTGCAGTAGAGGGAGCTCGTGATGCGTGTATAAGGATGGAAAGGTAATAAGATGTAATTGTGAAGGACATAATTTCTACCTACGTATAAATAAACAGCAGTCGTTTGACACATACGCTGAAGTTTATTTCCCTCCGGGTAGACAAAGATAAAAACCCGCTACTTGCCTTACATACTTTACGAGCAGCTAGTAGGCTTGGATGAATGGTTCCTCCTTTCATGCAAGCCTTCATGTGCTTCTGACCTGTCCTTATTTCAAGACATTATCAATGGAGGTATGTATCGCGAGGTCTCCGTAAAACTATCTTATAAAGGTCAGCATGATATTCTCATAGTCTTTAGTCTTAAGCACAAGAATCGATTTAAATCAGGCGTAAAACGGCTAAACATCACGAAAAGGCTGTATTCTAGAATATTCATTACAGTATAACTTTGATGACCCACCAATATTGGGCTTATCCGACAGTCAAGTTGTCGACTCCAAATCCAATCTAACCGAACCCATTACGAAATTAAAGGTCTAATAACATTAAAGGGTTGTCAAATAAAAAAAAATCGTTGACTGACGCTCGTGAGCCCTTGAGCGCTGTTATATTCCCAGTCAAACGCTATTTTGACACTGACCCGCGTCACTCGCGACAGGCGAAAACGTCTTCTTTGTACTTTGAAATGTAATTGAAATCTCAACGATTTTTAGTTATTACCTTTTAGTATAGATTTTCAGATATTGTATTATTATATGCATAATATTTTATTTAATTATCTATTCCATAGATATAAATATTATTAAACTAGCTGACCCGCGCAACTTCGTCTGCCTCACCTCATTTTCGCAACATTTTTCATTCCTGCTCCGCACCTGTTGGTCGTAGCATGATGTTATGTAGGTACATATAAATTGTCCTCTTTAACCATTCTACCTATTAAAAACACCGCATCAAAATCCGTTGCATAGTTTGAAAGATTTAAGCATACAAATGGACATAAGCACATGAAAAATAGGGACAGAGAACGTAACTTTGTTTTATACTATGTAGTGATACACATACAGACACCTCCATTACCGCGTAACTGTATTTAAAATGACAGGATCGACTCATGACTTTTAGTGTAGAAACAATGACGTCGCTGTATATATGTATATATCAGTTAAACTTATCAACATGATTTATAAAAAAAACCTTGACGGTTCTCACGCCTATATTTTGTGTAAATATGCGTAATATGTCACTCGCACACTTTATTCCTGTAAGAATAACCTTATAGTCTCTTCACGGCCATATTTATATTAGGGTTAGCGAGATTTTTGGGAGCCTTATTGCCGTCAACCAAGTACGGTTAGCGACAAAATTAGTTTTCTAATTTATAGATCTCTTGTTTGTGATGTCGATGCATAGATTTTTCAAGCTCACAATACAGTAGTAGGTCTATCCGTTATTGATTTATTTTAATGTAACGATTGTTTGTAGTGGTAAAAAAAGGACAGCCTCCGTGGCGTAGCGGTAGTGCACGCGACTGCTACGCACGGGGCGCGGGTTCGATCCCCGCTCAGTGCAAAAAGCCGTATGCATGAATATGGTTGTTTGCACTGGTCTGGTCGTGCCTCAGAGAGCACGTTAAGCCGTCGGTCTCGGTTGCCATACAAACATCACTGGCAGTCGTTACGGGTAGTTGGAGCCCTCAAAAGTCCAACCAGTCTGACTTGGAACTTGATATCGCCATTGGTCATTGGACCATTGGTTGTGGAGGTCAGATAGCAGTCGCTTCACGTAAAATATTGTAGTTCAGCCGCATCACAGTTAGACTGGAAAGCCGACCCCAACAGAGTTGGGAAAAGGTTCAGAGAATGATGTTTGTAGTGGTAAAATCTTCTGAATTGGGCTGTACATTCTGAAACATAATATAGTTAGTCGTAAGTAGCTGAGTCTCTGAGGTCTAAACACCAATACAAAACTGGTTTCACTACAGTGTTTTACATATTTGACCAAGAATTGAAACCTGATATTCTCCAAGACGTTAATTGGTAGTGCTTGTACGGCTAAGCACGTAACTAATTTCCTTGCGATTTACACCGCATAGTAAGGAATCGGGTCAATTTTTTTGTTCCAAATTTATTTACTTAGCTGCAACGTTTTCGGTTAGGAAGTCCGTGTCCACATCCCAAATAAACCAATTCCCGGGATAAAACGTAAAAGTATTATTCCAGACTATTATGCATCTCTGTATCCAAATATTATCCTGGTCCTGCTGATAGTTTCGACGTGAAATAATTACAAACTTCCATCCATTCAAATGAACTCTCACATTTATAATAGTATCACACAGTACTAAATAAATTATAACGTTCGTTTGAAGCAATAAACGTTGCCAATATAAACTCTAGGTCTTGACATGACATAGAATCACAGGCTACGTCACGAGTCTATCTTAGAAATGCTATTAGTTTAGGTATCACTGCTTGCGTGTATTTGACATATCTTTGAGAAGTTCAGTTGCAGAGTAATAATTATTAAGCGAACAGTGATTAATAAGTTCTTCCAAATTGGATACACATAATAGAGTAGGGTGAACCGAAGTGGTTATGTCAAAATGAAACAAATTGACATCCATGAATTCCATTACGTTGCATTCCTGTCTCATCCCTCTGTTAAGTTTTTTTTATCTGTATACTTATATTTTTTATCTTGAAGTGTATTTATCCAATCACAACATTTTTTTCTTTATTCTGAAAATGAAAGAAATATAAAAGTAATAAGAAACTTAACATTAACTTCGATTTATTATGATTTTAAAAATTTTCATCCCATCCGCGAACCCAAAAAACTTTATCGCTGTTGAATAAACTTGACTATTCAATGCGAAATTAATAACGTAATCTTTAAGTTAAAAAAAACTTGACTTATCCGGTCGAATGCCGGGCCAAAAACTTTGCTTGTTAAGGCCTTCATTAGCAAACCTTCGAGGGTTTTGGATAGGTCCTTCGGTTATCGACTTAATTACAAGTATCTTGTTACTTTGGCTTCGTCACATTCGCCTTTGAATCTTGTCGAGCTTAAGTTAGTATTAATGCTGATTGAGCGCTGAAGTGTTTCGTCTGTGTGAGTAACATATTTGCGAAGTAATGTAAATATCACAAGTTCATGACATTATCGGAGTATATTAAGTATTTGTAATATCGATATAATATGACTGTATATCGTACGCTTAGGTTGTAATTTTGACAATACATAACATAACATAAACTCACGCTTTTATCCCCGAAGGGGTAGGCAGAGGTGCTAGCACCCACATTTCGCCAGTTTATGTTTAGGTCCCAATGTAATAGGTGGCGAGCCTATTGCCATTAACCGGACACTTATAAACCTGCGATAAATACACACAACTTCGAAAAGCATCGAAGTCATTGGTGTATGCCATGGTAAACCTGGGATCTAACCCGAGACCTCGTCTCAGTAGTCCATTACCCATACCACTATTAGTTGTGTAGATGTAATAAAATAAAAATACTTTTTTATATGGCAGTGGAATTTTGCGTGGGCACTCCGTTATGCTGCACCTTATGGGAGTAATTTATGAGATTGCAATCAAACAAACGTAAGATTTAAAGTTGTACCAACCCTTTTAAACTTACAATTATATAATACTGTAGATAGAACGGTGTTTCGTCACATTGGTCCACGTGGCCAGAAAATCAGGTGTACATTGCAAAGTATATCCCAAGAAACTCTGAACCCCAACCACCAGCTTCTGAGCCATACGCTTACATCATTTGACTATAAACAAAAGCAATAATGTATTAAAGGTCTTTTTCATCAAAGGCGGATATAATGTTTTTAATAACGTTGCCTGTGCCCGTGTTGTATCCTGATGGATTACCTACGTAACAGCTGTTGTCAATATTGTTTAAATTTACGTTATTTCGAAGGTAGGAGTTTATATATGACCTTGTTCATATTGACATTTCCAACTGTGTCGTAGATGCTAGCAAGTAATTTGTTATGCGCATCACAATCACCTCACCTGTTGGCAAGCTACTTCAGCTTCAATCAATCTCTTAGCGTATCGCAGTTCACTATCAGACATACTCGTAGGTCCCTCCCAATGTTGAGAAGCTTTGATCTACTGTTTCCATGGACGTCAGATGCAATGGTACAGGATTTTATTTTGAGTTTCCGTTTTATCGCACTGATATCCTTTGAGCTTCCATTAGTCGCCTTTGGGTCAGCTGGTGAGTTGATATTCTTTCTCCGCCACCATCATCATTCTCTGAGCCTATTCCCAGCTTAGTTGGTATTGCCTTTCAAGTCAAACTGAGATGCGGCTGAACTTCGATATTTTCCGTGAAGCGACTGCCATTGAACCTCCACAACCAAAATGGCGATATCGAAGTTCTGTAGTTAGACTAGTCGGATTTTTGAGGACTCTAACAACCCGTAACAAGTGCCATAGATGTTCTTATATGATCCAGAAGCGACGGCTTAATGTGCTCTCCGACGCACGACCAGACCAGTGTAAATAGCCATATTCATGCGTACAAATTATATTTGCATTGAGTGGGAATGGAATTTAATTTTCTTTCTCTAATTGAATACTTTAACTAACCAATAATCAAGATATTAGTACAGATTACAATAAAGACAGATGCTTTTATTAAAATCACCTTGTATTATGGTAAATATATTATAGTATACAGAATACAGTAGGTAGCAATCACAGTGGTAATGCAGGTAATTAAATAAGTTGGTATTGACTTCAGTACCAAAATTAAAATACAAAATTGAGCGCTTTACTAGACAAAATGAACTAAACAACACTATAGCACAATATGAATAACAAATACCACATATATGTAGTTATATACTACATGGATTTTACAGCGAATTGGTAGAACGGTAAATTTTATGGTTTAGACGGATTTTATTGTTAGTACTCTTTCTTGGATTATTTGTAGCAAGATAAGAATATGTTGTATGTTCGACGAATATGACAATGAATGAATAAGATGTATACCCACATTTAATTTTATGCATATATTTATGTACAAATTAAATGTTCAGTGGTATATGAGGAAGCAATGGATGCTATGGAACAGGTACCATGAATTCTTTATAAAAAGAAAAGTAAGATGATCAGAGCTCATAAGTGCAGTAGCACATCAATGCTCAAAATGGTTTAGCGTGCGGGTGTCTCGGGCCATCGTGTTTATGTGTGCGTGCGTCTACACGACGCGACGCATCATAGCGTAAAGGACAACAACAAAATATGACGTGTTAGAGGAAGATGACGATAGGTATAATAATATTATTATGTTCGTTTTCATAACTGTGTTATTCTTTACGACTGCTGTGAGTCATTAGATACTAATACAGTAATTCACTTAGATTGGTAAGTTAACTGATAGCTAAGTGGCTTAAGACACCACAGTGTTTATAGATGGCTGTGGTTCGAATCCAGCTATTTAGAGTTTTATATTTATGACATAAATATAATTTTTAATATTGATAAAGTAATTTTGCATGAAGTTTAATTATTATTTATGTGATTAAGTAATTATGGGGTTATAATAAGAAATAATACAAAATTTTTGATTCGTAACTAAATATATTTCATTTTTACTATCTACCTGCCTACTCAGTGTAAATTTTATTGAGGTTTATAGCTTAAGTATTCGTTTTCTCAAGGAAAAGAGGATTGAAACTTAACCTCAATCTTACAATCTTAAAATAACTTGTCCTATAGCCAGCACGTCCCCTTTTTACCAAATTCACAAAACTACTTCTTACATAACTGGGTTATTCAATATATTTTTAAGATCATTCAGTATAAGTACTTAGTTTACTTACTTGTAAGTTATGAAACAAAAGTAGGTATTCTTTCTTACAGATTTAATATTTAGAACAACAGGATTACTTTTTTCAATTACCTACTCAATTAAGTAGGTATAATTAGTATTGTAGATCTTCGATATCGTCAATTTAGTTGTGGAGGTCACATGGCAGTCGCTTCATGGAAAATATCTAAGCTCAGCCGGATCTTAAATAGACCAGAAAGCCGACCCCAACTGAGTTGGGAATAGGCTCAGAGAGAATGATAGTATTGTAGGCGGGCAAATAATTAATAATTAGATACTTAATAATAGTTTTTGTACTAATAATTATTAATATTTTTTATGACCTCCGTTATTCTCAATACCGCTGAGTAGAAGTCGGCGCATGGACCCCACAACATTCTGATAAATATCTGTCCCACGTAAATTGTCACATATTTGCATGCAATGTTGCTTTAGTAATTTAGGACATATTTGGAACATTACCGCATATATTTTCTAAAGGGTTTAAATCAGGGGATCGTGTTGGCCAAGGAATAACGTTGACCTCTGCATGTTCTCTAAGCCATTCGCGAACTATGACGAAAAACACTGCGCACTGTAACATTATATTATCTAAAAAGTCCACATAACTTCTGCTGATCGCTCGCGGCAGAATAAACTCCAGTTCGCCTGTCCTTGCGCTTATAACACTTATTCTGCCTAACTCCGTGTTAACAACAATGTTACTGTCAGACCTGCGTGTATTGTTCCTACGCCACAGCTGCATCCTTCCCTTCTGACAGGACTTAAAAGGCTTTTTCGTCCGAGAATATAATTGTTTCCACTGTCCCGGGCAAAACGTAACCTTTCGTCTTTATGCCGTTGCGTTAAAACCTGTTTTATTGCTGGCGTTCGGTGATGCAGGCCTTCGGCATGGAGTACGCGGCGAGCAGTCCTCAATGATGTTTCAAACTCATTGGCAAATCGTCGTGTTGGTATGAAACTATTGGTTTCATACTCTGCTACTATATAGCACCGCTGGTCGTGTTTAATCAGCGGTGGCCTTCCACTTGCGGCTCGTCCTCAAACCTCTTCTCCCAGCGGCTCACAGTATTCCTCTAAAAAGAATATTTTTACACATTAATGTAAGCAATAGATAGAATAGATTTTAATGAAACTTTACAATAATATAGCTTATATACCACAGAATAACCCATAGGCTATGTTTGGTCGCGATAACCGATATCCGCGCGGGCGGAACCGCGGGCAACAGTTAGTATAATTTAAAAATAAAATGGTATATTATTATACTTACGGATATGCCAGTTTCATTTGCAATTTCACTTATATTTAGTCCATTCATATATAAAGCCACAATATTAGCATTGATTTCCATACTTATATTACTTGTAGACATGTTGAACTTAATAATTAATATTGATTCGATTCACGTGAATAACAAGCACAAAACAAGCAACTAAAAAACAACAACGTCATTTTATTTTCTCTAAGTCAGTAATTATTCCATTTTATTTCAAATCTACCTTCATACTTTTTTATGTTGATCTTTGCTAAAGTTTAACAAATAATAAATTCTACAAGAAACATATTTTATTCATCAACCTGTTGTTAATTTATAAATGAAACACAAAAAGTGTTATAGTTGATCGTAGGATTTGAACCATCAACCTTGCATTTTAGTAATCCTTATGCCAAACCATTCGGCCACGGACTACATAGATGATTGTGACGAAATAATCAATAATATTCCTACAGAAGAACAATTTACATGTGTGCGTAAATTGTCTTAAAAGAAAAAGGTCACAAGTAGCGCTAGAATGTTGACGCTATAGTTGCGTAGGATTGCTACTGCACTTTTGAGTTCTACTGTACATTCAAATCTAGTTTTAAAAATATATACCACTAAGGTGGCAGACAAGCAGGATAGTAAGTATACGTTAAAGTGGCATTACGAACCCTGCAAGTACCTTCCAATACCATTTTTGAATAACTCCATACTGTAATCGCTTGGGAAAACCACAGCAAGAATATCATCATGCTGGATACGGTCGTAATACCGTATGTCGTCTAGGAATTTCGTCTTATAGGAAATAAATCTACAGAATATACTATTTTAAAACGATAATTTATTTTTTCTGACAGCCACGCACATTGTATTGCATTGGACACAGAGGGCGCATATTCGATTTCCGCTTAGTGCTTATATTTGTTTCTTGATCATCTATAATCTCCCTTATTAATCGCCTATAATAATAAAATAATCGCACGTCTATTAGCATTGATAATGTATTTCCGTGCCCCTGAGAGTACGATAAAGGTTATGACAAATATTTTCACTGACGTATTCCTATCCAGGTTATAGTGATTCCTAGGTAGCTTAAACTTGGATATAAATCTGTGGAATTGGATGCGTCTATCTCGGTGGTGTTTAGCTCTACATAGTTAGACCGCATCCGCGTTTATGACTCAAAAATCCTTCCATTTGCCAATTTGCTTGATTTTAATCAAAACCTTGTATGTATCTACAAGTATATAAGGAGGGTTGCCTCTAATTTCGGTTTAACTTAGACAAGGTTACTTTGTAACTTCGCTGGTGTTCCAAAATTTTATTTAAAAACTCTTACCACCCGTTTTTTTTATTTTATTAACCTTTTTCATAATTCAGTATTTTTATACCACATAAGTGGCATGCAAACACGCGTTCAATCTGAGTGGAAATGGATACCGTGGCCATTGGATGTGAAGAGATGAAATTACAGTGCAGGAGACAAAATTGTTCTTACCACCTCTCGGTGGTTCTGTGCTCTCGGACAAAAACTCTCCAGTGAACTTTGGCTATCCTCGTAGTAGCAATAATAAGTTAGTATGTGCATATTAGTAAGTAATTTAATAAATGAATTTGTAAAACTGTCAGTACCTCAATCTTGCATAAACTCTAACTCTGAATTTCGACAAAAAGTCCATCTTTTTGTATTTATAACATCACAAAAAATATCATCCTTTCGTCTCTAAACTGAAAGAAGTTAAAAATGCAATGTTAAAAAAATATTCCTTGCTGAATAGTTTTAGAGAAAATAAGACAGCAATGCAAGGGTATTAGTACTGTAATAACTAATTTCCGAGAACTTCCGAGTCTCATTTGTAGATGCTGTTTTATATAAATTGCAATTCTCCCAACAAACAATCATACAGATTTAATATTTACCGCCAGAAATTTTATTTTGTTGTCCACAGATTGTACTTTGAAATCTGATAAAATATTGAATCAAAGTAAATTGCTCATATCCACCTCTAATATCTATATTGACAACTTCTGGGAAGAAGTGATAGAACATTCGACTGAAGTTCTCCTTAGGGGAACAAACAGTGCGAGTGAATACGTACCTTTACACAAAACCTAAACCTGAGAAAGTAATTGAATATAATGTACGTACCTTTGTTGCAATTGAAGTTGATATCTTTGTCAGAAATACAGGGTGGAATTTTGTAATGCCACCTGAAGGGAAAGTACTCTTAATACTGCAGATGGAAAATTTTACTCAAAGGAAACATTCCTTTATTTTTGAAAAGAAACAAAACTGCATTCAATGATTTTGAAAAATTCGCTTGCCGCACCCGGTAATCGAACCGACTAAAATCTGTAAAAGTTGCGCCCTGTACTTTTATTGCATCGATCATTAGGGTCAATTATAAGGATGAAATCTCTCTATCAAACTTCATAAATTAAATAATCATTTTTGTTTATTTATAAATAGTCGATATGTATCAATAAACAAAAAAATGAAGTGCCCGCTGAGTTTCTTGCCGGAATCTTATCTGACCGGTGCCAAGTTTCGAATCGTTGCGTTGGACCATTTGCTAAAACCACCTTTTTAATTTAACATGTTCTAAATACTGTTCAATAATCTATACAGAATAAGTGAAATCTAAATTTGAATCTTGAAAAAACATATTTATTTTTGTAGACAAACTTTTCCAACAATCATAACATCAACATATTTTTGTACTGATGGTGACGTAATTTCAGTACAAATAGGGTGAACAACACATTGGGTTGTAGATGATTTATTTTGGCAATAAGTGTCGTGTTAAGCTCCGCCATTATCGGTGGCGCTCGGCGGTGGACGGGGCGTTGATGGGCTAAGGCGTAAACTGCAAGAGGGTTGAATTAAAGTAATTTATTCTCCTTATTTAATACACATAATGACACCGTATTTTTCCTCTTCGGTGTGTAAGCAGCAACAGTAACTTATTAACTTTTAAACTTTCGCGTTCCATGATTATGTGTGACCACGGCCGGTGTAACCTGGTCGAAACGTCAGGCATTCAAAGGTATGTATATACCTATACCATGATCGCGTTAATTCCCGTTTACATATTATCATAAACAGTAACTATAACTTTGTGTTTTAGGTCTCGTGTTCGATTCCTAAATTGCAAACAAATTCTTGGCAGATATTTTGTTCTATGTCTCTACGTTTCAATAATATGTTCAATAAGTGTGTCTAATTTGTACCCTGGGGGCGCTTATATTAATTGCATAAGTTCTTGTATGCAAAAAATCAAACTTACAGAAATTTTCATATTTTATTTTAAAACCGCTAACAGCTGTTTACGAAAACCGTATACTAAATTTAAGTCAAGAGAAATAATGTTTATAGCATTTATTAAACAAGCTGTCGTGATTGACGTCTCTTTAATAAAAGCCAAAAAGATGTCTTGGTTTTCAAACTTGTTTGTGTTTACGCCAATCCCCTTGGGCTGGACCCCTTCGATGTTATTATTTATTTAATCCCAAAACAACTAGCGGTACTTCTTTACTGTTTTGTGATGAAAAATGTTCTGGTTACAAAATGTTTTAGTAGAAATTATAAGAACCGAACATTCGATTGGTTGAGTTGAGTCGTATTCTGAGTGTGATAGTGATATTTTAATCCTTGTGGCTAAAGATATATTCTGTTTATGACTGAAGTACCTACATAAAAATAACGAGCCAAAATCAGCATCACTGAAAATGCGATCAATAACGCGTGTCAATCCCATATTGTTTGGCTCTCTTCATTGAAGAGAGCCAAGGATGCAAGTAGTTTGAAGAGTCTTCAAACTACTTGCATCCTGTCTTGTAATATATGAACAAAACAGCAGTACTTACCAAGTTTCTAAATAAAACTAGCCTTGGTACCGAATATTTCAAAACTTAGCATATTTTCAAGATATTAAAATTTGATTTACAAGATCAAAGCCACTAGTCAAATTGAAATATACAACTAAAAATTAAATTTGTAACATTTAATGTCTGAACAAAATAAACTCAACACCAATACCAATTCCATTACTTGCTTATTTACCATCAATTCCACAACTCACTAAAATCCGTAATTCCCGCGCCTCATTGAGCAAACTGCGAATTAATTGAAAACGACCACCGAGAAAAATAGAGGTACGAAATTTATACTGAACGCTTATTCAATTCTAGAATTTTGAGAACAATAGTAACCTCACTGCAGAGTGTTTGCCATACGATTGTGTTTTGTAAACAAGTTGTAATGAATATCTCATCAAAGCGCCCACTGAGTTAAATGAGCCATACATCCGTAATGACATCATTAATAATTTAATGGACCTGCATACAGTTAAGGAATAATGTTGGAGATGGTTCTATATCCTTTCTGATGCCCTTATCAGAAACGATATCTCCATTTCAATTTCAATTCTTAGTTTGTTTTCTGTTTACAAAATTTCCTATTGTGTTTTGTTTTACTGCTATTATGTATGTGTATATCTGTAAATTACTACATTGACAATTTCGATCAGTAGCAAAATGATACTTTATATCTGATATGTAGCTGCAACCCTAAACTGTATCTCCCCATTTTGTTATCATTAGTTTTTTTACTTCCAAACAATTTTAAAGACGTATTGACTTTGTAAGTTCAACTAATCATATCGTCCCATTAGAAGAATATTGTTTTATCATCACATGTAACAAAACATATATTATGTTAAATTCGTTATCACAACGACGTAAGCTAGCCATTGATATATTTTTTAATAACTTTTATCCAATATTTTAAAAGTTATGAAGTTCGAATAAAGTTTTTGCCGCGCTGAATACCCACAATAGCGTCTCTCGATCACATAACGCGCGCACAACACTCCGCGCGTGGTGTCTCTTCATTACAACAAACATTATTCAACGTAGCGGCCGCGAGTTAGGTGTTGTGGCAATGGATACCGTTTGTGGGGCTCAAAATGGTAAGAAATCATTTAATTTACATAATAAACAACGACGTGTTTAATTTAACGAATAAATGTTATAAGTAAATTATTTTCGCAGTAGAATAATTTCTAATAGGTACATCAATTTAAATACAAGAAATTTGAGAATTTCATATTTATTAGTTTTTAGGCAATATCTTATAATATAGTTGTAAATTTATATAAATTGTATTGAAATTTTTATTTGTAGTATGCTAATTACATTGGTTTTCGTCTATAACACGAAGTTATGGACATTTCCACAAAAACAGTGCTTATGATCACATAAAATATTATTCTACCAAATTGCGGCGTGATTTTAAACTTAAGTGTAAACCGTTATAACTACTTTACTTATAAGTTTTTAATATGATCGTGTACAATAAAGCCTGTCTTAATTATTTCCCTAATTTTGTGGTTTCTTTAGCACATATTATATTTTACTCCGCACAATTGTATATTCTTTTCGTCGGCATGTACACATGGAACATTATTCGCCCAATATTTATTTTAATCTGTGCGTCGCAAGTGCTAATGATTCTTTTTTCTGTTAATTTTATTTTCGTAATACATTATTCGAAATCTAAAAGTGTAATAAAATGGTCAAATATAGTTTTAATTGTTCAAAGATATTTTTAATGACAAATTTTTGACTAAATATACAGCCTAAATATCATCTATAAGTCCTAGTATGGATCGGTTAAAGAAAATGTGGGTGAGTAACTTTAGTACATTTGTATGAAATAAATATTTATTTTACAGGTACAAAAAAAGTAACGTACAACCCTTTTAGGATTTTGATGATTCATCAAGTGAAGTTCCTGATCTCCTTACTCGTGATGGATTAGCGGATCAAAAAACTCTTGCGTTCAGTTATGAACCATCACATGCTGTCAGTACTTCAACAATTTCCAGTATAGTATCTAAGATTTATATACCTACGCCTATGCCATCACCACTCCCTTATCACACAACGTGTTACAGTGAATTTTGCCTGATACATTCAAATCAGTCGATTGAATTTGACACGAGTTGTGACGAAATATTCCCTAGATATCAATTGAAAAAGCGCCCCTTGCCACTTATACCTTCTAGGCAAAGATATTTAAATAATATCGGCCGAAAGTATTGGATGAAACTGCAAGCTATCGAAGAACATTCTTTAGAAGAAGATCGTGATCTGTCCAATTCCAATTCACATAATGCTAAATCTCTCATTGTTAAAGCTTGCCCAACTTAGTCCAATACCAAGAGTACTGTAATAACATTACAGGCTTCAAACGCTAGTCAAACGATCTATGCTATAGATAGCTCTGTTTCTGATACAGCCATACCAATCCAATCACAAGTGCAAGCTATCGAAGAACAGTCTTCACAAGAAGATCCAGATCCATGCAATTATGTGACGCAATGAGATGCCCCCATTGCTCAATCTTATCTAACTCGTTCCAATACTGAGAGTACTGTAATGTCATCACCCGCTCCATCTGCTGAAAGTCAGTCGGTATATGGTACAGATAGCTCTGTTTCAGTTTTTCTCGCCGGAGCAACGGTGTCTTCTATAATAAGATATAAATTCGCTCCTGCGTGGAATACTGCTCGCATCTCTGGGGTAGCTCCGCAAAGTACTTATTAGATGCTCTCGACAGGTTGCAGCGACGTGCGATCCGCAATATTGGGAGTCCTGAGGCCACAAATACCCTCGAGCCTTTGCAGATGCGTAGAGATGTTGCGTCCCTGGCAGAATTTTACCGTCTCTACCATAGTGAATGTTCTGATTAGCTTTTCCAATTAATCCCCTTTCCTACACAGGACAACACGTGCAGGGCTTAGATGTCACTCGCATACGGTACAGAATATTCCATCAAGAATCAAGCCGTTCGGTGAGTCTTTTCTCTGCCACATCATTAAGTCCTGGAATTCCTTGCCGGCGCACGTGTTTCCTTCTTCCTACAACCTAGTTTAGGGAACAAATTAATTTAATTTGTTATAGTTATTATTGCTTGTAAATTCATACTTTAATTTTAGTATTATATAAAAGACTGATTTCAGATTTAACCTGCATACCAAAAGAGTACATCATAATTATGTAGGTGTATTCTTCTAGATGTAGGTGTAGGTGTAGTCTTCTTATAAAGTCTTCCCTATCGTAATTATGAAAGTATTACCTATATTTAAATTTTTAATGTAGCTTTACATTTTAATTAAAATTAATAATGAGAAATAATAATACTATATTAAGGAAAATGAATGTGATATTAGGAGTATGATACTTTTTATGCTGTGAAACACCTGAAGTTTATTGATTTTTCTGATTTTATAATTGTTTATTAGTACATTCCCCAATGAATACGTTTTATGTTACAGTTTAATTTGTGCCAACTTGTTGTTTTTATTTTTCTAAATAAATATTATATTATAATATACAAAATGTTTCTGTTATACCTTTAATAATAAATACGAGTAAGTACGACTAACGACACGTGTGTAGAGCTTCAATTGTAAAATTCAAGACCTTACGAAAAAAAATCAATATAAAAACTGTAACAACTAGGTACATTAGATAAAATATTTTCATGAAAGACATTGACATATTTTTAGTATTCCGTAAAACATTGTTCCATATGCAAATGCAACGTGATTATTTTGGTCAAAAAACGGTTCATGTGTACTAGAAGCAGCTATTGAGCTGTTACCATTGGCAGTACAATGTTATGTATGCTCATGCGACACACTATCTACGCACAGAAATAGTTTTTATAGTAAATAATAATAATAATATACGCTGTATTTATGTCTTTATACGCTATCAAAATATTAAATGGCTAAAGTCATCCATAAAAAAGTTATGAGCAAATAATGCACACGCAAAACTTCAAATCGCTCTACTGAAAAGTTGACATTTTGCAGATAGAACATTGTTCTACTAATGGGACGATATTTTCGGTAACGTATGAAAGATCAAGGTGCGCTATACAATCGATATTGTACCTTAAAAAAGTAATGGACCAAACTATAAAAATAATTATGGGACCAAATGGCAACAATTTTGCATCGAACTAAAAAATAATTACTTAAAATAGTGTACACACAAAAAATACCAATCGAATTGAGAACCTTCACCTTTTTAGAAGTTGGTTAATACCTACACTCAATAGCTACATGTATACTTTAGCTAACGATATTTTTACTTCGGGTGCTATAAAAGTCTGTGCTATTTCTTGATAAATCTATCGTCGTCATAATCATTATCATTTTCATTTTTGCGTTAGTCCCAGTCGCTCCCGAAGTCCTCACCTCAGAATTCGAGGCTCGTTTGACTACATTATAATCTATATTTCTACTAAATTTCATTGACATGGTTTACATGAAAGAATAACAAACATTCACGCTCACAAACACATCCATATTCATAAACTCTCTGTAATATTAGTGGTATTATTGTCCGGTTTCACTGTGTCAGAGATCGTGCTCTCAGCAAATAGCAGTTCACCTTTACACCTACATACATCGTTAACCATTCGTGTATAATGTCAATTACACACGATACAATGACCTGGACAGGTATTCAGTAATTAACTCAATTACTTCATAGTACAATGCTCGTGGAATAATCTCCGTCCAGAGGGATATTAACGGTTTCACGTTTACGTTTAAGTAAATACGTGAATTGAGTTAATAAGCTTACTGTAAATACCATCTATATTTGCAAACAGTCTGAGTTTAAATTCGTATGATTGCGTCGAATAATTATTTTGACTAGTAGAAGAGTTTGTGAGAGGAAACTGAGAAATTTACAACTAAATTACATGAAATTGTTTGTACTTTGAGACAAAATCATTCAATTAGGATTATACTTGCTATTAGGTAAAAAAAGGTGTTCCTAAATTAACTGCGGTATTGTTTTAGGAAGGAATCTCGTTTCTATTTGGTACTATAAATTCATTTGTTATTTGTACATACTTATGCTTGTTTGTTTTTTATTTTTTGGTTGAGAACAAAGATAAGCGAAATAGCGTACTAATTATATTTCACAATTTAATTATAATAATGTGATATATTATCTTATTGTCCGTCTTATCAGACTTGCTACGGTGATACCTCTATATAATTGACAACATCTACTATCTACCTGTAACAAACAATAAATGAATGAATGAAATAAAAAAAGATGAATCCGTTAAGCTGCTACAGCGAGAATTAAGAACAAACATACACACTGATGGGAAAAGGCCGCTTTGATGGATTGAACTGTGTGATTGATTGAAATATCTCACCAATGTGAATTGGCGTCTATAAGGTTGTCATAGACTGAAGTTGAATTGTTGGTCGCGATAGATTTGAGTAAAAAACTGACCCATTTTACGCTACCGCAATAAAGCTAAAATAGAGGGTTATGTGTTTGACCTGTGTGTATGATATAACCTTAACCTTAGGTTGTGTTTCCGGTGTTATGAGTAGGGTAGCCAGAAGTCACTGGAGAGGTTTTATTTTGTCAGTGGGAAGACCGAGATAACCTGTTCTATTTTCCACACTGAAAATCGTTAAACTAGCTAACGGCTTCATTGTAAAAATATTGAAAAAAGTAAAACCCGGCCACTGATAAATCACGCTCTAAAAAGTATTAAAACTAAACTAAAGGTAACGCGCGGCTATACTTGGTATTTTTTATTATTTCAATCGATTGTAAAGAGTGGTTGTTCAGTTCTTGGGTTTTAGTTATTAAATTTAATTTTTAATTTATATTATTTTGTGAGATACTACACAGTTAATTTGTATTTTGTATTGTAATACATAAATTTGAAATGTTTCAATTAGGCCATATTTATCCTAAATTTATTTTACCACAGTATTTTAAGACCTCCTCCTATCCTGTTATCCTGTGTAGGAAAGGCGAAGGTAAAATACTGCCAAAGACGCATTATCTCTACGCATCTGCAAAGGTTCGAGGGTCTTCGTGAGCTCAGGTTTCCTAATCATGCAGAACAACAGCAACGATGACTTTGTAATAAAGTGACTATTATCTGACTTGTGCAGTTCCAACTAAATCGACTATTTAGTTGCACTTTAGTCTCTAGCAGTCGAATCTGACCGCAGATTTGGTCGAAAATACAAATTGTATAGTGTGTGGTTTGTACGGCTCTTACAGTATGTGGTTTCAACTCGAAATCGTATCCATTGTTAGACGGTTATTGCTAATTTTATTAACTAATTGTTGGATTGCTGGCTGCGGTTCGGCTGGTTAAACTACGGGTTGCTTGTGAATTACTCTAAGAGTATATAATAATCTA
This sequence comes from Pelosia muscerda, assembly GCA_963691645.1. Classification (NCBI taxonomy): domain Eukaryota; kingdom Metazoa; phylum Arthropoda; class Insecta; order Lepidoptera; family Erebidae; genus Pelosia; species Pelosia muscerda. The sequence goes on from OY829103.1 coordinate 4,255,658, forward strand.
GAATTTTAGTTAGTAATTGTATTTTTCATACTATTTAGTTGGTTCACAATAACATGTCCATCAAAACCAATATAGTCGTTGCTTGTGCGCACAGTTTTCGGTCATAATAATATGTGAGGATGATGTATGAAATAGGTGAGATCATCATGTTCAACAATTCTTTGGAATACAAACCGTTGAGGCAAAGCCCACGCACCTTCTATGGGTATGGGATTCTCAACGATCCTCAGTGCCCGGTTTTGCACTAAATTGAAGCGGTCACGCTGGTATACAGGCACCCCTGCAAAAAGGTGACAGCAATACTGATGTAGGGCGCCGAACCTATGCCTTAGAAAGGGGTCTTTAAACCCTATTGAAGTACAACTTAGCCTTTTTAAGCACTCATAATTTCATCGATGCCAGCTTCTCCTTGTTTTCTAAATTCTGTAAAGATCTCGATACGATTTAGCGGTGAATGTATTATGCTTATCGCGGTCTTTGTGGGGTTAAACTGGACTAGGCTTAAATGCACTATAATATTTTATACTAGATTCAGATTTAGAGATAAAATATACTACGGTACGCCCCACCACAGATGCTCTATCATTAACTCTAAGGATTAGTTGACTAAATGCCAATAAAATTCGAATCAAGGAGCAATGAGAAATAGCATCGTTTTATTAATAATGTGCTAATGCGCGTAAAGCACATAGCCAAGTTCCACTGATTACACTTCCCATACCATTGACACGTTAGACTTCATTTGCTTCAACAGACCAAGTAAAATAAAACCTCCAAGGCACCCCCAAAATTTCCTTTATCATCCATTTCACCTAATGTAAGAAAAGAGTGGCAGGTCAAGATAATTTGGTCCTTCATTCGAACTCTGTCGAATTAATTCAATGTCCCACTTTTTTGATGCTGACTCATGAATTGGGTTTGGAATGAAATTGGGTTTTGTTTTAAGACATATAATTAGAATTTCCGATGTTCGTATCTCGGCCAATCGATTCATGGGTTGGGACGATAAATCATTCAAACGAATTTATATATTTATAGACGTGGTATGTGGATTTTCTTTCAATCGAAATTGTTTGCACGACGATTGATAATTTAATTTTATTTAAGATTGACGTGGTTCTCTACACTATACACTTACTACGACAGCCTCTGCGGCGTGACGGTAGTGAACGCGATTGCTAGGCAGGAGGTGCGGGTTCGATCCCCGGTCAGACCAAATATTTGTAAGCATAAATATGGCACTGGTTTGGTCTCGCCTCGGAGAGCACATTAAGCTGTCGGTCCTGGTTGCCATACGAACATCTATGGCAGTTGTTACGGATTGATGGAGCCTACCTCCACCAAAAAATAAAAAAATATATATTGCGCTGCAGTAATTCTTTTTCATGCCAACATGTTGTGTACCGTTACCGTTACCGAGTGTTTCCGTTAGACACTGTATACAGCTCAGATTCAGCCTCAGATGGTATGGTTTGAGTCAACAATAGTGCAAGTAATACGGCAATAGGCTTACCCCCCAATTACGTGGGACCGAATAATATGATTCAAATGTAAGTGTTAATTCACCTCTGCCTAACCCTCCGGGGACAAAGGTGTGATTATAATATATTATGTTACAAAAAAATTGTGAGCTGAGCAAAAGACTTTCCTTATAAAACCTAATATTATGAGAAACCACCCCTAAAACTCAATTGTCGAAGTACACTCCATCCCACGAATAACTGCAAATATTTTCATTTTTGATATTTATTTAAATTCAGTTGGATGCAGTCGAAAGGAAATGGAATAAATTCAGTAGTTCTATGCAGTTTATGGAAATTTTTCAAATCTTTTTCGATGCTCATATCAAGATTTGGACTGTGATTGGACAAAATGTGTTCTTAAGTGCATTCTACTGATTTGAAATTGAAATTGATGATCATGGACAGCCTCCGTGGCGTGATAGTGTGGTAGTGCATGCGGCTGCTACACACGGGGCGTGGGTTCGATTCCGTTCAGTGCGAAAAGTTGTATGCATAAATATGGCTGTTTGCACTGGTCTGGTCACGCCTCGGAGAGCACGTTAAGCCGTCGGTCCCGGTTGCCCTACAAACATCTAACGTCCAACCAGTCTAACTTCGAACTTCGATATAGCCATTGGACTATTGGTATTGGAGGTCATATGGCAGTCGCTAAACGGAAAATATCAAAGTTCAGTCGCATCGCAGTTAGAAGAGAGGGGAAAATTCAGAGAATGATCATTGAGAAATAAAATTAAGGATTGACAAATAAAATGGCCGCGGTAGCCTAGTGGTATGGGTAATGGACTGCTGAGACGAGGTCTCGGGTTCGATCCCAGGTTTAACCATGGCACACACCAATGACTCGATGCTTTTCGAAGTTATGTGTGTATTTATCGCAGGTTTATAAGTGCCCGGTTAATGGCAATAGGCTCGCCACCTATTACATTGGGACCTAAACATAAACTGGCGAAATGTGGGTGCTAGCACCTCTGCCTACCCCTTCGGGGATATAGGCGTGACATTATAAAAAAGAAAAAAAATTTAGGATGTTTTTTTGTGTTTTCAAAACTACTACATGAGGTCCTTCCAGAAAGACATTAGAAGTTTTTTAAAAGACCAGCAATGCAAGTGTGGCGCCTCACACGTTTATAGGGCGCGATAACCACTGCTTATCAGCTGGATCCTGTGTTTTGGTTACCATATCTGCATATGGTTTTTTCAAGCTATTACAATATGTGGTTCTTCAAGAAGGGTATTAGAAGGTTTCTAAAGGGACGACAGCACGAGTGTGACGCTTCTTGTGTTGCAAACGTACGAGTGCATCGACCACGGTGATCACTTTCCATAAGGTGGGCCATAACTTGACAGCCACCTAAATGGTATAAAATAAAATAAAAAGCCATACCTGCCGTGTCTAGTTTAGAAAAGGACTGCTGAATATTTCTTTCTGAATATCTCAAAAACACTACGTTCTACTATAGGCTAAATCCAGGACCTGTTTGGAACAAACGTAATTGAAAACTTATGTCACGGTATCAATAAGGTATGGTTCAGCGTTCTTATATTTCTATATTCTACCGGTGTTTGTGAAACTATTTTACAAAATCAATATTTCTGACTTAGGTCGTTTAGATTATATTATTTTTCTTTATTTTTAAATAAAATGCCTTTCATCTGTTATTTATGTACAAATCCTTGCGTAAATTTATAAATTTATAAATTTAATTAGAAAAAAGTTATGCCAGAAGGCTATTATAAAATCCAGGATTATTTGGATGATAAATCAGTCTGAAAATGAGCTTTCACTCAACTTGCTACTTACGCAAATTACGGTATCTAGTCTAAGTAAAAGTTTGCAAATAGACTAAAAAAAGAAAAGCGTGTTGTCTTTCTTGCCGGAGTCTTCTCAGGCCTGGGTCGCATTGCGAACCGGTGGCCCATTTGCTAACTAACTTATGATATATTATTGACTATGTGTTGCGCGCGCCTGGATTCACACAATATATTTATAAATTGTAGTTTTTACGTGAGAAAGTAACAAACATCCATTCATCCATTTATCCCTCCATCCATACTTACAAACTTTCACGTTTATAATATAAGTAAGACCATGACGTTTTCTGTGTGCCGTTTAGTGGTATATTCAGAATTAACAATTTTTGAATTTTGAATTTCGTTATTTCAGTTGCATCTGAAACTGTCACTTTGGAGTTCGGGGTTCACTTCTTTCCAGTTTAACTGCATTTCGGCCGAACTTCTACATTTTCTATGATTTGACTGCCATCTGGCCTCCATAACCTATAGGGAATGACTACCATTGATGTTAATATGACAACCAGGACCGACCTCTTTAACGAGCTCACCAAGGCACGACCAAACCAGTTCAAATAGCATGTACACAAATATTTACAGTGAGTGGAAATCGAACCCGCGACTCCTGCGTTGCCTTTAAGTTCACTACCCACGCTATCGAGGTTGTCCTTTTATATACCAATGGTTCTGCCAAAATTGACTTTAGATCCAGCAGTGAGTTATTACAATTTATATCGACAAAGATTTTTAACATACATACCTACTGCAATGTGTAGTAGTGTGTAGTGTAGTAGTGTAGTAATGAATAAATTAGTCATTCCAAGGTCTGAATTTAGCATTACATCGACTAGTTACTTACCGACATAAGTAACAGGACTATATTGATGAGCAGTGTGTGAGTACAACCTTTGGCATTAAAGGTGGATTCAATGCTATAAATATCTGAACACGCTGAACATACTTAGAAATGTATTGCCAAGCCACTGTTATTCGCTGTAATCTCGGATAGGTTCCATTCTGGAATATTTTTTTAAAGTAGTTTAATAACTCAAAGTATATCATTACAATAATTTATTTAGTCAAGTTATGTGTATATAATAGTGTGCATATTTATAATCATAATATAATTTTCAACATTAATACTCATACATACTGTGTTGCTTTTATAGTCTGTACAATGGTTTGTGTTCAGAGAAATTGTTTGTCACACATTGTGACCAAAAATAGTGTGGTATGAACCAACTTCATGCTAAGTATGTTCAAGCTGTGGAAAGAACCCCCTGTGGGCTGTGTAGCTCTATTGTTGTACTCGGTATAAGAATACATCAATATTGTCGAAGCCGCAGTAGGTACGCTCTATTTCGTATGATTTTCAAGAGTACTTTCTGTCTTACCCACTTACTGTTTCTCACTCCCTTCCTGCATACGCACCCTAAATTAGTTAACACTTGCCTGCACTAGAAGATAAGTGTTTACTAACCAGGGTAAATATTACTAACCAAAACAACTTACCTTCACTGATGCTTATTATTTTTACACAAATAAGAAGTTAGTTCAGAATGCCACTTGAAAGCATCGGTAGTATCTATATGACAAAATATCCTGTAGTAATATATTTCATAAAAAAAGAACCTAAAAACTAAAATTTCTTGTACGATGTTGAGCATAAGTCCAGTGATCTACCACTAGACCACATTTAGTGACTAAAAACTGTTCTGAATTTAGGTCAGAGTAATTCTATTTGTCTTAAAAAAGTCCCATGATTATGCATTTCAGGAATTATCAAACTACCACAATCTTTGTTAATAAAACTAATATTAACTCAGCTGTTTCCGAAACTTAAGTAGTTCAAGTTTGGAATGCATTTTCCACCAACTAACGAGTTCTTCACTTGTTTCGAATTCTCAGATAAACACCGCATTCAAGTTTCAATTAGGGCAGCTATCAGACCGTCTTCGAGGTAGTGTGTAGGGAGGCGACCGGAGATTGCTGTTCTAATTATGCAAGATGCTTCAAAGTACCTACAGTGCAATTTGTCTCTGATAACAGGTGAGTGACAGGTTAATCGGGGAAGAATATTTACAGGTTAATTGAAGGGGCTGGTTAAATTTCAAAAGAAAACGTGCAATGTTATTTTTGTAGAAATCTTTTTGGTAATGTGTTCATTGCACGTAGATATAGAAAAGAAATAGAACTTTGTTCATGAGTCTTAGTTAAACCTAGCCCAAAATTTTCTATGAAAACTATACAACGCGTTTAATATCAATCCCAAAATTAATAACATATTAATAATAGGAACAGAACGTAATATGAAAACAAATGTAAGTTAATTATTCGTTGCTGCAAATAAAACGAGTAAGCATCTCAGTTTTAATACAAAGTAGCAATGAAAACCATTTTCTTTGTGGTATCAAGCCCGTCTCTCCAATAGTCTTTGTTAATAGCTACATTGCTTTTTACATTGTTCGTTTCAATACGGAAAGTAACTTTGTAATATTAAGATGTAATGAAATGAGTTATTTAAACATCGAAAATAAAACATAATATTTACCATTCTTAGAGACCTTTATGTTTAGTAAGTAGGTTAGGCGATATGTCTAACTTTTTGTCATCTATGTTTCACATTTCGTCATTGTATGCCTATTGCTGTCAAGCGGGCCCGTTCCCAAGGAATACAGTGATATTACGTAGCTTGTTTACTATAGACAGTAATCTCATGGCGTTGCTCATATTTTAACCTAAGGGCCTTTCTTGTGATAAAGTATATGAAATTTATTTCTGTCTGTAGGCTGAACTGCAAGGGTTTTCTTTATTTCAGAACCCATTAAACTTTTAAATCATGGCTGTTAGAAACCTCCTGAAGATAAAAAAAGAGAGACGATGAAAGAGACAGAATACATAATGCAGAGGATTTGAGATCAAAGTAAATGTAACAATTGAAATTTGAGGGCAAATCTGGTTTTGCTAATAATTTATTTGATAATTTTACTAATTTAACTAACTTTTAAAATTCTATTGAACCGAAAAGGTTTCCTTATAGAATCACTGCATCAGTTGATAGTCTGTCTGTCAGGATGAAGAAGATATCAGATTATGAAGGTCTGTATCTACCGTCTTAAAGCTATGTCGAAATTAAACTTCTTCAACACAATCAATATATTTATATCACTAAATCTAATTTTAACTCTCAGGGTATAGCAAATACCTCTCGCACTCAACTGACTTTATGGATATCGTACAGACGTACAAGTAGTTATCAATAGATTGTGGAATCTGAGATACTCAAAGGATGATTTTGTTGATTGGATTACTAACCTAACATTCAAATGCGTCTACAAAATGTTCATGTTCGTTAATTATTATTTACACTGTTATCGTAACTATAGCTATTGCAAATCAATAAAAAGGTTAAAACAATGTAAATAATGAAATAAAATAAATAGAAATAAAATTAATGTTGCCTGTAAGAGATTGCGGCAAAGCGATAAGGCCGCCAATTGTATTTACCACGTGCAAACATCTCTATGTGCTGTATAATTTCATCCTTAGTGTACAATAAAGACATATATTATTATTATTATTATTATTAAATAAAATAAATAGCAATAAAACAGTTTTGATAAAACATTTCCTTAAACTTTCGACAGTAGTAGTCTACACTTCGGATGATATTCTAGCTTCGTGTGAATGACTCATGTAACACACTCACATTGCATGCTCACAATCATACACAGATATATTCCTTTTACTGGAAAAGATAAAAAGGACTGCGTTGAACAGATTTTTGAGACAAAGAAATACATGACGTACAACAGACGCGCGTAGAAAAGATTTCTCCCTACAAAATGGTTCTGAATACTAAAATATCGTGAATATTTTCTCACTAGAATTTTCTCTTCTTTTCAGGGATATAGTAACGTGCATTTGTAAAAGAACTTGAGTAAAACTTCGGCTTTACACCTAGTGCAAATGTTTTACTTTATAGGTAAGGTAAACTTAATGTTTGAGACTAAGTTGCTTTGAACTCTCATTTAATTCGCAAGAGTTGACTTAAAATGTATATAAAAGTTTGAAGCATCTACTTCTGTTTATTGCTATCTAGAAAAAGAATCTACTGTTTATAAGTTCAGTAGAGCAAATAGGTGAAAATTTTCAGTGCGTGGAATTCTAGTGCGGATTGTAGGAGATGCAGGTGTTTACAATTTGGATCTTATAAGGACTGATTGTATTAATTTAAATTGCTACACCCCATCTCTTATATTTAACTTCTTCTTCAGTCGTATCGACGGCAATTTTGAGTTGCTGTCGTGGTGCAGTAATTTTTACGGCAAAGTCGCTACTCACGGAGAGGGTTCGAGCATAGATTTCGCTCTTCGGAAAGGCTTACTACATCCCCTCCTACTCACACCTTAACTTACCTACACTATACCTACTTAACATAAATTATGATACATGGAATTTTCTGTCAATAGTCTGCAAATAATCTCGCGTACAATCTGAATGAAGAACCTAATGTTTACTTTCGAAACTGTCCATACACGAAACATGCACACATTCACGCCAAAAATATACCACGCATGTTTCATTAATGACAGGAACCACTAAGAAAACACATTCTAAATATGCCGTCCTACGTCATTAAATCTGCCATAACAGTAGTGGTTTGCAAAGGAAAAAATCAGGGTATTACTTCCCAAACTTTTTTACTTTGTTTGTATATAAAATATTAGGTTACATTTTTTGGCGGCGAAAGTTTTAGTCTTTATGAATAACTAGCTGTAGCCCGCGGCTCCGCCCAAGTGGTTGTCGATTATCGCGTAGTACGACTCTACTCGATGCTCAACTTGATTCTCTATACTACTTCTTCTTGATGTCATGACAATGGAAATAGTTAACGATATTAGCGTCAGGGTATAGAAATTTAACACATCGATTGAAATTTATGATTATTGCTTTGCTCCTTTGAATAGTAGCGTAATGATGTACAGCTTATGTACTCCTTGATACCTATTGTAACTTTTTAGAGGTCAAAGAATTATTGAAATCAGCCCAGTAGTTTCGAAGCCTATTCATTACAAACGTTTTATTACATTAGTACAGTGTTGTTGCTATGCAATCAGTGACACTACGATAAGCACAATTAATTACTTTTATTATTGATTACATTACACATAATAAAGTACACTGATCAATAGATAATATATTGAAAATAGGGTAGGTCAAAAGCACTCGAAACCGACGAGCTTGCATGAAAGATTTAATGACCATAGAGGAAGCTCGTAAAGTGTGGTGTTGAAGGACAGAAGCAGATGATGAGCTGTTGCCCTTACCTATCCCCTGAAAAACGTGTGTCTTATGCATGAAAATACATTAATGAAGAAACTGCGACACAACGATCTACCAAATTCATTTCATGTCAATCATGGAGTTCATTTCAGAAAAAAGTAATAAATACACAAAATTGTTATAAAATTTAGAAATTATTATATTTGTACCAATTTTCAATAAAACTGCAATCACATCATTGACATTTTAATACGCATATTTCATTTAGAAATATATAATTTCAATATAAATGGACTGGGATATATTCATTATTTTCAAACAATCTTGCTTTCATTAACTATGTTCAATAAATTAGAATATATTCTGTCTGGGGAAGACCGTATATCTTAACAGCTTCCGTCCAGAACATTTTAATTTCTGTACCCAAAGTCGTACTCATTTTTTACTACAGCACGGCATTACAAGGAGCAGGTAGATTTTTTTATAAATACTCTAAAAAAAAATAATAAATTTAATTCAAATTGAAATTGAACCTGTACATTAAAAGCATTAACAAAAATTATAAAAAGCCACATCCGAGTGGCATCAAATAAAGCTGAAAGAATGCCAAGAAAGTGAGCGAGTAAGTGGTCTCTAAGTGGCTTGCTCCCTTTGTGACTTTGAGTTTCACTACTTCAATGGCCTCCTTAATAGCCCTAGTTTTATGCCCAGTATAATGTATGCCCTGTTTCCAGTTTCTTATAAAAATTACCATGGATTTTGGATTCATTGTGCCCTGGAGAATATCATATGGTAGTCATAATACGCTGTACTATATAGAATACCGCGGCTTTGTGTTGTCAGTGGTAAGACCGAGAAATTCATCTTTATCTTCTGCACTGACAGCACAGAAACTCTCTTAACCGTTTCCCCTCCCCCTTACTCGTCCCCCCTCCCCCCCTCCATGGGTATGTATTTAGTATCTACTATCTCCTTTGCTAAATCTTTACCAAACGTAATTAGTAAACGAAAAACTCGTATACCTATCATATTCGAAAACAGCTATTAAAAATACGAAACAGCGTACTCGTTTGTATAGGAAAATTGTATTGCGTGTAGTTTCTGCGGCGGAGCCAGATAGCTTATCTGATCCCGCTGTACGAACCGTATTGAATGGCGTTGGCTGCCTTCTAAATGAACGTATACATTTTGGTTCGAATAATATATTTCTAAATGGAATTACGTAGAGTGTGGTCAGAGAGATATGTGGAGAAACTTACCAGCAAACTATTTACAGCAAAAGTATCAGCTGCAGTTAACTTTGGAAATTACTTGAGATTTTATTAGTAAAGTTAGCGTTTTATAAATGCTAATAGGTTTTTAAAGAACTGTCATGAGTGAAATCTACGATTATATGTTTATACATACGATAATGAATTTGGGAGGAAGGAGGGAAGGACAGTCTCTGTGGCGTGGCGGTAGTGCACGCGACTGCTACGGGCGCTGGTTATCCCCGCTCAGTGTAAAAGTTGTATGCATGAATATATGACTCTTTGCACTGGTCTGGTCGTGCCTCGGTGAGCACGTAAAACCGTCGGTCCCGGTTGCCTTACAATCATCTACGGCAGTCATTACGGGTAGTTGGAGCCCTCAAAAATCCAATCAATCTGACTTGGAACTTCGATATTGCCATTGGTCATTGTACCATTGGTTGTGGAGGTCAGATGGCAGTCAAGTCACTTCACGGAAAATATCGAAGTTCAGCCGAATCAAAGTTGGACTGGAAAGCCAACCCCAACTGAGTTGGGTAAAGGTTCAGAGAATGAATAAATTGAATGCCTTGGTGTACAAACACACAGAGAACAAAAATGTTACATTCATTATTATCATTCTTGCGTTACTCCCGGTCACATCCTCACCTCGGAGTTCGGTATCCAGTCTAACTGCGTTGCATCTGAACTTCGATATTTCCGCTAAGCGACTGCCATATGGCCTCCACTACGTTATTGACCATATTGAAATACTACAGTTAGACCAACTGTTGGAATTTTTTGGACTGCAACTACCCGTAGCGACTGCGATAAATGGCCAGTAATGACAGCTTAAACTTTCGAGGTACGTTCAGCGCAAATAGTCAGTTTTTACGTTTGATACGCTTGGATTTGACCACCATCTCACATGTTGGTAAGTGATGATGTGATCGACGGTGGAGCCCGCTTGTCTTATTCATTCATACATGTATACAAAAAATTTCACTGAGTGGAAATCGAGCCGTGTCTCATGCGTAGTAGTCACATCACTACCGCCACGCCACAGAGACTGTTTGAGAACATCAATATTTTTATGAAAGCATTGAAAATTGTTTAAGAATATTCTGTAACCAATTTAAGAAAGTCAATAAAACATACATTATTTGACCCCTTTGTTAACAAGAAGCAAAAACACAAATACGTATTCCGTCGTAATAATTCGTGCGTTACTCCATGGGTTTATTTCTTGTAACCAAAGCTGCAATATTTAAAAGTAGCTGTTACTGGCGGCTAAACAGCAACGAGTAACAAACATATATAATCTACTAAACTTACATAGATTTAGTAGGTAATAGTAGGTTTAAATAAGAAACCAATATTGACAATATATCTAACAAAACACACAGCCATTCATTGGTAATACGCAATTCCTTAATCGATTGAATAAACCTTTGAGATTGTACCGATGCGGTGCAATTTATCCCATATTTTACTTTTCTAGGATAAGACTGGATTCGACTCACTTATCTGTTTTCGTAGAGTGCATTACGGCCCGTTGCCTCCGTCTCGATTCTCGCTCCGCCCATCGGATTACCTTCAATTTCATTACCACAGGTTTGTGTCGACAATGTTTAAGTTTCACATTGGAAATACTTTTTATTTTGTCAATTGTTTGTTGGTTTTTCTAAGGTTTTATCGGCATTGAACATTTTATTTGATATTCTTGGCAGTGTACACAAATATGATTTTGGGATTAAAGTACATTAACTGATTTTATCGTGATTCATATGAAGCCATTTTTTTTTATTTACTTGAATCTCGATGTTTCGGTATAAATTCGGCAAATAGTAACTGAACTGTGGGGAGCAAAGTAAATAATCTTTTTTTTTCTTAACATTTATGTCGTCACGTCCAATTAAATGCACCCCGGTTGATGGTAAGCTGGGTTGCAGTCCAAAGAATAGTGGCCGTCATTACAAATAGTATCTCTACAATAGCGGTTTCCTTCTTGAGGGCTTGAAATCTGTCATGAGATTTTTTTTTGAAACTTGGCTGGCTGGCTAGGACTGAACTGACTGATCACATTGCAAGATGTACCCTAAAGTTATTTGTATATTTATCTCGTAAAACATTACCGCGGAAATAGCCGTGGCGTATAACTAATTTCTATAATTTCTTGGTGAGTGCCTGCATTGAGAGTTACAATATACTAACATCATTTATAGCTTTGTCGAGCAGCACTGGAATAGCCTAGTACCGAATCTCGTTATTGACTAATTTAGTTTCCATTTGAGTACTCTATTGTAATATAATAACGTACCTAAGGGCCCCTCTGAACACACACGGAGATTGTATTCGCTGTTTGTTCGTATTGTAAGAAAATAAAATTGTATGTTAATTAATTAATCCAATATCTTCGAAATTCAAACCAACCTCACCTGCAAGCTGCTAAGTGAGGGTGAGGCTCTTGCACTGGTTTTCTATTTGGGGTCGGGTGGCAGTCACCATTGTGGAGGCTAAAGGTCACCAAACCAAAAATTAAAGCGATAGGGATATAGGAATAAGCAAAAGGTAGAGCGTCGCCGTCGCCGCAAAACGGCGCGCAGAAGTATTGTTCGCCTCTTGTCGCAAATAGGCAAGGGCTACTGTGCCGGCACGGCTTAAGAAGTTAGGCCAAAAGAGCTTCGCAACGTGGAACATACGTACATTTTAAGCGAATTCTGCGCTCCAAATTCCCATTGACTTCAGATGCAATTAGGAAAACACTTACGTCTAAACTACCTAGATGATGAATGATGAGGTAGATAAGTTACTTTCTGTTCGTATATTTGCGACTCCATCAAGTCTACCTCACTTACAAACCTCTCAGGGGTGTGATGACTCCTATCAATCAATCAATCAATTAGCCGATCGCTTAGGTTTTAGTCTATTGTTTCCACGCTGGCCAAACTCACTCGTTGGTAAAGGATTTTATTTCCAGTTTTTCTTCTCTGACAGTCATATTGTCTGCGTATTTTTACGTTTGTCGCCTTCGGATATTCTTTCTTCCCCACCACTCGGATCCCCCATAAAACTCTTAGTAACTCCCATAAAAGCAGTATAATTCAAAGAATCAAAAGTACTAATTCTATAGAAACCGATAGTAGAGGAGTTCGTTTCAGAATAAACCGCTTGTTCCATTGTCCGCGTCTTGGCGTCGCGAAGCTTTCAAAGAATTAGATAGGTTTAATTGTGGACGAGTGGGTGTCCGCAGCATATCACCCAATCCGCAAACAACCACACACTTCAATTGTTTTCTAAATGGTTTTCTTTAGTTCGAGTTTGTTTTCTGTTTTACGATATTTTGATTCTATTATTTTGTTGATATTGATTTTGAAACCTAACTGCTTTATAGAAGTATAGTTCTGAATAGTACGACACTGTATTACCATAGAATACATTATAGACTAACGTACACTTAATCTCAAATTTTGATAGTAAAAAGTGAATGCTTCGACGGGATTCGAACCCGCGTAATTGCCCTGTTAGTGTTTACATTGTTTTATTGTAATTTTCAATCTGATGTACTAATTTTTTATTGGTAACTCATTCTACGCAAAAATAGGTTATTTTCATGACTCAATTTATGAAGGCGTTACTCATTGTTTTCGGAATCAAATTCCTATGGAAATATAACTATGTTACCAGATTTTTTTGTAATACATACACATTCTTACTAATTTAGAACACGAACCGTAATTGCGATATTAATTTGGGAAGTGTACGATAGAACCGCTTTCATTAACCACAAAGACTTGGTACGTGTTAGTGAATATTAATTAACTGGTTAAGCTATTCGTAAGTTGTAACACCCCATTAAGATATAGCCTCTCTGCCGTGATGGTTGTAAACGCGACTGCTACGCAGAAGGCACGAGTTCGATTCCAGTTGAGTGAAAATATTTGTATTCATACATAAACATAATATAAACTCACGCCTATTTCCCCGAAGGGGTAGACAGAGGTGCTAGCACCAACATTATCGTCATTTTATGTTAAGGTCCCAATAGGTGGCGAGCCTATTGCTATTAACCGGGCACTTATGAACCTATATAAATACACATAAAAATATATAAATACACACATAACTTCATGGTAAAATCTGGAATCGAACCCAAAAGATCTCAGCAGTCTATATCCATATCATTAGGCTACCGCGTGTATCCATAAATATAGCTATTTGCATTGGTATGGTCGTGTCTTGGTGATCTCGTTAATCCATGGATCTCGGTTGCCATTCAAACATCAATGTCAGTCTTTATGGGTTGTTGGAGTTCAATATTGTCAATTGATTGTAGATGACAGACGGTAGTCGCTTTATGGAAAATATCGAATTTCAGCCATCATAGACTAGAAAGCTAACCCAGCAACTGAGTTGAGAAAAGGCTCCGATAATGATAAGATCGATGACTTCCTGTTATTTGTATTTTAGTAACTATTGCAGGTAGATCCACCCACGTGCAGTTTTAATTTCATATCACAATCAAAGGGTACCTATTTGTGGGATTAAAACTAGCCTATGTATTATTTAAGACCGTATTCCTATATTAAATTTTGTACACAGAATTTTCGACCGGGAGTAGGTTTGTATGGATGGACCACTAGTATCAGTATTCCACGCGTGTGAAGGTATAGCTAACCACTAGAAAATTAGATACAATTATCTCTTGAAATTTAGGCAAGAGATATCAAGTTACTTGGCGATATCGCTTCCCTCGTAAATTACACCAACCGAAAGCAATGAGTATTGGCGTGGGAGCGCAATACGACTCACAAATATCTCACCAAGCAAATGGTACTTACGCTTTACTGTATGCGTACATTAACATCCTTATTACTAACGCCATAAAATCTACTATCTTTTAACAGTACAACAAATTCGATTGTGGTAATAATGACTTGAACATGTTGGGATCGAGTGATAACCTTACGTTTATTGTGGTGAACTTGAAAATTGTGTTTATGTTCAACTAAGATTTATTATTTAGCTTTCGCTGTTTGTTCGGTACCATCTTAAATTATCTGTTTGTATGCTGTGTTTCCTAACAAAATTATGTTAGCTTTGCATAAGACCGTTTCTCCTTTTAAGGAATAAAATATTAGGCAAATGTTATCTTGACTCCATTCCTATACATATAATAAGGTTAATTGAACTAAGCCCCGTGCAGGTGTTAGTTCATTCATCTGAAAGAAAGAAACAATTAGCTTTCTTCTTTAAATAGAGATAAAACTATTTTCAAAAAATTCTATCGTGATTTACTTATACTGATTTTAGATGGACATTTATATTCATTTATATTTCTATAATAAAATCAACTGGATATTTACCGTATTTGTTGATTTTGAAATTTAACCGATATTTAGGCGTTGTTAAAATCACGATGTACTGACGACCGCAGAGCTCGAGTTGATACAGTGAGTGTTGTGTATTGTGATCGAGTATAGTGTGAGAACGCGGACAGTAGTAGAAGTAGCGGCGCGCGAGAAAGAGGGTAGGCTGTTAAACTTAAAAACCAGCCAACATGATAGTGATTCTGTTCACTTATATTATAGAAATAATTATACCGATTCGATATTTCAGTTGATATTCAGTAGGGGCTGCCACTGTGTTAGCTTTGGTCATTGTACTCGTATGTTTAAAAATTTCAAAAAGTTATCCACCTTTTTACTTCTGAAACTCGTATTTAATAGCGTTAACACTAAAATGAAGGTTGTAAATTTCTAACGATGTATTTTAGAGTTACTACAGCCGTTACCAACAGCAAATTTATCGCTGCGGTTGCAGACCGAAATGAATGAAAATAAAAGTGACTAGATTTATATAAATAACTAATTCAGTTTTTATTTCTATTTGTGATTATATTTCTAGATTTACCGATATTTTAAAAAGATTCACTTTTGCACTTCAACCTAAAAGATTGTGCTGTTTTCAGGGCTAAAATATTATGTATGTGTTTATATCTTTACTTCTAACTCAGTGTAACAAATGAAAGTATTCCTTACACGGTGCTCTTAACGATTTACATCATTTCCATTCATCAGTGATCATTTTGTTGATGACAATGTTGTCATATCAATACGTTTATTAATTGTCTACTTTAACTTTAAAATCCTGTCTAATAATAATACATGCCTTATATTTACGGTCGAGTTTTAATAATAATTTTGGTCAGTTCACTGCCTCCGCCTCCTTCTGCGAGCAAATAATGCTCGTGAAGGAGACTTTGGGCTCACTCAGCCCACGACGAGCCGTCACTCGAGTGTTGGCGATCGCTAAATGACCTCCGTCGAATATGAGCGCAGACTGCGGCTGTGCGGTAATGCGCCCATATCCAGGGAAATATGTGGACACCATAGCCGAAATGCCCTTTCTAGGTGAGTCGGGGTGTGAGGAATACGCTAGACGCTACCTCACCCTCAGCTACTGAGGACCCGAGACGGTTGTGCAGTTTTGATCGGTTCAAGTTTGACATACCACCACTCTTGCTGACAGGCAGGCTCCCCGGGTCCCCATTCCAGGGTATTTTCACAGGGGAAGATAAGGTTCACTTCAAATTCTGATTTAGCAGACGGTATTCATGAATCTTGTATCTAAAAATTAATATATAAAGCGAGGCAATTACTGAACTTAGGAAGCAAATACATCGGGTAAATTTACAAAGCAATGAAGATTCTATACTTCGACGTAATTGAACTATTAATAAGTTTATTTTACCGCGCTAAGTAACCGGATGCTACATACTTATGCGAGAATTACGTGGTTTTAATGAGATAGAAGCATGTAAAATATTATTTTAATTATTTATCAGTAAACACAACATTAATAACATCATATATTCAGCTTTTAGAAGTTGTCTTGTTTTAGTAGCTTTCATTTTATGGGCAGTTAAGCGAAACGTACTAAACTGTTGACGGCAAATATTAAAATATTCATTTCTGTTAGTATACTATAATGGGTTCTACTAATGAATAATATGATGAACATATACTTACATCATTTTCGAACCTTTTCCCAAGCGATTGCCATCTGACCGCCACAACCAATGGTCCAATGACCAATGGCGATATCAACGTTCTAAGTTAGACCAGTTGAACTGCCATAGATGTTTGTATGGCAACCGGGACCGACAGCTTAACGTGCTCTCCGAGGTACGACCAGACCAATGCAAACCGCCATATTCACGCATACAACTTTTTGCACTGAGCGGGGATAGAACCCGCGCCCCGTGCGTAGAGGTCGCGTGCACTACTGCCACGCCACGGAGGCTTATGATCATATACTTACATACACAATTCTCTGCTTAGTGTAAAACAAAGTTGCTTTCTCTGTCCCTATATTCCCTTGCGTAGTTTTACATTAGGACCTTAACTGGCGAAATGTGGATGCTAGCACCTCTGTCTACCCCTTCGGGGATAAAAGCATGAGTTTATTTTATGTTATGTAATTTCCTAAAATAAATAACCTAATCTATAACATCTTTTTTTGTGAATTGCCTCATATTCGTCTAAGCGAAAAAAAGCGGTTCTGTTCTACTTTTACACGCACATTTACATCGTAAAACTATTACATGGGTAAAGTTTACTACGAAGAAATTTACTGGTACGGCATCAGATTATTTTCCATAGAGTTACCCGTATCGTATGCTACTACCATAACTAGGTCAGAGTCGACAAATAGTTTAACAATTAGTTTACCGGCCAAGCGAGTTGATAAAATCTGTACCAATGAAGGAAACTGTATTATAAAAATAAAAGTTTAGTAACCGATTAACCTGAAAATAATGTAGAATGAGAGTTTCAAAGTTAAAGAAAAAACATGGGTGACGCAGTTAGCCTTCCCGAAGAACGAAACCTATGCTCGGGCCCTCTCTGTGAAAGAAATTACTTCACAACGATAGTAACTCAAAAATACCTCCGATTTGACAGAAGAAGATAGTGACATTGAATACGTATATAGTAGTATAGTAATACGTAGACTTCTAACATTAAGTAACTAGAATACAACTGGAGTTTCGTTAATCTTGCTGATATAATATTTGCGAGCTCCTAATTGGTTTTGAAGACGTCATACTCAAGTTGCGGACCACTTGAATTTTTCGCATTATTGGTATTAAATTAGTCGCAGACACTGGTTGCCCAGCCAGAGAAGGGCTTAAGACATCGACCTGACGAGGCTGCAAACTGAATGAACAGTCAATAAAAAAGCGAACGAAAATAATCGTAATATTTCTTCAGAAAAGAAACAGGGTAAACAAGTGTAAACGCAATCGGAATATAATCGTCTATTGTAATATTTTGCTTCATTGACATAACACGTTAACCCTATTACACGGTTCACTGTCAAGCAATCCTTCCTCGGCGTTAGTGAAGTTATCAGAACTGCTGAATATAGCTGTTCCCAAAGACATACCACTTAAACAAACCTTATTTTCTGTCGATAAATAGGAATATGCCAATGTATTTATGTTGGTATACTGTTAAGCCTCGGTAAATAGTTGCTGAAAGAGTATAAAAAGAGCTTATACAAAACGTCACGCGTTACAACACAAAGGAAAGGTTTCAATAAGCATCTACATATATGTAAGGGACTCAATACGAAAAGGGTTTTAAAGGTACAATTCCAATAAAGTAGCGCGAATGTCGAGTGAATAAACGGAATACGTTTTGGAGTGGGCCCCACGGCTTTTTAGACGAATTTACCTAAATTTCTATTTTGTGACACGAACAAATTGGTATGGACCTTTTGATACATTGAAGGCTGCCGTCTTAATGGTAGATCGTATGAACGAAACGCGAACACTTCTAACTAAATTTGGCCACGTTCTGCAAGTTTGAGTTGGGTAAACCGCTTGTAACGTCTCATAACTGCTCCAAAATAGAAAGAAGCGATATCTCACTAGCATATCCAAATGTGCCACATGCTGCTATAATAGTAGATGTTTCAAGACATTACATAATAATTTCGGGGTCAAAGTTAAATTTGTGTCATAGGTAATTTCAAACACTTCACTTCCTCTAAGGTATTTACTTTATTATCCGATTAAATAATTATGTTCACGCGACTAACAAGTATTGAAAAATAATTAAACACTGTTATTATAATTTTCCATATATCGCCGGATGATACCAGAACGCCCAAAAGCAACCGATCCATCACTGATGGTTTTATTCATGAGTTCAATCGGCATTAATGATTAATTTTACGTTCAGCATCGTGGACATCTACAAAATGACCGACAGAATGATCCTTGACCAATGAATTTGCTGAAAAATGGTGTCCCATGACCAAAATGTCATGACATTTTTCGTCATTACGACGAGCTGGCTCTAAATTCTTTAACCTTAGGAAGGCAACCGGGGTGACCCACCACCCCACTACTTGATAAAAAGGTTTATTACTTATTACTGTTATTACTATCCCTTTCTAACGGTCGATCTATTCTCAAATTGGAGTGATTTCTGTCAGTTGCAAGTGTCAACGTGTTGCGGTAAGTTGTTGTTTTTGTTATAATGACCGTGCTGGGGTGACTCGTAACCCCTGTTGCTTTTTACGCAATAGTTTTTTTTTAATGATAATGTGATATTTTATTTTATTTTAGGTAAATATGGCTTCAATTTCAGATAACCAAATTCAAAACTACTTGTATCATATTGCTGATGCTAGCTCGGAAGATGAGCGCTGTTCAGAAGATGGTGATGTGTCTGAAAATGATGATAATGTCGAGGTGCATTCTCAGGTCGAGGACGTTATTTCAAGTACTGAAAACAGCGACGACGATGATGTGCCGCTGTCACTATTACGTAGTAATGCGTTGGAGAGGCAAGAATGGACATGTTTGGTCATCTATTCCACCATCTATAGTGACTATTCGCCGACTAGGACGAGGTAAAGCTAAATTTGCTGCGAGAATTATATAGGAGCCACTATACGGGATATTCTAAATATACCCCAAGAAACATCTGAAGGTGAGCCCTCTGCAAAATTGCAAAAACAAGCAAGGTGTGTGCACTATGCCCAAGAAAACGGGACAAAAAAGTTAAAACTTTTTGTACAAAATGTCTTCAGCCCGCTTGCACTGTACATCATAAAGATATTTGCTTGACTTGCATTTAATGAAAAAAAATAATAATACCAATTTATAAGTGCCTTAATTTAAACTATTTTTGTGTTTCTAATTGTATAAATGATTGATCTCATAATAAATAATTTTTATTTTCTTACATACTGTTGTTTTATTTGATTTTAAAAATATGGGGTGATGCATAACCCCTGTTACCATTCACGTATACAAAAAATGTGTTTGTAGCCGAAGGTTAAATTTAATAAATGCTCTCACTAAATTTTTCATAAAGTGAATCGGCTATGGTCATACCGTTGTTATGTCTATTAGATGTTGCTCATAAATACAGTAACAAAGATCTTATAGTATGTACAAGTATCATATTTCTTTACAGACTGATGCATGCAAATTTTGAACAATCAATTATTTTTTTATAATATTATCAATAATAGCTTCACAAATTTCATTATAAAATGATTAGACTATCACTTTAAGTGTACAGTACATGAATATGTAAGGCAATATAGGTTCTGTAACTCTTTATCGAAATTCTCAGTAAACGTAAAAGCTTTGAGTTACAAACAGCAAACTAAATTCCGAAAGTTTATTACCATTCGAATTCGTGTTTTAAACTTTTGCAATATTTGCCTGCCTAAGAATTTGCTCAGTGTATAATTTGCTATCGCAGAATGCTTCGGGCAATATGCTTCTAATTTGACTTGGAATATTAAGTTATACGCTGCTAGACATACATAGGATACCTACTCACGCATTGGGTTGGCTTCAAAACTGATATTTCTATCCTACAGTTAATCATTCAGATAATCTTGTAAGGGGCTTGGTATCTGTTAAGGTATGCAGTATCGTATTGGATTATCTTGTAAAGGTAAGATGAAAATAAATAATAAAATATAAATTTAGGTCTACTTATATTGGCATAACGTAAAGAGAAGTCTTGAAAAGAGATAATGGCATATATGACGGAGGTCGGACATGACGGTATCTTACGTCCTAATTGAGCAGTTCCCGCGCATTGAGAAACTGCGGCTAATAAATAACCTTGTGTTGTATTTCCGATGTTGAGTAAAGTTGCCAGAGCTCACTGGAAAGGTTTTGTGTTGTCAGTGGGAATATCCAGACCCAGACTTATCTGATGAAATCTATATTATGGTCGCCAGCACGGATGTGACGCCCCTGGGGTTGCAAACGTTCATAGGCCACGGTAACCACTTTCTTTCAGGTGGGCGCATGCTTGTCTGCCACAGTGGCTTAAAAAAATACTGGAGGCATGTAG
Organism: Pelosia muscerda; assembly: GCA_963691645.1. Taxonomy (NCBI): domain Eukaryota; kingdom Metazoa; phylum Arthropoda; class Insecta; order Lepidoptera; family Erebidae; genus Pelosia; species Pelosia muscerda. Next base: position 4,276,880 of record OY829103.1, read on the forward strand.
CGGTAACGTAATGAATATGATATCAACCAATATCCTGCAGATACAAAACCACTGCTAACGCAAACGATACAATTGAAGTAATGCCTGTCCTAACCCTGACTAATTACAATTTTAGTAATAGCCTTAAGTTCCAATGGATAGGTGTAACGATAATTTTATAGAACCACACGCCTCTTGGCCCAGCATTACCTATACTAAATTGATATAGTCAATCAATCAGTTAGCGAACTGCAGTTCACCACTGGACATAGACCTGTAACTGTGTGTGTGTGTGTGTGTGTGTGTGTGTGACATGGGGAACATCCCACCATCCGTTAATCAATTCTTGACCGACTCCAAGCGGCCATTGATATGGAATCTAAATTCAATGACTATGAAGGTCATTTTAGGTAGCTACGTGATCTATCTTTTTTTTGTACCACATAGGTGGCAGACAAGCACACGGCCCACCTAATGGAAAGCGGTCACCGTAGCCTATGGACGTTTGCAACACCAGGGGCGTCACACACGTGCTGCCTTCCAGGTAGGAACCTTCTGTTGCCCTTCTTGAAGAACCTCATATCTGTAATCACTTTTGCTTATAAAATCAATACAACACGTGTACTAAAACTGTACTATAACCCCTGCGCTAGCTTAAAGGTAATCACGAATGCTATTTATTTGAAATACGTTGCTAAAAAATATGCAAAAAATATATGATGTCAGCCATATATTTTACCAATATCCTGTTACGTTCCAACAAAATCATTGGGACGGAAACGGATAGGACATTATTCAAATGTGTATATGAATACGTATTATACATGTATATGAAATAAACATTTAAATTATATATTTTACTAGCAATCGTACGTGTCTCTATTTTGTAAGGTGCTTCAAGCAAAATATTGACGTACTAAATCCTAAGGTTGCGTGTAATGGCCTACAAATTGCTCGTAGTTCACTTACTAACGTGATCTGATTTTTAATGGGGAGAATCGATGACGTCAGTTAGGAGGGCTTCAAGTTTGTGAGCTTTATAATAAGCTGCTTTGCATTATATGGCTAACAATTTTTAAAAAGTAAGATTGAATAATTATAGAAGTTTATAATGTTGTTGACGTTAACGGAAGAAAAAAATGTTAGTAACCATCAGAAAACCTTTAATTTCAAAGATTAATACTATGTTGTAGTGTGAAAATTCCAAAATAATATTCAAATCTGACATTACATTAGTCATCAAATTTTCCTAAAAAAACATATCGTGACTACATTCAACAAATATTGCGAATATAACTTTACTTTTCGGAATACAAGAAAAACTGTTTGGCTGTATAAAAGCAACATAATCCTTCGATAATGCGTGCTCAACACGCACTTGGTCAATTTTTATTCTTTATATTCCGTACAATAGACACCGAAATGAGAAGTCTTTTGGGTGTTACAAATAGTTTTTGCCGAATACCTTTAAGAATATTTTCGGTGTTGCTACAGTAATTCTGGTTGAATGTTTTTTTCCGCTTTAGGCTGCGAAATTTGTCCACTGTTTATTTCTATAAGTCATTAAGAAGTCTTATCTTAACGTCTCTATTTGTTGACAAAATACCCGTAGCTGAAGTCATTAGCAGGACTTTCGTGTTTTAGAAATTAGTATTTTATGTAACTTCATTTATTTATTGTTTCATTACCTCTTCAAGCTCCAACTCGCGTGAATTACTTTCCATTGAACATGGAATGACTTTATTAGTGCTTGTTATTTTTATAACTCATTTTTCAAAAAGGGCATTAGAAGGTTTCTATAGAGTAGGCAGCACGAATGTAACGTCCATGTTGCAAATGTCCATATGCCGGTAATCACTTTCCATTAAGTGGGCCTTGGTCTGCCACCTAAGTGGTATAAAAACAAACTCACAACTACATTTTTATGATTTGAAGCTAAAGTATAATAAAAGGGGTTTATTATTAAAATAAACTCTTTCTATATTTCGTTAAGTACGGAAAAGTGATCTCATTTAAAACATCAAGAAAGAGTGGAATGATATTTTATAGGGGTATTAAATTCTAGAGTTTTATGTGTCGCCAAGGATGATGTACGTATAAGTAAAAGAGTTTTAAAGTTTTTATGTTGGTCCTCATTTGTTTTTATGTAGGTTTCTCCAATTGTGTTTGAATTCACCTCGTCTAACGTAAAGCCAAAGATATTTTAAGCAGGATTTTTACCATTTCAAGGAAAAATAATAGTATATGTCTGTTTTTCTGTTTTCTAATTTTTTTTTTATCAGGAAACCAATTCTCGTAATGACCTATGTTATAAATTTAATCTCTCATTAATGTCAAATATTCGTAACACAATATAGCAATTTTGTTTAAGTAGTCATCGTAATTTCTTTTAACATTACGAAGATGGAGGTTTAATCAAGAATTTAGAATATCTTTTTATTACGAGTATTTTATCCCCGAAGAAGATTCACTTCGAATGAAATGTTCCTTATTCACCCCATGTTTTATTTCAGTTTCACCTCGTAAATCATTTTAATTATGTTTACCACACGCGCGATGGGGAAGTCGTAACAGGCGTGTGATAAAAAGTTATCAAATCACGCGTAAAACCACAAGTCTTTCTGTAGAAATCCTTTATCGTGAGGTATGATTCTGGCCACCCGCATATGAAAAGTACTACAGGAAAATTCTGTACTAGTGAACTCTATTATAATAAACCATTATAATACTACCTTTGCAGTTGTTTTTTTATACCACTTAGGTGGCAAACAAGCACGTGGCTCACTTGATAGGAAGTGGTTTCCGTGGCCTATAGACGTATGCAATGCGTATATAATATATGCAATGTGTATACCGTGGCCTATAGGGGTCACATTCGTGCTGCCGACCATATAGAAGAGAGGAGGGAAAAGGAAGAGGAAAGGGAGAAGGTTAATTAAGTCTCTGTGCTATCAGTGCAAAAAATAAAGAAAGGTTTCTCGGTCTTCCTACTGAAAACAATGAACAATTAATTTTCTTCACCTACACAATGGTTCATCTTATCAAAAGTGTAAAAGTTTAAAAAAACTACGGCCTATTTTCTTTAGAAGATACGACAAAATTTACATATTACATTGAAAAGGCTTACTTTTTTGTTGGAAACTAAATTACTCTCTGATTTTAAAATGTAATAACATTTTCGACGAATAATACCAGCTAAAAAAATGTACCGTGCATCCTAAATGCAGCTTTGCGTGACTTCAAATTACTGGTACGTTTATTATTGAGCTTGCAATAGGATACAAAATTATTATGCAATTTTACTTACAAAAGTTTGACGCATTGGATTTTTGTATTAGCACGTGGCAAGCGGTTACCGTGGTTTATACCGTAATCATTTACATGTTTGGGCTATTTCTGGTTTAGGCTATGACGCGTAAAGATTCAAATTTATATAAACATATTTTGATTTTGGCTTTTTCGAATAGTTTTCATTTTAGCAGTGCAGAAAAACTGTTTATATTAACAGTTTTCTTAGTGACGGTACTCGGACTGGTGGTCCTTCGCATTTTTTATTTGAAATTAACAATTGGTTCTGGTTTAATAACCAGCGAAGCAGTAGTGAGCGCGACTGCTATGCAGGAGGCGTTGGTTGGATGCCCAATCAGTACAAATATTTGTAGGCATGAAAATGCATATTTACACTTGCCTGGTTGACATACGAGGCACAATAACCATGTCATACATCTATAGCAGTTATTATGAATTGTTGAACCCTTAAAATGCCAATCGACCTGGTCTAACTTCAATACTCCGATATAACCAATAGGATTTGCAGGCCAGATAGCTGTCGATTCACAAATAATTTCGAAGTTCAGCCATGACGTAGTTAGACCGGAAAAAACTAACCAGCTTACGAGGTGACAGCTTTGAATGCAACCGGATTAACACAGGGATTACATTAAAAAACGCTATTTTATATAAACGAAATCACAGACTATAAATTCTGTCAATCCGGGTTTATAAAGAATATATTCCTCACATCCCCGGTGTGGCCACGTTTCTAATTTGGAGTTACAGATTAGTCACGCAAAAGTTTTTTCGCCCGATCATGTTCAATCCTACGAAGGAATGCATAGAAACAGATTTGTCTACGAACGTAGCGCTACATCGTAGTCGTCTACGGTGTCGTAGCAGTCAGCTACGAAATAATGTTCGAATGCCATGTTAAAGAAATTTCATAATTATGTAAAACAAAGATATAGATTTTTATTTGTAAGTAAAGAAATTAACTAAATGGAGTATCCCACCATCAGCCAGGGAAGAAGTTATCAATATTTACTCATCATTCTCGGTGCCTATTCCCAATTCTGTTGATGCAGCGACTGCCATTAAATCTCCACAACTAAATTGGTGATATTGAAGTTCTGTGGTTAGACTATCGGAATTTTGAGGGCTCCAATAAACCGTAAGGCATACGACTGCCGTAGATGTTCGTATCGCAACCGGGATCGACGGCTTAACGTGCTCTCCGAAACATGAGTGGACCAGTGCAAATAGCTATATTTATGTATACAAATATTTGAACTGAGCGGGGATCAAACCCGCACCTCCTGCATAGTAATCGCATTTACTATATTCACGTCACATACGCTCTTCAACCTTTACTGAGAAACACAAGTGTATACCTGTCTTTAAATACTTGTAGCCTTAAGCATCTTTGTCCCCTCTCATGTTACTAAATAAGTTTGAGAGTACGAGTGGGCACATGTTACGAATTTCACTGAACGCTTTGACCCGTATTGTTTAACTGCGGTTTTCTTCGGGAAACAGGTACTGTATCTCGAAGAACAATTTGAACTATATTATACTCTGGTCAAGCGTCTAGTGTTCAAAATTGAAATTGAAAATCATTTATTCAGTATAGATCATTGATAGACACTTACAAATCATCAAAATTAATTACAATATTATAGGTTAGTTAGCAAATGTACCACCAGTTCGAAAAATGTTTCTTGCCGGAGTCTTCTCAGGCTGGGTCCGCGCGGCCTGAGAAGACTCCGGCAAGAAACATTTTAGGTAAATTAAACTAAGGTACAGTATGTGCTTACTATAGTTTAGTTTGCGTAGAACGTTATCTACCGTATATGTCTATTTAGTATTCAAATGTGATTTCACAAAAACTTTCCCTACAACTGCTGTGTGTCGTTGTTTTTGTGGCCTCAAGTGTACCGAACGAATCGTATAGTGAAGAAATCTTAAGCGACACATTGCGTGTTCGGACGCGTGTTTGATAGGAATTCGACCAACACACAAATTGTTACTTTGACTTCAAATAACGTTGTGTAAATATTGGTTATTGCGTTGTATAGTTAATTCATTCTGATTTTCTAATGTAGTGCTTTTTTTGACAGCGTCTGTGGCGTGGCGGGAATGTATACGACTGCTAATTCGGAGGCGCGGGTTCCAACCTTGCTCAGTGCAAATATTTGTATGCATGAATGGCTATTTACATTGGTCTGGTCATGCTTTGGATCCGGTTGTCATACAAACATCTATGGTAGTCGTTAATGATAGTTGTAGCCCTAAAAAAATTTCAACAACCGGTGTAGCTGCAATTCCTCGATATTGCCTATACCTATAGGTTGTGGAGGCTAAATGGCAATCGCTTCACGGAAAATATCAATGTTCAGCCGCAACGAGAAGAATGCGGTCCCCGGATTCCGAGGTAACAGTTTCAAATGCGACCGGGATTACCGCACTGATGATGATTAATGTAGTGTGTCTTGTAAATATCATGTAAATATTTTATTTCGTAAGTATAACAATAAAGAAATTCAAAAAAAACCTAATCAAATAATAATATAAGATGCTGTAAAATTTTCATTAAATATAAAATTATAATTATGTATTTATTTGTTTTTAGAAATATAGTATATGAAATATTGTATCTCCTACATTCTTATCAAAATACTGTTAACAAGTCTCACCAATTTTCCCTTCCGTATACCTAGAGAAAATGTAAGGATGAAGACAATTGGGTCATGGACACGACACGTCAAAGAAGTTAAAACTATTAATGGTGTATAAGAATACACTCTATTCAATAATACAGTTCACATACTAGTATAATACACCTAATTACTGTAAGAGGTAATAGGCCTATAAAGTAAATTCTACACCGAGGCAACAAGCTGCAAGTTTACAGCAAACAGTGTTTACTTCTTGCGTGTATTTTTACTTTTCGTTTACACGTTTACACACTAAGCACACTAAGCACACTAAGCATACAGAGTGTATTTATAAACGGGTCAGTGACCTTAACTATTTTGTAGGTACAGCATAACGTTCTTAGGAGACTATTCAGAATTTTTGAGTGGTTTGACATTTTTTATAACTTCTGGGTATTTTCTTTTTCCTGACTGTAGAATTATCCTTAACTCTGTGGATGCAATAAAGAATATATTTAAAACTTATGAATAGTACTAAGAAAGCAAAGACGAGCTGCTTTGATGTATTGTGCGTGTCTAGACTAAGTAAAGGATTGTAAATAGACCACCAAAAAAAAGGAAGGCCCGCTGAGTTTCTTGCCGGAGCCTTCCCAGGATGGGGCCGCGTTTCGAAATGGACTACCGCCATTTGCTCACTAATTTATAAAATATTGTTGATGTTGACGTTTTGTAAGTACCGTTCGATGGTCTATACAGAATAAATGATTTTTGATTTTGATTTAACTTTTTGCGCACTCCCTTATTGTTTACCTTTGTGTGCGACTCCCCTAAGATGATTTCGATACCTTATCTAGACACTATTATATTTTTCCTCGAATAATTTGCGTTGTTCAATATAATCTTATTATATTTTCTGAAATTGTTCGGTCTATAACAATAGTCTATCAAGAACAACAAAGGCATATTATATCGGAGTTCAATCGTTCGAATGTTTGATCTCATCAATTACCTTGAAAGCGGTGGAGATTATGTTGCCAACTGTATATGTATGAAATATTGCTTTTATTGATAGGCAGGTTACAATCTTGTATATAGTGAATTTGAATGTTTGGGACTTAGTTGATATATTAGCGTTGTAACTTGCGAATACATGTTGGTAAATTAATTAACTCTTTGTTTAGTATTTTATTACAGTTCAACGAAAAAATTACTTTAGCTGAACTTAAATTCGGCACTGGGATAGAATATGAAATCTGAGGTAATATTCATTTAATCATTTGAATAAGTATTAGCATAGTGTAAATTCATTATACATTAGTATTGCGTATTTGAATCTCTAGTCAAATTAGTTACATGTTACTATATGCCAAAATGGTAAATTACAGGGAACAAACAATGGTGATATCACCATTTTTGATTGTGAATCATTGTTGGGTGGATGATTAAAAATAAGTAGAGCCGGTGGTATATTAATGAAATTTCTTTAAGCATACTTTAGTAAAATTTGTTGAATGGTCACACCGCCGGTAAGAATTGTTACCTATAATCATAACCCATTTCCCAAGAGACAAGCAGATACAATCACTGAATGATAAAATCAGCGATAAAATGGGTAAGGAAACGAAAAATGCCGCCCTAAAATGTTATTTATTGCTGTAATTAGTGCTTCTCAGCATTTTGTATTCGTAGGTAGCACTGTTCGTTGACCTCGTAGAATAACTGGAGGCACGCAATCATCCAACGTAATGGTTCAACGAAAATGTGTATTTAGGAAAATGTGATGTTTGAGTATATTTTATGTACGTATAAATCAGTAGTAGTGGACCTCATTGCCTTTAAATGGTTGTCTAATACCACTTTGGTAGTTCAATAATAGCACTGTACAGAGACAACTACCTACTTCTTATTTGTCATTAATATACAGATAACATTTCAATGAGGGGACTCCGGTAACGGAGGATTTGACGTCGCAGCATGAACACCGTCCTCTATGAACGCAGGCCTGCAAGAGTGAGGTGTGGAGTTGTGTGTAGATTTTTCGCACTTCAAAAAATGGATAACATTTCCATGACAGAGCATTCTGGATCGTTGCGCCGTCACACTAGCACGACAAAGTAGAATGCCAAAGTATTTAAACTGGTTGCAATATTATTTTAACTTATTTTTCAACTTTTCTAGAAATTGTTTTCAACTGTCCTCTCAATCGTTCAGAAACTCCCACGTATACCATTTTTGGGAGTTACAGCAAGAAGACTTTTCCATTAAAATCACATTTTTTTAAGGAGTACTAAGGAAAAAGGAAGAAGACCAGGGTACTGAACAACAATAATACAATTTTAGATGGTAACTTGTACACAGTAATAGTTCAAAATGAAATGGCATTGTATGAAGTGAATGAAACGACGATGTAATAAACTCTTAGATTTAATTTTAAACTTTAAACTTATGTGCATAAAGCCGATAATACGATAGCAGTATTTGTAATCCCAGTCGTGTGTCTATGGTTAACAATTAGTAAAATCGGGGTCAGGTAACCCAGGCAGAATATTCTAAGCGAACCTTGATTCCCTGACCCTGGGTGGCTTAATCGTAAAGTCCTGTGGGGGGCTTGCCTCGTTCCATATCAAGAAGGAGTCATACCTTATGCTAGCCGATATATAATAAACCACGGGCCATGATATTCATGTATTTCGAACGATTAAGTTTATTGAAGGTAATTAAACATTTCCCATAACTAATATACAAACATAAATTTTCAGAGCAGCTTGCAGATAAATAAAATTTCTAGCTAGGACTCACAACTCCGGCCATCTGAAATATTGATTCTGTTGATTCCATGCTTAAATCTATGTTGGTCCTCAAATTTCATCCCAAAACTCCTATTTATGAGAAAACTAAAACCTAGGTAAATATAAATAAAACTCCTTTCCGACTTTCCTCATCAGTTTTAAAATTTGTTTGACAGTTTAAAAGGATTCAGTTAGCATTTACTCAAGTACGTACGGATCAGATTGAACACTTCAAATTACCAATAGATTTCAAAATATCCCTGCGGTTAATCGGAAATGACTTACGAAATAGTATTTGATGGATTTTGTACCTTATACCTTTAGCGATAAAGACTTATGGAAAATTAAACAGTGACTAGCATTAGGCCGGCTAAACACTTATGAATTGTGAAAGTAAAATATATTGCTGCTGCAAAATAAACTGTGTTATGACGAATATGACTTCGTGTAATGACCAAAGAGAGACGTAGTGAGTCAGCAAACTTTCGTTTGTACTAACTAGGGATAGTCACGAATAGATGTAATTTTTAGACGTTTTGAACATGAGAATATATATTACCTTCAATCAAAAAATTATATCCGTGTAGCCTATCGTTGAACATGAACAACCTTTCCCAATGAACGCCACTTTTTTATACGACATTTTTATGAAGTTTCTATTTAGCGCACTGTTCATTCATGTACTCGTAATTCTTAGTTTAAAATAAATAGATAGACTTATTTTTTTAAAGCACAAGGTTATTTCTACATAATTTACAAATTAAATATACAAAATAAATGTTATACATACATACATAATATGCTCATGCCCGTATTCCCCGTAGCGGTAGGCAGAGGTGTATTAAGCACCCACATTTCGCCAACCATGATTTTCGGTCCCACGTAATAGGGGTGAGCCTATTGTCACTAATCAGGCACTTTCGAAAAATGAGTAAGTCAAAAATAGATTCCTAACCGAAAATATAGCACCTAAATAAATTTAAAAGAAAAAAAATTGACTAGATCCTTGCTATGCAGTGTAAATCGTATATGTATAATATATGTATGAATATACTTTTATTTAAATACATTAATCATATATTTTACGACCAATCTCATTTAACAGCCCGTCCCAGACTGTTTCCGGTGTCAGCTCTACTACTAAGGATGAAGTTATAAAGCGACTTCAGTTTGGCGTACTTAAGCCTAATGGCTTACTAGCTACAGATGAACTGTCGCCAGACCAAACCAAATATTATTCGATACCAATGTCTAACCTGCACACATTTAGACAAACAAATTAACAAACGAACTAACAACTTCCGACAAATCGTGTGTATGTGGTTGTCCTTAATAAAATTATTCAAATAGAAGATTTCGCTCGCCTCCGAGACGCCCACGAAGCATTCAACAAATAAGGATATTTACAAAGATGAGAACACTGCTAAGTATTGCAATCTGCTGTTTATGTGTACTATCTTTCTTTTGACTTCGTATCTTGTGTTTTATCTCATTTACTAAAAGTGTGCAATTGGTGAAAGAGGTTCTTTTGAAATTTGTATTTTTGGAACAAATTTGACTTTTGAACAGACTAGTATTAGATGAAGTAATAGTTTTGTTTGAACAAGTTGCCAAATGACATCAAGGAGACGGAAAGTAGCAACACATTTAAAAAAAACTAAAAGAGCATGTACAAAAGGCTTAGTATAATTGTAATAATTTTTTAATTTGTATATCTCATTAAAAGTGAGCTATGCATTGTTCTTATGCGAAATAAAAATCTGTAAACCGAGATTATCATCTTAATACCTACTGGAACGATCTACATGTTATTATGTTTATTTAAAGTCTATTCATGTTTCAAGCTATTTTGCACCAGTTTATAGGTAAGAGAGGCCATATTTATCTATCAATTTAATACCCGAAAACTTTAGCCCATTTTGAAACGGAATCGGAGACGTTAATAAGGCTTCAAGCCTTCAATCTAATGGGTTTTACTTGAGAAAATAAATTTGATCTTATAATGATTTGGCAGGCAAATTGGCAGGATATCGCTCACACCAAAGCAACATTTTTGCTACGCACACAGCAAATTTCAAAAGAAAAATGACAATGTCTAGAAGCATTCGCTACATAAATGTACGTTTTGCTGCTAAGGTGCATTTACTGCCATGATGTGTAGCCTCATTTACACGCGATGAACGATAGTTAATGTCGGTGGAATAACACTATAGGGACTTCATACATGTTTCCTTGTATTAATTGAGGGTGAATCTACGTGGGTAGTAATTTTATGAGCTGTTATAACATGTTTTATACTCATAGCTTGAAGCTCAGGTGTTGAATATTTTGAATATTTATAGTGAGTCGCGGGTAAAATATGTAAAGTGTTTAATTATTTATTTATGGAGGTAAGGGAGTAAAGTTTTCATTACGTAATAGTGAACCAAACTTTTGTTCAGAGAATAATTTTATAGAAATTTTGAAGTAAGGTTAATCCAAGCTAAGCCTAGTGGTGTGTGTAATGGACTGCTGAGACGAGTTCTCGGGTTCGATCCCAGGTTTAGCATGGCACACACCACACACACATGCTTTTCAAAGTTATGTATGTATTTATCGCAGGTTTATAAGTACCCGGTTAATGGCAATAGGCTCGCCACCAATTACATTGGGACTTAAACATAAACTGGCGAAATGTGGGTGCTAGCACCTCTGCCTACCCCTTCCAGAATATATGTGTGAGTTTATGAGCTTATAACCATAAAGTTTTCCTTAGAGGAAAAAAGTATTACATTGGGTTTCGAGTAGTACGGGTAGTAAAATCTACATATTAATTTGGTCAGTGTTTGTACCACGAGGTCGCATCCAGCTAGCCATTCACCACTGTGCCTTAAATATCTGATCTATCATTCGTTCTAAGCTCATTCGCTCTACGTGCCTAACCCACCATAGTATACCTTTTTCAATCCTCGTGTCCTTATCATATTTATAATAAAGAAACCACGGTAGCGACAGTCGTAAGAATTTTCATTGCTCTCAGAAGTATAAGTAGTCAAACATAAGTAGTGAAACATTTTTTATGATCATCGATTTTAATATAATAAAACAAAGAGTGAAACATAACATTTTATAAGCCGATATAAAATACACTCAAGTTAATGGAATGTCAGTGTTTCAAATGGATTCGTTCAATTTGTGTCGCAGTCGCCATTTGTAATTTCTAGTGATGTTATGGGTATAATAATAAAAAATGTTTAGATTTCTTCCATCACCGCTCCATTTTTTTTTAATATGTCTCTTGGAATATGATTAATGTTCCAATTATAATGTGTGGTGTGGCCCAATGTCTTATACCTACTCCCATAATGAGATTTGAATATAGAATTACTAGTTTTTTTTATCATCGACAGCCATCGTTAACAAAACAGGACAAGTGTATATTGGGTCACGCGTAAAGTAGGGTTCTATATTTACACATAATAGTAAACTTTTATGAAATTGAAGGTCTCAGAGCTAAACTGTTTACATACTAACAAACGGATGGACATAATTAAACTATAAGGCCTTCATGCCTTCTATGTAATTAGCGTATTTGAAAAGTAGGATGCAACGTAACTGTTCCTATTGAGCAGTCTGACTGGGGAAGTACCTCCGGTCTACAGAAAACCACGGCTAATAATAACCAAGTGTTGTGCTCTTTTGTAGTCATGAATATTTATTTATTTTGTATTTTAATTATTTTGTTTATGAACCGACTGCGTAGCGTTCAGTATAATTCCAAAGTGGTGGTATTTCAGTTTTACTACTTTTACTGCACAAGTGATGCCCCTGTTATAGCAAAAGTCCACAGGCCAGGGTAACCATTTTTCATCAGGTGGATCGACTGCTTGTCTGCGACCTGATTGGTATGAAAACAAAATCAATAATTTAAAAACAGTTAAGTGATTTTGTGTAACAGGTAACGTAATAGACATACATTCTTCCGTATTTATTAAGATTACCCTACCTTACCCTACTAAGGTAGGGTAAGGTAGTAGGTTGGGTAAGCCCAGATTACCTATAATAAATGCGGAAATAAGTATTTTTCCATGGTTATTCTAGTGTACAGCAGAGAAATGAGTAAAAATATGTTTATATCACATTTAGTCGCAAAAACAAACTATTATACCATAATCAACATCACTAAATTTTGAAGTTTTCAGCATCTAATGAGCCAAAGCCATTATCAACGGGACCCATTACATTTTACGTGGCTTAATCCACGCAAGTCGTTGTGACAAACGGCGCAAACGATTCTGGCCTTTATGCAAATGTAATTATGAATACCAAGCGACTATTGTCAGTGAGTGAGCTGAGGTAATCGGTTTACCCTTCGAGTGAAAAATTCTTGGGTGAAAACGGTTTCGTACCTGCCACTGCACTGGCGACAACGTGAAAAACAAAACATAGGTGAAAAATTCAGTTATAGACATAATTTGAACCTTATTCACTACATAGAAACTAGGTTACGTCGTTGCTCTGGTGGTAAAAGTGTGTTTTTGTTTATGTGGGGTTTTATGACTTGAAACCCGGGTACAGTGTTATTGGATGTTGACCTGATAGGGTTATTGAGAAGTTTTTTTTATGTAGTTTAAGGGAAATATTCTTGTCCTAAGATTGTTGCGTGAGATTAAAAAGTTATCTTCTTTTTATACACTTTTGTGGCCGACGCGGGTACGCGGCCCCACAGATGGTCACGCCAATAGGTTAACCCTGCCAGATGTTGAGAGTCCCAAAACGGTGGTACCTACTTTGATAGCCTTAAGAAATGCTTCTTCACGCTTTACTTGAAGCAACCTGGATTGTAAGAAGAGGGAAACATTTTGCCGTACAAGAAAGGAACAAAGCTTCAAACTACTTAGTTCTAGACAGAATCTTTCTTGGTTCTCTCAAATTTAGATCAGAAAAAGTAAATGCTTCGAAGGGATTCGAACCCGTAACCATTCCTTTACAGGGGAAACGCTCTGATCGCTAAGCCACGAAATCACGTCTGAAGCATTCAAAATTCTAATTTGATTTGAGCAGTCAGCACACTAATTTCCTTAGAAAATTTTCAGTACATAAAATTTCAGTACATTTGTCCATTACACCACCACAAACCTGACCATTACACAACTCGAAACCTTTCGATTGCAAGTCCTACGACGCCTTAGCTACTTCACCACCACTGGTTATGTATTAACGTTTGCATGCCCTTATAATTATTTGAAATCTACCTTTTGTATCCTTTATTTTGTTTTCTAATATTCGGCTGTCATTTAGTTCCATAAATAAAACGCTTTGTTATCTCTCACAATTCATATTATGCCAAAAAATATCCTATCAAATGAACTAAACTGTTCATTCTGTCGCCGCGCCGACGCTTTTCAGATTTATTTTTATAGGTGTCAACCTGTTCAATTTGAGTTTATTGTCTTTTTGAATATCATTTAAATATTAACAGTTCAAATATTTACCTTAACTGAACTATTGATCGTTTTTTCCGAGGCTACTACCTGTCGTAGTAATTTATTCATGTGAACAGTTACGAATGATCTGTAGTTATTTTGATAGTAAATGGATATGTTGGTGTAACGATTGGTTACAAAAAGCAATAATATGGCTTTTGTCTCATTATATGTTCATTTTATACGGGTTTATATGAGTTAATTAACTACTAACGAGATTGATATACGTAAAATGTCAATTTGGGTGACATCCAAAGCTTGTACTGGAATCCTAGGTTTATTGTTCAACTGTTGTCCTTCGTTATTTGATTTATGGAGCTGGTTTTTACGAGAGCCAACCACAATACAGAGGAAGACTGCATCGGAACCTCATCTACCATAGTCAGCAGAAGAGCAAGTGTACCGTACCGCTTGACTCGGGACGCACATAGCCTGTTTTTTTATGTGGTGAAAAGAGATGATAATCAATTAGTGCTTCAAAAACTCAATAGCGTTAAGTAAAAATAGTCATCATCTCTGTTCTTATTATCGATTGTGTTTCAACAACGCAATTTTTAATATTTTTATTTGTTTATTGTCACTTTTTGTCAGTAGAGAGTTCACTATTTAAATGCAAAATGTTTTACCCAATATCCCTTTGGTGTGTATATTTGCAAAGCTTACGTTTGACAGATATCTCATGGTATCTGACAATGGTATTATCTACTATGGAACATGGTCATCAATAACATACTATTCACTCGGACCAACACACAGAGTTGTAAAGGAAGTTATGACTAGAGAGCACGTTGAATGAGGAGCCAGCTCACTGCTAACAACTAAAGTGGCTTAGTAATGTATTCATGTTATTTGGTGACCGATTAAAAATATAGTTTGCATGTTTTTTCAACAAGACACAACTGCATAGTTGATGGCAGGATGACATGCGTGCCAATAAACTCAGTACCATGTATTCACCAGACCATGCAAAGTGGCAGAGAAATAACAAGAAAGTGGATTCCGGACTCTGAGGTAAAAGCTTCGGATGCGACCGAGACTAACACAAGGATGATGATGATGATGATGACTTTGTTAATACAGTATTATGATCTAAGACTTAGACAGTCTGCTGACTTACATACCCGTGCACAGTTCATTCAGATTTAACATAATTAGGGTGTGTTTGTGTAATGTTATTCATTTCATTGCATAAAATAATTGAATTTCATTCACAACAATTACAATTTTGACAGTAACAGATTAGTATAGTAATATTAGAACCACTTAGTTTGATTTAGTTGAAGTTCAATCACCGTCAACTTGTCAAAACAATGTATAGTTAAATGTTACAGTTTATTAAAAACGGCTTTATTTTTACTTTGTTGGAATATCAACGTAACAATGATTTATTAACAATATTAAGTATTTTACTCTTCACCGATATATTATAAATAGTAATCATTGCTAATCAACTTAATTTTTAATCTTGATGATAGATAGCACTGTAAGCTTCAAGCTGCAGTGTGAACATTATACTAACTGATAGCTAATCATTCAAATGTGAAAATGTCGACACTGACATCCCACCACCTTGAATCTAAAGTCAGTATTATTCTAACTACCAGCCATTCTAATAGTCTAACCAACTACAAAACCTTGTCTTGTCTTCATAAGTACAAAACCTTGTAATAAAAATATATTTTCTTTCAACATTATCATCATCTTTTCAGTGAAAGGACGTCCACCGCTGAACATAGGCTTCCCCCATCAACCTCCAATCCGACCGGTTGTAGACAGTCTGCATCCAACGGGTACCCACGTCTTTGACTATTTCAGCCGTACATCTCTCAGGTCCTACGCCTTTTCTACCTGTACGCTGTCTCCATTCAAGAACCTTCCGGCTCTAACGACCATCTGTACATAATAATAATCTTTGACACTGCACAAACCTTCAAGTAATATAACCAAAAAAAAAAGATGTTATAAAACAAAAGACAACAGAAAAGAAAACGCTGAACTCATTTCACCAATCCCGTTACGCAAACAACATTAATTCATTTAAAAGATGATTGCAATAAATATTTAATGGGCACTCTAAGAAATCACAAACCAGTAAAAGTGGAAGAAGAATTTTTCCATTCGGTACATTGTGAGAATATTCAAATTGTATGTAAATACGGCACTTTCTTCGTAGAGACATCAGTTGGTATTATGGAAATGTGGTGGCGTCTACTATGAGCGGTTAATCAAGCCATGCCCGTATCGAGACGTCACAAAAGTCCTTGTGTCAGTATCGGAAACATTTGTCGTGCAAGTTGGGTGATATTCATGAAGAGGGTCGGTCTTAAAATGATGCATTGGATTTGTGAACCAATAGATAGGTTTCAACATTCCAAACATCTGCATGTAGACTTCACTTTGGTTCTAATATCACATCAAAATTTTAATATGGCAGGCAGGAACGTAATTTACATAACATAACATAAACTCTACATTCTCGAAGGGGTAGGCAGAGGTGCTAGCACCCACATTTAGCCAGTTTATGTTTAGGTCCCTATGTAATAGGTGGCGAGACTATTGCCATTTAATCAGGCACTTTTAAACCTGCGATATAGCGAAAAGCATCGAAAAGTCATTGGTGGGTGCCATGCTAAAACCTGGGATCGAACGCGAGACCTCGTCTCAGCAGTCATTTTATGTAGGAGATGGGGACGCCATGGACCCCACATTGGGGGAAGAGGGTCATGTCAACAGAGATGTCCCCGGGTCTGCCGGGATGCGAGGGATATGTCTTGTATAATCTCACCTCCGGCAATCAAGGACCCATGGACGGCGTGCGTTTTGGTCGGTTCGAGTCCGACATAATCACCTCCATCGGTTTTGGTGGAGGTGGTATCCGTGAGGATTTTGCGCACGATAAAAAAAAAGTCATTGTATGTAGTACGAAAGATATTATTATCGCTATTCTAACTGTGGTAGGTACTGCATTTATATTCGCAATAATAATTATGTATTATTTTACGCTTGAAGTTTTCATTATTTCATCGATTCCCGTTCAGTGCAAATATTTGTATGCATGAATATGGCTATCTGCACTAGTCTGGTCGTGCCTCGGAGAGCTCGTTAAGCCGTCAGTCCTGGTTGCCATACTAACATCTATGGTAGTCGTTACGGGTAGTTGTAGCCCTCAAAAATCCAACTAGTCTAACTACAGCACTTCGATATCACCGATTTGGTTGTGGAAGTCCGATGCCAATTGCTTCACAGAAAATATTGTAGTTCAGCCGCATCTTAGACTGGAAAGTCGACCCCGATTGAGTTGGGAATAGGCTCAGAGAGAATGATGTTTTCATTATTTCAACGTTCTTTCCGTTGCAGGAAAGATTTTTATCTTAATGAGGCTCATTCTTGTATTTTGATATATAAAGCGAAAAAGTATTCTGCCTTTCTTATTGTCTTGGAACTGAAAAGGCAACTTACTAATTTATTTCTTTTAAGTGCGTAGTATATGTCCTTAATTTTAAGTACGGAATTCGTAACTACCACACACACATAACAAACATAATTATTATATACGCAGCAAGAACAATATTGGGTCTCCTGATATTGTTCAGCTGCATATCAATATCAATAGTATCAGTGCAGGGCTTTGTGAGACGCCACCATTTATGTCCATTGAGTCAGAACAGCTGCCCGTTTATCTCTGCCTCAATATGTTTACTAGACACGAACTGGCATTCCATTTTCAAGCATAACACTGGCCATTGTTATTGTCAACCAATTTCAATGTTTTCAAATTTAAATTTCGAAGTGATAATTTTTTTTTTTTTTTTTTTTTTTTTAGTAATGTGTGAGGATGAACTCCCTCTCTATGGCGAGCGGTGCAAGGATAGAAAGTAGGTGTGGGCATCATGTCAAACAATTCTTCTGTGTAATCTTCGTTACAAGTGACAAAAGATATTAAATAAATATTAAACTCCGTACCATTGTACTATACAGATCATTGTTTATTTCGGAAAAATAAGGTAGGTCTACCTCCTATGTTGAATATTATTGGTGAAGCAAATATTCGAATTCAAAATGAGGGTTCATTTCACTGGAATCCTTACCATGTTTGTTATTAAAACGTCAGAGGGATTACCGTTGCGTTTGATGATTGCCACCCAAATTATATGGTAAAAGCGCCCTTTATACAGGGTGATTTTCAAAGTGTTTGTAAATGGGCAATTAAACTTTCAATCGGTTGGATTTAGGCATATTTGAAGCATTACATGAAAACATGTTGTATATAATCGTTGTATTGATGCAATGCGTTCGATTTATGAAGATTTGAATTTTCACAAATCGAACGCATCGTATCGTCAACTAAACATTTTTTGTTACGCTTAGCTTAAAAGAATGTATACATATTTTTACACGTATTTCCCTCCAGCGAAGGCTGCCTGCATTCAGCTATATGTTTATGTTAAAGTTATCTATCTATCTAAGTCAGAAATAACAGAACGACCAAGGTATTGGTCCTTGCACACTTTCAAGAGCTTCTTATACTATCATTAAAATAATCTTCTTCCAGTCGATGACAACTTTTACTGCTATTAGATTTAACCAGCCCAAAATTCAACGACACTGACGGCCTCCGCAGTTGTCTTGTTCAGATCCTCAGTTGTGCAGTTATTGGGGCACAGTGGACGTGATACATGATTGTTTGTGTGCGTCACCGTCATATTTTTAAGCACAAACAGCAGCTAAAATATTCTAAACGCGATATAAAGTATGGGGACGAGGGAGGAGAAATTAGGCACTGGTTTCATGGCCATAGATTGGATTATTCATTAACAAGAACTAGTATTTATACAAGTTCACATTTAGATTTGTATATCTACCCACAATCAACACGAAAAAAACACACAAGTATTTTATCATTCCTCGACTTGAGCCTAATTAAAGAAAAAAAAGAAGTAAAAACAATATAAAAGCCTTGTTCCCTAGGTGGAACCTTTCCGCACGTGACCTGAGTAGAGATAGGAAATAAAAGTAAATAATAAGAGCGAAAGACCACATATACTACTAGTAATACTAATTCAAAATTACGTTTAAAAAATACCTAGAACTAATTTTAGGTAGCAATAAACTCATATTTTTAAAAATACTTAGCAACATCTATGAAGCATATCTCACGCCTTCATCAAATCCGAGGGCGCATCTTTAGGTGTGATCTCTCTCGAGAATATTTTGATTTGCAAAATGAGTTTTACGCCTGGTCGCCAATTCTAAGAAATGTGGGTGTGTCCTAGAACTAGTGTGGTTATCCTCAGGCGTCGGAGGTCGCATAATGACCTTCGTCCCCCATGAGCGCGGGTCTAGGGGTGACCGGTGGAGCCGCCTGTCACCCTAGCAGAAGCAGGCCGTGGTGGCGTCGCAAAGTATGCCACCCCATACCCGGGGGCTATACGGGGACACCATGGATCTCTATATCCGAAGAGGATCATGTCGAAAGAGAGGTCCCCAGGTCTGCCAGGGTGCGAGGGATATGTTTATTTTCGCTACTATCTCACCTTTGGCAACAGAAGGCCCAAAGACGGCGTGCGTTTTAGTAGCCTCTCTCATCGGCTCCGGTGGGATTGGCATCCGTGGGAATTTCGTGCACAGGGAAAAAAATGTGTTTTTATATATATTTTATATATGATACATTTTATATATATAATAAGGTATTATTTAAGGATGCAGCAGTAGTTTATTAATTATTATCGTTATCCATCCACCTCTAATGTCTGATATTACGATGACATATTAGTATCAAGATGGGATTAATAAAAGGAGAATATTAACTGATAAGGACCAATAATAAAAGGATAATGGTTATTGGATCCGAATATAACAATAAATGGGTAGTGATTATCGAATGGTCTTGGGTGGCAACCGGTGTGTCTTAGCGACAGGGGTCGCTGGTTTGTTTTCCGATCTCTAAAAATCTTAATTCTTTCTAATGTCATAAATATATAAGATTGTAACGGTCTTTGAATGTTTGTTACTCAAACACTAATAGAGCTGAATTAATAGATCAGGGATTTATTAAATATATTAAACAAATAAATGTATCTACCGCGGTAGCCTAGTGGTATGGGTAATGGACTGCTGAGACGAGGTCTCCGGTTCGATCCCAGGTTTACCATGGCACACACCAATGACTACGATGCTTTTCGAAGTTATGTGTGTAGTTATCGCAGGTTTATAAGTGCCCGGTTAATGGCAATAGGCTCGCCACCTATTACATTGGGACCTAAATATAAACTGGCGAAATGTGGGTGCTAGCACCTCTGCCTACTATAAAAAAAGAAAAAAGAAAAATGTATCTATTACAGTAAAAAATACTGTATGGCGGCCTTACGATCGAGAGGGATCAGTTCGAATCCTAGTCATTACAATAATAACTTTTAATCGCTCCCAACAAAAGCCGTTGAGCTTAGTTGAAAGGGTTAGAGGAAATATTACTATCTTCGTTTGCTAAACATCTTTTTAAGAAAAATATAGCAGAAACTCGGGAATAGATTCCCATAAGAAAGAAATCTCTGAAGCTCAGAATCCACAGTAACAGCTACTCTAGAACACTTAATAAAAGTTATTTACTTTGAATATAAATGGGACTGTTTTACAAAAACTCGCTATGAAAATAACACAAAAATTTGTTATTGATATAGTAATATTTACATAGGTCGTAAACTCTCCAGATATTGATTTCTCAAAGGGTACTTAATCACATAGCCCTTGAACCCTGTTGCTATACATTATTTGAAGGCCATCAAACACGAACGGTGTCGAAAATTGTACCTCAATCATGCCCGGTTGAACACTCACTTGAAGATTAAGTTTCAGTTTTCACTTACCTATCTAACGAAACCCAGCCGCTATAAGTGATTTTGTGAAATCAATCTAATCAATAACCAAATATCAAGGTTGTGAAATGCTTTAAAACTTGAAATTTCTGTAGTTTAATCGTTCAATTACTATAATAGAGGCATTTCGATTTTAAATCGATGTGAATAGCCATCATATTCAATACTTCAAAATTTCATTAAACTAATTGAGCGGAGAAAAAAAAGGTGGTTGAAAACTATCGTAAAATCATTCATTGTTTCGGATCGTTAGTAAAACTATCGGTAGATAGCTCCAACGTTGCCCCCTAATAAGTAAAGGGGAATTTTGAATGCTTTAGGCGCGGTCTGGCAGCCTGGCAGAGGTCAGAGTACTCACCCTGAAAAAGACTTATCGCGGTTCTATCTAAAATCGAACAGGAGGCTCCTTTGCATATAATTTCATAGTAAGAAGTGAATATGACCCTAAAAAGACCTTTGAGGTCTCGAGTCATAAATCCTGACGAGTAACGTAGTAGACCTTCAACTGATTGGTGGACCAGGTTTTGGGACAGGCTGTCAACTCCGGTTTAGTGGCTGAGATAGCAGTCACTCTCATAAAAACATGTAAGTCAAATATAATAAGAGAAGTAAGCGGAGTGGACTCTTGAATTGAAAGTGCAGATCTCGTATAATTGATCTCATATAAATGATGATGAACGTTGAACGTAAAACAAACAAACAAATTTTTGTTTTGATTCAAAACACAGCTATAAGATTACCTTCTAAACGAGGCCAAACACAGTGCAATAAACGTTTCAGTATCTTAAAAGAAAACTAACGCATTTCCTAAAATAAGCTATTGATTTATTTACCCAAGCAGATGGATTGGTTGGCGGTACACAATTGACCAGCCTAATGTAATCTTCCTATATCGTGCTACTCTCCCCTAAAAGTATCATTTTAACAGATGTTGAAAGAGGGGCAATAGTTCATTTTATACTGGAGTTGATACAGCACGTCAGTTTTGGCGAATCAGAGGCGGAAGAGTGGGGTCACGTGACGCCCGCGGCGTGTATCCGGTTACAAGTTTGTAGGGTGTGATTGCTGAAGGGTAAGTATCTACTGGAGTTATTTGAATTTTCTATCCATAGTATAACATTTGGATCTATCTTATTTATACTGTTACTTGTGAGAAGGAGCATGTTTTTTGAAGAAAAATGTTTCCATTTGTGCAATGATGCATATATTATTCGTATCTCAATATCCGTCTCGATAATTTTGTTTAAGGTAAGATAATTTATTACAAGCAAATAATTCACCCACGGTTTAACAATCCCAATGATAGCAATAGAAAAATTTTCAAATGAAGAAATGCCAAACCACACCCCTGAAAGCAATATTCAAAATGAATAAAATGGAGGTCAATGCCTAAAAGTAGATAATTTTAAGATATGCAAATGGTGAAGATACAAATATTCATATTTATATTCATAAAACCACTATGTATCTAAGATCACATTATTTTTCTTCACATATTCCAATCACAATGTCGTTTCCTCAGTTACTTTCTTCTTGCCATATCTTCTTCCACACAATCCATCCATCTTTTCTTGGGTTGATTTCGACTTTTAAAACCCTCTCTACCTTCATGCTTTGGATTTTTTTACAAAATTACTATTATCTCTTCTCATAGTATGTCCATACCACGAAAGTCGTTCACTTCTCAATTTTTCATTTACTGGTTTCAATATACCGACTAGCCTAAATACAGAACTAAGAGCCCGATATTTCCACGGGATCAGGACGAGGATGCAACCGCGGCGCGATGCTAGTCTTCAATATTTTAGTACCCATATCCACAACTTATCGTATGCTATCCAAATTCTTTTACAACATAAAACTAGAGTTACAACTTCGGTATTGAACAACGATTTACATTCAAAAAACAATAAAGAACGTACGTGAGAGAAAAAGACACAGACAAGTGTAGTAAAATCGGCTTGTCTTTATCGCCTCTAAACTATAAACTTTGACCTGAAATCAAATCTAAGATTATGTCCTGATGTGTCGTCGTAAAATTACAAATGGAGGGTCGAGACATCACAAGAATTGTTATTGTTGAGATATGCAATATCGCAAGTGGGTCGCTCGCTCAAAAAAATATAGAGGGTATCTGTGAAACGACTATGAATAACCATTTGAGTCTAACCCTCGTTTAAAGTTCAAATGTGTTGTTAAATAAATGTATTGTTTTATGTTGATTGGATTAAGAATTAGTGGAGCGTGTAATGGGGTGGGTACAGTGCGGGGTGTCACGAGTTCACGACGCGTCACGTTTTGTTTCCTACGTGAAAAACTGTTTTAAAACTAAATAAGAAATTGCAGTAATACACAACTGTAGATTCAGTCTTTTAACCTAGTACATTGCTGCTAATTTCTGGTTTGAATTGGCTCTTTATTGTCAAACCTCACATTGTTTCTGATTTTTTTATGATTTTTGTTTTGAAATTTTTTATCTCAATCATTAGGTCAATCATACCGTCTCGTGTCCACTGTTTATTTATATGTAAAAACTTATAAATTTCATCTAGTTATAGGTATAAGTAGTAATGTAACATAGTTTTAACTCTGTTTGTTTTCCAAATAAAATGAATAAAAAACAATAAGTTGCAACATTTATAGGTTTAAGCACGAGTTATGGACCCAAAATGTTTTTGGACTGTTTTTAGTGAATAGTATGGGGTGCAACGGTGGTGCACGAGCTAATTTATCTCTCGCGACTTAAGTTCAAGCTCCGTGGCTATAGGTATACTACCATTGGGAGTAGTCTTGTCCTTGATAACTGAATCTCAATTTTTTTATTTTTTTTTAGTCAGCACAAATATAATTGTAACAGAACGGGACTTACTCGTGAAATAATAAGTGAATGTGGAAAAATCATGTAAGTTTAAATCAACTTACCAACGAAAATATTAGGCATACAAATATTTGCAATGAGCTGGAATTGAACCTGGTTCCTGTGCGTAGCATGAGCTCAACCTACGCCAAGCCACAGAGGACATAAAACAATATAATACTATTTTTCACATGTTCTTTTATGGTCAGTCTTTGGCAAGAATTACAATAGTGTAATTGTACCTTGGTTAGGAAGTATTAGTATCGAGGGACTAGTACAATTTACGAAGCTACAGACACGTAATTTATGTTAAAATTAAGTATTATTTATGTTGAACAATAGGGTTATTTAGGTTTCCATTTAGGCTACACATAAAGCTGGGTTCCACTGTTGGGCTCCTCAATTAATTAACAATTACAGTTAGTATGAATTATCGTCAATGTTGTAAATGTTACTGCTATAACTTTGTCTTAGATATAGGAATATATTTATTGGTATTATACCTACTTGGAGTTTCTTAGCAAGGAATCTCATCACAAGTGTTTTTTTTCAGTATATCAGTTCAGTATATCTGTGCGAATGTCACGCCCTAGCGCCCTAGGAAGACACCTATAATACACCTATAAAACCAAGAGGCCAGGTTGAGGTTAACACACTTGACGAGGATCATCTCGAAAGAGACGGCCCCGGGTCTACCGGGGTGCGAGGGATATGTTGGCTACTATTTCACCTCCGGCAACTAAAGACCCAAAGACGGCGTGTGTTTTAGTCGGTTCGAGTCCGACATAAAATACCCAACCGGCTCCGGTGGGACCTATTACGATTTTACTCACAATAAA
The DNA here is from genome assembly GCA_963691645.1 of Pelosia muscerda. NCBI lineage: Eukaryota > Metazoa > Arthropoda > Insecta > Lepidoptera > Erebidae > Pelosia > Pelosia muscerda. The sequence continues at coordinate 4,301,611 of OY829103.1, forward strand.
AAAGAAAGTTGAGGTCAACAGGGTTGAAGTGACGTCAACAGCTCCAGTGTACGCTCCAAATAATAAAAGGATAAGATACTGACAACTCGCAGAAACAATAAGCTGAAGTGAAATGTAGCTACATCTGCAGAAAACCGTATGACTCCAACGAGCAAGGGGGTCTTAACCACCAATTGGTATAGAGAGAGAAGCGCGTTCATCAATCAGATGAAATAACGAACTGAAAAGGGTGATTGGGAGGAACGGAATGAAGTTTATCTACTTCAATTGATTGAATCAATCAACCAATCAGTTAGTTTATCGCAGTTTATTGCTGGACTTACCTGCCGCCTCTTTCAATATGCGCACTTGCCTCCGATCCTACGACTTTCACATCCAATCCATTTCAGTCACCTGTTCCAGCTCATCGGCCTTGGCATAGATTGACGATAAATAAAAAAAAATAAGGTATATGCTAAACTGATTTTCTTATTGAATAATGAACGTAAAAACAAAAATTCACCCGTTTTGTGCTGCTACAGTAAGGATTCCACCCTAAAAATAAGGCAAAACATTGCATGGGTGGTGTCAATAATATTTTTACACATACAAGGGGTGGAAAGTAATTTATTTGCCAGGGGATCAATTTAGGCAAGTTTTCATACAACAATAAATGCGACTGCAATTATGTAAATCGTTTGTATGTACAAAGTTCAACAAATAAAAAGTAACTTTAGCCCCTTTCTCCCCTTAATATAAAATTGTAATCTAACCGGTGTAAGGGGATACTTCCTTATTATGAGCTTATTTCTCCCATTCATGGTGTTTTTCATAGCGCAATCTCCCCTCGGTCTTCCCTTTCGTATTAAAAGATTGCGAAAATTTTATATGTTTTTGTAGTAGTTGATATACAAAGAAAGGGAGGATAATAGATTTATGAATATCAAACATTCTTGTATTTTTGGCGCTTGCAAGGAATTAACTATACATTTGCAATGTAATATTACTGTTTTTTTTTGTATTACATTCTTTTGGAACCCACTGTACAGGTGTATGAATATATATAATTACTTTACATTCTATTAACTTAAATGTTGTTAATGTACTAGAAAGTTTTCAACCGAGTTATATGATGTTATCCATGTGGTGACACAGAAAGCATACTGACCACCCCATTTCATCGGATGGATGTCGTAAGAGGCGACTAACGCAAAACGCAGACGATATCACTGCGAGAGTAGGAAAACTTGATATAAAACCCCGACCAACCCGTCTGACGAGCGTGGAAATACTTATAGTAGACCAGAGCTTCCAATATTAGGAGAAACCTAGACAGCAGTAGAATGCGATAAACTAATTGATTAATAGTTTTTTTTTTACTTCGTGTGAAGAATTAACGATGCATTTCAAACTATTTTCATTTTAATTCTAATAAAATTTGCAGTTATTTTATTTACTCCTTCTGGCATGTACGGGCTAAGTAAAAGCTTACATGATATCCCAACAAGTCATAAAAGTTAACTGGAAGGAAAAGGGTTGATGTATATTAAGAAACAAGTTATGTTGAACATGTCGACACAATTGACAACAATGCGTCATTTCATTGTATTATGTATCGTAACGAATTCTCATTTTGTATCATTATGTTGGATAAATTAAGTCACATACAGTCAATAAATTTGAGTTAGGGTCTTGTGAACATCAAAATTAAGCATTGCGCAATTTTGTTTTAGTCGTCAAGTTATAAATTACAGAGCTTGAATAATGTCATATGATCATATCATACGCTCACGTCGTTTCCCTCCGGGGTAGGTAGAAGTGAATTAACACCCATATTTATCCAATTATTGTATTTTCATCAAAAATTATCAAGATTTGCTCATGAATACCAGCAAACTTTCCCCTCAATCCACCAATTTCCCACATATGTATGCCAAGTTTGATGAAAATCGGTTACGAAATATAATCGGTTACAGACCGGAGAGCAAAGTCGGTTATCTAATTTTTTGGACCAAAATTGCATTTTATTCGTTACCTACTAAATAACTTTTTTTAATGGAAATTTTTAATAATGTTTATTCCTCTATTTTTTTATTACAAATTTCAATTTTCTGTCTGATACTCTCCAAGACGTTAATTGGCAGTGGTTGTGCGGCTAAACACGCAATTAATTTCCTTACGATTTACACCGCATAGCAAGGAATCGGTTCAAAAAAACATCTAAATTTATTTAGCTGCAACATTTTCGGTTAGGAAGTTATTTTTGGCATAGCCATCTACTTACAATGTGCCTGATTTTTGACAACAGGCTCGCTCCCTATTACGTTGGCGAAATGCGGTTGTTAAATACACCTACTCCTTCAGGGATTACGGGCGTGATCATGTATGTATTTAAATTATACTTAATTGAATTTCAAAATTATACAATTAATACATGTCCAAATTATACCAAATAACTACAACGAACGATTCACCAAAAACTTTTTCAACCCGTTAAAACAAGCAATACAAAAGCTTTCTAATGAAGATAAAACCCAAACAATGACACCTCAACTTAAAAGGGCTCAAAACTTCAGGCAATCAATGTGGGCTTAATACCCAGTTGTTAGAAATTGCCCGATAGAAAGTTCCTGTAATCTCTTGTGGATCAACTCGATACTACGTGAGGGGTGATTGGGCTAAAGGATGGTGTTCTACGCGATTTACTTAATCACTGTGCGGTAATCAAACGTGGAGGTAATACTGCCAAGTGCTTTAATAGTTCAGGGACTAATCGAACGGAATGTCAATTTGTAACAATCGTTACAATCAGCACTGATCGTTTCTTAGGGTAATTCGGTGAAGTCACTGTGGTGAACTAAAAATTTGAATGTTAGCATTAAGGCAACCTCGTTATAATCTTGTAAAGCATTTTTTCTTAGTCAATTAGCTGACTGGTCCTGATTTTTGCGAGATAATGTAGAAATATTATTATTATTATTGACAGCAACGACTGCGAAGTATGATATTTATGCCACTCAAAATCGTTTTAAAACACATAATTAATTATAATTATAGGTTTTGCATCGAAATTTGAACCAAAATAATGAATCAGACATTTTATTAAATTTATGTTTACTAATATTTATGCAGACACAAATCAAACACAATATAGATTATACGTTGACAAATTGGTACGTAAATTTATCAATGATACACCTTCCTGTATGTGTGTTTATGTGTGTTAGTGTGCGTGTGTGTATGTGTATAGACCCCAGCTTTGCCTTCAGTTTGGGTGAAGTGAAATTGATGTGTCCTGAATAAAAAAATACAATAAAAAATCTTTAAACGTATCATCTCAAAGAAATATAATAATGTTATTATCTGTAAACTACAACTGTTTCTTTCTTAGATGCACATACAAACACAAATATATATATTCACACACTCACTAATAATAGTTCAATATAAAGTACTACCGATACTGACGTCACGTAACACGCGTAGTAGTAGTTTCAGTTCTAAATAGCTGAAATTCCCCAACGGATTAATTTGGTTGCGCGTGAGGGCTGATTGGGCCAGGGCTTGTACTATGGTGATTTAGGTAATCAACGCGGTTATCAAAGGTGGAGTCAATTACTAACGTAACGTTACAACTTTATTGCTTTGAATTAATTAGTGGTTGGATAAAATTGTACTGGCGCTAATCACTCAATCATTAAGGAAAGTAAATAATTATTTTGTTCAAGCAATTTGAAGGCTTCTGTTATATATGTTTGTTATAAAGGTTGATACATAAAAGTTATTTTAGTACCCTGTATTGAAATAACTTTATAGTTGCTTCGTGATTACCGGCAGAGTAGAATTTGGGCCCCATGTGGTGTCGTGGAAGAATACGGGATATGGCTGTTTAACATAAGAGATATACAGCCCAGACTCACCCTCAGATGCGTTACAATAGTGCCCGAAATACGGTATGACCCTAGCACTATAACGTGGTACCGAATGCAATGAATGGTGAATTATGGGTGTTAATGTACCTCTGGGTACCACAGAGGCAAACAGGCATGAGCATACGAATGTTTGTTTGTTTAAAGATTGAATAATAGAATTATTACAATTCTAGTAACTTAGTGATCAGATTTTTCAGTATGAATTCCCAGATACGGGCATTTTGGACCTTTGTAATGTAGTCATAGTTAGTCTCGAATGCCAACCTCAGCTGAGTTAATGTAATTTGATTTATCGTTTTAAAATTTCATTTTTGTATAAAACTTCACACAAATGATCTGACATTTGTATCACACAAATAATTTTCATCTTCTCCTGAACTAAGTAACTAACTTGTATTTCAGAATCTGAACCCTTCTACGAGTAGCAGACAATTAGGTAAGGATCAAAGATGCTAAGTATGTAATATAATGGTTATTATTTCAAATAAAAATTACTTATAGCTGTAATGAAACGAAATTTCAACTTATAATTTAATATTAAACATTGTCAGAAAACATTCTTCAACAGGAAATGCCATAAAAAATTTAAACGAAGTAATGAGAATAGGAATCAATTTTATTATAACGTCGGTACTAATTAAAATTCATAATTTTCCTCATTCTTTGCGTTATATTAATTCATGTATTCGTTTTCCTTAAAACTTCACAAAGTGTGTTGACAATTCTGACGTACTTCGTTCAAACTTTTGAACAATTAAAAGTGTAGGATTCAATAGACTAAACAAAAAATTACTTTATGTATGTAAATCTGTACACTTATTTCCTTGACTATATTATGTAATTGTTAAGTTTTCCAAAAAAATTGGTTTCGTTTGTGAATTTACCATATTTTTATAATTTTATGTCGTCATGTTCAACGAGTATGTTGAATATGACTTGATTTTATCCAGGTTCATCCAGAGGTCAAAGCATTGAGGTGAGCTATATAGGCCATCTAACATTTTGTCGTTGATCCTGCCGCGTCAGAAGCTTAGTTAAGATATTCTTAATTTGTTTTCATCTGCCAAACATAGTTCCGGTACAATTATATAAGAAACAGACAGGGTGTTACCCGCATATGATAAAGAATATTCCATCAAGAACCAAGCGGTTCGGTGAGCCTTTTCTCTACCGCACCATTAAGTCTTGGAATTCCTTACCAGCTCACGTGTTTCCTTCTCCCTACAGCCCCGGGTTCGTGAAAAAGCATCTGATGAGGCCATCAAGCTGAGAGCGACCATTGTAACACTGTACATGTTGGTAATGTTGACCCAATAGGGCAATAGCCTGAGACCATACCTTCAGCTTACCATCAGGTCATATTCACGTGTAAAGAAAAAGAAACAGGGACGTGTTTATTAGGACACAATTGTTTTAAAATGATATCGTTTACTTAAATTGGGCATAAGTACGCTCAATTCAAACGAAGCTTTTATCCAAGACCTTACACGAGACGTAACTGGAGCTTGGTTTAGAATCAATTATTGCTATTGTTCAGCGATCCATGTGATAATAACCGTTTCACGCTCTTTCATCGTTTAACTATAGTTTAATAAAGGAATTTAAATGTAATTGGGCAGCCACTGATACAATTCTAAGCGGCTTCTCTCATCGAGAAAGTGATATGTGGTCTAACATGAGTATTAAGTCATTAGTAATACTCGTAGTTAGAGAGACAAAGTATTACTAATGCGAGTATATTTAGCTTTACACTATTTTTGTATTCAGTATCGTTAATAAAACATGCTCCAGGTGTTGACATTTTATACAATCCAATCTCAATGAAAAACAATGTATTATAGACTGTTTACTCGAACCCAATATTTGCATGATTTCTCCTTCACTCGCCACTTCACCTAATTTATCACCTTATGACATCACATGGCACAAAAACTGGCATCCGACGTAAAAGAAAAAGTTTTCCGTACCTACTCTACGTCTAGATAATTAAATTCTTCGAACATTAATCTTAGTTAGGCTTTTTACACGTGCAAGTTTTTCGATGATATATTTTTGTTAAACTTAGTTTGAATGGAAGCTATGCGTGTTGGATTTGTGTAGAAGATTCATTGGTTTTTCTAGGCAAATTATATGGAAATCGTTATATATGAAAAAATAGGATATAAAAATATTATGTAACGAATCTATTGTAATTTCTTGTCACCTAATCAAGCACTACTTAAATAGAATCTGCAATAAAATACATATTTAAGTTCATTATCAAAAAAGTGTAATACTAAAAGTCAAAAAAGCTGGATAAAATGGCGGCAGGTCAAGGCTAAGCCTATTTATTATATGATCCCAAATTTCCCCTCAAACTCGAGGGAAAAATTTATAAATCCATGATCAGACTGCCCTAGTGTATGGAAATTCATGTTTAAAATTAAAAGCGACGAATGGAAGACAACTGCGTATAGTGGAGATGTGAATGTTAAGATGGATGTGCGGTGGAACGAGAATGGACTGAATAGGGAAGAGTATATTTGTATAGAAAGTAGTGCCGGTAAATTAATAATTGAGAAGTTAACGACTGAGTTATAGTATGGACTTACTATCAAATGAGATGATCTAAAGTATAAAAAGTAAAGTAAAAAAAAATATGAATGTAGAGGGCTTTAGCAGCAGAGATCGGAAAAAATGGATGGGTTGCGTGATAGAGGATACGGCAAATAAGGCAGTGGCTCCGGAAATGACATCTGACACAGAAATGTATGAAGGAGATTGACATGTTGCACTGACCCTAATTGATAGTATATTGATTAAAAGTCAAAATACTATTATGGCAATTAATGTAGAAAATGACTAGTTACAAATTATCTCGAAATCAATTACGGCGTACCTGCCATCTAATTCTGGCTATAGGAACAAACATGTTTATTTATAACTGACCATTTTTCCCCAAACTCGTTTTATCAAATATGACCTTCACGGTCTTGTTTGTCTCCAAGACTTTTTCCATTCATTGTGAAACTAGAACGTCTTCGAAAAGTTTCCAGAAAGACCTATACTTAATTAATTCTTAGCTTCTACTTTGTTGATTTTCGTCTCTAATACGATAACTTTCAACTAAGTCACAGATTTCTCCGTTTATTAACTCACTTTATTACTAACGTTGAATCATTTTGTATAAAAGGTTCTTAAGAATGATAAATTAGGTTTTATCTCAGTACATTTCTGCTATTTGCGCTTCATGCAGTTTATACTGTCATCATCATAGTATCAGCTCCAGTAGGCCTATAAACTTTGTTATAAACTGTCATTCCAACTGAAGACGCAAAACGGCGTGTAATTTTAGGGAAGCTATTTTCATCATGTGCTAAATCCATAAATCCATGAAAAAAGTTGTTATATCGAATTCAAAGTGACTTAAATGCACGCCGGTTTTGGGACTTTGATTGCTAAATGTGAGATAATAAAAGACTAATTTTATGGACTCCGGCAGGACCCAGTGTTATCTCTTTCGATAACCCCTTAAGATGTGGTTACCACGGTGTCCCCATCATGCCCCCGGGTACGTGGAAGATTCGCTCCTATCCAGGGGGCTGCACTATAAAATTAAGTGAGTTTCTGTTCCAATTTGCGTCATCTTTAAAATCACATTGTTGTGTGATCTAAGCACTTAATTTTAAAAACAACTAATTTTAATCATATCATTACAAAGTTTTATGTGTATGTGACGATCATATATCCTTTTCCTAAGAAGATATACCTATAATGAAACATTATTGAAATTATTTCTGTTCAACTATGAATAAATCAAGTTATGCTCCTAATTGCAGTATGGGGGTGAATGCGCTTAGTCTAGCTATGTCAGACACTGTTTCACACTCTACTACTGTATGAACATGTCGCTTTGAAGTTCCCTATCCTTTCTCGGTAATACTTCGTTAATCAAGTGTAGTGTTTTTACTATTGTAAAGGAGAAATATGTACGAATAGTTTCTTAAGACTAATGGTATTTTTTTACTGGTAATCTTTTTTATAACGCTTTAGTGAAGGATTTTAAACTTTTACTTCTACAAATAGTAGACTTAGTTAGCACACATTTTTTGCAATTCTTCTATCATGTCGATGGTATATCAGATTCAGTTTTTTTTAATAAAAAAAAACAAAATTCACCTTGACAGAGTTTTTTTTCACAACAACCTGACAGGAAACTTATGATATCCTTTATGTTTCAGCAAAAAGTCATCAAGATTCATTCATAAATAACGCGACAACAACTTTCACCCCTTTTTCTCCCCATATTCTCTCAATTAAAAAGAGGTCTCGACAAAAGTTGCATTTTAAATCAAAGAACACGTTCGTGCCAAGGTTGTTGTAAACCGATTAAGAAATATGTACTTTACATCTGAACTGATGAACATACACACAGACATACGGACGAAAACTAAATCGTCTATACTGTCGAATCGGAAACTTCTGCTCGCTTTGCTCACTCGGTCAATAACGAATGAGCTATCATTCAAAATACTCCCCTTTTCAATAGGTAAATATATTTTTAGTACGAAAAACAGTTTCCAATGACAAGAATCGAACCATGGACCTCGTTACATTGATATCACTACCGTTATTTTTTTTATAATACTTAGGGGGCAGACAAGTACACGACCTACCTGATGGGAAGCGGTCACCGTGACCTATGGACCTTTGCAACACCAGAGGTGTCACACACGTGTTGCCTACCCTGTAGAAACTTTCTAATGCCCTTCTTGAAGAACCCCATATTGTAGTCGCTTGGGAAAACCTTGGTAGGCAGGCAAAGCAATCAGTATAATTAATTTTAACTCGTTAGTATTAGGAAGTAACTCAGGTATATAAAAGCAATCCCAGTCTTCATGAAAAATACTTACTGCTACGCTGAATGTTTCATAAGTAAGGTATTTGCGCAACGGAAAATGTTCACAAAGAAAAAGCTCCCTTCGGTGGTTCACGTCGCTACATCTCTAAGCAGCGCTTTCAAGCCATATAATTTATGTGAAACAGGACCTCTTACTTAAGTGCTACAGAGAACGATATTTTCTTATTAAATAGTGACTTGAACATAATTAGAGTATCATTTTTAAAGTTAGTTACTTAGTTGTTAGGTAGTTTGAAGCGTCGAGTAGCTTAGTAGTTAAGAAGTCGGCTTTACAATCGAGAGGTCTCGGGTTCGAAACCTGGCCATTGCACTACTGACGTTAAATCACTTTTAATATGACTTGTCATTGAACTTGTGTTAAGAGTGGAGAGGTTAGAGGGACATCCAGTTACATATTTTCTATTCTGTATCACTATCTTTCATATCTATCACTTTATCGTAGGATATAACGAATTGAGGATCAGGAGGGAACTCACACTCGTCACGTCCCTAATTAGAGTACTCAAAGGTAGGTAACATAATGTGGATGTATGTACCAGGGTAAGTCAGCTTATGAGTCCCAGAAAGGTACGTGTGGCAGCCGCTGGCCGCCTCTGCTGGCTGTGCCAAGCTGTTGAGCGAAGCGCTTCTGACGCGAGCTCTGCGCACTCTTAACATTATTGCGGAAGAACCTATTCTATTGCTCACTGAGTGGATTCACAATAATAGCATTAAAAATTATTAGTATTAGTAAAAATTACGATATAATTAAGTAGATTGTGTAACACTATTGCATTGGAGCAGTTGGAGCCCATTGTACTTATACATAAATTAAATAACAATATGAAACTACCAGATTTCTGCAAATAAATATTTCATTCGAGATATATTGTAGGTATATGGAGCAAAGGTTTATGATGAAGAGTTTATTACTTCTTTATAGGTATATACATAAGTACGAGTAATTTTAAACTCATTCCTCATTTGTTTAAGTAATTACAAGAGTGTTTAGTACACCCCATCTCGTCCGAAGGGTGTGTTAAGAGGCGACTAACAGAAAAACGCAGCCGATATAACAGTGAGAGAAGGCAAATTAAAAATAATGCCATATACGGCTAGCGTGGAAAAAGTAGACCAAAGCCTTCCAACATTAGGAGAGCATATTTATAGTAGCCTATTTCGAGTAGTGAACTACGACACGCTAAATTGATTGATTGATTAAAAACAAGTTTTCACGCTATGATTTACGGATCTTTTCAGTTTTTAGTAGTTTTGAACTATGCCTATGACGTTATGAAAATCAGTTTTTATCGGTTTGTAAGTATTGCGATTTTGTTGTTTAGCCCGACGTTTCGTTTATGTTTTAGCAGAAGGGAAAACCAACGGCTTAACTTGCTCTCCGAGGCACGACCAAACCAGTGTAAATAGCCATATTCATGCATACAAATATTGGCACTGAACGGGGATAGAACCCGCGCCTCGAGTTTAGTACTATGTAGTGTATTTCATATAAAAATCCTTTTATTATCATCTTGTAACAATAAATAAAATGGCATAATTGAATTTACATACGTAACAGAGGGTCAAAAACTTCATTATTCACAAAAACCAAACGTAATTTCGCAAAATTAAACCATTACTGAAAAAATATTCTCCAATTTTTTAGCTTTAGCTTTAGTATCTAGATGAAAAGAAAGTGATGAATTCCGAAATTAGTTTTTTTTTTCAAACTCATGGCAGCTATTCACACAAACTCACCCAATTCCAATAAAATGTCACTGATTGTTATTGACTGTTTGTTATTACGCGCTAATCAAATCCGACCCTTATTTTGATGGACGAGACAAACACTATACCTTTTCGTTATTTTGTTCTATTTGCGAGGATGTTGTTTTTACGATATGTATGCCTGTAATTATATTTTTGTATGCTAGACGCCTGATTTACCTAACAATAGGAACAAATGGCAGTTCTCAGAACCTTTTGTCGTAAGCATTCTTTGTGTGACCTCAATTGTATGGTAAATAATTATTTATATCTACATTTTAGGACTGCTATGTGCCTCTCTCTTTTCATTTATTAACCTTTTGGATCAATGGAAGTGGCTTAACGCTTAGAAAATGATGATGATAATGTTAATGTCGTCACGTTATCTCCTAATTTCAAATCAGATATAATATGGGTACTTGTAAAATAATTTATATCGCCTACTTAACAGCATAAAATATTATATACATTTTCGATATCTATACTATTATATAATTGTAAAGCGGTCGTGTCTGTACATTGGAGATATTTAAAAAAAAATACTTGGGATATGTTAAGTGAACGATACTGAACACGAAAATATTATTTTTTCATTTCCTGTCTGTTTGTCTGTTTGTCTGTTTGTCTGTTTGTCCGCTATGGACGCAAAAACTACTGAACGGATTTTGATGCGGTTTTTTTTGTTAGAAGGGGCTTGGTCAGACTTAAAATCTTACGTTTGTTTCATCGCAATCGGTTCAATAGAACTGGAGTTGTGAGCATTAATGATGTTAAACGAAATTTGAGTAAAGATATAGAGGGCGCTGTTTTATTCTTATAGATGATATTTATGTCTTATTACGTTCAGTCAAGTATGTGAATAAAAAAACTTCATTTTTACGTACATATTTGTGAGAAAAAATACGTAATTAATTATGAAATTAAAATTTTTTTATTCAATTATTTAGTACATGGCGTAACAATAGATGGCGTAGATCGATTTAAATTCAAGGTATGGTTTCGTTACATACGGGACTATATAAGACCTGTCAATTATTTTTTTAAACGAATTTTAATTTGTGAAATGTGAAATAGATGTCGGTACTGGCTTTGACATCATTGTTCAACTGAACTGCCTACATTGTTTACAGAATTGAAAGGAAAACGTTCAGGTGCAAAAAGAAGGCGCACGTAATATTATCATACCCAGCACTTTAAGTACTCTAAACATGACCTACTTGATTTCGTATAACTTTTTATATCACTTAGGTGGAATAAAGCACATGGCCCACCTGATAGAAAGTGGTTACCGCGGCCTATTCTATGGATGTTTTTATTTATTCATGGCACGTCAATTTGACTTCAACTCGCCTGATGGTAAGTTGAAGGCAAAGTCTCCAGAAAGAGGGTCACCATTACAAACACGTAGAGTATAACAATATTGGCGCTCACCTTTTCGGCCTCATCAGATGCTTTTTTAAGCCCCGCTTAAAGGACCCGGGACTGTAGAAAGAAGGAAACACGTGCGCTGGTAAGGAAATCCAAGACTTAATGGTGCGGTAGAGGGAACACTCACCGCACCGCTTGGTTCTTGGTTCACCGCACCGTATGCGGGGTGACATCTAAGCCCTGCACGTGTTGTTCTGTGTATGTAAGATGAAGGTAGGATAAACTTGGCGATCTCATCAGAACATTCACCGTGGTAGAGACGGTAAAACGTTTGAAACACCAGAGGTATCACACACGTGCTGCCGACCATGTGGAGAGGAAAGGAAAGGAGGGTTAAGATTAAGAGAGTTTCTGTGCTGTCAGTACAGTGCAATATCATTGTACTTATTCCTTATAATAGCAACTCAAAAATGCCGTCGATTCGACAGAAGAAGATTGTAATACCTTTTTACCACAAGAAAATATTCGGGTGTAATACGAGGGTGATGCGAGCGAGGACTTAGGGCTCCACATAGTTCTTTCGCTCGCTACATTACTCACGGCTATGGGACTATGCGCCGTCTCCTTCTACGAGCAAATAGCGAGAGCTTGAGAAGGAGATAGCGGCTCAGCTTCGGAGAAGACTCCGGACACGCACAGTCTGCGAATGACCTCCGTCTCCTATGAGCCCGGCAAATCGCACGATGTCATAACACAGACAACATGTTTATTTTTGGTGGCGGTCACCTACATCCACGCTGGTGGAGCCGCGGGCAACACCTATACCATAATAGTGTATACTGTTGATGAAAGGACCTCCGTGGTGTGGTGGTAGTGCACGCAACTGTTACGCACGGGGCACGAGTTCGATCCCCGCACAGTGCAAAAAGTTGTATGCATGAATATGGCTGGTCTGGTCGTACCTCGGAGAGCACGTTAAGCCGTCGGCCCCGGTTGCCATACAAACGTTTTTTCACGCCGGAGCAGCGGTATCTTCTTTAATAGACACAAATTCGCTCCTGCGTGGAATACTGCTCGCATCTCTGGGATGGCTTCGCAAAGTACTTATTAGATGCTCTCGACAGGTTGCAGCGACGCGCGATCCGCATTATTGGGAGTCAAGTCCGAACCTTTGTAGATGCGTAGAGATGTGTTGGTCCCTGCCAGTATTTTACCGTCTCTACCATGGTTAATGTTCTGATGAGCTCTTCCAGTTATTCCCGCCCTCTCCTTCCCTACACAGGACAACACGTGCAGGGCTTAGATGTCACCCGCATATGGTGCAGAATACTCCATCAAAAACCAAGCGGTTCAATGAGTCTCTCCTCTGCCGCACCATTAAGTCTTGGAATTCCTTACCGGCGCATGTGTTTCCTTCATCCTACAGTCCCGGGTCTTTTAAGCGGGGTGTAAAAAAGCATCTGATGAGGCCGTTAAGCTGAGCGCCACCATTGTAGCACTGAACGTGTTTGCAATGGTGACCCTCTTTCATGAGGATTTTCCTTCAGCTTAACATTAGTCGAGGTGAAGTCGAATAGACGTGCCATAAATAAAAAAAAATAATAAACATCTATGGCAGTCGTTACTGGTAGTTGGAGCCCTCAAAAGTCCAACCACTTTAACTTGGAACTTCGATATCGCCATTGGTCATTATACCATTGGTTGTAGAGGTCGTATGGCAGTCACTTCACGGAAAATATCGAAGTTCAGCCGCATCACAGTTAGACTGGAAACCCGACCACAACAGAGTTGGGAAAAGGTTCAGAGAATGATGACTGTTGATGAAAGGGTAGACTAGACCTTGGGAAAGAACATAAATATGGTATATATGACACGCGGGCGAAGCCGCGGGTAACAGCTAGTTCACTATACAGCGTGTGATGCCACGTTTGCAAGATATATGGTACGGAGCAATAGAGAGCAGTAGATAATTCAACTCTAGTTTCAGCATTCGTGTGTATTCTTTAACAGATCCACTACTATAAAATAATAAAACATGAATATTTACCACAGCATTCATAACAGCGAACCAAAATTTAAACAAAATCGAATGATAATGCGATATTGAAAACTTATCGAATTTACAACGTTCAGTCGACTGGTATAGCATTTAAATGTCTTTGCGAATTATAAAACGCATCTTACATCTTTTTTCGGAACGATAAGATATTCATTAGGCGCTCGCTTCTTTCCTTTTCGCCCGCGAAGCAATCAATTTTGGGCATGATTTATCTCTGTATGTTAACAAAGATTCACAGTTTCAAAACAATAAGAGTATTGTAGAAATATTCCATTTCAAACAAAGCTTTTTCTTCATAGACAAAGAAAAATCATAAATTATTTTCTATTCTGTATATTTTAAATAATATATTAAGATTGACACTGATAGTGTTTTGGTGTTTAAATCCTTCTATCATACTCTATCTTATCAAATTTTGTATGTAAACCCAAGTTTTTTATTTTTTAAGTATTATTATGTAATAATATTTTTCTTCTTCCTATATAGTCCATCGATAAGTAGTTGGTGTACAATAAATAAATAGTCACATGTGAAAGACTTGTAGTGATATTGAGTTTAGTTAACTTTGCAGTTTGAATTATTCTTCAACTAAAGTAAAGGTAATGTACCTATGGAACACTAATTAAAACACAGAACAGAAAAAACTAGTAGAAATACGATACGACAGTTACAGTAGCCGAACCGATGTCGCCAAACTCACACATACCATCGTTAATAATACCGTGCATTACTAGTAAATAATTACTTTGAGTGGTGTAATTTACAACTACTTTTAATGCCAGCTTAGCTCAAATCATACGTGCAGTACGTAAACGAAAACACACTTAACCCTCACTTAACTTTTTTTGTTCAAAATAGCTATTACTTTCCTATAGATAAAAAAATATTAATGGCGTTTTATACTTTGGAACGAACAAGCTTGAATAATTACTAAAAAGTTAAGACGTATTCTTACAAAAAGATTCATATTGTCGAACTATCCTTCGTTGCGTAAATACGCACACCAATGATACGCGTCTACCGACTACATTGCCATGATTTACAACTATTGAACGTGACTATTAGAGTATGCTATAATAATATGCATTTGTAGTTGATTCTGAAAATGATTTATACGGAAACATAATTATTTTTTTAAAACTTTATTGTTTCTTTATAATGTTTATTACACATGTAATTATATTATGCGGGGCATTGCCCCACAGGTATCATAATACATACAACAAGTCATAATACTATTGTTACTTGTATACAATAATAAACTTTTGACATAATAATAACTGGTTATATTTATCAAGATCTGTCATATTCTAATTGAAGAAAAAACATTTCTTTTTTTTTTCATTATTTTACACCAAGACAGCTGGGTTCAGTACAGCATTATATACCAATTTGAAAATAAAATATTTTTTAATGACAGCATCTGTCAGAAAAGCACTTGATGTTTTTATTTAACTATTAATGAGTTATCATCAATTTATAGGGACGGGGATTGAATCTAATTAGGTTTATTTTTCGCAAAAAGAAAGAAGAATATCTACTTATTACATCTCTCTATTAGTTATGAAACAACACAAATACAAGAATATTTATACGTAATTCGTTTTCTTAGATACATTAGAAATATATCGGTCACAGGAAGTGTATATTATAGTACACAAACAATTTTTGATTCGAAATCAGAATTGTTATCTAACTAATATGTAAAATATTTTATCCTAATTTATTCTTAAATGTATCTTCTCTATTATAATATATTTTTTATTATACAATATTATTAATTACAAATAAGTCTTACCAGAAGTTTTTTAAAAGCGTTAATTTCAAATTTCGATATGCAAATTTATAATGTATATTGTTTTCTGTTTAACTTTTATGTATTGCCTTTATTCAGTTTTAATATACCAATCGAACGACTGTTTTAATGAAAATCACTTTAAGCTGCGTTAAGATCATTATAATATGCAGAATATTTGCCAATTTAATTATTACTTTAGTAAGACCTATTTGTAAGATGTTCTGAGGATAACTATTTACAATATTGTTTAAATCCACAAATTTTACTAAAACTTACTTACAATTTACATGACTTAGAACATATATTATATGTTAAAGGCTAGATAGTGATTCGTATATCCTCAACTATTTACATTTTCATCTCTAAACATTTTGTGTTTAACGTAGTATTGTCAGCTGTTTTTTACATTCCTGTGTCCACTATCTTTATGAGTTCTCATCTGAATAATATTTTTGTCATGGTTTTATTTTTCTAATACACATCTATGTTAAACAAGAATATCAAGTTTGAATCTTACTTGCCAATAAATGTAATACAAATTATCAATTACATTTCTGATACGTTTACTTAAAAATTTACCTTCGAGTGTAATCATAAAATGACAAGGGACTTTATATGCTGGAAATTAATTTCAAATTGTTAATTAATACGATCAACACGTTTTATATTACACTATATACAACACTATATGGAACAAGCAAAGTCTACTTGCTCATGGAATTTAATTTATGTATATTGTACATAACACAACCCACACTATAAAATAGCAAATTTATCAGCCAGTTATATCGACAGTCTTGGTTAATATTACCGCCATTATCGAAGTGCGACTGTCAATATAACTGACTGATTTCGATAAAATCCTTGTATTTACATTAATTAATAGATTCGTATGTGTCAAGAAAGTGTAATGAAGAGGCAAGCTGCCAAGACGAGGCAGTGTGTAGGTGACGTCGGTGCGAAGGCCTGCCCTCCTCGCTGCATCGCCGCAGGATACTCACCTGATAAAGGAAAAATCGAATTTGCTTCTTTGGCAAAATTAAAACTGTTCTCAACAATATTGTTAATTAAGGAACTAATATAGAAGAGAATCAGACTCTACTAAATAACTCAAAATCATTTATAATGATGGCGAAATACTACACTATTGCTACGCTACTCGGATCGGTAGCACGACAAACTATTGATCATAATCAGTTATCATCAACCATTCCTTTGAGCTATATTCAATATGCATAATGTTATCATACCTACATAAATCATTGCAAGATGAAATAGATTTTAAGCCTTCAAAATTTGTGATCTTATTGATATCATCAATTGAATAAAGTGTTGCAGCATAACCGCCTTTACTATTAATTCATTGAACATAATATTATTGTAACTGAAACCCTCTCAAATGTAAGGCTAAATCTATAGTGTTTTCTATAAATCATTTGACCTAGATAAATGCTGCAAAATCAGTCCTTAAACAAGATACATAAAAAACTCGTCGATTCACTGCTATAATGATAACAGTTTTTAATCGTAATTGTATTAGAAGCGAGGTTTTAAAAATACATTTTCTTTTCTTTATCTCACAGAGGTCATTTATCAAGTAGACTTGGATACTCTTTACGAATCTTCGTCAAGATTGAAGATTAAAGATTTTATAAATTATGATTTGATTTAAATAAATTCAAAGAGACAAGAGATTCATTACTAGCTACATCTTGTTAAATAAACTTTATAATGCAATTGAATTCGAAGTCTAATTAGATTATTTAGAGATCTTTATTTGTAACTAGACAATGTGTAAATTACTATTCAATCAAGACACAATTTTATTGTAAAGAACTATTATGTTAAACTTACCGTTTAGCACATGGACCACGACGCTCTTCGATTGGGCGTTACTAGGGTTACATTGGTACGTCCCAGAATCCGAAGGTCTCGCCTGCTGGATTAACAGGAACGATGTTGTCGTCTCCCCCTTTTCAGTCACCACTGACACGCCCCCGCGCGGCGAGTCGTAGCTTATTATCTGTACACATTTTATTCACTCCATGTTTTATGGAAATGGGATTGATGCTATTTTCTAGATTGGATACGTTTTCCTGTTTTCATGTTATAAAACTGTTGGATCGGATATATTATGGTAATCCAAATTATGTTGTCTGACAAATAGGATTACATCTACTTGGTTAAATTCGAGATTTACGTCGAAAGATTTGCTCGATTATAAATAATGGCTTCCAAATAAATGCAAACATCAAAGGTTGTCGCTTATTTAATTGTTATCTGATAATTGTTATACTTCTTTTAATACTGTGAGTGCTATAAATAATCATAATACTGTTTGACTAATGTCTTGCTTTTGATTATCTTTAATGAAACTACATTACTATCATCATAATGATTTCATCATCATTTTGCCTTGAAAATCACCTTTTCGTTCATTATCATTATGGTCACACAATTCTTTTTGACAATTTATTTTATTGACTATTAAGAACCTTGTCTAATTCTTGTAATCATGAAACTTAAAACAACTTTTCTATACATACCGCATCATTGTGATTCCAAAATATATAAGCCGGGGGTTCCGGCGAGTAGAGCACAACGCAAGTGAGGTTAATGGTACTGCCTCGGTCGATGTATAGATCTGGGCCTCCAATAATTTCTGTAGTTGGTTCTAGAACAAAAAGAATTTGTTAAAGTTTGAATTTCCCAATCGTTCCCTGCAAGAGTTATATATTTAATTACTTTGTCGAAAATACGCTTTCAGAATACTACTATTACTTCTCTAAGCATTTCAATAATATAAGATTATCTTATGATTTCTAAAAGTCAGCACATCCTACACTAACCGTCAATGTAAAGGTCACATGAATACTGTGTTTTCCAAATGAATTAATCGATTTGAACATGCAAGATTCTTCAAACCTCAAGAAACGATTAGTAGTTTGAGCATCAATTAAGTTATTAATAATTATTTAGTTTAAGTAGTTTAATAGTTCATTTTAGTTTTAAGTTTAGTTTATATTTTGTATTCATTTATATTACTGATATTTGAATAGCTAAAGAGTTGACTTGTACCCAACCGTCGCGTAACGATGCGTATTGTATAATCGTGCAAACTTACCGATTATACCTTAACCACTAGACCTAATATAAGAACGAAATAAGTGCTATAAGATTCGTGTTCTTCAGATATTATCGACTTACTGGTCTTGTTGCTTTGCACCATAGTTTGAGGTAGTAGATCGTTTGACTATTCCAACCTACTATAATATTGTTATTAGCCTCAATTATTCCACGGAAAACACCATAATTTCACCAGCTATCAAACATAACCTTTCTTATTAATGTAAGGTCGTCGACGACTTTTGTTTTTCTTATACCTATTACATAAGTTGCGTGCGTGCCCATAATACGTCGCACTTAATTAACCAACTTGGCCAAACATGACGAACATAAACATTTTGAACTAAGTTCACCAACTTTCTGACGCGAAATGTCGCTTTAACACAAACATCTATGATAAACGTTAAATTAAAAGTTGATACTTCTGTTTATTTAGGTACGTTTTTGATGTTTGACGCAATTAAGGATCCTCGGTTTCAATTTAAAGTGAGGTTTTTGCCCACCTCAAGTATTTCTCTCGGATGCTATTACGTTTAAGCTTTTAAGACACTTTCGTGTAAGCACGGGTTTCCCAGATTTCATATTGAGATGATTTATTGAAGAGTGCTTTAAAATGAATAAAATATTCTGGTTTATAATATAAAGTGTTCATTGATCTTCTAAATTTAAGTTATGTCTTCAAGGACAGAGGGTATTTAATTCAGGCAGAGTGTAAATAATAAATATATTATTTTTGTGAGGGAGATTACTACTATCTACGTTTACTAGCAGTAGTTGTGAGAGTCTTGTAAACTTGAGATCCTTCATTTTCCTTTTATTCACTTCTCTCTCATATGCAAGTGGCAATTAATGCACTATTGAAACATTTGAAGTTTCAAACGTACTTGAAAAAATGTAATGTGATTTTATTTGAATTCAGATGTAACTATTCTATATTGGAGGGTCCAAAATTTCCACAAAAGTATAATATGATAATTTAGCAATATTTAAAAAAATACCTTGTGTCGCAATGCGGAAAATTCTTGTATTGCAGAGAGAGGAAAAGGGTATTCTTTCATGTAAAGCTTATAATAACATAATCCCATGAATATACTATTTCCGCATTACGAAATAAGTTATTTTAAGACAATTGCAGAGGAAGGGTTAAGAAGTTGGATTTGCATAATAAGAGGTGGTAGGTTCTAATCCCAACTATACATCGTTTCGGTAGCTACTTAGCTAAAGGTAAAATAATCTTGCTGCGATATTTTACACACACAAACACCCACACACACCTACACACACATAACATTAAACAACTGAATAACTGCTTAAACAAATGGGTGAATCTTGTTTTAATTCACAATTTATACACATACCTACTTACTAAATTTTTACACAAAACAAGATTAATAAATTTTATTCTCTATGAAAATGTGAAATTTCATATCAATATCAGATTATCAAATTTTACAATAATTATAATTTATTTCATTTTATTCTAATCATTCAATAAAATTTGTAACACAAATAATTAACCCGTGAATTATAAATTAATTTCAAGTACAAAGGAAACAGTAGTTTATTATAATTTATTTACAAGAATATTCTACACAGAAGCCAGATTCTATTAACGCTAAAATTGGAAAGGGCAGGTTCAAAGGCTGTATGGAGGTGCGTATCATATTTACGACATAAATTGAAATATATAGCGACGACACTATAAACTAAAGTTATATTTGAAACTAAATTCATTAGAATGAGTTAGGACTATAAATAAAATAATGAAATTATATAAGGGTTTGGTTTCTGTTTTGTGAATTTATAGATGGATATCTGTACCTTGAGTTTTAATAACTACATTATGTTAACTATACTATCCTTCCTACTTCAAATTATGTAAGTGTTAAAGTTTGTGATGATGTTTAGATGGTTGTTATTCATGGTTGGTGTTATGTTTCTTGCTGGTCTCTTCTCAGGAGATTTAACTACCGAACCAGCAAAAGAATCATTTTCAAATGATTTATTTACTAAGTAATTTATTTATTATAAATTATAATATTTTTGACAAATGTAGGTTATTGTAAAACTTTGACATTCATAAGTGCTCTTTATGTGCCTAAACTGAATAAATGAAATTGATTCTTTGATTGATTCTTCATTGATCATGCTGTAACGGCTTTTTAGTGAGTGAATAATCTTGAGATAAACCAGTTTTAGCTGGTGGTCCTCAGCTAAACTGGTGGAGGTGATTATGTCGGACTCGAACCTATAGGTATAACTATAACCTAAAAAGCACGTCGCCTATGGGTCTTTGATTACCGGAGGTGAGTTACTACAAGACATATCTCTCGCACAATGCTCCAACGGCTACAATGCTACAATGAAATTTGCACTATTTAACACTATTTTACAGTGGTACTTTTGTAGTGGGCACGGGATCGGGCATAACCGCGAGAATAGCCGGGGGAATCAGTTACTTAACTATTTGTACAGTGAATAAATGGAACTTGATAGAATTATTGATAACACACTAGTTATACTTCTCCATACTCACTACCCTTGAACAAGTGTATTATCAATTTCAGTTAGATAACTATAATTTCTGTTTATGCAAATAGAGGGCACTACTAAAAAAATATTACTGACAAACATATTAACACTTTGTTAAAACTGAGAATTGAACAGGAGATAGTACGCAAACATACAAATTTATTCCACGAGGCAATGAAACGGCTGTTATTAATTAAAAAAGTTCAATATTACTGACTTTGTGGGAGCGTTTAACTTTGAGGTGACCTTGGAATGAAGTAGACACTGTTATTATATCGAATAATTTTAAGCTGTTATGAATACCAGTAATTTCCTGGGCGTTGTCCTAATTAATAATAGAGTAGCAGCTATGCTTTTAATATAAGGTGCGTGAATCTCGCCAGGTCATACTAGCCTTTAGGTGATAGCAACTTTACAAGATTAAAAAAATGAAGTAACAAAGTCATAAAAATTATTATGTTTAAACGACTTATCTGATGGTAAGTGGTTATCGTAGTCTCTAGACGTGTACCATACCAGGGGCACAACACACGCTGTTAATAGGGTTAACAGCGTGTGTTGTGCCTGTTGTTACTTTATTTAATAAGAAAATGAGCTAATTCCGTATAAATAGTCAATCAAATCTTATACATATGTATATAGATATAATACTTACCAACTACGTTCAAATGTATAAAATGACTCATGTGCGGCGTGGTAGATATTTGACACTCGTAAATGCCTGAGTCCCTGTGCTGCGGGTATTTGATCTGCAACAATTAATACAATTTTGTATTCGATAATCATCTATATATATAAAAGAAAGTCGTGTTAGTTACTTCGCTTATAACTCAAGAACGGCTGAACAGATTTAGCTGAAAATTGGCAGGGAGGTAGTTTAGAGCCAGGAGAAGGACATAGGATACTTTTTATCCCGTTCGACAGCATTCCCGTGGGACTTGACATGTAACGTCAGTAGACTTGGAATAACAAAATTGACGTATAATGACAGCAATGTATTGACGTATAATAACAGCTATGTAATGACGTATGGATGACAATTTCATATTTGTAAATTTCTATTAAATAAATAATTAAATATTTGTAAGAAATCAATAATAAAACTATTTCTATTAAATAAATAATTAACATTATTGCCCAATTGCCAATTCGTATAAACAGTGAAGTGAACTATAAAAATCGGTATGGTTGAAAATTTAAGTTTATAGGTGAAGTGAAGTATAAATAATAATGCCGCGACCAAGACGATTGAATCTTTCCCGACAAAGCCGTGATGCAAGAAGAATACGAAATACTGCAAATGAAAGGACTGAAGAAGAACAAGTAATTGCACGTGAACAGATACGCACATTATTCGCTATCATAATTTCGACATGTTTTCCATCAAACCCGTGTAACGTAGTATTGTATTCTCTTTGCGTGTAACCTGTGGTACAAATCAAGGATAATATGTCAGAAGATATTTTACATCAAATTCGTGTCAGTTACAGAAATCATGATATTGAGATGAATGAGGAGATACATAATCGTGCTTTACTCTTGATCGAAGATAATATGTGTTACCTCATGTGCGGTAATTTATTAATCAGGTTAGGAATGACAGCACCATATCGTGAAATGAATGACGCATTTAATCGAGAATTGGAACGGGAACGTGAATATGATCACCAGGAATTAGATTTAGTAGTTCAAACGATTGTACCCCTGTTAAATTACCAACAAAAGGAAGTTTATGATACTTTAATGAAGGCAATCTATGATGAAAACGGTGGTTTATATTTCCTAGATGCCCCTGGTGGAACTGGCAAAACATTCCTCATGTCATTAGTTTTAGCAACTGTTCGGGCGAGATCTAACATAGCGGTTGCAGTTGCTTCTTCTGGAATAGCAGCCACATTGTTAGAAGGATGCCGTACGGCTCATTCAGCATTCAAATTACCGTTAAATCTTCAAACTATTGAAGAACCAACGTGTAATATTGCAAAACATTCAGCAATGGCCAAAGTTTTAGCGGTATCGAAAATCATCATCTGGGACGAATGCACAATGGCGCATAAACGTGCATTAGAAGCACTTAACTGAACATTAAAAGATTTACGCAATGACTCGAGATGTTTTGGAGGAGCAATGATTTTACTTTGTGGCGATTTCCGCCAAATACTGCCAGTAATTCCAAGATCTACGGCTGCCGACGAAATAAACACTTGCCTCAAATCGTCAAATCTATGGCGCCATGTGAAGAAACTGCAACTGACAACAAACATGAGAGTTCAATTGCTTAATGATACATCTGCTGAAGATTTCTCGGAGCAATTGCTGACTATCGGTAATGGTCAAGTACCTGTCGATGAATCGAGCGGATTAATATAATTTCCAAATAATTTCTGTAATTTTGTCTCATCAAAAGACGAACTTATCAACAATGTATTTCCAGAAATTATTTCTAACTACAAAAATAATGAATGGTTAAGTGAGCGAGCAATTTTAGCGGCTAAGAATAAAGATGTAGATGACCTAAACTACATAATTCAAAATAAGTGGTGTAATTCACTGGTGGTAGAAATTTGATGGCACAAATTTGTCATAAATTTCGACCGGGTGGGTACCACCGTGCACATGTGCGGAAAACCCTCCATAGTAATCCAACCTCGGTTGGATTGCGTTCAGGGGTCAGCAAGTGCATAGCCGGGCAGAGGTGGTGGTAGTCGCAGCATTAGTGGGACCAGTGGGTCTTGGCGTAGTCTGGTGGGTATGGCGCGGGGCGACCCGCCGAGCAGGGAGACCCGTAGAAACGGTGGTGCCGCTGGCCGCCCGCGGCATAGTACAGGGGCCCAACTGGGGCTAACCACCCTGGGAGGCTGCCTCACCAGGCCGCGCATAATCCCGATATGGTTCGTCGTGCCGGTTGGTGACCGGACGGGACCCCGGCGACCATATTCGGGGGGGTACGGGGGCCCTTCCGTTCGGCGCATCGGCTCTCGCCATGCCTCACAATCACAGATAAAACCAATCTCCCGCGCTTTGTCACGCGGTGCTGCGACGACAATCACCTCTTTTTTCACGCCTTCTCTTACCCTCTACCATGGCAGTGCATATTAGAGATTATGGCAACACAGCGGCTCTTCATGTTCCCACTAGCTCGCTTTTTGAGGTGGAGTCCACTAACATCTGTGGGCTCCATGCAAACCTCAACGCCGTCCACCAACATCTTGAGACGGCGAAACCAGCCATGCTCTTTCTGACGGAGACACAAATATGCCGCCCTGACGACACGACCTACCTGCTCTGCCCCGGCTATGTTCTAGAGGAAAATTTCCGTGCCAAAGCCGGGGTATGCGTGTTTGTTAGGGCGGATGTTTGTTGTCGCCGTTTGCGCTGCCTTGAGGACCCATCCTTTTCTGTCCTGTGGGTACACGTAGACCATGGCTGTACTAGTCAAATCTATGTGTGCCTTTACCGTTCCCATACTGGAGATGCCGAGACAACTCGACTCTTTGAATATCTGAGTCAGGCGGCAGATGATGCGCAGGAGCGGTTTCCAAACGCTGAAATGGTATTTTTGGGGGACTTTAACGCCCACCATGAAATCTGGTTGGGCTCCTCCAAAACAGACCATGCGGGAAGAGCCGCCCACGCGTTTGCTCTGGCTCACGGCCTGACCCAACTGGTACACGAGGTCACTAGGATACCAAGGGGGCCGGGCCTAGCACCCTCCTTGCTGGACCTTCAGCTGACGAGCCACCCAGACCAGTACAATGTCTCGGTGCGAGCCGCTTTGGGCAACTCCGACCATTGTCTGGTCTGTTCCAAGGTGCCTATCATAGCGCCCTCACGACCAGTGCAGGGAAAACGGCGTCTCTGGCACTACTCGTCAGCTGACTGGGATGGACTGCGTGACTATTTTGCGTCCATCCCGTGGGTTGAGCGCTGCTTTGAAGGTAAGGACCCATCGGATAGTGCAACTGCTGTCGTCGGTGAGATCAGTCTGGGTATGGAGTACTATATCCCATACACTGATGTCACCGGTGCCCGCGGAGTGCGCCCTTGGTTTGGGCGCGAATGCGCAGAGGCTGTTCAGCATAAACAGTCTGCGTATCGCGCTTGGGTAAGGGCGCGCGCTACGCACGCTTCCAACATCGGGTACTTTAAGGCAGCGTACAACAAAGCCACTAGGGTCTGCAAGGGGGCTTTTGTCAGAGCAGATGCTCAGCGCATAGCACGGGTTGGTCAAGAACTAGTAGCGCATCCCACGGGCAGCCGTGGCTACTGGCGACTGGCCAAAGCCGTGCAAGCTAACTTCTGCCAGCCTTCGCTGCCCCCACTGCGTAACCCTGATGGATCCCTGGCACATGAGCCGCAAGAGAAAGCAAATTTGCTGGTTAATCTCTTTGCGGCCAACTCCCGAGTCGACGACTGTGGTATGCAGCCACCGACTCTACCCAATAGTGACCACGCAATGCCTGATATTCGTATCAGGCAACACGATGTCCGCGCAGTACTGCAGTCACTCGATGTCCGGAAAGCCAGTGGTCCGGATGGTATACCAGCGGTGGTTCTTCAAAAATGTGCAGCGGAGTTGTCTCCAATACTCACGCGGCTGTACCGACTTTCCTACATTTCGGGTACAGTGCCGACGGCGTGGAAAGAGGCGAATGTACAGCCGATTCCCAAGAAGGGAGATCGCTCAGACCCAGCCAACTATCGGCCCATAGCCGTCACCTCAGTGCTGTGCAAGGTCTTCGAGCACCTTATCAACACACAGCTCATGCGCCACCTAGAGGATCACTCCCTAATTAATGACCGACAATATGGTTTCAGGCCGAAACGGTCAACGGGTGATCTTCTGGCGTATGTTACCCATCTTTGGGGTGAGGCTATGGACAAGCATGGTGAGTCACTGGCTATTAGCCTAGACATCGCCAAAGCGTTCGATAGAGTCTGGCACAAATCGCTTCTTTCCAAACTACCAGCCTTCGGTCTGCCTCTTAGACTGTGCAATTGGGTTGCTAGCTTCCTGCAGGGGCGCCGTATTCGCGTTCTCTGTGATGGACGAGCATCGGAGTTCCTGCAGGTAAATGCTGGTGTGCCGCAGGGGTCCGTCTTATCACCCACTCTCTTTCTTCTGCATATCAACGACATGCTGTCCACCGGCAGCATCCACTGCTATGCAGACGATAGCACTGTACACGGGAGCTACCACGGACATTCTGCGGCCAAGCAGTCCGATATAGCGGAAAAGAGGCGACTTCTTGTCACTGGGCTTGACCGGATCCTCAATCACGTTTCCCAATGGGGATCTGAGAACCTGGTCGAGTTCAATGCCAAGAAGACGCAGGCATGCGCGTTTTCAGCAAAGACATCTCCTTTCCTTCCTCCTCCCACTCTTCAGAGCACACCACTGCCATTACAGGATAACCTCAATATACTCGGTATGGACGTGCGCTGCAAACTGAACAACAAGAACTATATCGAGAGCATCATCAAAACAGCTTCGCGTAAACTCGGAGTCCTGAACAGAGTGAGACGTTTTTTCACGCCGGAGCAGCGGTGTCTTCTTTATAAGACACAAATTCGCTCCTGCGTGGAATACTGCTCGCATCTCTGGGATGGCTCCGCAAAGTACTTATTAGATGCTCTCGACAGGTTGCAGCGACGTGCGGTCCGCATTATTGGGAGTCCCGAGGTCACAGAGTCCCTCGAGCTTTTGCAGATGCGTAGAGATGTTGCGTCCTTGGCAGTATTTTACCGTCTCTACCATGGTGAATGTTCTGATGAGCTCTTCCAACTAATCCCACCCTCCCCTTTCCTACACAGGACAACGCGTGCAGGGCTTAGGTGTCACTCGCATACGGTACAGAATATTCCATCAAGAACCAAGCGGTTCGGTGAGTCTTTTCTCTGCCGTACCATTAAGTCCTGGAATTCCTTGCCGGCGCACGTGTTTCCTTCTTCCTACAGTCCCGGGTCCTTTAAGCGGGGCGTGAAAAAGCATCTGATGAGGCCGTCAAGCTGAGCGCCACCATTGTAGCACTGAACGTGTTTGCAATGGTGACCCTCTTTCATGGGACTTTGCCTTCAGCTTAACATCAGGCGAGGTGAAGTCAAATTGACGTGCCATAGATAAAAAAAAAAAAAAAAAAAAAAAGATCATTGGAACAATGCATTCATTCAAATCTATTGACTGCGTCACAAATGAAGATGAAGCCACCAACTATCCAATTGAATTTTTAAACTCTTTGGACGTGTCTGGCTTACCACCGCACAATTTACGCCTAAAGGTTGGCTCCGTAGTAATCATGCTTCGAAACATAAACCAACCAAAACTGTGCAACGGTACGCGTTTGGTGGTTAGAAAATTAATGAACAATGTAATTTACGCTACGATAATTATAGGAAAATTCAAAGGTGAGGAAGTTCTCATTCCGAGGATACCGATGATCCCAACCGATATGCCGTTTGAATTTAAAAAACTTCAATTTCCGATACATTTGCCATGACCATCAACAAATCACAAAGCCAATCCTTAAAAGTTTGTGGTTTAAATCTAGAACATTCATGTTTTTCACATGGTCAATTATACGTGGCATGTTCACGGGTCGGAAGACCATCTGCGTTGTTTGTTTTTGCGCCTGATTATAAAACAAAAAATGTCGTGTATCACAAAGTACTTAATTAAGAGCAACCTATGTACTAAAATAAAGAAAAAATTATGAATGATTAATGTAGGTATTTAATTTTTTTTGTATTTTTTCCAATAAAAAAAAATCTGCTTATTTATTGACATTAAGGCGGAACAAAGTTCGCCGGGTCAGCTAGTAACAACATATTTCTAATTTGGTCATCACAATGTAACTTACTGTGGGTTTTGTATTAAAAACCACAAGTGAGTAAAACGCTCAAGTTGATAACATTGATTAGCCACGAACGTGTGTATTATTAGCAGAGATTTATATTAAAACTAAACAAATATTGTTATTATTATTTTATCCATATTGATAACACACTTGTACTTCTCCATAATATGTATTAATCTTCTTGCGACATTCTCTAAGGGTTATATTGACAGTTGTTAAATATTTCTAAACCTTTCAGAATTCAATAATAAATATCGTGGAGAAATACATGCGTGTTATCGACATGTGCAACCAAATGCAATCAATCAAAAGTCCCTATTTGATTTATCATGTATGTACTAGATTAAAAAGCAATCTGACTTTTAACCCTTTCTCATCAACGATTTTATTTTCAGCAATCAGTTAATACAAAATAGTTTTTATTTTCTGATTTTTGTATGATACGTTTCATGACATGAAATATAAACGAATCAATCAAAAATCACAGACCGAATCACGTTGGATATCTTTATTGTATATTCAATTCATCAATTAAATAGCAAACAATTACTAATTCGTCTGCCTAATTATTTACCCATTCAAATATTTACCTTATTTAATATTAAATATTGACTGTCGTCATTTATATATTATTATAACTATCTTGAACGGGTTTAAGTTATTCAATTGGTCGGAATATTTCCCCTGGGCGCACAGATTCCGATTTCAATTTATAATACTTTACTGATTTAAATACCTTCAAATTGTTGAATATAATATTTTTTTATATCTGTTTACGTAATAAATAAAAAAATACTTAAAAAAACTATTGAACTATAATATTGTAGTGATACGTGAATGTTATTCCTCATTTAACGTGTTTTACGAATTCACCCAGTAACCAAACCGAACCGAATTAGTAACTGAAACGTCGGGTTAAGTAAAATAATTCCTAATAACTCGAGATAGAATCCATCAAAAGTAATTTTGTTTCAAAGATTAAACTAGATACAGTTAATAATATTGAAAACAACTGCTAAAATAAAAATGCTAGAAATCCTTTTCATAATCATATTATGAACCGGCATTATCTTATCCCCAAAATCTATTTACTTTTACGGTACGACTTAAACACTTGGGTTTAAGAGGCTCATAATCAAATTTTCTTCATAACATTCGAGCCCAGACATTCTAAAAACAGTATTTGAAACTCTTATTACCTTAACATTATCCAACCAACTGTTCCAGTGATTTAAGTGCAATTATAATTTGAGACCGAGGGTGGAATGTTTTGGC
This sequence comes from Pelosia muscerda, assembly GCA_963691645.1. Lineage (NCBI taxonomy): Eukaryota > Metazoa > Arthropoda > Insecta > Lepidoptera > Erebidae > Pelosia > Pelosia muscerda. The sequence continues at coordinate 4,331,180 of OY829103.1, forward strand.
ACCAAGTATAATAATATCTTCGCAGTAATGTAACTCAAATATTTATGTTAAGTCCAACTAATGTGTCGATTTAATGTTCCTTGTAATACTATTGCTACTTTAATATAACTTGTATCTGGTATAACTTGTAATTGTTGTGTACAAATGTTATTTATAACAATAATTATGTCAAAACACATTTGTGATTTAGTTACAATTGTAATTTCAATTTGCTATTACAGGTTATTTCATTCAAAAGTTACATTTGAATCATAATCTCTGACAAATGCAAACCACATTTTTGTCAAGAGTTCTTTTTTTTCACATGTTGTTACGAAGGGGTGGGTTTAAAGTTAAAGTTCAAGTTTGTGAACTTGTGTTGCGACCGCCATCTTGCATTACATCCTGTCAAATACACTCTAAGCCCAAAAAATGTAACTTTTTGATTTTAGATTGACATGATTATTTACATATTCACTGTTAAATAGATCGGAATATTTACAATGTTTATTGATTTTGATTTGTAGTAAACGAGTAAGAAGGAGGGTAGACCGATACAGCTGGCCTCAATAAGAACTAGCTCGGCGGTCGTCAATGCACCGTGATCATGGCGCTTGCAAAAGCACCGAAATATCGGTTACGCAAAGAAATCAACAAACACGGTAAATATCCCGATCTATTTAACAATGAAAATGTAACTTTTAAATAAACTCGATACCATTTGAATCAAAGGGAAATAAGCGTTAGTGTAATAATATTATATGTGTAAGTATATACGAAATTATTTACCTGTAAAGTCCAGTCCTCGGAGTGTGGTAAATGAATCGCCCGAAACCGTTGGTCGCTCGTGTACGTGTACCGACCAACTGTCAGCAGGTGAATGTCTCTATGCCGTACCCATGATACTTGCATATTCAACTGTAACAAAAGATGATAACGTTAATATGCTAACTTTTTCGAATCGATTTTGAAATTAGAATAAGTGAAAATCTAGACGGGACGTGTTATTTTTTCTCCCGTACTGAAATCTTGATTATGTCGGACTCAAACCGACCAAAACCGCACGGCTGTCTTGAGCCATCAGTTGCCGAGGTTGATGTAACCTCTACCATATCACGCCCCGGCTGATCCAGGGCAAGCGAACGGCCTCTCGGGCGACGTAGCAGGTTAAAACGGGAAAAATGATTGAGAAATCGTTCATTAATTTCGATGGTCCCTAAGATTTTTATCGGTAGATGACCCCAAAAAGGAAAATTTCGAATGCTTAAGATTAAGATAGATAGAAGAGTATAGTAGTAATAGCTCGGGTGGGGAAAATGTTTTCCCTGTAGAGATGTAGAGGTGCAACTACCGTCTAGACATCCACTTTTTCCAATTTTAAATCTTTTTACATACCATATTATGCATGTATGAAGTTATTTTTACTGTAAAAATAATATCTTGCATCCAAATGGGAAATGAGTTATGTAAAGAAAACTCATTTCGGTTTCGTGTTATAAAATATGGAAAAAAATAACGAAACCACATTAGAGCTATCTTAAGGCAGTGCGAGGAAATGGAATCCTTAACGGTATAATATCTTTAGTTGTTTATAAGAGTCATTAGCTTTAGTTGTGTTACAAAGGTTTGTACTCATTTCGATGCAGCTGTCATTATACTCGTAGTTCCTAATGAATACAATGACATTTTTTTAATTTTTATATGCTTCTTTATTTTTCATATCTCAATGGTACTGTTCTTTTTTATTAAATCAAGATAAATACTATTTATAATATATTATATTTTGATAATGAATATATTGCAATATATAGACCTCAGACCACAGGAGGCGCGGGTTAGATCCTCGCTCAGTGCGAATATTTGTATGCATGAACATGGCTATTTGCACTGGCCTGATCGTGCCTCGGAGGACACTTTAAGTCGTCGGTCCCAGTTGCCATATAAATATCTATGGCAGTCGTTACAGGTCGTTGGACTTCTCAAAGGTTCGTCTAGTCTAACTACAGAACTTCGATATGGCCAATTTGGTTGTGGAGGTCCGATGGCGTCGCTTAACGGAAAATATCAAAGTTCAGCCGCATCTTAGTTCGACGGTCTTTTCCTCGAGCTACACTTGTTGGCAGAAGGAGACCGCAAATGTTGTAGGTTTAATAATGGCAAAGGAGGCTTGTGAAATGTTTATGGATAGAAATAGATTGACAGGTTGTTATATCTGCCAACTCCGAAGGGAAATATGTGTTCGTACATGAATATAGTGGGGGGCGGACAGCGGACACACGGAAACGAATTTACTGGCGTGGCTAACGTGGCTCTGGAAGACTTTTTTTAAGACTTGAAACTTGACATTGGCGTCTCGCCATTAATTTTATAAAACGTTTACATTTACTAGAGACTGGCAAAATTGCGGCTATGCTGCAATATATATATATATATTAAAAAAAGAAGAAGAAGAAGTACATGAATATATTAAAAAATATTGGTCACTGCAAATAAATGAGTCGACAGCCTGAGTGTAACGTCTCTCGAGTAGTAAAGGTGCGCTGTGTGCTCGTCTGCCACCTATCATTCTCTGAACCTTTTCCCAACACAGTTTGGGTCGGCTTTCCAGTCTAACTGTGATGCGGCTGAACTTCGATATTTTCCGTGAAGCGACTGCCATCTGACCTCCACAACCAATGGTCCAATGACCAACGGCGACATCGAAGTTCCAAGTTAGACTGGTTGTACTTTTGAGAGCTTCAACTACCCGTAACGACTGCCATAGATGTTTGTATCTGCCATCTAATTGGTATAAAAAATGCAGCACAGCATTTATAAAATCTAGATCAAGCAAACAGATCTCGTTAGCCAGACCTGTTATTAATGTGAGAATGTGGCGACTTGGCCTAATGAGTCTTATTTATAACGTTGAGCACACAATACCAACTTTTAAGTTTCATTGTGCTATTGTTACGTTTCATTTTAGGAGAGTTTGTGGTACACCGCTATGTAAATTGGACGTAGCCTGTTGAAATAAGGGGGACTCGTTAGTACACGTGTGTGTACTCCATTCTACGTCTGTATTGTTAAGATGAGTGCTCACTGTAGTGCGTTGGTGCGGTAATAATGTTGTGAAGTAATTTGACTTGCTCGGATATAAGTTTTAGATGGTAATTATATGGTACAGATCATTTTGACAATTTGTTTTGGGACTCTCAAAAGTTAATAATAGGCTTATGAGTGAGGAATCTCAGTATAATAAATTACTTTCTAGCTGATTCTGTAGAATTTGAAATCAGCTAAAATTTTACGGAAGTGTTATCAATTAAGTACATTTAGTAAATAAACATATTTTCTACCTGTAAACTTGCTGCTATGTATTGTTCCATCATTAGGTACAATCATTTCCTTTAAATTTGTTTTTAGCTTATATATTTTCAAAGGTAACGATAACAGTTCCTACTAAAGGAAGATTCAATAAAAATAAAATGGACTAATACGATGCAGTATAATAGTAGTTAAATCTTTAGTAGTTTACGACAGAACTTACTTACGTTGCTATTACAACACAAATCCCGGAAAGATAGAACATGCCCATTGCCTCAGAGATAAATCTAACTACATACGTGCAAGCCGTCATGATGTTATCCCTGCCTTTTATCTTTAGTGTCATTTCACGTGTGTCATAAATGTATGAAAGAAAACTCGTAAGCATGAAACTATAGTATTTCTCTGGTTTGTCGTTTTTTTTTCATTTAGCAGAAAAACGTTTATTTTTTTATTTGCAGTAGATTAATTATCAACATACACTAAAAGAATGCTCACCGCCCCACCTCAAATCATCCGAAGGGTGTAAGAGGCGATTAATGGGAAATGCAGACGATATCACTTTCGAGAGAAAGAAAATTCGAAATAAAACCCTGCACCGTCTGACCAGCATAAAAACGGAAGACCAAAGCCTCCCAATATTGGGAGAGGTCCATTTCCAGCAGTTGACTAATAGGCTAATTGATTGAACTAACAGCAAATTGTGTTCATTTTATCTGCACCAAAATATTTGTTTTAGTTGCAAGAACTATTCCATTCCTATTATAAAATATTAGTATTGACTATGCTGTTTTTTGATAAAACGTCGGTTAAAGTTATTGTAAGTGACGAAAAAGTAGTGAAGGTGCAGCTGTTTCTCTGCATGATTCCAGTTCCGATTGATACGTCTTATTTACAAAATATTTGATGAAGTATGGAAAGTAACAAAAAAAGTACTACTTACTGTTTTGTTTCCTAGGTTTTTGACGCGACAGTTCAAATACGCTGTTTTGCCGAGCAACGCAGTCACATTTTTGGAAGCTATTAGGTCGAAGTAAGGCCCAGTACGCGGTGTTGGCCTCGGTCCGTCGGGCACCATCCCTGCCCGGATCGCGTTGTCCACGGAACCTGCTGGAGACGCCGTAGCTGAAGCGTTCGTTGGTGAACCCTTGCCAAGCTCCCGCTGAGCTGATGACACTATAAAAGAAGAAAAAAAAATTAATTCCAAAATTGAAAATTTACGTTATTTTGACAAGGTTCTTTAAGTATTTTAAATACACATCGAACAAAACATCTTTAAATAAAGACTCTTTTATAAAAAGTGATTCAGAGTCACCTTTTTTCCGATAACCTTTCAAGGATAGTGTGGCAAAGTACAGAAATAAATTAACACTGACAACATTATTATCCATGTCCGCTCAGTTGGAAACTTCGTAAAACCAATCACGTGTGTGAACATCACTTTAACGTGTGACGTCATGGGTATTCAATGCAAGTGCTATACGAAAGGCCGAAATGTTACCAGAGATTAATTATAATATAATTTGAGAATACTTCAAATTTAAAAAAAAATATAACTAAAATTCAAATCAGAATTACGAAGTTAAAGTTGTCATTTAACTTGTAGTAAACTGATTGAAGGAATATTGAAGTTCAGCCGCTCCGCGGTTGTGCTGGAGGAGGCGGCCGCTTAATCTGGGACCATTATTAAAAAAGTAAAAGGATAAATTTAATTGACGTGCTATGAACATATTGTATTATTAGTAGATATTATCCATGTGTCATTGATATTAATCTGTCTGTCACGCACTACCCTCAGTCAGAACTCACACTAAAAAGGAAACTGTCATAGATTACATTAACTTATAATAAAATGTTATAACATCCTCAATCGTTTTCACTTTCTATAAGTTCAGTGCTAATAATGTAGGCTATAATAAACTAGAAGGTTTCCTCATTGTGATTGTCGGAGGTATAGAATATCACAAAACGGTCAAATGTTAGGAATTGGATGGAACAAACACAAAACTGAAACAAGGAAGGGTTCTCGGGTAATTTTATAGCGGAAACCTTAGCATATTTTTGGAAACGTATCGAGGGAGATGTCAAAACTTTGTGCCGATGGATATTTTCCTTTTCTGTTTAAGTGTTATGGCTAGCATCCACTTCTGAACGATAGAACGAAAACTTATCTTATTTTGTACTTGACGTCTCTGAGATCGACGAAATAAAAAATATTGTTTGCCGAATTCTGTTTTCTTTTCTTACTTTCAAGTTTTTTTGCTTGTTCAGAATACTCTTAACTGATTAAACTATTTCTGATCTCTGCGTATGAGTAAATAGTTCTTATCATCATCTATGAAATATGATTATAATATCATGTTCAATGCAACAGGCTTGATTAAAAGGCGAAACATCATTATTGTGTCTACTAATGTACCAATATAAAACCTAGCTAATTCGTTTACAAAATGAAATTACTGAACTAAGATTATATTATTCAGAAAATGATTCATTTATACAACTTTCATGTAAGTACATGAAACTTAATCATCATTATGTAATAGTAGGTGAACCCTAAGCAATTTCTTCGAAGTAACATTTGATATGGAGATATACAAACTCGTTTTATAAGCATATGCTTAAACTAAAGTAATACGCATTGCAGATGCCGCAATAGAATGGCTTTTAGGTGTCTAGTTTCTGCAGTGTCTGAAATTATATCATTGCTAAGGTTAACTTAAAATAAAACAGGTTTTTTCAAGGCTTGAATGTTAAAGATTACTTTAGTATAATATGGTTGGCAAGTACACATTTATGCGTTTTTATGTTTATAATCTCATTAGATCTCAATATTATTTTAATAAAACTTTGTAAGATGAAGAATACTTTACAGTACAGGATTTTTCTTATCTTGTTAGGGTTTTGGCTGCTATGCTTAAAGTGTCATATCTCTGCTGTATTTCACTTTCTAAATTTGAGTAAATAATGTGTAAAAATGGTGGACTTTTAGAGATAACGGTTCAGCTAAGACGCACAAATGTAGGAAAGTGGCATATTATAGTGAATTGTGATATTTGTGTTGATGTCAAAAAGGAGCTTCTAGTAAAGTCTTTACTGAGGCAACTATCATCATCAATTATCATTCCATCTAGATTAATGAATAAGTGTTTTAATACAACATAAAAATAATACTTGATATAAAGTTTCTAGTTACTATGTCATAGATTCCCTCAAAAAAGTACAGGAATGGTCAGTTAATGTTACAGTTTATCATTTACTCGTGTATATGCGTTGTGTATAAACGAGAAACATTAACTCCTATCTCTCACTGTTCAACACTTGTTAATACCTCGTATCTTTTAATAACCGATAATCCAAATACCCAAGAAATAAAATAAGGCAATGGATAGCGGCAATAAAACCAACCATTACCGAACTAAACAATATTAGAGAAGGAGTCGTGGTCATAAATCTTGACAGAAATGCCCAGACAGCGATAACTGGCCAAATTGTGGTGAAAGAAAACAAAATATACGTAATACACAAGTTAGATTACGTCGCGTCTTGTCGTCCAAAGATTTCCCATTTGATAGTAAAATAATCCTATTTTCTTCTAACAAAGAGTTATTACTTGGTTCTTGGTTTTTAATGGTAGTAGTACTTTGGTCAATCACTCTGTAGCAGTGCTGAAGGTGCCTCGTGTGAAAGCGAAATATGTGTCGAAATTTCTTCGCACTTGTGGTATATTGCACAAACATACGAAATCATATATCCTCGGATAAGAAATCGTACATCGCGCGCTCTCGGATGATATCAGTTGGCGTTTTGGAATGATTTCAAACACACATTTAAGAATGATTTCAAGTATCTAAAAGGCTAAAGTTATATTTTGGTGTGAATTGACACACACATAGACACTTTCTGTTAATTTATCCGATCCCCTATTACTAATAGTTAGTAGGTATATGTAGCTAGTTTGCTGTCGAAGGTTGGGAAATGGGAAGGTGATATTGAAAGGCGAATGAATTATGAGCGGCTATCCGGTGAAGAAAGCGCGCTTGGCAGTTCTTAATGATGAGCTATTCCCTGTCTTGATGTATGATAGTGTGTATACAATTTGGCAGGAAATCCATGTAATTATATTTAATGTTGCAGAGATAAGATCATTGGCAGTGTGTATGGCGCAAAATTGGATTGGGATATAGTGATAATCGTCGAATAAAGTATCTTGGAGTTATTGAGAATAGAAAAAATGTATGTACATACGTACCTTAGGAAAGGCAGAAGTGAGTAATTTGTTTGTAATAAATATATTAAATATTGAACTCTAAACAGCGAACTTTCACCGAATAATCGAATACGAAAAAAAAATTGTTATCGCATCTACGTACACACGATGCAAAAATAAAATAAAATATTCATTTTGTGTTATGACATAATAATCTATTTCTATGCACATAATAATGACTTCTTTACTTCTTACTTCAACTTTTTAATAACCTCAAATTATGTACTTCAAAGAGAACCTCAACGTATCTTATTACTTTGTTAAGTTTTATACATTAACGATATTCGTATAACACATTAATATACAACTTAAGGTCGAAACAATTGAAATTCATTCATTCATTCATTCATTAGAACAGAACCATATAATTGGGTGTTTCCCATTCATTGTGCTCACGTCTTTTCAGCACATCAATGCAGACAATGAAGCGGAACCTCATTTTGGAAATGCTATTGGCGGTAATTAATTGTTATCGTCAATTAGAAGGTCGAATTCGGTCACATGGTAAGAATGTACATATTTTCTTGTTTTTAGTTTCTCTTTCTAATTATCATTGTATATTTCCAGTTAATGGATATATTGCATGTTATAAAATAATCAAATGAATATGAATCTGTCTGATTTGATCCTTTTTGATTTGAAATCAAGTTTTTTAAATAATTTCCATTTTGAGAGAAGGAACTACTTGCGGTTCAGAAGTATGTAAGTCTTTTTCCTTAAAATAAAAGTTATTAATGTTGACTCTGATATGATGTCTCATAATGAAAGAGAAAACGTAATTTTGAGTATTGAAGTTGAATTTAAATTCACGTTTGATCCGCTTCGACCATTTTTTTAAATGAGAATTAGTTGCAAACGGCTTGGTTTACCATATCTTATTATTGTTAAATCTACTGGTATATAAATCTTTTGGTGTATTATACGTGTAATAAAGAATATGTATTTAAACATAAAAACTTGACTTAAGGTTTCTGTAAACGACAACATACAATAACTGCGTACAACAACGCCTGCAGCAGATTCTGCATTTGCAGTTGTCGTAAATAAATGCAAAAAAGGTTTCGAACTGTCTGAATGATGTATGACATACGTGACCAACTGAAAGAACAAACGATCAAGAACTTTATCTACTTAGAATATGTAATAACTATGATAGTTATTAGAAATATGTTGTGTGTACCTACGATGCAAACGCCTACTTGTTCCAGGTCTAAAATAGAGAGAAAATATAAGATATCATCACATCAATTGATACAAGGGGATACTTAATATCATATTCAAAGAAGAGTGTAAGCATACATAAACTAAGTAACGGATAATAATATGAACAACGAACATAATCTTTAAAAAAAATCATTGTGAACCTGGAATATTCTTTTAAAATATATAGAGGCTATAACACAAAAACTAAATTGTATTATAGTATTGAAAATAATTGGAGTCACGTATAGTATAAAAATACATGAAATAAGGTGAACGTTCTTGTATACATAGCGATACTGCTGAGCCAGAACAGAGAACATAAAACCTTTGTTTTATAATACAGGTACAAGGCACTGTTTCAAAAGATAGGTACGCAAGTGAATAATGAACGCCACAGCTTGCCTCAGGCGAAACTAAAGAACATTTGCCCTTTGCCTCCCTCAGCTTGTTATTTTAGCTATATTACTTGTATTTATTTTTATTTGCTTTGTGAACAGAAATTATTCATTAATGTGATATTTTGTAATTCTTGATTCTGTTTCAAGACTTAATATTCTTTACAAAATATTTTAGTCTCAATATTCATACTTGGAAAACTATTAAATCATTTTTTTCGAGTGTACTTTTAGAGTCTATTATTTGAATATTTCATGTTATTAATTCTAATTTTTTTTTAAAAGTGAACTTCAAAAATATGTATTACTATTCAACTTTGTTCCTATAATTGTTATATGTTTGTGTGATATAGTTAGTTCGCATACGTAGTGGCAGCATGTGTGATCACGAAACGCAGTCACTTGATCGCTGCTCTTCAGTTTTTCTAAGTATGTTATACATTCATTGTACAGTCTCATGACTGTACATCGGTTTTGTATCTAGACTGTCCCTACTGCGCGTCATTACTTATTTTGTAACAAATGCTATAAATAATTAAACAGTGAGACAATTATAGAGACTATCATAACGACTACAAGTGAATACTCTCAAGGAAAGATCGACTAATTAGTTACAATATACGTTTACTTTTGACTAACTTTTCTTTGTCTCCAACACACACACAACAACGACAACACTACAACTACAAGCTCCACGACAGGAGTCGATGTACAGGGTAACCGTCCAGTACATTCATATTATTTAATTTTAATTTGATCCCTTTTACGGTCTAGGCTAACTTTACTATTTCATCATGATCAACCTCTCTTTGAATTAAGTCTATGTAAAATAGACTAGTTCCTTCAATTATTATTTCCAATATTAATCAGCTTCCAGTGAACTGAAACATATCGGCGAAACGAAAATTAATTCGTAATTTGCCGGTTGCTTGAGCATAGCTCTAGTGTGTGGTATACCTGTATGAGTTTAAAACGTATTAATTATGAACAACGTGAATATTAAGAGCAAAGCATTTCCAATAGCAGTTGACCTAAAAATTAAATGAACGTTCTTTTTTAATTTAGATTTTTTTAAATATAATACTGAAAAATGAGGATTACTCCAATTACAATAAAATATCTCCATTAGGTTGGACCACGTTGAAAGGTTGGTTTCTGGATTGTATAATACTCAAGGTCAAGGTGAACTTGGAGCTCAGGGTCAACCTTTCTGCTTTTCTTCCACTTTGCATGATCTTGGGCGTACATGGTAGTAAGAATATCGACACTATCGACGCATATCACCTTCCACGACGTCAAGTCAGAACTTTATGGGCCTACTCCTCCTACCAGGACCTGGTAGGGGCGCCAACCTGACAGTCTCCGCAAAACGTGACCTCACCAACAAAGGTGACACTCTTGCGTTTTATGTACGATAACATGGACATAAAAGCTGCCATGGATACGAAAGGGTGGTTACAAATTTGCAATACCACATTCTGTACAGCGAATAAAGAACACAAATAATTAAAGCTTTTACTATTTCCAGCTGATGCATATTTTCATTATCTACTGCAATAATTATAGGATATTTGATCTACCCCAATATAAATAACTAGTAAGCATACTTAATTTATATGTGGATTAGTGAGGACGACAGGGATTAGAAAGTTTGACAAGGGAACGATGAATGTGATAGTCTATTAGGTAATGACATTTTACCGCAACCGGAATCATTGCGGTATTGGTAATTTGTATGGAAATATATAATAATGAAAATTATCAGCACTTTTTATTAAAATTGTCAGTGATATTTAAATTCAACGTGGTGAGCGGAGCACCCTGTTTGTTGCAAGTTAATCTTGCGGTTTATTTTGACTATTTGATCTAGGTATCGTCTCTACCAATTACTGACTAACCCAAGGCAAAAATATACCTGCATCTTTAGGTGCGTGAGCCTCCATTATTAAGAGTAACTAAGTAGGCAGAGTGGCGCAGTGCTGAACCATTCCCTACAATTTGGTTAATCGCCTCGCACGAACGGGGTGGAGGGTGGGCGGGGGAGGGCTGCGTGACTTCGTGCAAAGTTAGGTTGTGGTCATAGATGTGAGGAAGCGGGTATTATATTTACTTGTTATCTTTGAGATACCTACAGCAAAATATTATCAGTCACTGAGGATATGGAGGAGAATGACATGTTTTGCCTACCATGAATAATATAAAGAGGGACAGATAGATGATGAGTTTTAGGAATATTTTCACTCATGCAGATAATTTCTCTCTGCACCAGTAGTACTACTAAATAATTCAACTGACATTGATGTATCAACGATATGATTTTATTTTAAACTTCATGCCAATCATTTATCCTCTTTTAGTAGGTAATTTTAGATCTAAGAACAGACGGGTCATCCCTTTTTTGTAAATTTACCTTTTCTATTTCATTCAATCTTAAAAGTATTAAATTTTCAATAATTACATTTGAGTGCAATCCTGAACAATGACAATGGTGTCGTTTAAAAAAAAGAAAAATGTAATATTATGAAAACAGGACGAACTTTGTCGAACTGTTTATGAATATGACATTACTTAAATGAGGTTATACAACCTATGAAGCCTAATAGGATTTCATTCAGTAAATATTGGACAAGTTCATTGATTTTGACGGTATAAATTAGTGTTGCTCTATTTATGCTGATAAATAATAACTCTATATCTACTAACAGACAATCAAAATATTCAGCAAACTGTTGATATTATAATTTCACAAATATGATCACAAGTGGTCGACAACACAAGGGTGACGCATGCTTATTTGCTACCTGCATTGTACATGCCTTTGGCGATAAGGCCGCCCATTGTACAGTAGAACTCAAAAGTGCAGTAGCAATCCTACGCAACTATAGCGTCAACATTCTAACGCTACTTGTGACCTTTTTCTTTTAAGACAAGCGAGCGTCGCCTCGTATTGCATAGTAACATTACACACACATATAAGCGCGCCGGCCGCAAGCTAAACCATTTTGAGCCTTGATGTGCTAATGCACTTATGAGCTCTGACTGTACATGCAACTTTACGATTATTACTGTACTGCTAACATTGTTCTTAGGTGTACAATAAAGAATTATCTATCTATCTAAAAAAATGATTGCTGTCTTGCCTTTGCATATAAAAAGAATATGGCAAATAATCGCTTAGTGCGTAAAATAATCGCTAAGTGCGTATAACGCCTACGTTCCCGCTTCCACTCGCATTATATCCCGAAGCTTATTGACTGTATAACATTGTATATGAACCAGTGAGGTCGCTACTGGCTTAGGTGTAAATAATTTGTGAAACACTTAAAAATTTGTGTTTGCAGGCACGAAAAAGCGTTTTAGCGTATTTCACGACTTCTGTAAGATTAGGAAGTAAAGTGAAGTGGGGCAAGTGACGTAAAGGTTATTTATTTATAGATTAGTCTAGTGCAGAGTTTACTGTTATTATTGTATCCCTTGCCCGGCGACAGCGCATCCTATAAAAATACTGTTCAAACGGAAAGTCTGCTTAACGATTCCAAAACAAATATTTACGCTTTTACTTCTTAACAGTGACCGAATAATATTAGTACAGTGACAGTACTTTGAAGGTAGACACAAAGATAAAATTCGTATGGTATCTAGAATGCATAAATAGTATCAATTCTCATTAAGAGGGATTCAACATAGGGAATACAAAGAATCCAACAGGGTTAAAATGGATTGCTCCTGAGTACGTACCCCAATAATTCATCCTCAACATCCTAATTCTTACTATCTTCTTAACACTGATATTTTATATATATTATAGTCTCGAGCGTCTGTAGCAGCACATATACACTCTCCCTGACAGTATTCTTAGCTTACACCATAGCGAGTGCAGTTACCCAAAGCACACACCCCAATAACATAAGATAAGATAAGATCCATCTTCAACAGCCTAATTTTTACAATCTTACTAACACTGATATTTGATATATTATTATCTCGAGCCTCTACAGCTACGTAGAGACACAGCTCCCTGGCAGTATTCTACCGTTTACGCCATGGCGAGTGTTCTGATGAACTCGTATTTTCTTTCTCGTACAGTTCGAGGTCCTGTAAGCAAGGTGTGAAAAAATATCTGGTAAAGCCGCCATTCCAGGGAAAACATTTATAATGATCGCCAATATTGTCTGCACCGCACCCAAGCTTATCATCAGACGGCGTGTCATTTGACGACTCAAATATTAAAAAAATAAATAAATGTAAAAGTTTAAGAGGTTGGATGAAGGAATGACTGAACGGATGAATTCATATATTATTAACAAGGAGATCAGTATGCACTTCAAACCTATAAATACTTTAATCATACTATAAGTTTAGGTTTATCATCAACATATTTGAGAATTAGCGGTTCACTTTGGAGGAACTTCATCTCGCGCACGCCCAACCTGTGAAATGCACTCGTTGCTCTGGTTTTTCCAAGCATTTACAATATGGGATTCTTTAGAATAAGCATTAGAAGGTTTATGGTCGGCAGCATGAGTGTGACCCCCTACTAGGTTGTGTTTCTACAGGGCTGCAAACGTCCATTGGCCGGCGTCCGACGTCCGGTGGCCACTTTGCATCAGGTGGGCCGTGTGCTTATGCCACTTTAGAAGTATAAAAAGAATCGAGTGTGGAAGTCATAATAATGGCAGTTGCTCAACGGATATTTAATAATCTTCTTCATATATAATTTTATTGTGACACAAGTCTCTAGGTACCTACAGATGTGAATAATTAGCAATTACCTCTTTCCGTGAAAACCGGTAGCTCATTAGAACGAAAATATCTTGCGCGAGCAACTTAAAGCGCTCACACGTTTTGCTCCAATCAAATCTCGTTGCTTTGATTGAAACGTAAGGGCAAAAGGAAATGATCTTTCGAACTATCAGTTGACTGGAAGTAGAAGCTCCATAAATGTGTTTCCGTTTTATATAGAAAAATTGTATATTTCCTCGCTGAAAATCTGATATATTCTTTAGCTATTTTTGTCATACTTACATGACAGTTTATCCATCAGAAAGTCTTTCACAAATGGTGTTTTCTTATACATTCTTAACATGTTTAAGCATGTCAGATTATAATTTGACATTTTTATTTATAGCTTGGGTGTCTTTATTATAGCTTTCTGGAAATATGGAATCTTCTTAGAGTAACGAATGCATAAAGAACGTTAAAACGTTATGTACATAATAGTTAACTATTCAACTTTTATGCCTAATTACAGTGCGGCGCCTGGCGTCTGGTCGGTCAGTGATCGATGATTTTTTATATAAATTAGGTGATGGAAATTGGTTACCGTGGCCTATAGATGTTTGACACACGAGAGGCGTCTGGTTCGTGCCATCGATATAGAAACCCAATGCTCTTCGGAGAGAGGCGGTGGTGGAAGGGAAGCGGTATGAAAGCTAAGAGAGCTTTTGTGCCACCAGCCAAATTGGTCTTCCCACTGATAGGTTACACTAACACAATGGTTATTATTATATAGAGACTGCGGTAGCGCGGTAGTGTGGATAATAGACTGCTGATACGAGGTCTCGTAGTCGATCCTAGGTTTTACCATGGCACACAAAATAATTTTCGATGCTTTTCGAAGTTAAGGGTGTATTTATCGCAGGCATATAAGTACCCGGTTAATGGCAATAGGCTCGCCACCTATTGTCACCTGTACATAAACTGGTGAAATGTGGGTACTTGCAGCTCTGCCTACCCCTTCGGGGATATAGGTAGTGTTAAAGTATGTATTTTCCATACCCGAAACTGAATATGAAAAAAATTATAGATTGAAAATAGATATACCTAAGTAAGTCGAAGGAACTAAGTGGTTTTAGTTCGTTAAACTGAAACAGCCGCTTTGTCACCCACAACGAAGTATCCGGAAGTTTTCATATAAAAAAGGATTTTCATGATGTAACTACAATTCGTGACTACATTAACCTCCTTGCGTAATAGGTACTATGGCTAACAAAACCCGTACTACTTACTTTATAATTTCGCAAGGTAATTGAGCCAAGAAGTCAAATTGCAAGTGTATATTTCAGTTCAAATAATGTGGTAGTTTCTCAATATACTTGTTCTGTTTTATACACTGCGGCAGTTGCTACGTTTTATTTAGTTAAAACATTCGTAATTGCTTCCCAATAAGGCTAACCTGTTTTCAATGTGTTTTTGATTCATTTATGTAATTAAAAAACGAATTTAACTGCTACATTCGTCTCTAAGTTATTTAGAATGTGAATCAAATTGTACTTAGTGCTCTTTTTTATCGTGCGCATAATCCCCACGGATACCACGTCCACCAAAACCGGTGGAGGTGATTATGTCGGACTCAAATCGACTAAAACACACGCCGTCCATGGGTCTCTGATTGCGGGAGGTGAGATTATACAAGACATATCTCTCGCACCCCGGCAGACCCGTGGACATCTCTTTTGAAATGATCCTCTTCCCGTAAAGTACTTAGTACTCTGGGATTTATAGTCAGAAGCTTAATATGGCGATGATCAAATAAATGATGAACGAGTGAAGAATATGGAATATTGAAATAGATTCCATGTGAAAGCTACTTGTTGTCTACGATTATAATGCAGGATAGCCCAAATGATCTTTGTCACCCTCAACAATCAGTCTAGTGAATTGCATATTGCAAATTGTACATTGCACATTCCTTGTGTTGCTGTTTGTAGTGAACATAGGGAATGTTTGATGAAGATTCTGGGTAGACTTAGGACAAATCTATTAATGTAGTAGTCGAAACCATTCCGGGTTAGCCAAGGCATGTATAACAATACTGCGAGATTGTCATTCTAACAAGACTTGTGATTTTCCCTGTAAAATATTAGCAGCTTGGTCTATAAACATTTCAAAGCATAGAATATAACATTTATTTACGCATAAGTTGATCTTATTATTTTTGATTGAAAATTACCGTTCCTTATTTAATAAAATATACAAGGTATGAAAAGAATTACACTCAGCACCCTTGTGGAATGATCTCCTTACTGTGGTTTATCCAACGATTACAATATGGACTTATATTGTTCAAAAAGGGTATCAGAAGATTCTTACATGATCTGGTGTTGCATACATCTGTCCTATAGACCACGGTAACTGTGGGAATAGTTATGGAGGTGAGACGTGACGGTATCTCTCATCCCAACTGAGCTGTCTGAATGGGGATGCCTACAGAATACTGCGATTAATGATTACTTTGGGTTGTATTTTAGCGGTAAGTAGGATAGCCAGAACTCACTGAAGAGTTTTTGTGCTGCAAGTGGTAAAACCAATTTATCTCCTGTTCTGGCGGCACAGAAACATTCTTAATTTTCACCTTTACAATTGAAAGTTTATAAGTTTCGATAGGGTTGGCAACGCAAGTGTCCTTAGAGTTGCCAATGTCCATATGCCACTGTAACCACTTTCCATCGGAAGGGCCGGGTGCTTTCCTGCCAGGTAAGTTTATAAAAATGTATTGAAACATTCAACCTATATATACTATACCTACTCATAATTTTCTTATCATATCAGCACGCTATTCGTTAGTTACGTCGTCGTATGTAAGTCATGCCATGCATAAGTATAACCTTTTTGGAAGAAAATTTAGTCGTGACACGCATGTTTTATTGTAGATCAGACAGTAACACATCCAGCTCGGGGCAAGTCGAGGAAGTTTGTCGAGTAAATTGTTAAAATGTTTGAATCAGTTTATATTCTTGGGGAAACTAGTGCCTGGTTTGAATTTTATTCGTTATCAAACATTTACAACTTATAACTTGAAACACTATGGATGAATCTAAACTTTTATTGACTATTATTAAACTTAGCTGGTTTTGCCTTACAACATTTTGACAGTTATAAACATGTTCTTATTAGCACTTGTTCATATTGACAGGATCGATACATTAACCTGTGAAAAGTAGGCTGGTTATTATTTTGTACAATGAATAAGCATTGGTATTCAAGGTGACGATATAGTCAAGCTTCTGTGAGCGTTTTCGGTCGGTGATGATGCGGGGAAATTTCACGTTTACGTTATCATTATTTCAGTCATAGTAAGACCATTGCTGAAGATAGGCCTCCTGCGATCTCCAATCCGACCGGTTGGAGACAGTCTGCATCCAAGGGGTACCCACGAACTATGTCATCCGTAGCACCCTTCCCCAGCGCTCGACTGACGCCCGTGAGGCATGCCAGCGTTGCGAAGTAGAGCCCCCGACACTTGGGGTCCTTTGTTACCCACCAACAGCCTAAGAAGGTTTGGACCGTGACTCTGCCACGCTCTGGTCCAATGCGGGTGGGCGAACAGCCAAAGCCTCGTTCTTTGATTGACAGAGGGCACCACGAGCAGGTCAGGTTGGTCTAGATACCTACCTAATATGGTAGCCCCTTGCCCCTTTTTAGTAAATAGTGACAATACATTTAAGTTTGAAATTTACAAAGATAATGTATGCAATCATATTTATCGGCATTCTATAACAGCTTATTTATGAAACTCATATCATGCCTTGGCAATTTGATATAATCTACTAACAGTTAACTTGGGAAAATTAGTTTTTGCTCTCAAATTAAGCTTATATTTGCCTATTTGATGACACACTCAAACAACTTGAGGGGAAACTCAATTATATCTTATAATCCGACCCCTGTTACACTTAACAGCTTTATTAGAGCTAGTTTGACTGTTTCTGTAATTGTCTCTGTAAACTCCGTATTTGATTTCTCGGAGAATCTTTTATAGGGGTTATCTGATTAGATATCTCTGTATAATCCTACTAATATTATAAAAGTGAGAGTTAATGAAGTTGCTTGTTTATTCAACCACGTTCAACCGCTGAACAGATCTGGGTGAATTTTAATGCATAGTTATTATTATTATAGTGTGGAATAATACATTAGCTAATATGAAAAAAGGAATATATATAGTAGAGATAGTTTTTAAAGAGAAGAAAAATATTTTCGTAAATCGAAATGTATGAAGTCACTGGTTTCAGGAAGTAGGTACCTATTTACCCATAGGTTCTCCATTGAACTGTTAAAATGAAAGTAAAGAATTTCTTCCTTGTTGACGTGCAAATCATTAAATGCGATTGTTGAGTAAATAATATTAAAGTAAACATAGCAAGTTTATTAGGAGACTAAGGTTACCTTCAATAGGGTGACCATAGGTACGAGCTCGTAGATGCAATGTATTTGGAAAAAAATAATTATAAAATTATATATAGGTACACGATACAATATTATATATTATAATACTTTTGAACGAAATTCTTTCATCCAGCTTAGGAAAAATACGACGGGCAGATTGCGATTTTGTAAAAGTCGTCACGTAACGAAATATCGTTATTATGTGTGAACTTTATTAGTATTTCAATAAATTGCCATGTGATGATCGTTTAATGTAAAATGGTTATCAATTTTTTGAAAAAAAGTAACCTAACGATAATGTTCAAACGTTACTTTTAATTTGATCAATTCTCTCATAAAAAACAAACAACAACTCAGATTATATTATCATTTTAAAAATAAACTAGCCAGGCGACATGACGTTAGCAACCACATTTGAAAACTTCAATAAACACACCAGTAATGACATATAACATGCAAAAGCATCATTTGTTTCGTAGCAATGACAAATCATATTATGTATGTTATAAAACTTTAAGTGGTGTTTGTGGTTTAGAGAGTTTAAATTAGCCGATTGCTATATCAATCAAATATACCTATGTATTTATAATAAGTAACACTTTACAATTCATGAGTGTTTTATAAAACTACCTTAGTTGAATATATAAAAACTAACTATTGCCCCTACCTCCACCGGTATTTAGGACTAACCCTGACTAATAGGAAACTATTACCTATATAAAAATCTTTGTGCTATTTCAGAGATAATATCTATATCTCTGTTTCAAATTTCTTTACTTTATCGTTTTACTCGAGAGAGTTCTAACCAGCTTTCTAACCTAACAAATATTCGCTGGTACACCACCTATTTATACCATAATCTTTCGATTTACCTTGGAGGCCAACTAAGTGTGTCAAACTTAGACATTTCATGTACAATAATTACTCGTACATTTTCAACCTTAGTTTCATCGAGGCAGTCATCATAAATCGGGTCAACCACACTTAATTTATGTCAATAAAAAAACTGTCATTTTTAAAGACATTTCCTACTTTTTTTCTTGAAATATGGTGTCCCTACATTGGCCTAGTTTCTTTGTTTATCTTCAATAAATGAACGAGGCAAGTCTATATGAGTTTACTTTGACCGTTATAGTTATGGGATATATTGGAATTATTAATGCACATAAACCCACATTGAAAGGTATAATTAGGTAAACTTTGTATTTTTCCTGTTGTATTAGTCTTTTATTATTTCGTGTTACTAAACAATTTTTATTCCTAAAATAAAACTGAACTTCGTATATAGAATTAAATTACTGTGATATACCTATATATTCACGCCTGCATAACTCACAAGGGTAGGTACGACAAAGTTTTACCGTTTGTATGGTTGTCTACAGGACATATTTTCAGACCCTATTTCTTTTTGGATAGGCGAAGATGAATTAACACCCATATTTCACCAATCGTTGTTATCGGCCCCACGTAGTATTGTTGACTAGAACCACGCATCTAAGCCTGATTCTGGGCTGTATATATCTGTCTAATGTTACACAACCCTATCCCTTAGTCAACTTGTACAATACCACGTGTAAAAAACTAAATCTTCAATAATCTACTGGAAAAGGACACGCGAAAAGCGACATTCTCGCAAGCGGAGCCGTGGTCAACAGCTAGTTCATAATAAACATTAATTGTAAACGTTCCATTGTCTTTCACCTGCTTCCGTTTGATTCGTTCGTCACCGGTTACCTGGCTATAACAAAGGAAGAGCCCTAATGGGTGCTGGGATTATTAAAATTTCAATACGAAACAATAAACAATATTCCAGGAAAGGTGTTGCTATTATACAGAAAATGATATTTTCATATTTCATCTTATTATTATTCATCATATTCGTCATCATCATCGTCATCATCATATTAGAATTATATGCACAACGTAATTTTATTACTTTAAATTAAGTTAGGTATATTTAGACATATTTAGATACACTTAGACACTTTTACACATACGTATATCTACTTAGACTCACTTATATTTTAGACGTAATTAGATTTATTTAGTCATATCCACTTAGAAATAGTTCAATTCACTCATATACACACAGACACACGAATTTCACACACAGTTAGACACATTTAGACACACATAAACATACTAAAACACATTTAGACACACTCAGTCATACTAAAACAAATTCAGACACATTATGATATAATTAATCATAATGAAACCCAATTAGACATATTTAAACACGCTTAAACATTATTAGACACACTTAGATACACTCGGACTACGCAATTAAAATATTATTTTTTACGATGATTATTGTTTAAGGTCTTTAAAGTTGATTGGCAACAAATTCAAAAATGATATAGGTACTAGTCTTTCCTGTAGAATGAGGTAGTCACTTATATCGACGTTCCCTTCACCAATCGCTTAGAGCCCTTAACCTATTTCACAAGGTTCGCTGATACAGCTTTTTCCTGCAAAGGTTGATTTATTAGGTCAGAATGGATAAGATAGCCCGGATCTGTAGCATATTTCTCAAACTAGATTACTGCAACTACGAAATAGGCTCAGTATCTGTCTTATTTTATTCAATGTTACAGAATTCTACCAGTAATTCTTGTTCTTCACTCATTTGACGTTACGATAGTGATAGGCGTCTACACCTTTTGAAACTGAATAACGCACGTGTGTTGTAACAGAAATTCCATTATTCGCCTTTTCATATATGCAAGAACAAAGTATACAATACATAGCACTTAATGATATTATACTATTTCAATTTATATTTGTGCATATAGGGGTTAACCACAGCCAATTTGTTTTATCGCTATTTAAATTCGGAATAATGGATTGTGAATTTACTCGTATATTGTAGTATAGTCCAACAGCTATAACTTTTAATTTTGGAATTAGTATGCTGGCAATAAACAAATGATAGGGAGATGGAATTAATTGTTAGTCTATCTGATTTCCATCTAGCACCTGCTTGATAACTAACGAGGCAATTTAAGAGTAGGAACTTTCTGAAGAACCTGTAGTGACAACGTCTGTTTAAAAACTAAAAAGCCTTATCTTCACAAACACGTGTGCAAGTAAAAAACAGATTTCAATTTAAATGGGGGATCACATGTGTCATTCTCACATTTGTCAAATACCTACTAGCCATATTTAATGCAATGACCATAATACAATACAATTGTAAGCCTTGATGAAAACAAGGGGTTACCATGTAAGTCTCGAATACATCGAAAGCTTGCATTACGGAAGGTCTACTCTCCTAATCCTTTTCTTTATTTGGCATATCTTTAGACGAAGAATTGAAGTCATCCCTGAGTTTAATTCTGTACCAAAACATCATACGTTATTTAACAGGACCACACCCAGACTTGCAAGGGAGGTAGACTTGGATTTTAACGAAGTTAGTAAAGTCTTTTATACAAGTAAAGGTATAGAATAGACCAACATCATAAATAAAGATTAGTAATTACACCGCCGTGTGGAGTTTTTCTCTGTAACTTGCCACTTTATCGGTGCTAATGAGTCAGAAAGGTTTATTTAATACGATATTGCATGTGTAATTTACAAGCAATTTCATAATTGCCTAGTATAGTTTTGAAAGGTTGTTTCAGTTCTTCGTATTACTACTTGACTTAATATAACCGCGTTTTTCTTTGTCCTTACTTCAAATATTCCAACTTTACTGGTATTTTACAATAACCTATTGGAATGTACAGTGGCCTACAAAATTTCCTTACAAAACTTACAAAATACCTTAAGATCTATAATCGTTCGACAGCCAATACAAGACTTTTGTAACCCACTGTACACCTTATTAATACTGGTATGAATATTTTCTAAAACATTATAACTTTATTTGAGCTCTTCAGTTTGCAATAGTTTTAGGTTATTTTCAAAATAATAAAGAGCTGTGCTCTGCTATATTGAACATGCAACCTTGTATGAGTTAGATTATTGAAAATAATCTCGTACTATATTAAAAACCACGATTTGTACATTGATAAAGTTTTGCTTCATAAGTTTATCTGTATGAATAGTTGTATCTTACCATACAAAAAAAAAACCAAGAAAGAAATTCATCCACCTTAATAACTATTAATAATCTACCAATAGAATGTAATTTGACCTGTTTTAATATTTTCCAATCTTGAAACTTTTCAAACTTGAAACAATCTTTTCTCCCTTGAGTGTATAAAAACCGTACGAACTTTTGCCCTGCTAATAACATATGGTCGGTTTAAAGGCAAGGGACATCGACTTTTCAAAGGAAAAGGATCCCAAATTACATCATAAACACTTTTATAGTACAGTGATTTTCCTGTCAACGGCTATTGTCGCTTGCACCCTTTAACATATATCTAACACTCACACTATAACACTAACATTGTAACGCACACAGACTTTCACATTTATGAGTCTGTAAGTGAGTGTTTATGTTTGTTATTTATTTGAATAAAAGTCGGAATAGTCGAAAAAGTGTTAATGTAATAATAGTCTACGATATAAAAGTGATTTATATATCGTAGACTTAAAGTATATAGACTTAAAGTATATAGACATAGACTTAAAGGTACTAATTAGACTTTTTAATATTTTGCAGAACGATTTGGGATCTATGTATTATACTTATAAATATAATATCCAAGTATGTTTATCTGTATTCTATAACTCATGCTACAAGCTAATTAAACTACTATAGCTTTGAGTTTAAATAGTATAGCACGATTCACTACTAGCACTGGTGTAGTGTCGGGCGCGGGTGACTCTGTCCTACACTGCTGCCTTCAGGCTTATAGCTTGAATAATATTGAACATAAATGCACACAACACAGATTATAAAACAAATCGAGATTCAAAATTATAAAAAACTGATCGTAATTAGGTACCACTTGACCTATGAGGCCAGGCGGCAGTAAGCACCATTTAAGCCCACGCTCAACAATCGCATAATTGTGAAATTGCGTGTGCTTATTAGGTCGAATTTCGGGTTGACCTCAATTATACATATTGAGTACATGCTACAGTGTTGACTACAAATGATTCAATACATGTTTTGCTAAAATGACAATTATGGAAGGAGCTAAATTAATTCATATGACCCCCTCTCCCCACTTAAGAACTACGAATAAATCACTTGCAAGTCGGTACATCTGTATAGGCATAAGTTTTTCTCTAGGGATTGAGAATCCAGTCGTTCCCATAAAGGCTCTAATTCAAAGCAAATAAGTTTTCATTGTAACACAATAGATTAGAGTAGTTATAACTTATTATTACTTTCTTTCTTCCTTGTTTATAGTTTTATTTCTTTCTATTGCCTCTTGAAGGCTTGAATCCGACGAGAAACTAGAAAATATTTATGAAAGAATAATTTGAAATATGAAACATTATCCATAAGATAATATAAAAGGAAGACCTAATGTATTTATTTGTAGGTCTCTAAGGTATACGCACAAAAACAAATTTATGAAATATGCCAGCATAAGATTGGCTTTTATATGCGACTAGGTTTTCTCCTATTTCAGATATATAATCCATTCTCATGTTTTGTAGTAACGTATACTTAATAACGTAACGTAACGTAATCCCTTCACACTTTTCAATAAGCAGTTCAAATGGATTAAGATAATATACACTAGTAGTTTTGTCATCACAAGACCTCCTAAGCTCCATTTTTTTTTTACCACAACCTGTGAGGAATGATTTTAAGCTGAAACATCAAAACCATACCGATACGGCAGAAAACTTAATCATTTTTCCCTCTTTCCTCTCACTCCACCCCTTTTCTCTCATTATCGCCCATCAAAAGAGCTCTAAACAAAATATGTATTTCAAATCAAAGAACACGTGTACCATGTTTGTTTTTTTTTTGGTTAAAATCGGTAAAACAATAATCGCAACTGACACACTCATAGACATACAGACAAAAGCAAAATCGGCCACCTTGTTGAACGGAGACTCTTGCTTGTTTGACCCGCTCGGTAAATTCACTTTAATTTATCTAGAAACCCGCAGATAAAATTTGAATTTGACCCGACGCATGAAATTTTATCGTCGGGTGTGATCCCAAATTTTCATTCAATTCCCGTTACGAATAGGAATTTATTTCCGGATCAAAAAAAACTTAAGTGATATTCCAGACTATAATTTATCCTTTTTTAATTTCAGTTATTCAACCGTTAAAACGTGATTGAATAAGAAACTTTCAAACATTTTGATAAACGTTTACATCCTACAAATCCTACTAATATTATAAAAGTGAAAATTTGTGAAGATGTTTGTTACTTAATCATACACCCCTCCACTCTCACGTTTGAACGGATTTGGCTGAAATTTGACACAGGAATAGATTACAGACTGAAATAACCAATAAGATTTCATCCCTCAAATAGGTTTTCATGAATTGTGAAAAAGTGATCTAAACTACGCGGGTGAAACCTAAGCATTAGATATCCACTCAAAATATCATTTAGATAGCTATATACTCCGAAGAGTATCGACAAACAACCTTCAGGTTAATGTTATGATCTTAAGGTTAACCTTATTACAAGCTCTTAGGTGAATTCTGCGGTGTGTTTCGCATTATTGTCCTTCAGCCGCCATTTACCGCACTCCAGGTAAGTTATGGATGTATCGGTGAGCCAAGACAACCGCGACAAAATTCTTCAGTGCCCTATAAATAACGCCTTGTCAAATACCTTTGACTTTGCTGCAATAAATAAAGTTAATATATACTTCAGGATTTGTTTGTTGACAGAAGGTATTTATTTTGTGTCTTTTGGATTCTTTATCCGACTGAGCTGCAGAGAAGAGTAAAAAGGTGGGTTATATGTTATATATTATATGTTGCTCTTATGCGATTGTCGTAGATTATTTCAGAATTATTGTCCGTGATTTTTGTAATGTAAGGCACGTCAAATTGACTTCTCTTCGTCTAATGGAAAGCTGAAATCAAGGTCTCAGGAAAGAGACGACCAGGGAGAACATATTCGGTTCTCCATTAGGGTCACCATTACAAACACATACAGTGTTACAATGGCGGTGCTCAGCAAACCATCAGTTTTGTCACTGAGATTATAGGAAGAAGTAAACACGTGAGCTGGTAAGGAATGCCAAGAAATGAATATTCGAATTCGAACCATTCTTTCAAAATTCCGGTAAGACATTTTTCATGTAACGTTATACGTTGGTTTACTTATTTCCTTTCATTAGATGAAGTAGCTTGGTTTCTTTTCAATAAAAAAATACAGGTATTAGTGCTTAAAAGACTTTGTAATACAAAATTATTCGCTGAATCAATTTGCAAAGTTTCTTCAAGAGTTTTTTGAGTGACATAATTCCCCGCTAAGTTGTTTCTTAGTTACACTGAAGGTATTAAGGTTACCAAAAGATCAAAGCCACATTACTACCTGTTAAATATTACATAAACCCAACATTTATATTTTCCGAGCAAAAGGGTGGTTGGTAAAATGAGCCCATGCAAGTGATACAGAAGGGTCATCCCATCCCGTTTGGGAAAAGTCAAGGATAACGACGATATCTGTTTGCATAAAACGAAATGTATGGATGCGATAATACTCAGTCCCTTTCGCATTAACCTTGAACGTAAACAAATAAGTAAAGGTTATGAAAATAGGTACTCATATGTAATCAAAAAGTTGCCAAAGTTCTCAATCAGCGTTCCAGAGACACGGGCTTATGTGTATTCGTAATGATTTATTCAGAATATGTGCTACCCGTTAGCCGTCATGCCCTTGTCAATGAATTTTGCTGTTCATAGAACCTCTACTGATGATTATTACAACATAAGATAGATAGATAATACTCTTTATTGTACACCAAACACCAAACAAAACTAATTAAAAAAAACACCAAGGACAAGTAGTGAGAGTTACAGTTGTTCTAATGTACCCTGGGCGGCTTTATCGCTGAAAGCCATCTCTTCCGGGCAACGTTTGCTTTTTCTTTTTGGTTTTGTATCGATTGTTTCCGAGGTCTTTATCTCAAAACCCGGAGTTTATCTACGGTGCACCTACTTGCACCTCCAGGTGTAGGTACGAGTATTTATTCACACACCATCAAGAAACAAGCGATCCGGGTTACATATGCGGCACCAATAAGTCTTGGAATTCCTTACCAGCTCACGTGTTTCCTTCGTCCTACGGTCCCGGGTCTTTCAAGCGGGGCGTGAAAAAGTATCTGATGAAACCACCAAGCTGAGCGCCACCATAGTAACACTAATTGTTTGTAATGGTGACCCTATTTCCTAAAATTTTGCCTTCAGCTTTATATCAAGCGACGTGAAGTCAAATTGACATGCTACAAATATAAAAAAAACTCTTTGATTACCGTTTGGCTAGAGAGTGATGTGGCAAGTGTGCGATAGATTTCAACTTGTCCAATTTAGTTTGGCTAAATTCCCAACGCGTTCCAAGATAGTTTTTATGTCTCATGGACTAACAGAGAGTTGTGCTTGGCATCCTAATCCTAGTAGTTCATGCGATATTGTCTGAAATACTAGCATTAACGAACAACTTAGTTTGCGTAGATTTTAGTTATCGTAGATGCTAACCGAGTTTTAAGATAAAAGTGACCCATTTCCATCTACGAGTTCCATGCTATTTTATATTTGATAAAATTTACGTGAAGAAAATATAACACACATTTTAAACGAATCTTAGCCAACACTCTACATAATCTAACATCGTATAAGTGCTGCAATGAATATCATTCGTTATCTTATTGGTGTATGAATTTGTTACATTTCCTTACGAATTATAACTATTTTTAATTTTTAATGTGACTGATGTAACACTTTTTAATGTATCTTGTAAGTTTGTTTTCGCATGTAACTTCAAGACTCATAGATGGGTCATTTATACCGGCTGATTTTATAGTGGTTTTGGAAAAAAAGAATTTGGGCACAATTTCGATAGTAAAATCGTAAGGAAGTCCTAATTTGGCGATAAAAAAATATTTTTTTACACGTCCCATACATTTTTCTGTTCACCTGCACATTATTGCCATACATAAAGTGATTTTTTTTTCTTCAAAATTAAAACTTCCAGTCGATTTTGCTACCGAAACTGTGTGTGAAACAGAATATTCTTTTTCCGAAACCACTATAAAATCACCGTGTATAGTGAAAACTTCATTAATTATACATTTATTAGTCTAAACATAAGTTTTTATCGAGTAGAACACAAGCACGCAACGATTTATTTGAAAACACTGTGAAAGGAAAAATACTGGTTCTATCAAATTTTGTAAACCCAATAAAAAAATTACTGTATAAGGATAAACTTCATTTGTACTAATTTTTTGATCAAACTTATAAATAAAACATTATTGTATGGTTAACGGAAGCCCGTTTTTAACGCTAATACCCGGGTTTCGTTAACAATATATCATGCGAAAGTTTTAAATTGAGTAAAAACGTTCATCGTTTGTCACAAATTTAAAATATTATCTTAATTCTAGTTACGACAAAACTTGCGCAAATTGCCCTAAGCCCCGAACGCTTACCGAACTAGCAGACACGCTATCCGTGGAATTAAATCTCGGTAATCGTTTGGCATCTGTTACGTTATAAAGCTATCATCAATCCTCTGGGGTAACAAAATTCAAGTTTCCTTTAAGCGGCTGTTGCCTCCATGAGTTAAATGTCTCCCTCGAGTCATAAATGGATGTACCGAGTGAAAGCGTAATCTGTCTCAAAGGGCATCCGTAATTATTGTCCCTGCACGCCCTTTAAGTTACACACAATGACATTTTGTTACGACCTACATCTCAGAGAACGTTATTTAGAAAATATTATAACACCGTATCGTTACTCAATTTTGTAAAGTTCTAAATATAAATGACTTGGTTACAACTTATTGAATTTCTTATCACAATTAAATTTTTGTCGACTTTAATTTCCTTTCGAGGAAATAAAAATAAATGGTGTCCATTAATAATATATTAATGTCTAATCTAATTCGTCCATATTGAAGAACATTTTGACCTAGAAATTCATAATGAAAAACAATCAGTCCATCGCAGTTCATTACTGGACATTGGCCTCTCCCAATGTTGGGACGCTTTGGCCTATTTTTTCCATGTTGGCCAGATGGATAGGGTTTCATTTGGAATAAAATCAAATCAAGTTTATTTATTTCTAGAAGCATAGGTTAAAATATAAGATTATAATAAAAATAGAACAAGCTATGTTCCACCATAGGAATACGAAATATTAAAGTTAAATCATAATGCACATTATACACACAATACATAAAATAGTACGCTTACATGCAAATATTAATTTGGTCTGAATGTAACGTAAAAACAATTAATATCAGAATAATGAAGTCCCATGATAAAATGTCAAAATAGTAAGTAGATATGTCAAGTGTTATGTTTAAGTCATTTTATAATTGTATTAATCAAAGTAGCTCAGTTTTCCTTCTCTAGCTACTCTCCTTTCTGCGTATTCTTTCGTTTGTCACCTCTTGCAACACCCTACGAAAGAGATGTTGTGCTTTTCTTCGTCGCCACACGGATACACAAATGAATTATTAGACCTCATGTTTTTATTTATTTAGTAACTGCAACATAGACCTTTCAAACAGGTAACGACGCTTAATGCAATTTTTACAAATCAATGTACAACCTGGTTCGAAGCAATTTTACTCCCTCAACAATTTTAACAGAGTTCCACTCCAAGACTAACGATCTCCACTCAAGAAATTTCTCTTAACAATTTTTCTTACTTCAATTCTACTTGAATACCTGGAAAATGTATAGCACACGTACTTTTCTTTTAATTTTTCAAACAGAGCTTAGGTAGTGATCCCGAATACTTTGAGCCCGGCGCACGTTTCCCGTTTCAACGAATAGCCAACTTCTCAAGGGATACATAATCCCACCTTATACTGGGGTGAAGAAGAAATTTTATTCCCGGAGTTTTAGAGTTCGATTTCAGTTCTTAATAAAGCTTTAGAGCTTGTTGTCCATTGGAGAGCTCAAAATATTTACGAAGAGCTCTTTAAATAGATATGCGGCGTTCTAAAATCGATTTTTCGAATGGTCTCAAAAGTTTCGCAGTAAATCAAGAAGAGATTACTATTTCAAAATCGTGCTACTTTATTGTTTATGGGTAAACTGTTAGTATTATAATCTGTGTTATTAGCAAAGTTAACAAAGTTAGTGTTAGACAGTGTTTGGGCAGTGTAGATTAGTTCAATATGAGCGACAGCTTGAAGTGTATATATTTTAGTATAAGAAGGAAAATGTTACCCTTGATATGTTACAAGAAGTAGGTTACTATACAAGGAATCAATTAAAGTAAAAATTGGCTACAACGTTCCAACCTATTACGTCAACAACTTTAGCGTAAGCCTTGTTATTTTGTGGTTAGTCTTGGCCTATAAACTGGGATTACGCCAAAAGATTGCAACATCTCCCTGAACGAAATATCCGGGTTTTACAATATCAAGAGATTTAAGGGATTTTTGAACAAATAAATTTTTGTTACAGGGGATTTGTGGGCGAAAAATTGACTTCCAACGTCCGTTTTTACGTCAAAACATGTGGCATATTAATTTATAACTGTTTGATTTATTACTTTTATTGATGAAATAATGTCACCAGTCTATCACACGGCAATTCGTGGTGGTACTGAGTCAAATAATTATGATTACGAAGAGACTATGGTAGCTTTGGCCTATGTTCAGCAGTGGATGTCCTATAGCTGAAATGATGAAGATGATGATGATGCCAGTTTTGACGTGTAAAATTGTCAAAGTAACTGAATCTTATTTAGTTATTGGTGTTATACTGAGTCAAAGTGTGGTAAACACTAGATATGTCTTTAGTAAAGTGTATATTATCTATTTACAATCCACTTAAATTCAATTTTATTTCCAGATGTATTATACGCGGACAAATACAATAATTAATGCAGAAGTGTGTGTATGTGCATTTATTTTATATTTACACACTGAAGCAACATAAAATATTTTAATAATGCGGAAGACAAATAGCTTATCATCTGGATTATACATTGTACACTTTTTATCCCAAGAACAAAATATGCGTAAAACCATGGAGCGCGGCTAGTTAATTCTAATTAATTACACGGCTCAGCTTGGCATTACGCGAATACCTAATGAGTTTTCCAGAATTGAGCTTGTTTTTCTCATGCAGTATTTTTTAATTCACTAACTGTTACTCGCGGCACTGCTCCAGTTGAGTGAATTCCCTTCCCATGACACACGAGAATTTATTCGCTATTAATACCAGCCAAATTTCTTCAGAAATAGTTATGTGATCGCATTCACAAGTACATAATGGTCATTCATTTTTTTACATTTGTAGTATATATTGTGAAAAATACATAGTATGGGAAGAGACCGCGGTATCCTAGTGATATAGGTAGGTAATGGACTGTTGAGATGAAGACTCGGGTTCGATCCCAGGTTTTCCCATGACACACACTAATGACTTCTCGATGATTTTCGAAGTTATGTTGTAACGTTGTGGATTTTACGTTATTTTAAATTAAATATTTTTTGTAATTTAATCGATATTTTAGTGCAGTATCGATTCTTCAACTTATTTTATCTGTAGGTGAGTGAACGAAATTGGACACCACTAGTGCAGGTGCTCAATATCTGCCCTGACACCTTCCCTTTTCTCGGCATCCTTCGCCGAGGAAGGTCGCTTTGACCCCGGGCTACCTTGCCGTCGTCGCCGGGTGAGTTTTGAGATCAACATTTCCTCTTCTTTCTACAGGTGAAGACTTCTCAGCGGTGCAGCTAATTGCCTGCCATTATGCATGGCCTTATTATTTTATTTTATTGTATGTGACATTTCAGCATACCCTGCGTATTACTACGAGGCCGATGACCCCTACGGTCAGAGGTCACGTACTAGATCTGCGCTGCTTACCTACCTTTTTAATTTCCTTTTATTTTATTTAGCTTTTAGCTATGCTGTCTAGCCACTGGGGAGATTATTCTTCACCTGCTATCTTTTAGCGGGTCACAAAGAAATAATATTCTTGTGACGTACTGACCCGCACTTCTTTTATATTCCAGGGTCTTCGCACCGGGCTTCGCGCCGGTATCATGGTTGCGAGGCACGCCCAGCGGAGTCCCTGGAACGCCGGTCATCATCAGCCCCGGAGTCAACCCAGCTAAGTGCATCGACCATCTTGCACACGGACCAAGCAACGCCACGACAGATTATACTATGCGAATCCCGCCTTGAGATTTACTTACCTTCATATAAATTAATGTAACGACAATTTTAACAGGATTATAATGTTATTAATTGCAATCCTAATTTTATTTATCTCTTGTTCAGCTAGCCAGCAATTTAACCTAATTTAAATTTACTTATTACAGAGCATATAGTGTCACTCCTAACATAAATTCATTTTCAGTATAAAACCAATTATAAAACCTTTTTACGCCGTTACATTGGCGCCTAACAAGGAAGTAATCTGTCGTTGGTATTGAGTGTTTGGTTCGTAAGTACTTAGTTCTTATTTTTCTAATCTTTTCTTTACCAGTGTGGTGAATTTTTCACCTATTTTAATAATTTTTTCAAATATTAATAAATGTGGGTACTTGAAAATAAATTTCAATTTCATCTTAAATTCAACTTTTATACTAAATAATAATCATTTATATGCTATTATTTCAGTCATAATACTTACTTTTACCATAATACCTGTGTGACAATGTTTTCACAATGATAATATCAGCATTTTTATACTTTTATTGCATTAATTCTTATGGATTGATGACAACTTGTTCTAGTTACCTAGACAAGTTGGATTACATTTTGCAGTTGTTTTAAACTGTATATCATTACTTTATACCCACTGGTAAAGAAAGATTATCTATTTCTCTTACTTATTGGAAGTGTTGATCTCACATTTGTTCATCTCACTACCTATTAACTTACCCGTCAGTGAAGTTATGTTACTTACTTTTATGTGCATATTGCACAATAATAACTTAATTGTTATTATATCAGCCATTGCGGTTGAAAGTCTTGTTATTTACTTACCTTTATGTGCATATATTTGCACAATAATAACTTATAGTTATTATATCAACTATTGCAGTTGAAAGTTTCTTTATATTTTATATTATAATACTATTTTGGTGTACTCTGTTGTTCACTGTTCTCTTGTTCACTGACAGGTTACCTATTACCTAACTAACCCTGTAATTACATAGGCCTAGTTACCTTCTTAATAAATTCCTAATATTCGTGTCAAATCCGTTCACCGCACCATAACTTTTGTTTAGATACTTAACTTTGGGTTACCATTAAATTCTAGAATTGACTGTTTTGTAGTCTTGTTATTGTCGGATTTCCATTTAGCTAGTTTTGTAAACAAAAAGAAAATAAAACAAATTCTTCGAAAAAAAATAATCGAAGGTAATTTCAAAAGATCTCCATACTAAACATAATATCTTTGAAAAGAACAACAAAGATAAAAATATATTCAATTAGATAGGCTTCGTCTTGTTCAGTATTTTGGATTGTGGTGTCTGGTATAGTTTCAAGGCATTTAAATCATTACCGTTGTTATAGTTGACCATTCAAAGTCAACATCTGAAATAAATGCACCCTTAAATTCAAATATGTAGCAGTGTCATATAAATCAATAAAAATGTCTTCATAAACTTTTAATCAACAACAAATAATCAACCTCACCTTTTAAATTAACAAAATTAAGTTCTTGTACCTATTAACTTAACTAATTAAATTATGAAAAACACTTTTTGTTCTAAATAACGTATCTTGGTACGTTAATTCTAATTGAATTGCATTAAACTAAAACAATTATTATACACTACTGTGGCAAACAACTACCTATATAAGTTCGTACATTATTTCAAGTACCTAACTACTAATGGAAATTATTAATTCACCGTCGTATTCTTTGTCGTTGCACTGTGGTAATACACTACCTATATCACAATATTCCAATGGTCGTAATTATATTCTTTTACCTAATGGAAAGGTCAGCACTTAAAACTTCAAATTCAATATACCCGACTTTGTACGAATAATGCGAAAACTTTTTACAACTTTGTTAATCTCGATCACAGGTTAATCATGTCTTCTTGCATAATATTGTAACTATATTTCAGTTGTTTTACTTATTTAGTTCTATTAAATGAACATTATTAATTCAAATGTTTTGAATTCTGAAATGAAAATATAATGACAACTGTCGAACGTCATAATTATGAGGTTGACATCTAAAAGTGTTGCCAGTTGATAATTTAAATTACCACTAATTTGTCCCTAAAATTACTTTGTTTTTTTAAAAACAAAATAAAATTCAGTGAAGAATAACAACTTTTGGACTTATGTTTTTCTTATTGTCCTGACTTTTCCTGGGATGACTGTGTCATTTTCGTTGCCTCGTTTTTATATTCGAATTTTTTCACCGTTTTATTGGTGAATGAAAATTAATTTTGAAATTGTTACTTTTAAATAATAAATAAAATATTTTTTAACCTTTTGGTTAAGTCTGTTCTTTAGAACTTAGATTTTTTATGGAAATTTTTCAAAAGTTTTGATCGTTTAAAAATTTTTTTGGATAATTTGCCACGATAAACAAAACAAATGCAATGCAAAACATTTTTGGTACCTACTTACTTTAGAACCTTGGGTTCATAAATTTTTTCAACTTGATTTTTTTCAAAAATTTTTAATTTTTCATAAATTTTTTTTGAACACTAGTTGTTCTAATTGCTACTGATTCTACATACCTACTCACTTTATGTGGGTCAAAACATAATATAATAACTATTTTTACTTTAAATAATAACTCTTTTGATAATAATTTTGACTTGGTCATAATAATATAACCTTTAAAAGTTGTATCTTATAATATTTTGTTGTTCATATTTGACAACAATTATTAATTGTCTTAGTACAATTATTTATAATTATATAACCCTACCACTGCTATATATTTTCTTCTTCTTTTCTCCTCTCTTTTGAGTTGGAACTTTGAACTTTATGTTCGTTTTCTTTTATTATTAGGCGTTGCCTAGTAATGGTTGTTGCATCAGTTGGCGTTTTAAACCAACTGATGTTGTTTTCGGGTCCGTTGGCGTTTTAAACCAACGGGTTCCTTATCTTGGTGCTGGGATACTAAACCAGTCACCGGGAGTTTTTTTATGGTTTTATACCATTATTATAGCTGAGCGGTCTTGCAAACTCAGTTCCAAAAATAAGCCTATTGCATTTCTTTGGTTATGTCTTCTTCCGAGCGGTTTGCAAACTCGTGAAATAAGCCTTATTGCAGATGCGGTAATGTATACATCTAAAATAAGCCCTATACTAAAAACATAACACCTTCTCTCTTTAAAGTTGAAAATATACAGTGGTATTTATTGCTCTTTTCTTCGTATTGAAATTGTTGTCTGTGACATTTCAAATTTTCCATCTGTTAGATTTACGTCTGAGTTTCCAGCGCCTATCATCCTGGAACCTCTCTTCGGAAGGAACGCGTGTGCCACATTAAGGAAGTGGTAACCGCAAAGTATGGATGGACATGATTGGGGAGGTATGAAAGGAAGTATGTATGTGTAAACGTAAATCAAGCATTTGTTTTCGAGCAGTCCAGTATCGGGTTTTTGGGTAACAAAAACCCAGAACTAATTGGGGGGGTATTGTAACGTTGTGGATTTTACGTTATTTTAAATTAAATATTTTTTGTAATTTAATCGATATTTTAGTGCAGTATCGATTCTTCAACTTATTTTATCTGTAGGTGAGTGAACGAAATTGGACACCACTAGTGCAGGTGCTCAATATCTGCCCTGACACCTTCCCTTTTCTCGGCATCCTTCGCCGAGGAAGGTCGCTTTGACCCCGGGCTACCTTGCCGTCGTCTCCGGGTGAGTTTTGAGATCAACATTTCCTCTTCTTTCTACAGGTGAAGACTTCTCAGCGGTGCAGCTAATTGCCTGCCATTATGCATGGCCTTATTATTTTATTTTATTGTATGTGACATTTCAGCATACCCTGCGTATTACTACGAGGCCGATGACCCCTACGGTCAGAGGTCACGTACTAGATCTGCGCTGCTTACCTACCTTTTTAATTTCCTTTTATTTTATTTAGCTTTTAGCTATGCTGTCTAGCCACTGGGGAGATTATTCTTCACCTGCTATCTTTTAGCGGGTCACAAAGAAATAATATTCTTGTGACGTACTGACCCGCACTTCTTTTATATTCCAGGGTCTTCGCACCGGGCTTCGCGCCGGTATCATGGTTGCGAGGCACGCCCAGCGGAGTCCCTGGAACGCCGGTCATCATCAGCCCCGGAGTCAACCCAGCTAAGTGCATCGACCATCTTGCACACGGACCAAGCAACGCCACGACAGATTATACTATGCGAATCCCGCCTTGAGATTTACTTACCTTCATATAAATTAATGTAACGACAATTTTAACAGGATTATAATGTTATTAATTGCAATCCTAATTTTATTTATCTCTTGTTCAGCTAGCCAGCAATTTAATAGCCAAAAATTTATGCTGCATCCGCTAGTCCCCGGTAAGAGAGTAGACCCAAAAAGCGCTGAAATGGCGTTGTGGATGACATGCGTTTCAAAGAGTTTACTATCATGGATGCTCAAGATGCGAAATGGGAAAATAAATCTGGAAAGTGGACACCAAATTGAGGTATAAAATCTCGGATGCGACCAGGACTAACGCAAGGGTAATGATGCTTATAACAATTAGTAATAGCGATAAAAACAATTCTTTGTTTAAAAATATACTTTTCATTACGAAAATTGCCGACAATGGCGCGCTTATTTAAAAATTTAATAGCTCATCCCTTTAATAATGAATAGCATTAGATATTAATAATCGATAATTCACACATTATTAATGACCTTGATCCAACGGTAGCGACTATCAAACTATTAGAGGTCGATATAATTGTTATTTCAAAACCAAATTGGTATAGGTACAGATGATGCTTTTGAAATGGCAGATGTATCAAGCGTGTAAATTAATTACTGACGATTTCTAAGAACTAGTATTGACTGAAGGGATCTCAATTAAGATAATGTAATTGGCATAATGTATCTATGTGTAAATTGGGCCTTTATATTGAAAGGAAAAATTTGCAACGACTCCTGTGTATAGTGAATAATGTTTTATACCTCTCATACTGTGATTTTCTTTGTCTGGTACAGCTGGGATATAATATTGTCCTTCGAATATAATACGCTCTTTTGAAAGGGCCATAATACGTATTAGGTTTAATTTTATCACGTCAGGAAACCTTTATAAACTAAGTTTATTCCATAGTTTGAAAGTCCGCAAATAAAAACTAAAAAACAAAAAAGGCCTCCAAACATTATTCAGATGTCTGTGATTGCGATAGGCTGGTTGAATGACATAGATGATTTGAATGTGGGGGAATTATTTCAGCCACGCACAGAAAGTTACGCCAACTCAATGTAAAAGTCCATGAATGGAGATGCTACTTAATATCTAATAGAACAAAACAAAAGCAACAGCGTGCTTTGTTCAAGTGCTAGCCCATTTCTATGCATGGGTATTTGAGAAACTGAAAATTAGTGTAAAGTCTGCATTACACTGTCGCGAATTCCAAGCACTCAAATGAATATTTAAAAAGGAACATTCCGTTTACCACAAAACTAAATGTCTCGTAATTGTAGTGAAACACAATTAGTTTCATTGTCGTGTTATACTTAACATACGAAAACAGTTTATTTAGTGAAGGGTCGCAGTACAATGCGGCGCTTGGCATACATTATTCAAACAATTTTATACAAAGCTTGAAAAACTTATTCTAGCTGTAATAATGTTTTCAAGTATTGTTCTCGAGTATTTCATTTTCTAGATAGGGACGTAGTGTCAATACTAAGGTATGTACTAACTTTTAGGTTCATACATTTATAATTCGAAGGTAGGTAATACCTACTGATTCAGCGTTCTTATCATTTCAGTGTTCTGAATTTTTTATAAGGTCTAAAACATATCTTTAACATCAAATGGACCGTATATTTTTTTCACTTACTCCTCCATTTAGGTACTTTGTTTTTTTTGTTATATTTACCCTTTTTGTAATGTTAGAATAGTAGCTTATAAAATGTTGTATAAATAAGAGTATGAATTAAAAAAGAGTATAATTAATTAAAATAATAAGCTGTAGGTAAGTATCTTTTTAGTATTCGACGAGTGTTTTAGAAACAAACTATGTGCAGTTTCATACACTACTTTATCTAATCTGATAAAATTACACCTCTCTCTTGCACAAGCACAGTGCACTTGCTACTTGCTAATTGCTACTTGCCGTTCACCATAGATTACTTTAGTTTATATCATGAAATGGATGCATTATTGGATAAAAAAAAAATAATTAACGTAGGTAGGACATGACGGTATCTCCCGTCCGAATTGAGCAGTCCGACCGAAGAATTACCTACAGATAACGCGGCTAATAATGTTGTCTTATCTTGCGTTGTATTGTCAGTGACAAGACCGAGGGCTTAAGTTGCTATCACTGTCATGATGGTATGCAAACCTGCTCTGTCTTCTGCACCGACAGCCCAGAAATTCTATGAACCTTCACCCCTCCCACAAACTCCCACTCCCAATTCACACTACAGCGTCGGCAGCACGAGCGTGATGCTCTTGGTGTTGCAAATGTCCCAGGCCACAATAACCACTTTCCATCAAGTGGGCCGTGTGCTTCTCTGCCACCGAAGTTGTATAGGTATAGAAATAGTTTAAATAAATAAATAAATAAATAAATATTCTAGGACAATCTACACAACGCCACCTAGACCCATGGTAAGCATAGCTTAACTAGCTTGTGTTATGGGTTCTAGAATGCGGATAAACATACTTAAATACATTTTTTTTTGTAAATACATACATATTATACATAGACACCCAGACCAATGCAGATATTCATATTTCATGCACACAAATATTTGCACTGAGCGGGAATCGAACCCGCGCCTCCTGCGTAGCAGTCGCGTTCACTACAGCTACGCCACGGAGGTCGTCAAAATAACTTGTTTATTAATTTTCCGAAAACGTAGCTTACGTGAAAACATCAACCGTAAAAAACATCCAATCACCAAAACGTTTTCATTAACTTTCACATTTACAATATTAGTGGGAAAGTATATACCTATTTATTTATAATAGAGACGTGAAATTCTCTCCTGACAATAAAGTACAACTTACACAGACGGTTTATCCATAATTAACTGCAGTGTATAAGTTCACTTCGAGGTACACTAATGTCGGCTGCAACGAATTACATGCATGGCTTAATCAGATGGTACAAGCCGCAGTAAACTTAGAACAGTAAAACTTCTTCGTCGACTTAACATCTGGAATGCAAACAGTATGATGCAGATTTTCCGCTTATGGTTATATTTTATATTCTCTCATTTATACCTTCATTTAAAACTAACAATATTAATCATTTTCTACCACATTTATTTTAGTAAAAGCGAGTATCGCTTAAACTTCGTAAGAATCAACGGTACCATATTTGTTTGGGTATGAGTTTATCTGATATTTATATCTATGTATTATTATTATTAGAATTATATATATATCGTCGGTTAAAAGGCGACTTGATTCAAGCGCCATTTTGAGAACTTTACAGGAGAGCATTTTAAAGTTTATTTTTTAAGAAAAAAATTTACTGTTCCTAAAGTATATGATAAATATGTACAAATCTCCCCAAATAAAAAGTGGTATATTTTATGCTAATTTTTGATTATATTATAACCAATAAAAGGTGTATTTAAAGCAAGTTAGATGTAACTTGTGCCATTTTGCACAATTCTTTGATCAGAGCAGAAAGGTCTATGTACACAAAAACGATTTATGTATTCAAAGCAAAATAGTTTATGTGTTCCTTGCTTCCTGAACAGATCAAGGATAAATGATTTAAATCACTTACCCATTTATCAACTGTTCATGGATAAATAATTTAAATCACTTTCCTATTTGTCAACTGTTCATGGACAAATGAGTTAAACCGCTCACCTAGTTGTAACTGTTCAAGGAGAAATGACTCAAATTACACAGTGATGTAATAACTACTCATAGCAAATTGTTTTAATCGCAAGATTTATTTCAATCTGAACTGAGGAAAATAGCTAAAAGGTAATAAAATGGATTTCACGATGTAGGAAAAGCGAATGAAATGACATATCAATTTTAAGAAAAGTAGCTTAAATAGATAAAATTGGTATACTTTTAAGAACATAAGACGTGAAAATCGATTTTGTAAAACGAAAAAAATTAAAACAACGCTTTATGAAACGATTTTTTAAACTATTCATTTACGTAAAATTAAGTAGGTATCTGTAAACATAGGTAACATTCATAATCATTAATAAAATTCTTCAAATATTAGTAATTTTCAACATCTTCAAATTTTGATTTATTGTAATTTTCAACTTTGGTTTTAATTATTAATTTACTTATAATCTCTAAACATAGGTAGTTAATATTTATAATTACTTTTAATCAGTCTTCAAATATTGGTAACTCTCCTAATTTAATTTTTGTTATTATAATTGAGATAAATTTGAG
Organism: Pelosia muscerda; assembly: GCA_963691645.1. Classification (NCBI taxonomy): domain Eukaryota; kingdom Metazoa; phylum Arthropoda; class Insecta; order Lepidoptera; family Erebidae; genus Pelosia; species Pelosia muscerda. Next base: position 4,371,140 of record OY829103.1, read on the forward strand.
TGAAATGGTTAATATACAAGGCGTTTTATATGATTGCTTTATTTTCAACAGATGACTCAGTTACATGATAGAAACAAACTGGTATTTTTTTGTTATGAAAAAAAACCCAGAAAAAGAAACCAGTTCTATTAATGAACTGAACCATCTGTTGAAATTAAGGCAAATCAATAAAAGTACCCTGTAGGAAATAAATGTGATTTGCGTACGAACTGCAAGGAATTGTGTGTAGTAATATTAAAAAAGTACAAAGATAATAATTATTTTTAACTGAAAAATATTTTTGTTACTACCCACTGGAAATCAAGGTTAATCCTAACCAGAGGTAGAGAACTCAAAAAGAGCCTTGATAGTCTAAAGCTCACAACAATCTCCATTAGTGAGCCCACAAATAGGCCAACTGATCGAGCCAGAATACCAGATGTAATTGTTTTTTTTATAGTGAAGGGTATTATCAAATACTTACCTTGATAGAAGACCATGCCTCGACGGCTCTTCAGACCACTCTCCTGTTCTTTTAACCATTGCTACATCTCCTATTATCCAACAAGGCAACATCACACTACGCAATCACAAAATGAAAACGTTTTTTTCTTTCGTCTCAAATCCCAATACGACATTGAAGAGGCAACAAAAGACCTTTCTAGGCTTATCCAAGAAGTCACTTGGAAATGCACTCCCGAACGGAAGTATATGAAGTCTGTTAATAACCTACTCACCTCGGCCCTAAAACTACAAAGGGAAGATAAAAGAAGACTCCACCGTATATGGCAAACTGGTTAACATCCCTCGGACAAAACTGCTCTCAACAAAGCAATCCTTGAACTGAGAAAACCAATAAAAGAGTTTGAGAAGGTACGAATTCACATTTTTGTAGAATCACTCAGTGCACATAAGGTTAACAACTACTCCCTATAGAAGGCTACTAAACGTCTCAACCAATCCCAAGTCCCAAAACCACCTATAAAACTTCAGACAACAACTGGGCTCTCTCTAACCCATTGAAAGAAAAACTAGAAATACAAGTCCCCAATTAAGGCTCGCGATGCCACGAGAGGTGTACAGAGTCATCGCAAATCTCAAAGACAAGTCAGCCCCTGGTTACGACCTGATAAGCCTAAGAATTTCAAAGGCACTTCCTCGATAGGTACTAGTACTCATCACAATGCTCATTAATGCCATTATGCGAATCTCTTACAACCCGAGCCACTGGAAGGTATCCCAGATAGTTATGATCTACAAAGCAGGTAAACCAGCCACATTAGCCTCGTCTTATAGACCGATTAGTTTACTACCAGTATTGTCAAAAGCCTGTGAAAAAATACTGCTAGCCAGATTAGTCACGACACTCAATGATTTGAAAGTAATACCTAACCACCAGTTTAGCTTCCGCCAACACTACTCCACGGTCGAACAAGTGCAGAGTCTACAATTTATACAGTACGTAACTCTATTGAACAAAACGGATACTGCTCTGCAGCTGTTCTTGACATCCAGCAGGCGTTCGACCGAGTGTGATACAAAGTATTACTTTATAAAATAAAGACACAACTTCCGACCACCTTTTGTTGTTATCCTTAAACGTGCCTGGAAGGTAGAATATTTAAAGTTAAGGAGAAGGACTCGATCGAGTTTCTACGACATCAAAGCAGGTGTCCCTGAGGGATCCGTTCTAGGGCCTTATCTTTATAACCTCTACGCTGCAGATCTATCCAACACTAATGGGATCACTACAGCCACATACGCACATGATACCGCCCTAACCCAGAATCGCCTCGGCTAGATTGCAAACTCAACTGGATATAATAGAGACATGGCTGAAAAGATGGAGAATAACTGCAAGCACGAGTAATTCTGTTTAGATAACTTTCACACTGCTCAGGGGTGACTGCCCACCTATTACCCTAGCAAATAAAACCCTATCACATGTTAGCCACATTGGATACCTCGGACTCCATCTGGACCGGTGGTTCACCTGGAGGGACCACCTAAAAACGAAGAGAGACTCCATGAACCTCAAATTTCGTAACTTGGACTGACTTTTGGGAAGGTCGTCAAATCGAACTGTCGAAAAAAAAGCTATTGGTGTATAAAGTAGCCATTAAAGCAAAATGGGGACATATTATGGCATCCAATTGTGAGGACTGCAAGCCACTCAAATATTGAAATTTTTCAACGATCCCAGAATTTAATATTGAAAACTATCCTCATTCATCACCAATACTCAGTTATTGCTCATGAATACTCGAATCTGCCCACTGTAAGAGAGGAGATAGCAAAACACTGCACAAGATATAAACAACGCCTGATAAACCACCCAAACGAGCTCGCCCAGAAGCTGCTACAGAGAGACACACCTGCATGATTAAAACGGGCGTATATTTTAGAGCTGGACAAGAAATACTCCACTGAACCTCAATAAATAGAGTTACTGTTATGACTCTTGCCTCGTAGGAGTTGTGGTCTCAATGGAGATCATGCTCGCACGCCATTAACCACCCACACATCCGATTATAGTACCAGTATACTGATTGCGGATAAACAGACCAGAAAATTCAAAATAAAAACTAACGATCTTCGCGCGTTCAATAAATACGTACACATCCGACTAATCTGGCATCGCGCAGACTGAACCGACCTCGAATCCACGCGGGACACGCGTGTTGTGGGTCCAAGTACCTACCCGCGTTGGTTTGTGTTCTGTGCCAAATGCCATTTTCAATGCAAGGTGAAAGCAGTAAACTGATTTAAGTATGACATAAGTTTAATTATTAAACTAGTATAAAGGAATTAAATGTGCAAATATTTATTTTATGCATAGAGAAAATTGTTCCAAATGGCATAAACACTAAAAACTGGTCAAGGATAATTAGCACAAATCATATACTTCCATTATACTAATTCAGGTAAGATTGATTCAAGCGACAGAGATAATGTTCAAATGTTCAAGGCAAAATGACTTAAGTTGCATACATTAATAAATCTGGTTGAAGCAAAATGAATTAACATCCATGTTAAATTATTTAAGATCAAGTAAAAACAATTCAAACGTCAAAACCATTTTATACCATCCAGGGATTAATGGTTTAAACTACAGATAGTAAGAAAAAACATTTTTTTTGATGGGTCTAAATACATGCTTTGAAAAAAAGAACCGAAATTGCTACACTTGATACCTCGTAAATAGAAAAAATACCCAAATTCGTAATGGAGCCAAGCGCCAAAAAAGTGCTCCGATTAACCTCAAACCCGGCTAGAACGACGCGGAAAAATTCCACGATTCCAATGATGTATATAACTCAATATCGCCCAAGGTGGCGTTTGAATCAATTTGCCTTTTAACCGTCGATATTAGCAATCTAAAACCATACACCAAGTATTGTTTTCAATAAATTACTGAAAAATATTTGGTCTAGCGTAAACCCCAGTTCCTGATCTTATCTGAAGCTTTCAACTCAGAGTTTGGAACTGGCTTTACCACTTTAACGGCGACTTCGGAAGCGACTGCAATATGACCTCCACAACCCATTGGTTATCTCGAAGGCGAGTTGAAGTCAAATTGACGAGCAATAAATTAAAAAACCGGTTGATAATATGGTAAAAGGTATCATTTCAACTGTTTTACAAACGGCAATTTCCAAACTGACACTATTTTTGTTATAAGCTGCTAGTATATTACATAGAAGCCTTTGTTGCTATCAAACTAAACAATGCCATGAATGTTTTACAAGTATGTTTATCCTGACTGTCTTACGAATGTTGGTACAGGTATTTTCTTTTAAGGTGTCGTAACATAATAACATATTCTTCGCGGCGCAAATGTGTTGTTATAAGTTTAAGAATATACGCGCGGTAGTGTTGTTCCTCAAGAGAATAAGTCAGAAAACAAGAAGCAGTATTTCAAAACTTCTTGAGGAACAGTGTCTATTTTAAAGTTGTATGTTCTTGTGAGTAGTTGGAGACATGGTAATGGATCTTAACTGACAGTACAGATATATTTATGTAGCACATATGGGATAACTTCGTATACATTCCTTATACAAATAAAAAGTGTTTTCTTCATTCTTTTTCCGAGCCTATTCCCAACTCAGTTAGGGTCGGCTTTCTAGTCTAACTAAGATGAGGCTGATCGATTTTTTTCGTGAAGCGACTGCCATTAGACCTCCTCAATCAAATTGGAGATATCGAAGTTCTGTAGTTAAGCAAGTCGGACTTTTGAGAGCTCCAATTACTCATAAAGATGACCATGTTTCGGCTACCCGTGCACTCCAAGGCTCTACCAGACTTCAGTTTAAAGAGGCTGTAGAATGAATTCCCTGTTATGGGTCTCTAAGTGACTACAATATGGAGTTCTTCAAGAAGTAGAAAGAAGAAGTATCAAGTACCTAAATACCTTAACTGTAACACATTGGCTGGTTATATTTACTTAAAATAATCAGGCTAGTTCTACCTTTTACCTGTGGATAGGGATTCAACAGTGAAATGTGAGATGAACTAAAAAGGGAGTGAATTTTATATTGTAAAGGTTATTTTTAATTTGCTCCGCATGGAATTCGCTTTGTCCATTAAAACTCTCACAATGAGGTTCTCTTATTGCCAGGGCGCACAATTATATACTTTTTATTACTTTGTAACAATTTGAAAATAGAATCATGTAATTGTTATGTAATTGTATCTACCTATTTGAAGTCTTTTTATCAAACTGCCATGGAAGGAATATGTTTCGTGACACATGTATATTGTATCTTTGTATTGTGTTTGTAATTTCTTGTACACACACAATACATGTATTAATTATATTATATTGACATTAAAATTTAATGACTAAGACTATTATAAGAAATTTAACAAATAATAAAGTAAATTTTAATGCCTATTTCTTTTTATACAACTTGATACAATATTTACATAAGTATTGGTATAGAGACACCACCATCTCATTTAGGCCTACATAATCCCATGAAAGTACAAAGAAGTAACTTCTTCTATTCATAACCAAGAACATTCAACCCCCGTATAAAATATTCCTAAAAATGTAAATAGCTTTTCTTCCAAACATTTCTTATTTATAACTTAATATGTCAACTGCAAGCCTAACCCTGCGAACGCGATGCGGTCAAACAATGTAATATTTTATTCACTACTTTATTTCAGTTCTGTCGACGCGAAATTCGCTTGGCGAAAAGATACAAATATCAGTGAGAATTTCTTATACCTACTCTTGTTACTTCTTGACATCAAAGGGAAGAAGGGAATCCAATATTTAACTTTGACTTTACTTCCAATTTCAATAGCTTTAAATGTTAAGAAACTGTATTAAATTTGTTTCATGAAAATTTTCCAAATATTCTCGGCTTTCGAAAACACTTAAGTAGGTACTTATATTCCCTACTTACTCGTTGGTACATTCTTAGGTATACCTACTAGAATACTTGATTTTTGATCTATTTGACAATATTGTGAACGTAATTGAGGCAATAGAGAGTATTTCTAGTATTAAAAGAAATATAAATTAATAAAAAATTAAGATACAATCAACTCATTCTTTATTTTCTCACTTTTATCGCAAACACACACTGTAGTGTTAAAATAACGTTCAATGTTCGATTGGTACAGGTTTCAAGTTTTATGTGCCATGTCCTACAAACACAAGAAATTCGTTGTATTCTGTATGTATTGTACATATAGCTTCGTGTTTTAGTGGAAGAGATTACTTGGTATATAAGTTTTCGCTGACCCAATATTTTCTCGGGCTGTTTGTTGTTGGTTGGCAGATTACTTGAGAATGTACATACAGAAAAATACCCAAATATAGATAAACTAATAAAAAATAATATTAGGTTTATATATATCTCTCATATTTATTTTATATCTCAGCTCGTAACAAACAAGACTGGGTGTGAATTTCAAAGAAGAGATAGTGTGACAACATCACACTAACAGGTTAACATTTTAGAGATGTCACAGTTCATTGTAAGGCATTCCTTTAATACCATTCACTTTATAGAGCGCGTTAAGTGTTAATCGGTACGTGTGAGCATATTTAGAATTATCTTATTATTACGATGTTTATATTCAGTTATTATTCGGAAATATGCACTTATGAAGTTCTTGATGTTTATATCGATACCATTATGTCTATATTCTAAGCTAGTCCTAAATCTACATTGAATTATATGAGACGGTTAATTGGTTTAGTGGAGGTGCGAGGGCTATGTTACCTGCTATCCGAAGACCGCGTGCGTTTTAGTCCGACATAATCTTTCTCACTGACTCCGGTGGGTGTGATTGATATCCATGGAAATTTTGCGCACGAAAAAAGTCATATATACTACTAATAATAAACCTAGATAATTCGGCCTAGATCTTTCTGTTCAAATATATTTACAAACATTCCATTATCCTATTTGCGTAGTCAATTTTCTCTACAATTCCTAACTTATATTATCGTGATTGTAACTCGACACTTACAGCTATATCGTTGTAGTACGTAATTGTAACTTTCGAACTATGGCCGTATTTACATAGTTACATTTAATTTGTAATTGTACTACTATAATATACACATTGCATTGTTCTTTGACACTTCTACAACCATCAGTCCTTAAGAATAATTATACTGGTAAATTTTATCTCTGTCGTAAGTCGTAGCAACGTTAAGTAATTAAAAAAATGAATAACTTACATACATGGACTACTACATATTTCATCAAATTTTCTAAAATTTACTAGTTGTGTATTAAAATAATAGTAGACAGAAAAGGCTTTCTTGTAAATATGAAGATATCCATAAAGTAAAATCATGATCATCTATAATATATTAGGGATACATACAACCAAACAAACACATACCTACACACACTAACACACATACACACACACACACACACATACACGTACGCACATACACACACGCAAACACCAAGAATACTCTCTTAGTGAAAATTTGAATCAAAGCAGGTCAGAAGTATTTGAAAGGGAAGGGGAAGTTCGTAAAGTACGAGGTATGTAGCGATAGAGCAAAAACGGTGAGCTGTTGTCGCTGCTCACGCTGGAGACAAATAGGCGTGATTGTATGTATATACCTAAATTGTTCTGGTAACTTAATTAACTCTCGGTTCCATTTGAGTAGTTCATTGAAAACGTATAACATCTGTGCTACATAAATGTAGTAAAAAGAGTAATTAAATTTATTTGCAATTTTTAATTGTTGCGCAAAGGCTACTCTCGTTGAATAACAAATAAATCGACATTTTTATAAACTACAAAACAATATTAACCATAGCGTTCTGCAATAAGGTTCAATATTGAATAAAAGTAGTGCTTTGTAGACACTGCCTGCAATGTTACAAACTGTTTTCCCGGTGACGCACGTGACTCAATTACGAATAAGTTTGAACCATTTTTATTTTTCTAACTTCGGAACGTATAATAATAATTTAGTTTAAAAAGTGTGTGCTTAAAAAGGTTTGACTTTCTTTTGACCAATGATTCTATTTAATTTCGCTGTTAGTGAAATTTTTAAATAAACTTACGTATGAATGCGTGCGTTGCGAAGTATATGTGGATTGACTTTGAGAGATAGAGTTAGTAATAGCGTGATAAGAGAGCGATGTGGAGTGATAGAAGATATAGTGATGACAATTGCGAAAGGTATGTTAAGGTGGTTCGGTCATCTAGAGAGAATGGATGAAAGAAGACTAATGAAACAGGTGTATGAGGCGAGTATGGATGGTACCGTTGGAAGTGGAAGACCTAAGCGCACATACTTGAACCAAAACGGGGAAGTGTTAGATAAGGGGCAGGTCAGGAGTACCCTAAAACGACGAGCATGCATGAAGAAGGTAATGAAAGTGAATGTAGCGAGAGTAGTATGTCAGGATCGTAGCAAATGGAGATCCGTTATCTCTGCCTACCCCTATGGGAAACAGACGTGATTTTATGTATGTATGTATGTACTTACGTATAATAACAAAATTAAGACATAATCAATTCTGAAACTCAGTAAAGAACACTTTATATTAATTTTTATTATTAAACAGCTGCTCCGTCCTGATTTCACAGTATATTTGCTGGTATGGAGAACGCGAAGGTATCGCCCGTCCCAAAAGCACTGAGCAGTCCCATTATGGAAATATCTCCTCTCTACAGAATATCGCGGTTAATAATAACCATGTGTTGTGTTCCCGGTGGTGAACAGGGTAGTAATAGCTCTCTGGAGAATATTTGTGATATAAGTTAGAAGACCAACTTATCTCCGATGCCACATTCTTTATCTTAACCTTATATGGCTTTTTACCACATTGTTACCACTTGTCCTCGCGTAGGCCGTGTAATTATCTGCCGTCTAAGTCATATAAAAATAGCTTTGTAAACCATTTTTTGTTTTAGAATCGATGATTAATCACTGCGATGAAAAACATCGAGTGTAATGATAATCTCAAAGCAATTTGTTTAATGCCCTAAGGGTTATATTAATGACGCTTGCAGGCGACGAACTGGAAACTTATTTATACAATATCGAGAGATATTCGATATCGTTTATCGATACATTTCTCACGCAATACAAGAATATGAACGATATTAATGAGATTTTTAACTCATGTGTTATAAGCGCACGTAGATGTGCGAAAAATCGATTAAAAGAAGCGTAAAGTAAAATAAGTCAATCGATATTCAGAATTAATATTACGAGTATATATCTTTTCTTATTTAGGGCACGTGAATTTGACTTCACCCCGCCTAATGTTAAACTGAAAGCAAAATCTTAGGAAGTAGGTTCACCATTACAAACACACAGAGTGTTACAATAGTGGTGCTCAGCTTGACAGCCTCATCAGATGCTTTTTCACGCACCGCTTGAAGGACCCGGGACTGTAGAAAGAAGGAAACACGTGACCTGGTAATGAACTCCAAGACTTAATGGTGCGGCAAAGGTAAAACTCATCTACATACATATATTTTTTCAAATAGATTTTGAATGAAGACCATTAAACCCGTGCTTCGTGTGTAGCAGTCAAATGCTACAACATTCATCTGCTACGCACGTAGACCGCTACGCCGTAGAGTTCGTCCATATTCTACGCATACCTATATAAATTCGATTCAATCAACCAAAGTTGGCCATGTACACAAAACAATTAAATGAATCACAACTACCATAAAAATCAATTAACATAGTGGTGTACCGCCGATTTATTTTTCTGCCACAGCAATTCAATATTGATGCTTGTTATTTGCTCGGTATACCTACAAGCTTCAAAGCGATCGCCGTCAAAATTTGTGGAAAACTAGTTTTGTCTCGGTCAGGTAAATTTGTTAGTAAAGTTTGGTACACGGTGTGGCCTCGCAAAATTTCGGGTTCAAACCACGGTAATTGGGTTCGGCAACAATTTACGATACTGTAAGTCTTTGTAAATGCGAAACTGCCGTTAGGATATTATATGATACAGAGTTTAGGTATTTGTGTAGTTGTTGTAACGTTTTAACATTACTAGTGACCGGTTTTAGTTTTAAAGTATATTCTTTGAAGATAGAAAAAGGAAGAAAACATTTTACTTTCTTTAGTTTTCTAAAGAAGCCATTTGTCTAAGCAAAATTACTTCAGTTAGAATTAGTTTATTGACCGATAGGTATTCTCTTCATCGTATTATTATTTCCAATGGGGACACTAAGGGGACTTGTGAGCCTCTCCCTAGAGAGTTTGAGGTCGAAATTGCTCGACACGGCACCTCGTCAAATCTTTTAGAGTCCATCATGAATGTTAAGATCTGATCAATCTTTAGATTGCTCAGATCTGGTTTCTTTTGCACTTGTTCGTGAATATTTGGGACATTCTGCCAGCAGGTGGTAACCTGTTTCTTCGATGTCCATATACTCCAGGCATTTGATCGGTTTCTACTTCTATCACTGTCAGATGTTTCTTTGGTCGACAGTGTCTTATGATTACTTCTATGGCGAGTCTCTAGTTCCTTTATATGGGTTTTATAATTTAGCGCGTCTTCTTCATGCTGACTTCTAAATCATAACCACTAAGCTACCGACACTTTTATTCAAGACACGTACTATAAAAGTAACCTAGTGGTACGAGGTCTCGGGTTCGATCCGAGGTTTTACCATGGCGCAGACCAATGACATTTCGATGCTTTTCGTAATTATCAGTGTATTTATCGCAGGTTTATAAGTGCCTGGTTAATGGCAAAGGCTCGCCACCTATTACATTGGGACCTAAACATAAACTGGCAAAATGTAATTACTAGCGCCTCTGTCTACCCTTTCGGGGATATAAGCGTGAGTTTATGTTATGTTATGTTTTTTATATTTTTGACAATTATTTTAAAACACGGGGGGATGCCGACTGGGGAGGATTTCCACACATGAAAAAAACAGTATAACGCAGTATACCAAGTATCTGTATTATAATACAACGCAGCAAAATATAGCAGGAACGTTGTCATGTACATTCAGCTCTTTGATCTCCATACATCCGACCGTCGTAAACCGTTCTACGGAAGTGAGGTTATTAAACACGTAAACACGGGCTTCAGTACTTCAAATAAAAGTGCAGATTTCCGCAAAAGGCTTTCCTTCAACAAAGATTCAATTTTCGTTCTTAACACAAAGACATGATTTTTCAAGATGTTACTGAAGGAGTCGTACCAGTGCAGACATTGTACGACTGAACTCTATACTACAGATAGTATAGAGTGAGAGAGAGAGAGAAAGAAAGAGAGGTAGGGGGAGAAAGAGAAAGAGATATATCTGAAAAACTTTAAATGTCAGTATATAATCTCACCTCCGGCAATCAAAGACACATGGACGGCGTGCGTTTTAGTCGGTTCGAGTCCGACATAATGACCTCCACCGATTTTGGTTGAGGTGATATCCTTGGGAATTTTGCGCACGATAGTAAAAAGTATCATAACCAGAATATTCAGAACGCAAACCGGTAAATGAGGCTTTGCGTAGGTTTCCTTTTTAGGATTGTAAAATCAGAGTTAGGTTTTGCGGCAGCAAATATTTTACTAACTAGCTACTACTTACTGAAACTCATTTATGTATTAAATCAATTAGCTAATTGCAGCCCACTGCTTGACATAAGTCTCTACCAATGTTTACAGTTTCCGCACTACGCTGAAAAGACGGGTTGGTCAAGGGTTTTATTTCGAGCTTTCCTTCGATTCGACTGCGTTTTCCGTAAATCGCTTCTTACGGTACCCTTTGGATGAAATGAGTATTTTTTTTCTGTCACTACAAGGATCATAAAACTCACGAGTTGCTGCGTTCAAATTCTGTGGATTTGCCTTCCATAACACAGCAGTGAACATTAGCACTACTTGATTTTATTGAATACAACGTTAGCAAATGGCTGCACGATGCATCTACGCATTGACTTCATGCTCTTGCTAGTGCAGAGGGAATTTAAGTTTGTCCTTATTCCCACTGTTTTTTTGCTAAGAATAAATTGACTAAAGCAATTTGCATAAATTAATTACGGTTTTCTGTAGAATGGTGCATCTACCGTTTGAATTCGGAAGCACCCAAAGTGCACTTCGGTTTCGAACAGGAATGCCCCTTTATAGGGCGATGAGGTTATGTCTCCCTCGGTAGATCCCCTGGAGGAACACAAAGGTGTAAGTATCTATGGTGTATGTATGCCTATAAGTATCTATGGTTTTAAAAGATTTTAAGGATCAATCATTGTTTAGTCAAATACCTATATATTGTTCAAATTAATAATGTTGATACTGTTATTTCATAAATTTATTAGAGTGAACTAATAAGCGATCTTATTCTTAATAGTTTCACATACAAGCTTATAGCATTTCCGAAGGATTCCACGCATGTGTTATTATACTATCACAATATTATTTTCTTCTAATTATTGCCTTCGATAACAACTGCAGTCAACGGCTTCATTCGATATTGCGTTTCTATAAATGAAGTTTACGCAACGAAGCAATCACATCGATACAAGTAATATGTAAGACTTCAACATCGATAAGGTAGATCTCTGTGAGTTCTGTTATTATGCCTTGAAATATAATGTACTATTTAAAAGAAATAATAAAGTTTTATTATCTAGTTAGCAGCCACGATCTGCTGAATATGCATATTTGTTGATATAATTAATAACGGAGAGCAAGTTGATCCATCGGTCCCGGTTGCTATACGTCATTACGGGCAGTTGTAGCCCTCAAAAGTCGGACTAACCTAACTACAGAACTTCTATATCGCCAATTCGGTTGTAGAGGTCCGATGGTAGCGGTTTCACGGAAAATATCGAAGTTTAGCCGCATATTAGAATAGAAAGCCGACCCCGACTGAGTAGGGATTAGGCTATATGTATACCTACATAAAAGAAAAATCGTGTTAGTTACACTTTTTATAACTCAAGAACGGCTGAACTGATTTAGTCGAAAATTGGTGGGGAGGTAGCTTAACTGGAAAACGGACATAAGATACCTCTTTAAGCCCATAACGTGTAACTTTAATTACTAGTGGTTTTGTGAACAGTAGAGCTCATGAGCACCTTTTTACAGCAAAATGTGAGGAATCAAGTTCTTGATGTATTAGACAAAAATCACATAAATAACGTAACATCAAACTGCCTCTCTCCGTTTGCCCATATTCTAACTTATAGATATGACTCTACACGGAGGACATGTGTCAAGTTGTGCAAGAAATGCGTCCTCTAGACGAGAGCTGACAAACTAACTCACAGGCATAGATATGGACAAAAGCAACATCGGCCACGTTGTCGCTTTGCTCGCTCTAACAACTGCGAGAGAAAGAGATGCAAAAGAATATTAGCTCACCGATATTTCTGAACCAGCAAGAGATCGAGAGACAATAAATTATACATTGTGTAAATGAGACTAAGAAAGAAACACTTAAATATAATATGACTGTATGCAATATGACAACCTCCGTGGCGCGGCGGTAGTGAACGCGACTGCTACGTAGGAAGCGTAAGTTCGATTTCCGCTCAGTGCAAATATTTATGTGCATGAATATTATTATTTGCATTGGTCTAGGTGTTTCTATGTATAATATGTATGTATTTACAAAAAAAGGTGTCTAAGTGTATTTATCCGCATTCTAAAACCCATAACACAAGCTAAATAAACTATGCTATCCATGGGTCTAAGTGGCGTTGTGTAGATTGTCCTAGAATTAAAAAAATAGTATAATCAACACGCAGGCGCAGCATATCAATGAATCGATTACAAAAAATTCATTAGAAGCACTTGATATCATCTTGCTTGCACGAAAGTTGTCAGCATTATGATGTTTATGAGAATTACAACAAGTGGCAGACTTTTGTCTCTGCCTACATCAGAGGGGAAAAATAGGTACAAGTATAAAAGTATAGAAATAGGTACATAAATATTTGTTCTAAAGGAGAATCGAACCCATGACCTCTCACTTCATTCAGATCAACCTGCTTATTTTATAATTTCTCGTTGTTAAAGTCCCATCGAAATAACATTAACTGTACTGAAATACAACGTAAATAATTCACCCCCAAACAGCCCCTATTAATTTTTAAAAATGTTTGTTCCAGTTAATATATTCCATTCTGGATTTATTATTCTTTACACGTGTCATAATAAATTTAAAAGACTATTAATGAATGTTCATTATTAAGCATTTTGCCCTTGCTTCATGCTGCCTAATGGATTTCAAGAAAATTAATTTCTTATTAATATTTACTCAACAGTAGACCAAAAGCTCCCGACATTCTAAAAGGCTAACATTGAGAACGCCGCACGGCGATACCGGTTGGAGTCAATAATAAATATTATACAGAAGTACAAGTGTGTTATCAATATGTATTAGACTCGTGCAAAAAATTGGGACCCTTAACCTAATTTGTAACTTAGCATCCCGATAACTTATAAAGACTAAGTCTACAAATAACTAATAATATAAGGCTCCGTATCGTGTTAGACTTTATTTTATCATTCGCAACGCTATGCTTGAAAGAAAATATTTTTTGTAGAACACCGCTTCACTGGCTGAGATGAAACGCTCGTAAATTAATATGAAGTCTTTATATTTAGAAAGTCAAGTTAGAATTTAAAACCTCTGAGTTTTTATTACCTATCTTCTTATTACTTACCTTCTTCTTCTTTCATGTCGATAGTTTATTAAATTTTACCTGCTTCAAAATCCAAGTTTCAATATATTTTACGCTCTTGAAGACTTAACACTGCCATTAACAGAATACTGATTACGGGTAGTAATTGTAAGTGTTATTATTAATTAGAATGGTGCAAAACTAATAACAAATAACACACTGCTCGATGAAGACTATTACGAAAGTTTTCATACATCACGTTAGCGTAAAAAGTTTGGTCGAGAGACACAGTAACGGGTTCCCTTATGTACTTGGTCCCCTGATAACACAAGCAGTCATGAAAAAAAACACTGGTTTTAGGTCGTTTGAGTACATACGGTGCGGAATATTCCATCAAGAACCAAGCAATTGGGTGCGTCTTTCCTCTGCCGCACCATTATGTTCTGGAATTCTTTTTCCACGTGTTTTCTTCTTCCTACAATCCCGGGTCCTTTAAACGGGGCGTGAAAAAGCCAAAGCAACTGATGAGGCTGTCAAGCTGAGCGCCACCATTGTAACACTCTAAGTGTTTGCAATGGTGATCCTCTTTCCTGAGACTTTGCCTTCAGCTTACCATCTGGCAGGTTGAAGTCAAATTGACGTGTCCTAAATTAAAAAAAACAACGCTTGCGTTATATTTTTGGTTACTTTACTTTGGAGTGGTTGGTGCCTTTTTAAATAGGAGTTTAAAACTAATTAGAAATAAAATATCCAAGCCAGTATGTTTCCGTTACTTCTTCATATTCACATACATCGAGTATAAATGTTTTTATGCTTTTATATTTGTGTCATATTATGTTTTATTCATTTCAATTTCTATATAATATGTGTGTCATATATTTGTTTAGTTTATCTATAAATGCTCTCATGTTAATACATATTTATGCTTCTATATTTGAAAAGGGCACATGATTATAATGTCAACTTCCTTTTTCTGTTCAAACGTTTTATAGAATTATCAAACTAAAATATTCGTAACTGGAAAAGGAATTTGACGGTCTGCCTACCAGGAAAGGATAAAAGCGAGATACAAAGTAAATGTTTGGCAAGAACATGACGTTGCTTTTGTTCGGTTGACAACGGTATGACACGTGTGCGGGCTACCACAGGAAGTAAAGATGATGTGGGCGCCTAATGCTCTTATTTGAGTTTTGATCTTCAGTTTACATAAAAAGCCTTTGAACGACTGCCTTTAAACTCAAATAATTACCTTTGTATAAAAGGTTACATTCATTTTGTAAATGTGACATGACAAGCAGAACAAGAAGATCTTTAACATTTCGTTTATTCCACAAATTATAGTCGTTTACCAAATCAGTATTCGTAATTATGTGAATATTTTGTCAAAAAGTTCATTGTTTCATTACGTTCAATTGTATCATGCGCAGAATACTAATAAGCTCAAACTGATTAATGAACTAATTTGAAAACTGGTACACAAAATCAGTTACCGTAATTTATTCTATCGCTTTTTTCACTCCTCAGTGCTTAACTTGATAACAATTATAGTTGAAGAGTTGGACAACATAAAGTTACATAATCTGAGAACTTCGTATTAATTTAAATGGAGGTAGGACATGACGGTATCCCCCGTCATAATTGAACAGTCTGATTGGGGAAGTACCTCCGCCAGAATACTGCGGCTATTAATAACCCTGTATTGTGTTCCGGTGGTGAGCCAGAGCTCACTGGAGAAGTTTTGTGTTATCAGTGGGAAGACCCAGAAACCCGTTCTTTATCTTCTGCACTGACAGCAAAGAGACTCTCTTAACATTCTCCCCTCGCCCTGAAGGGATCTCTCGTCTTCTACCAACAGAACGGATGTGACGCCCCTAGTGTTGCAAAACATCCATACGCTGTAACCACTTTCCA
The DNA here is from genome assembly GCA_963691645.1 of Pelosia muscerda. Lineage (NCBI taxonomy): Eukaryota > Metazoa > Arthropoda > Insecta > Lepidoptera > Erebidae > Pelosia > Pelosia muscerda. Next base: position 4,387,131 of record OY829103.1, read on the forward strand.
TAAGGTGGGCTGCGTGCTTGTCTGCCACCTAGGTGGTTTAAAATAAAATAACAAATATAAGACTTGTTCAATAAGAACCCTAATATGCTTTGACGAAATGAAACTTAATTAGTCCATAATTGACGAAGTTAATAAAATCGGTGTTGAAACGACAGCTTGACGAGCCGCAACCATTTCCAGACTTGGACAATTATCCTAAATCAAAAACCGTTCACTGTAATTTGCAATTCGGTCGCTGACAAACACAAATACGTTGACATTTCACGCTGAGGCTACTGTAAAAATTTGCAAGTTTTATAAAAAGTAAGTGCACTCACCATATTCCGGGCATATGATGCAAAAAGCCACAGTCAGGAAAAAGCCGATCACCTCGCCACAAAATCCTTTGAAGGCCATTTTTCTCCTTTTTGTTTAACCAACACTGGCTTTTACCGACATCTTCACTCTTTCTATTTTTCACTATTTCTCACTAGAAAACCGCCAGTACACTCATCGTTCTTTGTATATAGATTTTTTTAATCCACATCGTTCTTCAAACTGGATTTATCTTGAGACATGTCAGTCCGGCCAGATTTTGGAATGTTACATCTGTAAAAAAACAGAAATGATTTAAATTTTTCAGGTTTAAGTATATTTATAATCTACTAGCTAGTCCAAGTAAACTTTGTGTAGTGACAAAACAGCCATGGGTTCCCAAGGAGCTCTCAACACTCCCATAATGAGTTTCGCAACCTAACCAAGTCAGCAAATCGATATACAATGTTGTAGGTCTCACTTCCATCATTTAGTTCATGTTTATTTTTCGCAAGCTTTGTTAAACCAGGTAAAAAACTCCGGGTACACTGCATCATATTTTCTTAATTTGTATTTACTTTTTTTGTTTTTTTTTTTATACATCGCTCAACTAGCATCTGCATAATGTTATTACAGCTAAATGAAACAACAATCTATACTTATAATAAAACTGTAGAGAGGTCAATTCTGTACATTGAATATATTTACAAAATAATTATTGGGGGATGATTGGTGATCGATACTAATGCAAAAAATGCAATCAGAATTTTTTTTGTCTTTCTGTCTGTCTGTCTGTCTGTCCGTATGTGCACGCATGGATCAAAAACTACTGGAGGGATTTTGATCAAACTTGGTACGATTATAGTTCATAGTTCTGGGCAACATATAGGCTACTTTTTATACAAGCTGATACCCGTGGCTTTGCCTGCGCTTCATTTATAGGTTGTTTTTGGTCATATCTCCGGTTCTACTTAACCAATTACAACCAAATATACGGCAAATTTTGAGTCTAAGCAAGACATTCGTAATAAAAAAAACCGCATCAAAATCCGTTGAGTAGTTTTTGCGATCAAGGCACGCAAATACTACAGTAAAAAATTACGTTCCAACTCAAATAGCGTTATACCATTATTATAATGAAATTCCAACATTTATCAATAGATGGCGCTCCTCAAGTGACGTCATTTTACAACACTCAGTGTTAAGATTCTCCGTAAGATAGTCACTACCTGCAGTTGTAATAGGTGCCGTTTGCGATCTTATAATTAATGCGAAAATATTAGTTGCACCCTTACTGAACTGCAGATTATTCTGAGCATTAGTTGTTGATGTGGTTTTTTATAGTTTCTTTTCTTTCATATCTTAATATAACAATTTAATTTTTTTCATTAAATGCGGTGCTTCTCTTGCTTAGCAGTAAACGCAATTAACAATTTAACACTACAGAATACACACATCAAAAAAAGTTTGCCATCACTTTGAAAAACTGAAATCTTTTTTGTTACTGTAGATTATATTATGATTTATTCTTCTTTTTAGATGAAAAATAAAGAATTAGAACACAAAACAATGACACCGTTCAATTGTTTTTTCTTACAAAAAGGCTTTCAGTCCTGATTTAGTGAATTATAACCGATTCAAGATATTTTTCGCGTTAAGTTGTGATTGAAAGATGCCAAGAGGATTATCAGAGGTTTTACGAGCTAAAATAGTAACTTTGAAGGAAGAAGGATACACCACGAGAGTAATAGCACGCAGACTTGCTATATCCCAATCCTGTGTCGTGGCTCCGTTACAGAGGTACCACGGAATGGAGAATTTAGCTGACCGACCCCGCAGCGGTCGCCCAACTGTTTTGACAGCTGCCCAAAAGCACTATATTAGATTGCTGGCAGCCCGTGATCCCACAATCAACGCCACTAAAATAAAAGCAGAAGTCAGGGCCGCCTCTGGGCTTGAAGTTAGCACGCAGACCGTTCGCAATTGCTTGCACCAGGCTGGATTACGAGCACGGAGGTCATGGCGAGCTCCGCTCAATTCCCGGCAACGTCAACAACGAAGATTGCAGTGGGCTAGACTTCGGCAAAATGAAGAAGGTGAGGAAGAAAACATTTGGCAAAACTGACTCTTCGTTGACGAATCCCGAATCTCCACTCATCCAAATAACCGACGTGTTCGTGTCTGGAGAAGACCAGGCGACCGTGAAAGACAAAGAACTGCCACTGGAACAGTTCAGCAAGGCGGAAAATCGGTGTCTTTTTGGGGTGGCATCATGATTGGAGCTAGAACGCCTTTGATCCCGTATCGGGGCTTCATGACAGCAGACATGTACAAAGCAGTTGCTATTGATGATATCGTCAAACCATTCCGAGTAAACCATGGGCACCAATTTGTACTGGTCGATGATAATGCGCCCGCACATCGAGCTCAACGAGTCAATGCTGCTCTTCAAGAATACGATATCACACGATTAGACTGGCCTGCCGGCTCGCCCGACTTAAACCCAATAGAGCACGCGTGGGATGCTCTTAAACGAGCTGTATGGAACCATGAGCTACATCCCCAGACAGTTCCAGAGCTCAGGGAAGCCGCTACTGAAGAATAGGATATGTTACCCCAGGAAATGCTGGATAACATGATCCTCAGCATGCCCAGGAGGATCTCTGCATGTGTTCAAGCCAGGGGAGGAGTTACTTTATATTGAATTTACACCTTTTAATAATAAATTGTAGTTTAAGTTTAATTAAACAGTCTTTTTCTTTCTATGAAATTTCTATCACAATTGCATTATGATTAATGGCTCAATTTTTTTAAATAAATAATAAAAAATAGTTTTATATTTTAATTTCAAACAAGGTTCAGGCATACAACATATTTTTTTCTTGATAAAGTTAAATTTAAAGAATTCTAGGAGCATTGATCGCAAACTTTTTTTATGTGTGTAGAATAGGAATACAGAGAGATCCGGAAGTATCCGTTTGTCTTGCTTTGAAATCGTGCTTTTCAGCGCGATCATTCATCGTAAATCACTAATTATAAATAATTGTATTTTCATTCCATACTTATAGTACTTATACTTTACTTACTTATTTACTTCCAATCCAAATAAATACCTACCTAAATAACAGGCTTCTGATAAATACTACAATAACATAATTTTGAATAAAAAGAACTGAACATGAACTGTCTTACCATGTTACTCAAAACAAAAATTTCAATTAGAATAAGTAAATGTTTGTAAAAAGACCAAAAAACAGCCCGCTAAATTTCTTACCGGAGTCTTCTCAAACAGGGCCAACGTGGCCGTAATTGGTAATGCTAATTTGCTAAACATAATTTTTATATTTTTTTTACGTTTTCTAAGTGTCGCTTTAATGGTCAATACAAAACAGGTAAATGATTTTGACTTTTATTTCATTACTGCTAAAATTGTACACAAATCTATGTAGGTATAATTTATTTTTACAGTAATGTATGCTATAAAAATATGCTGTAGATCGTTTTCGACCTGAAGCGATGACACGCGCGATCCGACTACCACGCGGGCGGAGCCGCGGGCAACAGCTAGTTTCATAATAAAACCTCAACTTGCTTAATGGGGTATTTGTTTTTACAGTGACGATGTTTTTTTAGGAAATTATCTTTTATTTAACTTTACTGACACGACGGAGAGTGAATAGCACTAACTAAAAATATCAAATCGTCCTTTTTCCATGCCCATATGTAGGGTACCCGAAGTTCTACCATTTACCTTGGGTTTCGGGAGCGTCACACCTAGTGTATAGAATAAAATTTTCAGTTGACGCGTCGTTAAGTAAATTTGGACAGACCTTTTCAATATCATGCTTAAATAACGTAACGTGTTTGACCCAACATAAGTACTAACCAATTACCTAGTAATTGTTTTGCGTGAAAAATTCCTAAATCAAATCTTCATTTCAAAGTTTACATAATAGAAACTAGAGTACAGCGCAATCCAGACTAGAACTAAACTACTGAGAATACATATCTATGTAGATACATTTTCCTTAGATATATTATTGAATGCAAATAAATAAATTCTAATAATGGCATTTTCCGTCTATTCCCACCTGTCTTCCTTTCTGAACTAAGCTTCCTGAATCGTGGTTACTATCCAAAACTTCCATCAAGAATTGTATAAATGTGTTTTACTTTAGAATATTTCACAGTGATAGTAACAAATACTTGAGTTGAAATACTACTCAGTTGTCCTTGTACAAAACAAGTATTCAGACTATTCCTTACACAATTTACAAAATGTTCTCAGTACACAACTACTCACACTCATAAAGGGATCTCTCAGAAGTAATTACATTACAGTAGAGTAACCCGTACCGTGGAATTTCTATGGTTTCATAAGCCGCAAGTACTCACTTATTCAATGATGTGATTTGATAAAATGTATTTATTGTTTGATTCTATCTCATAGATAGCTACGTAAAGGGTTAGAAGAATAAGACCAGACCTATTCCTAAATGAAATTACTATTGGTATAAAACGAAGTAGCAGGAAAACAGACTTGTATGAATAAATAAATTGATCCTTATTGTCTTGCTTTCGTTTTCATTACTTGTAAAAATATATTGAACTAATATGACATCATCATCATCATTTGAGCCACAGGACGTCCACTTGTGAACACAGGCCTCTCCCATCTACCTCCAATACTACCAGTTGGAGGCGGTTTGCAACGGGTACCCGCGACTTTGACTGTGGCGTCCATCCATCTCGCTGTATGGGCCGTCCCATACCTCATGTACCGGTACGCGGTCTCTATTCGAGAACCTTTTGGCTCCAACGCCATCTATTCTTCTTGCTACGTAGGTTCTTCAAGAAGATTATTAGAAGGTTTCTACGGGGTCGGCAACTCGATTCTGACGCGTCTGGTATTGCTAACGTCCATATGCCACGATGACCAATTTCCATCAATTAGGTCGTGGCCATTAAGGGGTATCACTACATAGTATAAAACTGAGTCGCGTTCTCTGACCCTATTTTTCATGTCCTTATGTCCCTTTGTATGCTTAAATCTTTTACACATCTAAGCAACGGATTTTGAAGCGGTTTTTTTAATAGATAGAATAATTAAAGAGGAAGGTTTATATGAATATAACATCATGCTGCTAGAGAGAGAAACATGGTATTCTTTAGAGGAGGCCTTCACCTTCACTTGAAGAAGGGTTCATGCAATCAAACTTCTTTTCATATCGTTAACTAATCTAAGCATTTTTCAAAGTTAAGTAAATTAAGTGTAAATAACATTAATATGTATGTAGTCGTACTTTTGCATGAAATAAAAGGTTTATTATTATTATTATTACATTATGCTAAGACTAACAGGTGCGGAGCAGAAATGAAAAATGTTGCAAAAACGAGGTGACGCAGACGAAGTTGCGCGGGTCAGCTGGTAAAGAATAAAATAGAGCAGGTCAAATTCGCTTTAATACTAAGCTTCAGATTAAGATTTTATTACAGCAACCGGCACAGGGTAGCTAAATTAAAACTTCTAAAAAATCTATTCTTTTGCTCATCTGTTGGCAGCGAGCCAAATGGTATTCATGTTGACCGTGATTAAAATTTCACGTGAAAATCTACTTTGACCTATATACGTTCAAATATAGCTCTAACAATCATTGATTCAATACAAGACAACAATATTGTACCCTTGCTATTGATTTGACATGTCATCAGAGAGAAGGGTTAGAGTTCAGCAAATATCAGCCTAATTCTGACATATCTTTATTTATAGCATTTTAAAAATGAAGAAGCTTAGGCAAGCCTACGCCTACCTGGAGTCGCTTTATAACTTCATACCGGTGGGCGTAGAGACTATGGATAGTTGGGCAAGGACGCCAAAACCTTTGCAAAAGAGCTAGGACAAAATACTCAATAAGTCAGTAAGGAAACACGGGACTATCGACACGGATCGTTCCTGGTGTAAAGTTTAGACGAAATTAAACTATACTTAACGAATTCTATATCTTTTAAAATAGATTTTTTCAATTATATACTCGTATCTCTAAGCGGAGAGCGGAGAGCACGTTAAGCCGTCGGTCTCGGGTACCATACAAATGTTTGTATGGATCTATGGCGGTCCTTATGGGTAGTTGGGAACCTTCAAAATTCCAACAAGTCTAACTTGGAACTTCTATATCGCCATTGGTCATTAGACCATTGGTTGTGAAGGCCAAATGGCAGTCGCTTTACGGGAAATATCGACGTCCTGCCGCATCGTAGTTAGACTGGAAAGCCGACCCCGACTGAGTTGGGAAAAAGGTTCGGAGAGTGAATGATATCTCTGGATAGGAAATATCACTCATATCTAGAAAATATATATAAAACTAAAACACTAATACCTTTAAGAAGACGAATTTTGCATCGATGTTACAGTACAAAAATAGTATCTTTGTTTTTTCCTGATGTTCATCACGTCTTATGACACAATAAGGAAACGACTGTACATTATTATGGTTATATCATTTTTATTTCTTTATATTAAGTCTCATAATGTTCTATGTTTATGTTAACTCATTAACTATAAATAGGTCCCTAAAATTACACGTTTTTATTATTATTAGCAGATAATTTTGTAAAATGTGTATTTTGGGGTATAAATGATGCAGACACCTGATTAAGTGACGTATTCTTATCGTTGATATGTATTCGATGTAAAAATGCTAGTAACATTATAAAAGTGAAACTCGGTTAGTATGGATAGATGGATGGATGATTGTTACTCTTTACGGTAACGGAATGGATTTTAATGAAACTTTACAATAATGTTGTTTTTACATTAGCATAAAACACATAGGCTACAATTTATAAAGATATTGTGTGAATTGTCCAAAATATAACATCCACACGGGCACTGCGGGTAACAGTTAGTCTAACTTACGTCTATATGTTATTACTTAATACCTTCAGAAACTCACATAATTTCATTGCATTTTGTAATCATTGTGTGTTTGATGGAGTCCATACTTTCCCATCAATTTCGTATAAAATACATAATAAACAGATTACAATTAAACATTAACACCAGAGTAAACTCCAAAAGAAAAACTAAATTCATTTGTAATTAAATAAATAACAAACCCAAAAGTATGAAAACCCTTAATCCAATAAGTGACTAAGCTCTTTCCCTAGTGTTAAACAGTCGTTTTTTCACACAATACACGAGCATAATTATTTGTTGAACATGTTACAACTGGAAGTGACCTGAAAAGGACGACGTCCATTGTACAAACGCGTCCGAGGCAGAAATTGTATTGTGTTTCAGCTCTTTATGTACCACAGAAACGCCTCTGTTTATGTTACCTACGTCTGTTCTTTGTCGCTGTCACCTATATAAGGTTTCTTACATTCCGTTTGTACTGTTTAAGTTGTTAATAAAGCTGAAACGTGTATGGTAAAAGGGAGTTTGTGTTAAAGGCTTAATGGATTTCACTTCTGTCTTTTATTATTTTGGGGATTATATAATTATAATAATATGGTATGTATTTACATTGTTATACATTTATATTCTAGAACATCATTCCTTTTTGCATAACTTGCAAGGAAATTAATTACGTGCTTAGCCGCACAAGAACCATCAATTACCGTCTTGGAGAGTATCAGGCAGATATAAAAGCAGCAAACATTGAACAACCTTATAATTCCATTAATAAGATAACGTGGTTAATACTCTTTACGAGACAACCTGTCTTTAATTCAAACACTAAAAGCCTACATTCCAATATCGAACTGTTTACTTAAAACCAAATTTAGCAATTTAACTAATCCTAATGAAGTAATAAAAATAATACTGCGAGAGAGACGGAGCTTGTGATTACTCAAAGAGACAGCCAAATCCTATCATTTCTTCGGCCTACAATCTTTTTTCCAATTTGTCTTAATGTTAATGCTGACGAAACAAGATTCTCCTCACTTCGAGCCCTTCCTTACTTAATGCCACGTACCATGTTGGTAAACGTATAAAAATATCAAAGAAAATGGAAAAACAAATTGAATTATGTTCACACATCGTAATCAAAGTAAATAAGTAGCTTCGTAATGTGCTTTACGTAAAATGAGATGAATGTGACATTTATAAGACTGTGAGTGAATAAAATAAAAAATTTAAGGTAATGAAGCCTATAATTGAATTTATTTTACATAAAATAATACTTGACAAAGTGCTGCGCAAGGTTATAGAAAAAAGATGCAAGGTAACCTAGAAACATTAATTTAACTACCTGACATGAGCCTCCATTATTATTTAATTTGCCATAAGTAGAAAAGAGAGAAAATAAAAAGGTATTAAATAAAAAAAGATGTTTTTGCGATCATTAAGAGTCATGTATATAACTTAAATAAAAAAAGATGACGCAAGACAGCCTGTACGAATTCTTATTATGTACCAAAATTTGAATATTTTTGTTTTCGTTTGGAATTATAGCTTTTTTTACTCAAAGTTGTTAAAAAAAGCTGTTGTTTTTTGGGAATTCAGTTTTATTTTTCCTTTGAAGGTTACTATATTATGTCCTAATCACTTCTACTTCTTTTCCATGACTATGTTGATATCCTCATTCTCGACTCTACTGAATTACTCTGGATGAGTTTGAGAGAAGTTCATATATTATATCTACACTCTTAAATAATCAAGACATTAATATATCCACTGATGCTTCAAAATATTCTGTAGAACTTAATTTAACAGCAGCATTGGAAAAGAGAAACGTTTTGTTCTTTTTACAAAGGGTAACTTTGATAATTCTGCGATATAGATGTAGGCGTTACTTGGCGTAATGGTATATTACAAGAAATTATATATTGGGGAAAGAGGAGGGGGGAGGGGGATCGCACATTCGACAACATCTCTCCTCGGGTAAGAAGTAGTCGTCGTCTTGACATTCCTTTCTGTGACAATTAGTAATAATTTGCTATTGTTATCGTTGGAATTGTTTTATGGAGGGTGAGTGGTGGGTCCCCATTCCTCCTCCAATATATATTTTCTTTTAGATATTCTATAAAAAAGTAGGTAAACTCATTATGCTGCCATATTACTTGCTCGGACATCCGCACTCAAGCTTCCGCATTTTATATTACAAAAGGTTTTTCACCACACGTATATAAACGGAAAAATATCATAATAATAATTTTCATAAATGACGTTTTACTAACAATAAATACGAAATTGCCAACAACCTTCCATAAACCTACCCATTCTTCACTTGGTCCCATATAAACAGACCATAAAAATGAGTCTTGTATCGACAGTAAAAATCGTTTTATACGATACTCGAAAACGTTTCCGTACAAATGTAACACGATACATTTGATTATTTAATGGTAAAAACAGTGGACGCTTTAGTGGCTTCTTATGCATGAAATAGAATTTATGTACCAGGGTTGATCAGTAAGTACCCGTTCTTGAGAATAGATGGCGTTGATAAATGAAATTGACATTACTATTATGTTTTATAGTCTGTTACATGACATCGCGCGTAATTTGAAGTTAATTCATCGGCTAGATTGTTTTTTAGAGCTGTTTGAATTCTTTGTGTCTTGTGTTTATAAGCAAAATGGAAAAAGAACAATACCGATCCGTAATTCGTTTCCTATTTTTGGATGGAAAAACTTGCGACCAAATAAAAGTAAAGGTGGATGCTGTGTATGGGGACTCTTCGCCCTCTATGACCACTGTGAGATATTGGTACAATGAATTTAAACGGGGACGTACGTCTGTTTTCGACGATGAGCGGCCAGGACGGCCCTCAGACATAGTTACTGATGAAATCGTCAAAAAAGTCCACGATATCATTGTTGCTGACCGTCGAACGAAAGTCCGAGAAGTAGCTGCAAAAGTAGGCGTATCGTACGGTACAACTATAAATATTTTAAGTGACAAAATTGGTGTTAAAAAGGTATCGGCGCGATGGGTGCCGCGATTGTTAACAGCGGACAACAAACAGGCACGAGTAACAATATCAAAGCAGTGTTTGGACCGTTTGCATCAAAATCCGCAGGAGTTTTTTCGTCGAGTTGTGACCGTAGATGAAACCTGGATTCATTACTACACTCCAGAGACCAAAAGACAATCTAAGCAATGGATCTTTCGGGGCGAACCTACTCCGAAGAAGGCAAAGACCGTTCCCTCAGCCGGAAAAGTTATGGCGACGGTATTTTGGGATTCCAAAGGAATAATTCTCATCGATTATTTAGAGAAAGGGAGAACAATTACAGGCCAATACTATAGTGACTTGCTAGATAGATTTGATAAGAAATTAAAGGAGACACGGCCACATTTGTCGAAAAAAAAGGTGCTCTTTCATCACGACAATGCACCGGCGCACACCTCTCACATTGTTGCGACTAAATTGCAAATCTTGAACTACGAATTGCTTCCTCATCCACCTTACTCGCCTGATTTAGCTCCGTGTGACTTCTACCTGTTCCCCAACCTGAAAACCTGGCTCGGAGGAAAAAGATTCGAATCAAATGAAGAGGTTATATCTGGAACACAAGCGTATTTTGATGAGTTTGACAAATCTTACTTTTTGGAAGGATTAAAAAAATGGGAGAAACGTTGGGAAAAGTGCATAAGCCTCGCAGGAGACTACGTCGAAAAATAACATTTAAAAAAAATGTATAAAATTGTGCCTTAATTTCTAACACGGGTATTTATTGATCAACCCACGTATTTGTACGTTCATCTTTGAAATGTTCCAACTTGAAATTAGATTACCTCCGTAACTGTATCATAATACGATTTGTTATTGGTTCAAACTCTGTGGCATACATTGAAAGATTTATATACACAATATATAGACGTTGCATCGCAGAAATCATATAAAAGGAAAAATAATATTATACTATTACTTTGAGGCGTGCGGTTTGGCATTCCTTTCTAGGACAATTAGTAATATTTTATTATTTCTATCATTAGTTAAATAAATAACAGTGCCCGGGATTTTTTAAGTCTACGGTCCTATTGGTTTTTAAAGGAGATTAGACCGTCTAACCTTTCAATATCGAAAGGAATGCCTGCACTAGATACTCGCTAGTCCAGTTTGCAGAAGAAGTTTGTTACGGCCCTAAAAATCTTATTGGGTAACGTATACACTTCTATCATTCTGAAAATTATGTTTGGTAAGTACTTTGAACACTTAAAAAAGATGAAACTAATAAAAGTGTACCAAAATATAACTTCCTACTTGGGAATCAAGTCAAATATAAGCATTGCTCGTACTTATAAAAGATTTAGTCGTAATACAGTGACAACACCGAGAGTGCGCAAGTCGGACTAAGTAGAAAAGTTTTCGTCGTAAACAAATCTTTGCAGTAAAATAATTCTTTTGAGAAGAAAACTCCGCTTTGACTTCACACGTTAAGTATTCATTGCCCAAACGAACTCAAAATTATAATATAGTCTCTTGAGATTGAAAAACAAACAGATGGAGAGTTGTACTATAGCAGTATTAGGCCCTTAATACGGTGCTTGCATGTGGGCGCCAGCATTGTGTACTGTTTCGTGTAAATTGTAAGTATGTATTTTTTGCACGATATTCGCTCAATATTCTATGCACGAAACAGGCACGCAAGCAACAACACGTATGTGGCCTCAGGCTTTAATATACTAGTAAGTAGCTGCAATTATGAAATTGTAGATGTATGTATGTATGTATAACTTTTTACCTGAATTAAGACTCTGAGCAGTTCTACCAATTTATATAAACTTCAAAAGAATAAGGTAAGGATTCGAAAATGGTTCATTTGTTTTATAAGGTGATCCTTATAAACTTATTCAACCTGTGTTTCCTGTATGGAAAATCTATATATGAGGTATATCCGACAGTGTATTTAAGTTAAGATTGGTAATTTTAAATGATTTTTTTAGATACGTAATGAGTAATCTTTGAACCTAACAATTATGGAACCAACACTAATTGGTCAATTCCTCAAGAAAATACTGGATTTAATTTATTGTTTATAAATAGTTTACAATTATGAGCGTATGTATGGGATACCCTACTAACATCTTAGGGTCTTCTTGTATTATAACATCTTTGACGTATCATAGTCTTATAATAAAAACCAACACATGTGTTTCATTCGTCCTACAGTCCCGGGCCTAGAAACAAATGGTATTCTCTCTAAATATCTAGAATATGCGGTTGCACGAGCGTTATAAAATTCGACAGATTTTGTAAAAGATCGGACTTTACCTACTATAAGAGAGTGATTCAATTTTATCTCCTAACAATTATACCTTTAAAAATGATAGAATTTATAGTGAAACAGAAAAAAACGATAAACCATATTATCTTTATACATATTTTACTTCAAATTCATAAAGCCTTCATAAAATAAGAGTTATTTAACAACTCAATGTGTAAATATCAATTAACTCTAATATTAATAAGCAAACCTCCATTAAAACTTCTTCTCACTAACAATAGATGGCGTGGGTTTATCGACCAACTTAACTACGTCACACCATTAATGGTGACTAAGATGAATGGCAACACCTTTATATCTCTCTATACGAAATATCGAATAAGTGTAGGACTTCTTGATAGTGATTGATTGCCCTATAATTGTATCGATACAGGCACAAGAGTGAAGTGACAAATAGATAGATATTACTTGGCACGGAATCTTCGCATTACGGCTTTACGACAAATTATCGGATGAAGATCAAATTACTCGTGACTAACAGTTAATTGTATGTTTGACAGATAATTATGATTAACAGTGTAACCGGTATTAAGGTTATTGGAAAATTAAAAATAAATGCCGGTGTGCGAGGGATATGTTAGCTACTATGCCACCTTCGGTAACTTAGGGCCATAAGATGACGTGCGTTTTAGTCGGTTCGAGTCCGACATAACCTCTTTTTTTTCAAACGATAAAAACGAGTAGACGAAAATGGTACAAAATAACAATAATTTATTTTAATTTACAATAACTGTCATAAGTTATAATGGTTATCAAAAGACCAAACCTTAACTTATGTGCTTAAACTTTAAGTGAGTGTTTACTCAGTAAACTATCACTCAACATATCGACTTGTAGGAAAATTAAAAATTTCAACTAGTCTAAATACAGAACTTCAATATCGCCAATTGGTTCTATATAGGTCAGATGGCAATCGCTGCATAGAAAATATCGAAGTTTAGACAAATCATGATTAGACTTAAAAGTCAACAACAACTGACTTGGAAACATACTCAGACATTGATTAACTAGGATGACACCTCCTAAATATTAGTTTTTAATACTTTTAACCAGAGAACTGACAGTAGAGTAATTTCGACGAAGTTCATGCTTTTTTCCACAACTTTTAAGATTGCGCTGTCTTGTTTATTAGTATTTACGACTGCGACCACACATTATTTAAAAGTTTTCTCCTCGATCCTGATCTCTTAAGATTAAGCGTATTATGGTACAGCAGGCAAAGTTGAGGAGATTGAGGTTGTATTCTTATTGTGCTAGTTCTTTGCACATATTATTTGCTGCCCAATTATGTTAAAGTGTAGTATTAATTTTATTTACGGAGCTTAGTCATAAGATGGGCATGGCGCTTAAGTTTAATCGTAGATAATCATTAGAAAAACAAAAAAAAATATTAAGAAATCAAGTTTCTAGTGATTTAAATATAAAATAGTTGTGTTATGTATAATGTGCCTGCCAATTTGTTAAAATTACGGAGCTTAGTTGTAATATGAGCAGGTCGTTTTTTTAATCATAGATTTCATTGGAATAGCAAAAAAAAAGCATTCAACGAAACCGAATTTCTTGTGATGTTGATATCAAACAGTTGGGACATGTATAATGTGCCTGCTAGTTTGTTAAAATGCGGGCAGATGAAACTTCTAAAGTTTTACCTAATTTGTATCCACGTGTATTTGCAAATAAGTTATGAACATGGTTAAAGAGGATTGCATGTATCATTTTGTGGTAAATATTTTGCCTAATGAACCAAAACTTTAACCAAAATATTTTCTGTTGATACGCATTGAAAGACAAAGGTTTAAGGGTGGAAGAGTTCGAGAACTCATTTACATTTTAACACCTTAAGTCGTGGATGATGTAAAAAGTTTACGATTTTCAAACTAACTAGTAATTCACAAAAGGTGTAGTATATCTTGTAGTTAACTGTTTTCAATCTTTATGTTTATAAAAATAATTTGAGAAATTGTCCAGAAGTATCATTACTAAAATCTTGATGACGATGATGATGGTTGCCGTAGCCTTCTGATTCAGGAGGAAAATGTGCTTGTCTGCCACCAAAATGTTATAAAAAAGTGGTTTCCTTTAGTGACTTGCAGCTGTATGCAAGAATGGGACCTTGATACTGTCACTGTTGCTTCCCACGATGAGATAGATCGTTTGTTTGTTTGTTAGCTTAGTAACTTATTCGCTTTTATTTCAGAGGACTAGTAATTTCCAAGTTGAGTAACACATTCACGGTAAATGGCGTAACGAAGTAAACATTGTTTGATAGTAGTTTCAAACTGTAAATGCCTTACTTAATAAAGTTATTATTGCCATTTAGTGTGCATTCAGTTTCATATAAAGGAAATATAATAATTATTTAAGCAACTTTCATAGCTGTCTGTTGTACTGTTGTTATAGAACAATAAATAAATTAACTTCTAACAATCAAATGTTAGTTTTACAAACGCAAAATTCTAATCATGCAACAGTAAAACGTTTAAATAAAGCAAGTAAAAACTGCAGCAATTTACCTTGCAGCAGTCATTTCTATTTGTTGAAAGTAATATTTAGGAGTTCGAAGTCACGAAGGCTCACGCAAATATAAAACATTGTAACTCATTATAACTTTGCCGATAGGCAAACATAGGCTTGTTTTATGTTCGAGACAACTTTTGGAGCGTGTTTAAAACCTCTAACCTTTCTCACCCTCAGAAATGTATCAATGGATGGAGTTATTATATTATAAATATTGTTAATATAATAATTTATATGCAACGATTTAATCAAGTTTGTGGATAAAAATACATTAAAATATACCTAGTGGAATGGGTAATGGACTGCTGAGACGAGGTCTCTGGTTCGATCCCATGTTTGGGACAGAATCAACACAAAGTTATGTAACTCTTTTCTTTCCGGTCTGACATAAGTGCAAATACTAACGGGACGACTTCAGTTGTTCCCGTGGTACTGCTCATATCGCCATGAATATTATACAATTAAACGGTGCAAACGGTGCTGGACAACTATGAAAGGTGCCATCCATAAAATATTCTTTAATAGTCGGAATTAATTTTCTGGAATCATTGGAGCAAAAGAGTAATATGCGGGTTTCTTCTTCTTTTTGGACATGGTAATAATCAGCTAAAATGAAATCTTTGAACTGAACTGGTACCTCCACTTCACCAAAACGTTTGAACACGGTTTTTGACACTTTTGCAAATTTATTTCTAGCGTTGTATAAAAAATGTTTGAATGGTGGTAAACTTCCCATTCCTAAATTTAACCCCTGGTCTGCAAAATCTTTACATTTCTTGTTATACCTATATCCTTTGAATGGGTTCATCTGTTGACATTAATTTCTCCCGCAAGTTACACATTTCGTTTTTCGATACGAGTACTTAGTCACATCATTATGGTGGTATGGTTTGGGACCCGCCCTACCACCAGGGGTAGGGGTAGTGGTATGGTGGGTCTGCACCGATGTTTACCATGGCACACACCAATGACTGCGATGCTTTTCGAAATTATGTGTGTATTTATCGCAGGTTTATAAATGCCCGGTTAATGGCAATAGGCTCGCCACCTATTACATACAATATACATTGGGACCTAAATATAAACTGGCGAAATGTGGGTGCTAGCACCTCTGCCTACCCCTCCGGGGATATAGACGTGATATTATAGGAAAAAAAAGAAACTTTCCTATTTATTTTACCTTTCGCAACTATCTGTGAGGTATCATCTTTTCGATGTTTCTGCCTAAAATCATCAAAATCCGTTCATAATCGCGTCCGCAAAACTGCACATTTTCCCTCATTTTCTCTTCTATAAAAAGTTCGACTAAAGTTGTTCTTTGAGAACACAACGCTAAGTTTGGTAAAATCGGTTAAGAAAAGCGCTAGTCTCTAGAACTGGCACTACCAAAGTTATAAATACGGACAACAGTAAAATCAGACAGCTTGTCGAATCCTTCTTAACCCCTTCAGCAAACTTAAATATATTAAGAGCGGGTTCATATAGGTAATGTAATGGTCAGAATTATGACCGGGGTCTTCTCACCGACTCCTTTACTAGTAAACAGTTATCGATTATCATTCTAGTACCTAAAATAAGGTAGCGTTACCATTTGATATGGTACATTGTTACTGGTTTGAAGAAAATCAGTCAAAAGGCATTCACTGAATGACACTGATTTCTATTTAAAATTATTTGTGTGGTTATAATTTTAATAAAGAATTTAATTACATTAACAAATTAAATCTTCATAATGATAAAGTATTCCAATATACACACCAATAAACTTATCAAAAAACGGTTGAGATACAACATAAACCTGTCCAAAATATTTTCCTGTTGAACCTATTGAAAATATGTTCCTGCTAAATTCTGGCAATAATACAGCGTTATTAAAATAGTCAATCTTATTAGTGTATACAATAGTGTTAGAGTACTTAGAGAGCTGTCATATTCACATGCCGACATGACGGATGCAGACGCCATCACAAAAATACCTTCTACATTAAAAGTAACAAGGACAAAACAGCTATACAATGTACAAGAAATTGGCAAGAAAAAGTATATTAAACAGGAAACGTGGCAAAACGTGCTCTGTACGAATGTGACGAGCCAATCCACACTCGGGAATCAGGACAAGTGACATACAGAATATCAAACGGTATTGTACTACGCTACGAATATTCAACTATTGATACGAACAAAGTTATATTTGAAAAGGGGAAATATATTTACGACGAAAATTCGGAGAATATCTAATTTGCATGTCTCTTCGGCACGTGATAAATCATAAAATATTTTATAGTGTGTGTGTATTATGTAGTTTTTATATTTTGTTATTGCTATGCTAATTGCTATGCCAATGTAATGTGAACTATTTTGACATGGTACGACAGTATATCAAAACAAGTAGCAAAGGTAGCTAGTAAATAATATAGTTAAAAATATATTTTAGATATTTGAAATCTTAGAGAAGTAATTTAAGTGAAGAATTCCTTGAGAAAGGTTCAAAGTCAATTCTTGTTAGGAATAAGACGTCATTTCATTACATTTGTTTTGTAAATTTTGCTGAATATAACGATCATTGTGTCTTTTAAAGCGACAGTTGTTGAAAAATTCAGGGGTCTATACTTTGTAAAATATAGCTTGGGTCCTATGACAGATGTCAAAATGAGGTTCATAGGGATGTCCGAAATTCGATGAAAATATCGATACTACCAGCTATTATTGATGCATGTTACATTTAATTAGGTTTAATTTAATTGTATGTATGTATTTAACTGTAATGAGAACGGAATATACGTAGCATACAAGGCGTCGGCACTCGTACTGATGAGAATGAGTGGAGTGGATCAGTGGAAGTTCATATCAAACAAGATGTTGGCGCGTGTGTCTTATGCCTATATCATGGCGCAAGAGCCAAACGCGGCGTGTCTTCTTAAGAAATCCAAAAACAGGTTCAGGGCGTTGATGGATTGAATGTAGGATCTTATTTACTCAATATTATTTAGGATCAAGTATATTGAAATATAAATATTATTATGATAATAAAATACCTAAGCAATAAGATTAAATTCTAATTATTTTTTTCTTATATTAATTTCAATTTTAAATTAATTTTTATTCAAAATATGGATAATTTATAGTATGTGGTCACGATGATTCATCGCCCATCACTAATTAGCTCGGTATGCCCATGAAGTATGACATTGACAGCTACTACATTCATTAATAGAAAATTCAAGACTTCATGTGCGGGATTTCACTGACAGCTGTCATAGGACCCAAGCTACATTTTACAAAGTATAGTAATATATTTTTAAAATTATTCCTTACCATTTCTTCATTTTCATAATCTCAAGTTAGCTTCATTATTTTTCGAGATATAATTATACTGACTTCGTATTACATACGATGGATTTAAAATTATGTAGTCTGATAGCTGTCAGAGCATTCTCCCGGGTTGGAGTCCCGTTTTGATATTAGATAAATTGAAAACTCTTTATTGTACACCAAAAACAAAACAAAAAAATTAATCCAAAAATCACCAAGGACAAGTAGTGAGAGTTACAGTTGTTCTTATGTACAATGGGTGGCCTTATTGCTGGAAGCGATCTCCTCCAAGCAACCTTGGGATGGACAGTAGCGTGACATAACAATATGTTGGTTCTGTTGTAGGGGTCCATATTGACTCACCTAAAGTTCTTTATCCGAAATTGTTCTTCCTAACGATTTGTAATCCGAATGATCACTCCTCCTAAAATTTTTCATCCTAAAGTTTTTATTCATACTATTTGTAGTGCTACCGTCGATGTTCATAACACTCAGGTTTCCGAAAATTGTTATCAATAAAATCGTTAACATATAATATTAAAGTTACTACTGTTTTTTATCCTAACGTTTTTATCCCTAAACATAATTACCATAATATTGTCACTCATACTTAGAAAGAAACATTTATCTACCAAATGTAATAAAAATATATGTCTGTATGTATGTATGTAGTTTTAATTTTTTTTTTTGGTTATTTGTTGTTACATAGGTACTTATTACTATTAATTAGAAAACTGTTTAGAATGATTAAAGGTTGTTTCACTGATTTTTTGGCTTAAATGAATGAAAATCATAAAATACGACTGACTTACGGTTATGTTTATGACCTTTTTCGTTTTCGATTCGTTTCTGGCACTTCGCCGGCCGCTGCCGCGGCACGCTCGCTTCGCTCGCTCGGCTCGTGCGTTGTGTGGTCACAATTCTAACCTAACCTAAACCAAGAACTATAAACATGACCGATTCGTTTCTGGAACTTGGCTGAATGACCGCAGCGAGATTGTACGTGTAAATAACTAAAACTGTAAAAGTTACGCAAAATTAATGTAAACAATACTGATTATTATTAATAAAAATAAATCTAAATAAAAAAGGTATGACTTTCAATAATAGTGTAAAAGATGGTTATGTTGACAAAATATAGGAAAAGAAATAATAGTATAATAGATGTTTGTTGCTACCGACATTATTAAGTTGAGTGATTCGGAATTAAAACATTAGAGACAGAGTAGTTAGGAATTGTGATTGTTAGGATGAAAAATGTTAGGAAGAACATTTTCGGAGTTCCAATTTTCGGAGTTGAAAATTTAGGTGAACTTTGGCGCACCCAAAGAATTAGGATCAAGTTAACATGAAATAAATATTATAAAGCAATACTTCAAATATATACAGCTATAACAGATAATATGCATAAAAAATACAAAGTAGGTACCTATATAAAGGCAACGAGAGACTAAGTATATAATTTGGGAGTCATCACAAAGCACACGATGATAGGTAGTAGTCTTTAACTATATTTGTAAAGATATTTAGGGATTTAGCCTGTCTGATATTCACTGGCAATGCATTCCACAGGCGTATAGCCTTGACAGTGAATGATTTATCCGCTAAGTCCGTGGAATGCGTCGGCATTCTCAGCGTCAAATTCTCGGATGACCTCAAGTATCTCGCATGTGTGTCTTGGAGGAACTGGAAGCGTTATTTGAGATAAGAGGGAGTGGTGGGATTAAACAGTACATTATATAATAATGTCAGAATGTGAGCATTCCTACGAACTCAAATTGGGAGACACTTGGGAGTCACTTTTTCCAATTTCAAATCGATCCAAATTATTATTTTTTCTTCAAGTCCATGGATTAAATTGACCTGTAGATAAATTTAATTTCATAAAATTATAGTTTATTATCATTTAAAAAACGTATACTATAATTAGTTTCAACGTAATATTTGGAGTAATTTCTAAATAAGATCACGGAAAGTTTCCAAAATTAACCAAAACATTAATGTAGTTGTGATATTATCTAAATAACCGTGAAAACAAGCGAGGCACGAAACATAAGATGAGATCAAAGTGGCATGACAGTGTCATGTTACAGACTTACGTCAGACATGACGTAATATATCCTTATTTCTATAGAAATAAGGGTACAATTTAGACTAACTATATTTCCATTTCTATAACGGCCTTTGTGTTTTGTGTTACTCCACACTAATTTTGTTGCTTTTAACGTAATATGTTTAGACAGTAAGTATTATTATGACTAATATCATAATCTGTCAAACATCAACACAAATATAGACAGTAAACTTTACCGAATTGCGTAGTTATTCAATGTTTTCACAACCAATTTACGTTACTTTGCTTCGGTTAAATCATATCAAGTATTATCTTTGTTGTATCAACTGAAGTTAATAATAAATCTACTGTTACGAATTTAAATACGCGTATGTACTTTCATTAATCGTCCGTCAAATCAAAAGTTCGCACTTTTTAGCGAAGAGTCCGTTCGCGTTCAGCTCTGGCGGGGAAGTATTCGTGGGGATTTTTCACTCTACAAAAAAGAGTCTGTTTTCATTATGCTTTCGTTTATTAGTTTTAGTTTTCAAAACAACTTTTCACATGCACTTGTACAATTATCATCGGTAGGCCAGGGATGTTGGCTTATGTTCCGAAAATTTTAATAAACCACTTTTTACTCTTGGCTCTATAACTTACTAGTAATTCTGTGAACAGTAGACCTTGTGAGCACGATTTGAATATACAATCACGGAATTTCGTTACGTTCGAAATTATCGAATCTGTGATTTTGAAGTTCAGCATTTTGAAATTCGGGATTTCTATATGTAACTCCAATAATAACATGCACTGAACCAAGAATAGATTTTCAAATCACAAATGTAACTATAATCATTAATAAAAGAAAAGCGTCTTATATGATATCGCTTACTAATGGCACTATGATATTGAAACGGTACTAGCTACTCGTAGATAGATATCCTCTCGTTATTTTTGGTAAATAACATACTTCAAGGCATAATTCTAACGTTACTACCTTATAACTCTGCAAGTTTGTGTGGATATTATAAACTCCGCATACACGAACATGATAATCTGGAATATCCCATAGGCTACTTTTTCCGGAATAGATTTCGGTTGCCGCAATGGAATTAGTATTTCAAGCGGATGGAGCCGCGGACATAGGATTAGGTTGTATGCTATGTTCGAAACAAGTTTAACAATTTGAATTATATTATTTTTTTATTTAGGACACGTCAATTTGACTTCACCCCGCCGGATCTCGGAGTCTTTGCCTTCAGCTTACCGCTAGGCAAAGACTCAGGAAAGAGGGTCACATAGTTTATATCGATACAGTTTTGGTACATGTTAAGAGATATTTATATTGCATGTGTGTCTGTCATGTGTATCTTTTGAGAGGTTTTACATTACATGCGTATTGTTATGTTTTACATTATATTTCCTACTGGCGCCTCAAAATTCTACAAGATACCTAAGTTAAAAACAAAAAGAAATAGATGAGGAACTTGGTTACCCAGGTATTGTATCTATTTAAAACGGGCAAATTATAAACAGATTGAATACAATTCACGATTTAGGAACCTATATAATATACTTATAAAGCATTTTTTATTTTAGAAAAAAGAATTTGACACAGGCGTTTGATAAATAATATCACGGTAAGAACGTACAGCTCACGTTTCACACAGCTAGAAAAACACAATAAAAATAGCTTTTAGACTTAGTACGTAATATAAACTGAACACGTCATGTCATACCTCCATAGTACCTAATAACTGTCTGTTTTCATGAGGCAACTGTCAAAATGAAGAGGTAGCCTTTAATTGCAGAGTAATATTCTTTGTATGTAGAGTTATTTGTTTGTATACGTCAAAATATTGTTAAAATCGTCATGGTCCTTGAAAGTTTGTAAGAGATATGTTCTTTACTTTTTGGAAGCATCTGAAGTTATGAACGAGACACAATGTAAAATTAGATCAATAAGATTGTTTATTATATTTCGCAGCGCAAATTTCACAAAAGTACTTACATGCTACAAACAAATATGCTTAATATTATGTCGTACAATATGTTTTGATAAATTCATCAGTTAGATTCGAAGCAATAAGGAAAATAATG
The DNA here is from genome assembly GCA_963691645.1 of Pelosia muscerda. Taxonomy (NCBI): domain Eukaryota; kingdom Metazoa; phylum Arthropoda; class Insecta; order Lepidoptera; family Erebidae; genus Pelosia; species Pelosia muscerda. The sequence continues at coordinate 4,409,647 of OY829103.1, forward strand.
GCATTCAGTCGGATTCAACTAAACTCGGTTGTCACATTTATAAATGGAATTCATGAATAAAAGCCGTTAAGTTTGACTTTATCATAGTTACTTAAGTACTATGATAAAGCCAAATTGGTCAAATCTGACTGTTCTCATACTAAGCGGTTCTTTGCGAATGATTCAACACTATGAATTTCATACCCACGCATAATAGTACCTTCATAGATTCCAGAGTGTGCCGGAATTATTCAAATTATGCTTGTTATAGCACAAGTATGATATTTTCATACATAAGATTTTGAAGTAACAAGCTAGTAAACATGTTATTCAATGTTAATTGATAAATAACCAGGAAATAGAAAAATAAATCCGCTGAGTTTCTTGCGGGAGTCTTTTCAGGCTGGGGCCGCGTTTGGACTCGGTAGTCCATTTGCTATAATAGTCTAAACAAAATAAATGATTTTCAAAAATTTGAATTTTACAGTTACTAGCAAAACTTCATAATACCAAAGTAAAGGTACTTGTATGTTTCCAGTAGGTGGCATCCAGCAAAGAGAGTAAGAAGAACAATGATAAAGTACTTAGGCAGTCTCAAAAAATGTGTAATATAGCATTATGTACGAAACATATTACATACATAGTAAGATTACTATTTAACGTGAATGTTAAATGAGAGAAGGTGATGACAATTTCATAATCTTCGTGCACCGTTTCACAAGCCATGTCAATTAATTAGTTCTATGAAAATCGTGTATTGAATATCTACTAAATTCCTATTGGACAATATCTCAGCCTAGTATAGCTACTGACTTCATAACGTCATCACACGTTAGTCCCAGTAGTCTCGCTTGTTTTTTTTATAAAGGGTGTATTTTTGCATCACATTTTCTTCGTTAATTAGCAGATGAGGTTCATTATATGATCCTAAAAAGATTTTAACTTCTGATACTCCTATAATGATATTTTGAAGCATTAATAATACTTTTACAAATCGTACAATAAAGCAGAATAAAAATTTCGAATGGTCTATGCATGGGGGTGCAAGTGGCCAGAGCGTTCACCTTAAAGAGACGGGTGGCGGGTTCAGTGTCTAGTCTTTATGTTTTATCAATTTTAAATATTTCTACTAATCACTTCACAACAACCAAGCATCGTAACACTTGCATTTGAATTTAACCGCAACCTAAGAAAGAAAGAAAGAAGCCTCATTTCAACAAACACATCAAGAAAAACTAATTTCGTATGCCGTACCAAGTGTCTCATTATGCTGAAATATTCCTATGTTTATTTTAGTCGTTAATACTAACGCAATAACCCAAAGATTACGCCCAGCGGGTGGCGACGAGCCGTCTACAAAATGACTGTGATTATTCAAAAATGCGCGTCTTTTTTAGGGGCCCGTGCGTAGATTATCCTGTGTTGTATAATTTGACATTTTTCTCAGCTCATTGTGTAAATTTGTTATTGAAAAATTAATACAAAAATAAAATTGCTATATTGTTGTTGAATGGTGGTCATTAGAACCGTCGACTCACCTTCCTTGATCTGATGCCCTCGGGTCGCATAATGGACATTAAATATAACAAAGAAATTATGCCTCTTGTCTTCCTTATTTCTTTCGGGGATCTATTTTTGGAGTGAAGAAACTTCTAAGAATTAACTAAGTACTGGTATCTGTAAGCTATATTGAAATCTAACCGACTTAAATCAGTAGATATTCTGCCATAGTAGTGTTTGTAGCTAAGAGCCTCAGTTGTAACCTACATAATTTCTAGAAACTATAACTATAACTATCTAGACTAGAGAGATTATATTACTATCATTCCCAGGTATTTCAGTTCTAATAAAAGTGTAATTTGTACTTTTACTTTGCACGTTCAAAATTGTAGGCAGTACTGGGTGGTATTTTCATCAACAATATTCCAGAAGCACTCATTTTCATTGAGGTAAATAGCTCTCTCATTACAATAGCACTAAAACATTATTATTTAAGTAATGTTTCCTTAGAAAGTTTCTGAATATATACGAGAGGAAAACTTATAACATCAGAAAGTCAATTTCTACTGTTTGCAGTAACATTATTATTCCATCGGAGGAGCGATATGTTGGTTTTATCGACGCGTTCCCACCAAAGATTACAGCGTACAGTAGTGGAGGTGAAATTGGGATGATATCCACCCTATCTGAAATCACAGTTAAATATTACTATTTGCTCAATGCGATGTCTTGGGTGGCGGGTGAGGGTTGCCAGGGCCTCTTGAGGAGAAGGGCAAAGATGTCCTAATAGAATGCTTAAAGTCAACCATAACTTGTATGCCCTGAGATTATTTGTATTTAGTATTTATTTTATTAGAGTCTTCGTTTTGCTATTTTCCCTACAATGGGAACTAGAACACACTGGAAAGTAAAGTGTTAATATTACTTAAGAGAGTCCTATAAAAACTGTGCTTAGTTACTTAAAGCTGTCTCTAATATTAACTGGAGCAACGAAACTTTCTCAGGGGGCCTAGCCAAAATGCATTCGTTCTGAATCTATCTTCGTCATCGCTCTGAAAATGTATAGGAGTGACATTTGTTGTCGAATGTCATGTGATCCGATGCCGACAACAAATGTCACTCCCATACATTTTCAGAGCGATGACGAATGTAGATACGGAACGAATGCATTTTGGCTAGAGCCCCTGGTAGTGAAATCGGTAGAAGACTGCGTTAGAGTACTCTAGTAACTTAACGACTTATTAAGACTTTGTATTAACTTATTAAGATACTTTTAATGGGCCTACTAGATATGACTATTAACCCTGTTAGACTTTTTAATACTAGAAAAATAACCTGTGTCTTAGAGGCGTGAGCCAAACAGTTATATGAGTGACATTACGCTAACGCGTGGATGACCTTGTCTTCCCGCGCCAATTCAATCGTGAATTGACACTCCCGAAGGACGTGCTCTGTAGATCGATAATAAATTCAAGCGCTTGAAAGCATTGCGTTTTGTACTTTTCAAGGATTTGTAAATTTTCACTAAAATCATTAGATTTTATGATTATAAAATCATCATTCTCTGAGCAACTCAGTTGGGGTCGAGTGTGTAGTCTAACTAAGATGCGGCTGAACTACGATATTTTTCGTAAAGCGAATGCCATTCGACCTCCACAATCAAATTGACGATATCGAATTTCTGTAGTTAGGCTAGTCGAACTTTTGAAGGCTCTAACTACCCGTAACGGCCGCCATAGATATTCGTATGGCAACCGGGACCGACGGCTTAGCGTGCTCTCGGAAGCGTGACCAGAACAGTGCAAGTAGCCATATTCATGCATATAAATATTTGCACTGAGCGGGGATCAATCCCGCGCCTCCTGCGTAGCAGTCGCATTCACTTCCGCCACGCCACAGAGGCTGTCTTATAAATCTTGTAACACAAAAATAAAAACAATTTGATTACAGTAATGAAAAGTTAATTAAATGAAAAGTCAATTTGATAAATCGTACGCCTCTGAGGCGTATGGTTAACATTTTATTACTTTATAATAAGGTTATCTTTATAGGGCTAATACTAATCAGACTTACAGCAGTAGTTTCCAAGTAATAGATTGTACGCAGATCTATAATTAATGTCTTGTAACTACAAGAATAGACCCTATTACTAAATCATAGTTGGCAAAATGTGGGTGTTTAATACACCTCTTCGCCCACTTCGGGTATTACGGGCGTGGGCATTATGTATGTATTTTGCTTTACCGATTTCACGAAAAAAAAATTAATTGGATCAAATCTTCATTCTAGAACATGATTCCCATCCTTAACTGCATTGAGCGCTTCAAATATTGATACCAGACACCACTGTGTACGTGTGAACGTATATATACACGAAACGCTTTTTAGTACCATCTAATGTAAAAACACTCCTACGAAACCATTGAGGCCGACGCACTTAAGCTAACGTTTTCTTTCTGGTAATGTTTTGGAGGTTTATCTAAGATTTATTGCGAAATTTCAAGGTTTATAGAGAACGTAATGCAGTGTAAGCCACTCAAAACATTATTAATTGAAGAGATATACAACCGCAGTAGCCTAGTGATATGGGGAATGGACGGCTCGAGTTCGATTCCAGGTTTTACCATGGCACACACCAGTAACTTTTCGAAGAGTTATGTGTGTGTTTATCGCAGGTTTATAAGTGCCTGTTTAATGGTATTAGGCTCGTCACCTATTACATTGGGATTTAAACATAAACTGGCGAAATGTGGGTGCTAACACTTCTTGCCTATCCCTTCGGGAATATGAGTGTGAGTTTATGTTATGTTATGTTATGTAGATATTCTCAAACCATGGTGTACAAGACTAATAATGTGTTTTAATGTCAATAATAATCCTGTACTATGTTTTAGTATTTACATGGTTTATTATTGTTAAATAAACTTTTGCAATCTCATTTTCGCTGAATTTGTTCTAGAATATACGGTGATCTAATTTTCGGCGAAAAGTAAAGGATAGAGTGGAACCATTAATAATGCAGAATGATGTAGCTCCAGTTCAAGTTTCAGCTACAAATAAGGGGCAAGGGCGTGATCTGTTTGTTGCTGAAAATACAACGTACATGTTCAGAATAGTCTAGTAGATCACATTTGCTATCTGAATACATAAAATGGATCCATATATGTAGTTTTTGTTATCCTAATTTATTTATATATTTTACTGTTCGAGAAATAGGTTGGTCAATTTGAAGAAGAAAATTACTCAATCTAATTGTTCATATTTATTATAGTGTTTTAGAAAAAGCTACATAATTATTACATATTATATTATATAAGCGTTTTAATCCAGAAATGTTGACAAAAATATTACATAGGTATGTCACATTAAACTATAAAATATTCAAAAGATACGGATTTTTACGACTTCATAATAATTGTGACTTTGATATCAAAAGTTTAAGAGAATGGAAGTGGCACTATTAGCGAGACATAGATCATCTGCGATGCGATCAATTTTGTATCCCTTACTCTAAATGTAGACAATAATTTACATAACATCTTATAAACTTTTTGAATACATAAACTAACTACTAACCGTACTATAATAAAATATCGTTATAATTAATAGTTCAAAACGATTAGAACTAAACCAGTAATTGAGCAAGCCACCGACCTTGATACAGCCCATAAAACTGACTTACATTTCGAAATTTATTACCGTACACCAAAACTAACAACGAAAGCTATCTGTCACGAAAATAAAAAAATCTCTACAATAAATAATGGAAGCAATAATAACCGTGGAAACAGAACAATTTGTTATGATCTAGTGTAGTCTAGTTAACACCACAATTGGTCCCCAAACGAAGCCTCGAACCAAAACTAACGTAAATTTTGTGCTATTAATATAAATTACTTACGATTTACCATCCCCTTGGGGTGTTAAATAACAGTTATTTCCCTTTGCACAGTATATAAAGGCTTTATCATAACGATGCCGAAGTCCTAACGTGTCGTCATCAATTTTAATTATTTATTATTGTGGCAATAATTAAGTTGACAGCAATTTTAATGGATTCAGATTAATTAGCAAGTGATTTTGAGGACTAAGTGGTTGTAATATTTTCCAGTATGCTAATTAAAAATACCGGTGTTTTTCAAGTATTTCAAAATACACTGAAGATATTATATTATTATATATTATATAAGTAAAATACCAATATCAGAGAAAATATGGCATGATTATAATATATTGACTGATATGCAATGTATTTTTTCGAAATTCGGAAAGTGTTTTTGATACTTGATTTTTACAACTTTTAAAACTAGTTATTTTACTAGTTAAAAAGAAAACTGTCTCATTAAATGTTGAAGTTAAAAAGGTGAATAGAAAAGAACAATAGTAATTTCTTTATCCAAGTTTCAAGAATTCAAATTCATAAAACTAACTTGATTTCATAAATTTCAACGCGTATATCTAGTTTTTGATATTAAAAATATGTAAATAGAAAAAATACATATGTAAGTCTTGACTTCGCATCATATTACTATTCTAATTCTAATAAAACACATACCAACTTTTGCACTGAAAGTTATGAGACCTGCAACCCCTGACAGTACATTGAGAGCAAAATATACGAGTATTTTATTCTGAAAATAAATAATAATATGTATTGTATTCATTCATACTTAGCACTGCGGTGATTTCACAAAATAATAATATGCTACCTAAGTAATCGGTAAATCGTAACACTACCCTTGGGTAAGTCAAAGCTAATGTAGAGTTTGACCTCATTATTAGCATTTATACGACATGGCCTGACTTTCACATAAGTGGTGTAGATGTCGATAATAATAATCAGGTTAACGAGATCTATATTAAAAGGTTAAGGAGGTCACTAGAGGAGAGGCCATTTTGGACATGACTGTAATATTGTGTGGATACAGTAGCTATGATTCTGATTATGTCCACCTCGTCTCCGCAGATCCGATGAGGTAGGTATCTTTCCATATTGTTCACGATTGTATCTGAGGCATTCAGCTCAAGCCTCAAAGCCAGTTTACTTTTTCTCCTTTTTTTGGTTTGACGTATATTTACTTTGATTGTCACAGGGCGCCCGACACTACGTTTGCCGGTTTGCGGTCTCCACTCAAGGACCCCAACGGCTATCGGTCCGACGGCAGATATGGCCAGCTCACTGTAACTAGATGGAGCGATGATATCCGCAGAGTAGCTGGTGCGGAGTGGAGGAGGACAGCCGAAGACCGGGCTAAATGGCGTGTCATGGGAGGGGCCTATGTCCAGCAGTGGACTGCCGCGGACTGATACTACTCCTTTGATTGGTTGAACAGAACACCACCCCGAAAGACAATTCTACACAAGAGTTTCAACTGTCAATCCAACTAGCTTACATATTCGGAAGTCGTGTTGGTTTTGGCGGAACCCCAAACACTCAGGAGTACGTGGTAGAATAAAAACATTTGAACTGTGAGAGAATTAGCTATAACCTATAATAATAATTCAATTTTATAACGTCTATTGAACAAATATCATTTATTATTGATAGCAATTTTCGATTTACTTTTATGAATTTCTATTTCGTTACATCTGCTCAGTGACAGTAGGGTTGGGTCAAAGCGATTTCACGTTTTACTTCACTTGTCAATACCGATCTTATATGACAAGGGCTTGTTAAAATATTGTTAATATTTTATAAGATTGTGAAGCTATAAAAGTTTAGTAGTCTGTTAAATATTTTTATTTTTAATGAAACAATAAAGTGTTGTTTCAATCTGGTGCAAAAATAAACTGTTTGATGAATAACTTGAATGAATTTTTAATTTGTATGCCCCAAGTGAGAAATACGAGTTTATGTAGAACTAGCTGATACCCGCGGCTCTGCCATCGCGCAATGCAATATAACCTACATTACTCAGAGTGAATGTAGCTTTAAAATGGTGGAAGAATTTTTTAAATCGGCATAGTAGTTTTTGAGTTTCTTCATTGCAAACATACACAGATACACACACAATCATACGAAAATTTATATACAACTTTATAATATGAGTGTAGATAAGTGTCAAAGGTTCTGGACACCAACAAATATACATACTCTTTCACATTCAAATATACAAGTGTAATATTTTTACAGCTTCGAGAGATGGAAATATATTTTAGTTTAAAGTTCACCTTAATCTTATACATTTTGGAATAAAATATCTTGAAACACACACAGACAATCATACAGTCGGACAGCCAAAAAACTAAGTAATTATATAAGGGTTACTTTTTCCTTTCGATTTATGCAACCTTTGAAAAGAAAATAAATAGGTACTTTGGTAATATCACTAAGACATTAAGCTATTAAATAGAATACAAAAGCTCACAATAGTCACTATGTATGTGATCCAAATAACAAATAGGGGAGTGAACCACCTGTTTACCATCAATACGGCTTATACAAAAAATAATATTAGGAATTATTAGTAACCTCGACCTCATAATAAACCGAGGTACTGAAGCATGAAGTAGGAAACAACGTCGAATTGTATTTCCTCCATAATACCCCGAGTTTTGCCTCTTTCGCGATACATTATTAAGTTCCAGGTTGAGGGATAACCTACTAGCATATTTTTTGTTTCTCTGTTATGAACTTAATGTATCGTAAATTTATGTGGTTATTTAAGTTAATAATGCTTTAAATGATGATTGTAGTCCACTAAATTATGTAAGGATTCTTTTAGTAGCTTCACTTGTAACTAACTCAAAGAACAGAATAAAAATAAAACTTTTTATGTTTTTATCTTGAACATCTGGGGTATCGTGAAGTGTATGAAAACTGCTGTCGCGCCAGAGCAAGAGACAAATTAGTTGTCCCACAAACAGCATAACATTCTCCAGTTAGCTCTAGCTACCCTATTCACCCCCTACGCATTTACAATTATGTGAGTCACATTAACCACATAGTTAACACACTCAAGAAATTAAATAACACATAACACGCATATAATTCAACAACACAACACAATACCCATAATAAATCTAATGTCATTAAAAATATTGTAAAAAAAATCTGTATGATATCGCAGAATGGACCTTCACGTAATAAACTCCCCCTCAAGGTGGGTTAACCTTGAGGGGAAACAAAAAAGAACCCTACTCACCGCTGGAAATACAGCACATGGCTCTTATTAGCTGCGGTATTCTATAGAGCGAAGGTACTTCCTCAGTTGGACTGCTCAATTGAAACGTGAGGTACCGTGCATTCTACATCCTCCAAATTCATACCTAAAATCAATTTACAATGAAACAATAGTTCTGATAAACGCGCAAAGAAACCATTACCTTCTAAACATTAATATCCATTTTTATTTCAATGAAAGGTCTTTGCTCCCATGACCTAACATAGCTGCGCTGGGCGGTGAGCCAAAGATACGGAGATTTAGATTCATCCCGAAACGGCATACTCTAATATATGGAGCCAGCCGTTGCCCAAATTGCGTTTATTTTTAGAAACCATACAGTACTCGCAGAAAACGAACGTGCAAAACAAAAGTATTGTACTCGAACTGAATATAAAATACTAAACCGGTATCTGTAAATCACTGGACCGTATGGTACCCCTGTAATTGTAATAAAAAGGGAACGTATAACACATAATGGTCTAACCACAGAACCAAAAAACAAGCGGAAGTGTGAAGTAGGCGTGGGTAGACGTGTCTTTCTTATATTGCGTATTTACGCAAAAGTCAATAGAAACTTTTCTGCAAAAACTAAAACTAGAAAAATGACCAGGTTAGTGACTTCAGAAGTAGTCTTTTAGAGTAGTGAACATGGTTGGACATAGACTTTTGGCATACTGATCGGACAACTGCCCCTAGTAAAGACCCATGGTCCAACTGGTTGGACAGAGCAGTTGGACCACTGCCCCGAACTCATCAAAGGTATTGATCCGTGACGGATATGAGCAGTAACTTCACTAATGCAAGTAAGAATTTCGTCTATACATATCACCACAGACAGCTCGAGCAATATTACCCCTCCCTCCCACGCTAGAGCTGGTTTGGGAGGTCCTATCAGACTCAAACCAACTAAAACGCACGCCGCCTTTGGGTCTATACCGTCTTTGCCGTCTTTGGGACCCGGGGCCATCTCTTTGAACATGAGCCCCTTCGGGTGTAGGAACCAACAGTATCCCCATTTAGTTCTCCATTTAGGAAGCTCCATCCGCTACTCCTAGCTCCGCACTAATGGAGGACGGAAGTCATTCTGAGACTTACAACGTTTGAGTCGTGTCCGCTCATCGCGGGCTGTGTGAACCCGGACTCTTCAATCACCCTTATCGCCGCCTGCCGCTCGAGCATTGATATGCTTGTATCTACAATTTACTTAACTATCTAAAATAATATATCAAACCCAACCAACTTTAACAAGATATAAATATTTAAACCAGAAGTATGTGGGTCAGCAATCTTCCAACTTCCTTAAATATAATTTCCTTTGAACATGATCTCTTTTAGTCTTGAAATATTCTAAGTGTAACCTAAAATGTGAATTTTAGACTGTATGAAACAGGTCTTACTTCAAAACTAATAAGAAGAGTTTTCACGTTACCCTAGAATGTATTATATTATATTAAAAAGAAAATGAAGAATAACGATAATCTAGCTGAGTTTCTTGCTGGTCTCTTCTCAAGAGATTTAACTACCGAACCAGCGAAAGAATCATTTTCAAATGATTTATTTACTAAGTATTTTATTTATAAGTGCTCTTTATGTGCCTAAACTGAATAAATGAAATTGATTGATTGATTGTTTTGTTAGATTTAACAGTACTCCCTCACGGCTCTCCTTGATATGTTCTTGTTTAATATATTTCAGACTGTGATTTTATTTTAGTTGAGTATTAGTTAATAACTCCTCCCCTCTTCTCCTTCCCCCCTGTCTATATAGTCGGCAGTACGAATGTGACGTTTCTGGTGTTGCAAACATCCATAGGCCACGGTAACCACTATCTATCAGGTGATTTTTTTAGATCTGAACAACATCTAAAATTTAAACGAAACAACAATTATGACGCAGCTTCTACAAATCAACAAGATTCCAGTGGTTTATTAATGAATTGAAATAAGCTATAATAAAACAATGGTTTTATTACCATAAATACCCTACTTTATGCTGAGCATCACCGTATTGTACTAGTTAATCAAACAAAAAACTCTATTACTGAAGAAAGCTTGAAAATGTAATAAACTTAGGATACTAATCATAAATGCAAAATGACGGTGCAAAATAATTTTCTTTTATAAAACTACCTTCCTTTAGTAAGATCAAAAAGAAAAGGAAATAATAAGTCTGGGAAGAAACGAGCTTGCACTACATTGTAAGAGTTAATCTGGAACACTCATTTCTTGCAAGTTAACCTCGGTCTGGAAACATTGCACCGCCCGCTAGTTGTGTTACTCAACTAAGGGAGCCGTGGGACGTACCTACTCTCCCACTTACTTACCTGTTACCTTCTTTGTAAACTTTTGATATATTTTCGATTTCTCTGCTTTTTTTAATAAATTTCTAATTGACAGTAAAAAAGTATTTGTTATGATCTTTATTGCTTTTATATGAAACAGTTTATTTCATAAAATATACTTTCATAATTATGTTCCTCAATCAAGGGTAGTTGGAGCTTTTAGAAATCCAAGCAGTCTAACTTGGAACTTCGATATCGCCATTGGTCATTGGACCATTGGTTGTGGAGGTCTGATGGCAGTCGCTTCACGGAAAATATCGAAGTTCTGCCGCATCACAGTTAGACTGAAAAGCCGACCCCAAGTTGGGGAAAAGGTTCAGAGAATGATGAATTATGTTCCTCAATCATCAATTTTTATACTAGCAGAAGTAAATATACTACTACATATGACTATTGTGATTAATCCAATCATAATTGAAATCAAAATATGCTTTGAGCGTATCTTGACAGTGCAATGGTATAAAGGTAACGATGGAGTCATAAAGAACTAATTTAGAAGGCCCTAAAAAGTACAGTGGAGAGCACGTAAGGTCATCATTTGTGGTATTTAAATATAGCATTCTATCAGCTCTTTGAAGCAATCAGTACACACAACCGTTCTTTTTTTTTATTTATGGCACGCCAATTTGACTTCACCTCGCCTGATGTTCAATTGAAGTGAAGGCAATTTCTCAGGTAAGAGGGTCACCATTACAAACACGTACAGTATTAGAATGGTGGCGCTCAACTTAACAGCCTTATCAGATGCTTTTTCACGCCCTGCTTAAAGGACTCGGGGCTGTAGAAAGAAGTACTGGTGTGGCAGAGGAAAGACTTCTGTTTCTTCTGTTCAGTACTGAGTTCAGCAGGTACTACATTAGTCGAAATAAAACTGGAAAGAATAGCTACTAACTAAGCAACTAAGCAAGTTACTGAATATCAAAATACATGAAACTATATTTTCATTTTATTAACGTCAGACAATACGTCTCCTGATTATCACTATTTATAACCAATAGGTCTTAAAATATGTATACGAGTATGGACAGCAATAATACCGTTTACGATTGTCGTAAATTAAACGGTTCTTGTGTTTAGGTTTACGTCTACCATGCGATAAATTTCCCTTATTCCTTTCGTTGTTAACCTATTCGTCCATAAATCTTGGTCAAAGATTCTGCCAACATGGTAAATCTCTTAGAACTTTTATATTGTGTGCAAAAGCTATTTGGCGTGTAAGGGTCTCTCGTAATTTCAGATATCGATCTCCAAATAAATATGTTTATTGGGTTTAGTACGCAGACAAACAACTTTTCTTGTGTCAATTCTTACGGAAATTGATGTAAAAAGGTAAAATAGTGGTTAATGTTTCAATTAAATTAAATTTTGGTTAAATAAAATCATTTTTTGGTAAAAATAATAATGAATAAGAAATTGTAGTATTGTCAGTCGCTTTTGAGTATAACTTCGACGTGACCTGACAAACTTTGAAAGGTATTGACAAGAAATTTATTTTTCAGATTTAATAAAATGCTCTATACAATATTTTCAATCAAAATTGTCGACAACCATTGAGGTGAATAGAGGAAAGTTAAATTTACTTGAATTTAAATTTACTTCAGACTGAAACACAAAGTTGGAAATGTTAATAACAGTTTATATCAGTCAATTTATCGCACACTGGACTAACAGTTCTTCGAGGGGAACTTATTTTAGTTATTAGTTGAATTCTCTGATATTTTCCAATTTTTGGAATGATTCATTCCGTAAAAACCGTTAACAATGTATAACAAAACTAAAAATATCCGCAAAGACGTTCTCAAGGTTTGTCTTAGAAGAATGAACTTCTTTCATCTTCTTTTCACTCACAATCGTGAAAATATTATATATACATATATATGTGCTAACAGTAGTCTCAACAAAATATAAATAGTAAAGAGCAACAATCTGTTTCATATTTCCGATATGTTTTCTTTATAGTCAGTGTCCATCTTTGGTAGTTCTAGTTGACTGTATACGAGTCTACTGTGTCAACTCATCTCATAGCAAATATTTACTCGGCAGTGTAAGGAGGCGCCCTAGTTGAACAGTTTGTAAAGGCTTCTACCCTTTCAACATAAATTCACTTTAGAAACGTCTTTGAGACCCGTCTTTGAAATTATTTTCTTCGAGTATAAAGCTTTGATCTTAATATTGATAACGAGCTTATTTTAGTGGTTTCTTCTTAAATCATAAACTTTGAAATATTCATCGAGGCAAAGTGAAGGATCGCAGCCCAATCAGATAGACTGAACCAGAAAAAGGTGGAATAGGGTAAAGACTAGATGCAGAAAGTGTGGAAAATCGGAAGAAGTAGAGCACATTATGACATACCTATATCCAGCAATGGACTGCGAAAGGCATTAGCCGGTAAAGTGACACTTCATCAATCAATCAATTATGATTGATTGATTGATTGATGTGCCTTTTCTTCGTGTACAATCCCGTTTGCATCAAAAGCTTGTTCCTTGAAGATCGAACTCTTCTCGTTTCTACGGTTAGGTTTATTCTAGTTATGAACAACTGCCATTTTATCACATGAGGAGAGACTGCATCATCTGACCATGATTCATTATGAGTGGGTATACCGGCTTAGGCATTGAAGATCTTAATGTAGTCAATCACCATAATAGCATTGAAAACCATTTCGTAACGGATTCTCAATCCGCGTAAATAGTAACACCAAAAATTTATCATAGTTAGGGTACTTAGAGTTAACTTACACCAAACAATGTTACAACTATCATCCTTAGTTATCCAGCGACAATGGCTGCCGAGAAAAAAGTAAATAATACCAAATATATGGCGATAGAATCTGTTAAAAAGTGATTTCATTTCCATGTGGAACACAGAATACTTCAGAAGGTATCCCACTAGTAAATTTATTAAAAACTAGCTGGCCCTCTTTGACGTCATCGTCTCACTGTATATTTTTGTGTGACGTGGGCGTAGGTTTAACCTACACAAATGCACTAACTTATTTATTTTCGAAATTCTGCTTATTTTGCATCACATTTATGATAACCATATAAATAATATAACTCTTTCTTAATAAACTAACATCCAATCCAATAATTTTTTTAAATTGGTTTTGTAATCCCTAGAATTAGCGCGTTCAATATTGGTATGAGAACGTTTTACGAATCACTCTGAAACAGGTATCAAGGTTTGTTCTTCGCACTTGTGGAATATTACACGTACAAAATTATATCTCCTTCAGTAGGAAGTCTTTTTACTTGCTTTGAGGGATGCAATTTGCAATCCCTTTTTATGACAGTTAGTAATATTTTGCAATTGCTATCATTGGTATTATTCAACCATGGCTGTGTGATGTGTTACCGTACCTCCACCAATATATTTTCTTGTAACGAATTTCTGCCATGTATTATTATTACTCTATTATTGTCTGTGAAGAGTTTACAAAGAATGAAATGATTTATCTATCTTCAACGACAAATCAAAATAACCGTACGTGGTTACTCTGCTACTCACGGGTACTTTGTACAGTATGAGTAATTTATTAAGTTCGTTGAACTGTAAGTTTAGTTACCTCTTGGTTTTTCATAGAAACAACCCACAGTGGATGTTTCTTGGGACCACATTTCGTCCCGTCTGTCTCATTTAAGTAATCTAGTTACTTGAAATGAAAGTAAATGAACCATTCGTGATCTCAGTATAGGATTACCTTGGATCAACGACCTAAGGGGTTTTTAACCAACTTCAAAAAAGAGTAATTTTTTTATAATGTATGTTGTCATAATATATATTAACTATTTGCTATTACTTTACTACTATATTGACTATATTATGCGTAGTTGAATGAAAAAGAAACAGAATATAATAAGCAAACATACAGTATTGAAAACTATCATTACGAATGAATAAATAAAAATAACCTACAATAGACTATAAAGTTACAATGTTACAAAAAGGTATCATTATTATTCACAAATTATATACTACACAACACAGACATCGTTTTTAAATATTTAAATATTAGTCGTTCCTGAGGTTCAAGGAAACCGTAAATAATATAGAACTACTGTCACGTCATATGAAAATAAAAATATGTAGACATTTAAATAATCGAGATATATCGTCATAATTTATTTCTTTACTTAAGACCCCTTTTCATCATCGTGTTTAGTTTCATATATTAAATTAGAGGTCTCTTCTCAAAGATCTCCTTGAAGAAGCAAATCATTGAGAATAGACCTACTACCATCCAAGTCACAAAGAACGTGGGCTAGCACTGTGATGTCAGTGGAATCGGGTCTTACCTTTAACTTTTTTTATCTCCTAATACTTCTCTCCATACGATATAGATGCAGGCGTTACCTGGCGGAAATCCATTACAAAGGGTTTATATTGGGGGAGGGAGGATTTGGCCCACCGCTCACCCGCGGTTCAACACTCCAACAATATATATTGGAATGTCAAACCACCCACTTCAAAGTAAGAAAAACAAAATCTTACCAGAGAGTGATGTTTTACCATTGCAGTATTCCGCTAATGCGAAGGACTTAAACTTCGACACGTGTTTCGCCTCTACACGAGGCATCTTCAGGAGCGCAGGAGCGAATGAGTTGAGCTGCGAGTGTCTGGCGCTTTTATGTTATTTCGTCGCTACCCCCACCGTTCGATGAAACATCAGATGTTGTGTGTTGCCGGTATGAAAATAATTTTAGTAATGGGGACGAATGAAACTGCGTCTGTTCATTCAGCAGTATATCGGTATTATTTTTTATTATTTCTAAATTTTCTAACACTGTTAATTTAATACTTTTATCGCAACAATGTAGTATTTCGAACGTGTGGCCATCATTTAAACTATGTCCCGTCTCTAATAGATGTTTTGCGAAGTGCGACTTGTCTGGGTGGCCATTTCTAAATGCTGCCAGGTGTTCTTTATACCTAGTCTCGAAAGAACGACCAGTTTGACCAATATAAATACCTTTGCATCTTCTCTCCATCCCATGGTTGCCTGTAAGAGATTGCCACAGAGCGATAAGGGGCGGCCTTATATTGTATGTACCTACCTAATAATCTGCATTTCCATATCATGATGTAATTTTTTGGTGTACAATAAAGACATATATTATTATTATTATTAACTTCAGTTTACCGAACTTTAATGAAATTTTGAGGCATTCATATGCAAACTTTTTCAAATCAATTCAAAATTGGAAAAAGTGAATGATTAGACGGGACTAGAGGACGCGGATTCAAGCCCCGTTCAAATATTCGCTTTTTTTCACACGTCTTCTCTTGTTGTTGCTGCCGTATACTCGGAAGTACTTAAAAGAAGGGAATAAGTAAACAGATCCCAAGCATTGAGGTGAAAACAATTAATGTAACCGGTAAACCACGTAAAGATAATGATGATAATGATGATAATTATATGATCAGGTTTCATGTTACTGTGAGTTAAATAAATTATTATTAGTTTCCAATTCATATTCCGTTTGATACTCTCCAAAACGTAAATTGGTGGCGCTTATGTGGCTAAGCACGTAATTAATTTCCTTGCGATATATACCGCATAGCAAGGAATCGGCACACAAAAAATATACAAATTAATTTAGCTGCAACATTTTCGGTTAGCAATAAACTTTCGGCATACCCATATTTTTTTATCAAAGTGCCCGATTTTCGTCAGTAAGCTCGCCCCTTATTACGTAGACTGTAAAGCATAGTTGGCGAAATGTAAGTGTTTAATACACCTCTGTCTAAACCTTAGGGAATTACGGGCGTGAGCATATCTACGAATGTATGTATGTAGTTTCCAATATAATCATCATTGTCATTTAAGTCATTGGACGTCCACTACTGAACATGGGCCTCATTCATTGACCTCCAATCCGTCAGGTTGGAGGGGGCGGGTGGTCTGGAGTGTGTCTCTGCCATGCTGGTACAGTGCATTTTGGCGGGTAGTCAGAACCTTGTTCGTTGATGGTGGCTAAGGTCCCGAAAATGGTGGTTAGAACCCTTTACCATCAATATAATACATGTTTTCATATATGTATTTTTGTTAATTAAACTTTAGTGTCATGTTGTGATCAATCTGAATTTGTGGACAGTTCGTCTTATCGCTTGCATGTTTGGGTTGGGCTCAGACTAGTAATTAATCAGAATACCCATTAGCCTAATTAAGGATTATGATCGTTTTAAATTTGAAAGCTTTTTAAAATTTCTGTTCACACCTCGTTACATATTTATATTACCCTTATTTGTCAGCGTGTATTTTAATATGAATAACTAAGTATTTAATTTCCCATCACTAAATACATATGAACATAAATAAATATCGATTAGTGGACGACTAATATATTTGACAGTATTAATTTAATCTTACTTTGACGTTATTGCGGATGAGTCAGACCTATTATATTGCTTACTGAGTGGATTCACAATTTTAACATTAAAATAATTAGTTATCGAGGTTAAGTAGATTATGTAACACTATCGCATTGGGAATAAACTTGCTAAGATAATGATTTAGGAAATAATAAAATAAAATAAATAAATAAATATAATAGTGCCATAAGGGCTGTCATAGTAGTGGAATGGAACTTCGATATCGCCATTGGTCATTACACCATTGGTTGTGGAGGTCAGATGGCAGTCGCTTCACGGAAAATATCCAAGTTCAGCCGCATCACAGTTAGACTGGAAAGCCGACCCCAACTGAGTTGGGATAAAGGTTCAGGGAATGATGATGAAGGGCTGTCATAGTGTGATTACTCAAGATACTAATGTTATATGGTCAAACATTATCTCCTGCACTAATGGATAAATTTATTTGTTTAATTTGGTTAGATTTTACACTACACTTGTCTTACAAGATCACGAATATCAGTACTCAGACCCTAGGCTCTCCACTTGGCCACTTGGATGAAGGACTCTATTAAGGATCGCGTGCTCCAACTGATGACGTTACTGTACAGTGATCCAGTTAAATGGTTTCCCCTATATGAGTCAAAGGATCTATACAATTATTTAATAGGACTTAATTTGTGTGTAAGTGCAATAATAATTAATTAGAAAAAGAAAATTTGTAATGGTTTTTTCTAAAGTGCGTTATTATATATTCTCTTATTTCTTAAATCCTTGACTGTACCTCTCATCATTTGGACGGAACCCTATTAATATCCGTGCTTCACCCAGGTGAAGCATAGGTCCGTGTTTTTACAATAGGAAAGTGAGGTAAGATTTAAATAATATTACTTCTCGGAGATAATGGTAAAGTAGGGCCTTACCAGCATCTTAAGGCCCTAGTTCCTGGCTGTACTATGGTTTTATAACATAATACTAGCACCCCATTGTGCAATAAATTTGATATCGCCAACATAAATTTTCTTTCAAGATAATAATTTAAAAAAACAAAATCCCGAAAAAGCAATTTTCCATTACCTTAAAACATTTTCGTCATCACTCTCGTGCTTGCGCTATCAAAGCTATAAGCTATCAAATTTACCCCTCCGAACTCCTACAAGGGTTCCTCAAGGGGAAGCAATTTCCGTAAGCTGAATTTCACGAGCAATATACCTACTTCACATATCACATTGTTTTTTGCTAACGGTTGAATGTGTCAGCTCATTTTCTTTTTAGAATACCCATCGATTGCATGTCTCGATAATGTTATTAATGTTTACAAGCTCACGTAACAAAATATCAACTTGGGTAGTTAGGTACTCCAAATAGGTAGTGATTAATCTCAAAAAGGTATCGGACATTTTTTTCGTGTGCGAAATTTCCACGGGTACAACCTCCATTGGAATTGGCGACGGTGGTTAAATCATTGGAAACCGGGTATATAAAGACTTTTGGGGCAAAGCCAACCTCATCTGGAAGTTGATACACCTGCATATACAAGAGACAAGAGCCTTCAAAGTCAGTGCCTGAATTTTTTTGGGGCAGAAGGTCAAATAGCAGTCACTGCCAACACCGTAAAAATGAGGAGAAGGAGCAATCGGATTACGAGCTTCGAAGTTAAAACAAACAAAATAGCACAAAGATGATGATGCAGAGGATCACCATTACAAACATGCACAGTGTTACAATGGTGGCGCTCAGCTTTACTTGAAACTTAATGGTGCAGCAAAACCGCATAATTCTTGGTTCCTAACCTTGAAAGCAAATTAAAATACATACAACTTCAAATGAAAATGAAAAAGTTTATATGTGGAATAGTCTGTACAACTTGTTACGTAACATTTTACTTTTAACAAGCTCCTACCTAAGCGAAGCCACTAAGATCACATAAGTATACGACGAGATGGCAAGCAATTACCGTAGTCTACATATGTTTACAAACTTACAAAAGATGTCGGTCACGTATAATGTTCTGTAAAATTTCTTTTCATACCTTTTTAACGTTAGAGTTAGGTCTCTTTTATATCTTCTTTAAGTCACAGTAGTGAGTGTTCATTTACATCATTTAATTTGACCTTATGTATGTAAATAGGGTACAGGGGGCTCCAAAAGTTCTTGAACAACTTCAGATCTATCATCCCTTGACAGCCTGTGTATAATTTGACCAAAAGTAACTAACTAGTTTAATGAAATAATCTAGATCAGTCTGTTGTTTCTTTATAAGAGAATAAGTAAACTCAAGCAAGTTGTATAGAATTCTAAACTTAATTACATTAGTAAGTAGATCTATTATCCAGTACCTTCTAAGATTATCGTTTGTTTGCCGTGATCCTATTATATTACTTACTCGGTTTTAAAATAATCCAAAATTTTTTGGAGCCCACTGTACATACATGTAATTAACATGGTACGTGTTTATATTGGTGACCTTTCCTGAAACTTTGCCTTCAGCTTATCAGAAGTCAAATTGATGAGTCTAATATAAAAAAAATCCTTGGACACAATTTCAAACAACTTCTACAAACAAGGTTAAAAAAGTTATGGCACTAGTAAAACACTTATAAGAAAGGAAATCTGCTTTACAAACAAAGGAATCAATTAAGAAATCCATTGGAGTTCTAACTATATGATTCCGAAGAATTTCTTTGTGATACATCCGATCTTGTTTGACGTCATTATGCTAGTAACCGGGGGTAGAGAAATAATTTAGTGGGAAATAAGCTAGCGCTCACTGGGGAGGTTTTGTGCTGTCAGTGGGCAGAACAAGAAACTTTACTTTGTCCTCCGCACTGACAGTACAGAAACTCTAATAACCTCTACCCCCTTTCCCTCCTCGCCTCTACAAACGCAAACGCCCACAAGCCACGGTAACCGCTTTCCATCAGGTGTGTCGTGTGCTTATCGCCATTTAAGTGGTTAAAGGAAAGATATTGAAATAAGCTTAATAATCATAGGTTATTTATAAAGGCTATGTGTTATATGTGTCTTACACAAGACGTTAGGACAATTAGGTATTATATTTTATGATTTACACTTCAACCAACAGTGTTTCCATGCATGCAATAAAATTATGATCAATTAGGTTCTGTATTGTATTATGTAATGATGGTGAATATAAAGTGTTTGTTTAATGTCAAGCCAAAGTTATGCAGAGTTAAAAGTGTATAGTGTGAAAATTTACAAGGTAATATTCATAGGTTTAACTCAACGATTGTATTCCCAAACCACTACATTGACTCTGAGTCAGGGCGACATTATCCCAGGGGACTGAAGTGTTGCCACCAACAGAAACAACCTCATTCTATCTCTCTATATGTATACATAGGAGTGAGTTTTATTTAGAGAAAGCAAGTAAAGTGAAATCCAAACCATTACTAACCTTGTAATAGTCTTGGGTTTTGTTTTTGGCGGTGGGTAGGTTGAAGTTGACACACCTTGGTATATGTAATGGTATGAAACCCTGCTTTGACTTCTGCACTGACAGCACAGAAACTATCTTAACCTTTACTTTTACCCCAATGACCCATGCATGTAGACAGCACGAGTGTGACGCAGTGAATGAAGTTGCGAGCGTCCACAGGCCGTGGTAACTATTCATCAAAGTGATATGAATAAAAAAAATAAGCATCTAGAGTGACCAAGACACCCACGTCATTTAATATGTTACAACTCATGACAGTATAACAGCCCACTGATTCGCCTTGAACTGTAACTTAAACAAAATGTGTCACATTATTCCCTCCATTACTGTTGCAGACGCTATTATAGTCCACTGAATACTTTATGACATATTTAGTCATATTTTATGCTACATTATATTATTAGATTGAATGGAATTGATAATTTACGGTTTGATTACATACGTTTGTGTTGAGACGTTACGTTTTATTAGGCCGTTCCAAGTATTGGTGACGTTGTCCGTGCGTATTGGTTCGACGGTTCCCTTTATTAGTTTGAAAGCCTCCTCGTTGCTTAAATCGAAAGTGTTTGTTTTTGTTTGTCAAATTAGGTAACGTGTCATTTTACGAGTGGTTAAACACAGTCAATGGATACGATTAGCATGTGTATTTTAGTGAGCAGAATGACAATGTAACCACACTCACGTACGTGAGGTAGCAGGTAAAGTAGCATTATGCTCATATCATCATCATTCCCTGAACCTTTTTCCCAACTCAGTTGGGGTCGGCTTTCCAGTCTAACTGTGATGCGGCTGAACTTCGATATTTTCCGTGAAGCGACTGCCATCTGACCTCCACAACCAATGGTCTAATGACCAATGGCGATATCGAAGTTCCAAGTTAGGCTGGTTGGACTTTTGAGGGCTCCAACTACCCGTAACGACTGCCATAGATGTTTGTATGGCAACCGGGACCGACGGCTTAACGTGCTCTCCGAGGCACTTATAAACCTGCGATAAATACACACATAACTTCGAAAAGCATCGAAAAGTCATTGGTGTGTGCCATGGTAAACCTGGGATCGAACTCGAGACCTCGTCTCAGCAGTCAACCCATACCACTAGGCTACCGCGGCATTATGCTCATAATAGTATACAATTGCACAGAATTTAATCAAAATAATTTTTAAATTCACTATTTCAATGTAATTATCAAATGAAATTTCAATTAACAAAATAAAGAGAAATAAATACTCTGCCTTCCGCGATCTTTGTACGAAAAGACTTTTAGTTATAGGTACGAGTATTTGCCGGAATATTTTGTTCGAAATGCACTGAATAAATTAAATGAAAATATGAACAATAACGGGGGACTCACCCTAAAATAATCGTTTATCACAAAATGCTAAACTTGTCATTGTTGAACATAAAATATACCAGTTTGACAGATTTCGCGATGTAAACGGGCGTCAGAAATCAATGAACCGAAAAATGCCAATGCAGATTATACGCAGTTAAACATCCCGATTACATGGCACGACCGAACATCTCTGAACTCCCAAAATAATCCTCATCCCCGAGGGGGACAGATAAATAACTTGGCAGTGAATCTTCCGCTTGATGTAATTGCCTACGAGAGAAAATGTTACAAGGGTTGGTATGATTTTTTTTAATGAATACCTAAATATATTTTTTTGAAAATAGTACCGTGGTTATAGTGAAGTTTTTTTTTTTTATACAACTTAGGTCGCAGACAAGCACGCGGCCCACCTGATGGTAAGTGGTTACCGTGGCCTATGGGCGAGTGTAACACAATAGGAATAACACTCGTGCCGCAACCCCTTTAAGAACAGAGACATTCTGTGTCGTCAGCGCAAAAGATGTAGGATAAGCCTTTGGTTTTCCCACGGACAACACAAAACCTCTCTAGTGAGCTCTGGCTACCCTACTCACCACCGAAAACACAACACAAGGTTATTAAACGGCGATATTCTGTAGGGTGGAGGTACTCTGTGTTTTTAGTTTTTGTATTATTAAGAAAGTGTGGTTATGGATCACTTATACAAGGAAGGTAGATATAATACTCACAAATCATAATTTAGTTCTTTTAACACTTTGGCGAAGAGTCAAACTTCATTAAATTTTACACTCACTGAAGTCAACACGATGCGATTTTCTGTTGTATTTTTAGTAACAACTATCATTATTGGAAAACCAGGTATTTGACACTCTTTGCATTCATACGTCGTATTTGCGTATATTCAGAAAATCGTGCAAAAATAACAAAAAATTACATAGCGATTGCAGTAAACGCAACAAAATTGTTGACATTAAAATGATAACCAAAAAGTACATAACATAATAATTATGAGATATATTTTTATAGGTACATATTTGTAAAATGTAATTTGTATATACATACATAATACAAATATTAAAGAGCATACCAATTTGAGTAACTGTGTCACAGACTATTCTAGCTGTTAGCGTCAAAGCAAAATTTATTTCACACCCATACTCATTTGTAAGCACAAAATTTTACACAACCCTACAAAATAACTCAAAAAGCGTACGTTTACAAAACGCGAAGATATGTGGGTAAGTAATTGGTAAGCCGTAATAAGTTCAAAGGAGTTTCGCCTCTCTATTTATTGCAATAAAGGTCATGTTGTAACAATTATTACAAAGTTAGTATGTTCTCTTGTGGTAATCCAATCATGGTGCCGTGCACTCGAGTATGAACATTATGTCTGTGAGCTTACGTAATTTTCTTCAGTAAATACTCACTAGGTGACTTCGTTAACTTTATACTGTTCAGGATTTGCATAATCATAGCTGTTTATGTTTATCTGTAATAGTTAAAATCTGTTGATACGAGTATTGTAATGATTAAAGTTTTTCATTTGATTACATTTATAATTACTTTATTTATAGACAAAGTTACTTCATTTTCTTTAACCCTGATAGATATAGAAAAAGAAATTATTATGTCCTCTTGGTTAGTGAAACCCGGGTATTATTGCGATGTATTGTATCATCTCTATATTACCAGCGCTAAGTAAAATTTTTGAAAAAATAATATTTAATCAACTGCTTTCACATTTTGCAGCCAATGATTTACTTCATAAAAAACAGTTTGGTTTTACTAAAGGCAAGAATACAACAGATGCAGGAGTCGCACTAGTTAAACATATATTTGATGCATGGGAGGAGAAGCAGGATGCCATTGGTATTTTTTGTGACTTATCAAAGGCTTTCGATTGTGTTGATCATGAGACCTTGTTATTGAAGTTAGATTATTATGGTGTCTCGAATAGCTCACTTAGCTTACTTAGGTCTTACCTCACTGGCAGAGTACAAAAAGTAAACGTTAATGGCACCGATTCTTCTGGCGCCCCGCTAGTCATGGGAGTACCCCAAGGCTCGATATTAGGACCCCTTTTGTTCCTGATATATGTAAACGACCTTCCATACTTCATTGAAAATCTTTGTGAAATAGTATTATTTGCTGATGACACTTCATTAATTTTTAAAACTGACAGACAAAAAGTAATACTTGACGATGTGAATAATACCCTTTCTGTAATATTGCATTGGTTCACGAGTAATAACCTGCTACTTAATGCCAAAAAAACAAAATGTGTAAAATTTACGATGCCAAATGTAAGACATATAGACTCAAACATTATAATGAATAATGAAACTGTGGAAATAGTCAATACCACAGTTTTTCTTGGCATCACACTAGATAATAAACTACAATGGGGTTCTCATATCACAGCCTTAGCAGGAAGACTTAGCTCAGCTGCCTATGCGGTTAGAAAGATAAGGTCACTAACTGACGAGAAAACGGCACGATTAGTTTATTTCAGTTACTTTCATAGCGTTATGTCATATGGTCTGCTGCTGTGGGGCTCAGCTGCCGATATTGCAACTATATTTATATTACAGAAACGAGCTATACGAGCAATCTATTGCCTCGGACCCCGTGACTCGCTGAAAGAACTGTTTAAAGAAATTAATATTTTAACAGTTGCCTCACAATATATTTACGACAACGCCTTATATGTAAGGAAGAACCTAGACCTCTTCCAAAAAAAATCAGACTTTCACAACTTGAATACGCGAAATAAAAATAAACTGGCGATACCGAAACTAAGGCTTCATAAAGTCAGTAATTCGTTTGTGGGCAAATGTATAAAAATATATAATAAAATTCCTCAGGATTTGGCTGACCTGCCACTTGATAAGTTTAAAATAGAATTGAAAAGATTTTTAATTAAAAAAAGCTATTATAAAGTAGACGAATATCTTGATGATAAAAATGCGTGGTCATAATAATCTCTTGCTCTTGCACCTAGTTATTATAAATAAACAACTAAATATTAAAAAGAATAACGATAATCTACCTGAGTTTCTTGCTGGTCTCTTCTCAGGAGATTTAACTACCGAACCAGCGAAAGAATAATTTTCTAATGATTTATTTACTAAGTATCCTAATTTATTATGAATTATAATATTTTTGACAAATGTAGGTACATAATCATTGTAAAACTTTGACATTCATAAGTGCTCTTTATGTGCCTAAACTGAATAAATGAAATTGATTCTTTGATTCTTTGATTGATGATATGGTAAATACCTACAATTTACTAACAATCGGCCGAGAAACCAACTAGGTAATATTTCGTCGTTGGAAGTTTTGAAAACAAGGATACGATCAATGTAGTGTGTCATAACACGTGCAGTGTTAGGGTAGAAAAAGAAACGTTGCCCATCCTGTAGCCCGCAGAATGATGACAGCATATACTCCAGCTTGTGACCACCTCTAGAGCAACCTAGCTGAAACCTCAAGCAAATCAAAAAGTAAATTACTGTATTTACCTACCATATAATCGCGTTTGGTCCTCCTTTCATTGAGAATTTAGTTACATTCCTTTGAAACACAACTTTTTATTATAAATTATGTAACCTTTAAACGGTGGTTTATTAAACCATGCGAAGGCGCGGCCAAAACTCAAATAAAAGTAGTTATTGCCCATGGATCATCGATTTAATATTGTAAATATATCGCTATTAATTTATATTTAATCTAACACCTAATGTTGCTCGCTACTCAGTTTAATTGCCAGCGAGAGTTGCCTATGTAAAAACGAAGTTGCTACAAAGGATGACTCTGCATTTCGTTAGTCCGCTTTCATTCGTTTTACGCAGCGAAACTGCCTCGTCACAACGTTTTCGAACCATGCAGTAAGCACTTCACTAATATTACTCGAATCTGGGTTTATGGTATATGGGTTAATCACCATCTAACCTATATTCATTGTCGCACGGCCTATTGTAGAAATCACTAAAGCCATTTTACAGTTTATTGTGATTGATGTAGGTAAGTCAAAGATATGATTGTCAATAAAAGCGATTTAATGAATTCAGGGAACTTATTTATGACAGTTATTTGGATACCAGTAATAACTTTATGATTCTATTGGAATTATTTATGATATAAGAGTATAGAATTTACTATCATAGAAGGAAGATGTAATAACTATTCAAATAAGAAACAATATATCATTGAAGTACATTTTCTCTTCTGAACTCTGTTGACTAAACTCAATCTTTTGTTATTTATCATGATTTGGATCTAAAGATACATAATAAATTTACATTTAGAGGTGTCTACTCCTTGAAAAACACATGAAGTGTGAAGTGAAAGAAGAAAACACAAAAAATCAAGAAGATTGAAAGAGTCTCTGTCTTATCAGTGCAGAAGACAAAGAATGGTTTCTGAGTCAACGCAAAACTTTTCCAATGAGCTCTGGGTACCCTACCCACCGCTGAAAACACAATACGAGGCCGCGGTAATCTGTAGGGCGGAGGTACTTTCCCAGTCGGACTGCTCAATTAGGACGAAAGATACCCTCATATCCTATCTCCGTGGAAAAATAACCTGAATACCTTTCAAGAATCTCGAAAGGTACTATCCCACATACAATTACCATCACATGTAAACTCCGCAATCAACTAGAAGTAATAAACTAGTAAAACACGATCCCAGATGCTATCTTGATGAATAAATTGATTGGACTCACTGTAGAAGCACGCGAGCGTTTATGTCAACTCATTGTGTTATAAATTCGTGGGTTTTCTTAATTATTCCTTGCCTGTTCACTAAACATTGTTTACGTAATTGATGCCTCATTTACACTGTTGGTGTTGTGAGATTAATATTTCTTCGTATCATGTTCTTTTGTTACCTTATACCTTAAGTCTTTCCCTGGAAATTTCTCGTCTGGTGCTATTAAAAACAATAATTTTCGTATTATAAATGGTGGTGTCCTGAAATGGTTTCATTTTTTTCTAAGAAATAAAGCGGTATCAACTGATACTAACCAATTAGGCAACTTATAACGGTAATAAATAATTTTACCATGCATACATTTGCGGCGTACTCATTCTGGGAAGTAAAAATGTGTGTACATTAAACGAATTCTGTAAATTTTCTATTTAATTTTATATTCCTTTTCATAAGTTGTCTATTTTCTTGGAGAACAAGATTCCTACAAGTTAATCCTCGAGCAACTGAGCATGACGAAATAAAATTAGCATAATTAAACTTTCTTGTAGTAAATCAACGTTCTGGTTACTTCTAGGAGATAATCAAGCAGTATAACGAAAAGCTTCATAAAGTATGTTTCAGAAAGAAGTTAATTTAGTTTGCTTGAAAAACTAAAATAAAATGTAAGATATTTGATTGATGAATTTAACGGATGTGGTTTACAACGAAGTGTATAATATATTTATATAACACTAGCTGTTGCCCGCGGCTTCGCCCGCGTGGATGTTGGTTATCGCGACCAAACATACCATATTTATGTTCTTTCCCAAGGTCTAGTCTACCCTTTCATCAACAGTCATCATTCTCTGAACCTTTTCCCAACTCTGTTGCGGTCGGTTTTCCAGTCTAACTGTGATACGGCTGAACTTGGATATTTTCCGTGAAGCGACTGCCATATGACCTCCACAACCAATGGTCCAATGACCATGTCGATGGCGATATCGAAGTTCCAAGTTAAAGTGTTAAAGTGGTTGGACTTTTGAGGGGTTCCAACTACCAGTAACGACTGCCATAGATGTTTATTATTTTTTTATTTATGACACCTTTTGACTTCACCTCGACTGATGTTATCCTGAAGGCAAAGTCTCATGAAAGAGGGTCACCATTGCAAACACGTACATACAGTGCTATGTACAATAGTGGCGCTCAGCTTGACGGCCTCAGATGCTTTTTTACGCCCCGCTTAAAAGACCCGGGACTGTAGGATGAAGGAAACACGTGCGCCGGTAAGGAATTCCAAGACTTAATGGTGCGGCAGAGGAGAGACTCATTGAACCACTTGGTTCCTGATGGAGTATTCTGCATCTGCACCATATGCGGGTGACATCTAAGCCCTGCACGTGTTGTCCTGTGTAGGAAAGGAGAGGGCGGGAATAATTGGAAGTTCATCATCAGAACATTAACCATGGTAGAGACGGTAAAATACTGCCAGGGACTAACACATCTCTACGCATCTGCAAAGGTTCGGACTGGACTCCCAATAATGCGGATCGCGCGCCGCCGCAACCTGTCGAGGGCATCTAATAAGTACTTTGCGCAGCCATCCCAGAGATGCGAGCAGTATTCCACGCAGGAGCGAATTTGTGTCTTTTAAAGAAGACACCGCTGTTCCGGCGTGAAAAAACGTTTGTATGGCAACCGGGATTGGCGGTTTAACGTGCTCTCCGAGGTACGACCAGACCTGTGCAAACAGCCATATTCATGCATACAACTTTTTGCACTGAGCGGGGATCGAACTCGTGCCCCGTGCGTAGGTTGCCCGCGGCTTTACCAGCGTGGATGTAGGTGACCGCGACCAAAACTAAACATGTTGTCTGTGTTATGACAGCGTGCGATTTCACAGAAGAAGTGTGCAGGTTGCAAGTAGACTTGGGTAAGTACTGTGAGTACCTAATGTGTATCGCGTAATATAACACGACTGCGTACTTGGTTGCTCTGTTGCATACAGTACCTACTCGCGATGTACTTCTTGACGAGTGTTGTCCCTTTTGATATGGTAGTTTTAGCATTGTAATGAACGCAAAGGCAAAGGCAAAGGAACGTTTTGTCGTCGTTTGAGATGACGATCTTCTGGTGTAGAGTTTGCGGTGTCTTCGTCTAGCCTCCGGGTATGGAATGACGCACTTTACGCCACCACCGTAGCTTGCTTCTGCTTGAGTGACAGGTGGCTCTACCCGTCCCTCCGGGCTCATAGGGGACGGAGGTCATTCGCAGACTGTGCGTGTCCGGAGTCTTCTCCGAAGCCGACCCGCTATCTCCTTCTCAAGCATTATTTGCTCGTAAAAGGAGACGGCGCATAGTACCATAGCCGTGAATAATGCAGCGAGTGAAAGAACTATGTGGAGCCCTAAGTCCTCGCTCGCATCACCCTCGTATTACACCTGAACATTTTCTTGTGGTATAAAGGTATTACAATCTTCTTCTGTCGAATCAACGGCATTTTTGAGTTGCTATTATAAGAAATACAATGATAATGCACTGCTCTGACAGCACAGAAACTCTCTTAACCTTCACCCTCCTTTTCTTTCCACATGGTCGGCAGCACGTGTGTGATATCTCTGGTGTTTCAAACGTTTTACCGTCTCTACCACGGTGAATGTTCTGATGAGATCGCCTAGTTGATCCTACCTTCATCTTTCCTACACAGAACAACATGTGCAGGGCTTAGATGTCACCCGCATACGGTGCGGTGAACCAAGAACCAAGCGGTTCGGTGAGTGTTCCCTCTGCCGCACCATTAAGTCTTGGAATTCCTTACCAGCGCACGTGTTTCCTTCTTTCTACAGTCCCGGGTCCTTTAATCGGGGCTTATAAAAGGTGAGCGCCACTATTGTAATACTCTACGTGTTTGTAATCGTGACCCTCTTTCCGGAGACTTTGCCTTCAACTTACCAACAGGCGAATTGAAGTCAAATCACATCCATAGAATAGGCTGCGGTAACCACTTTCTATCAGGTGGGCCATGTGCTTTATTCCACCTAAGTGGTATATAAAAAGTTATACGAAATCCAGTAGCTCATGTTTAGAGTACTTAAAGTACTGGTACTACTGGCATGATAATAATTACGTGCGCCTTTTTTTACGCCTGAACGTTTTCCTTGTAAATTCTGTAAACAATGTATGCAGTTCAGTTGAACAATGATGTTAAAGACAGTACCGACACCTATTTCACATTTTACAAATTATAAGTTGTTTAAAAAAAAAATTGACAGGTCTTATATAGTCCCGTATGTAACGAAACCATACCTTGAATTTAAATCGATCTACGCCATCTATTATTGCGCCATGTACTAAATAATTGAATAACAAATTTTAATTTCATGAATAATTACGTATATTTTTTTACAAATATGTACGTAAAAATGAAGATTTTTTATTCACATACTTGACTGGACGTAATAAGACATAAATATCATCTATAAGAATAAAACAGCGCCCCCTATATTTTTACTCATATTTCCTTTAACATCATTAATGCTCACAACTCCGGTTCTATTGAACCGATTGCGATGAAACAAACGTAAGATTTTAAGTCTGACCAAGCCCCTTCTAACAAAAAAACCGCATCAAAATCCGTTCAGTAGTTTTTGCGTCCATAGCGGACAAACAGACAAACAGACAGGAAATGAAAAAAAAATATTTTCGTGTTCAGTATCGTTCACTTAACATATCCCAAGTATTTTTTTTTAAATATCTCCAATGTACAGACACGACCGCTTTACAATTATATAATAGTATAGATAAAGAGTATTTATAATTGGATGTTGTAATCAGCACACAAAAATTTCATACATAGATTTTATTACACAGCAGTTCACTCGGTGAACTAAGTTAGCTGAAACTATGTATGTGCCAGGGATTTCAACTAAAGTCAAAACGAACCCATAAATCTGGGTGCAGCAGTGCACTCTTGGAAACCATGTTAAGCCTATAGCTAGCCATCTATATAGTTGTTATGTATAGTTGAAGCCCTAAAAATTCCAACAACTAGTCTACGTGTAGTATTTCGATATTCGATAGTATTTCGAAGCTTATAGGTTGTGGTGACCAGATGGCAATCACTTCATAGAAAATATAGTAGTTCAGCCGTGAAGTTGTTAGACTAGGATAAAGCGAATTCTAAAATGATTCAAAAATCTTTCTTTATTCATATAAAATGAGAGAATTTTTACTAAATAAAGCAATTTTTAAAATACACTCATAAATTACTAAATTTATTATGGTAGGTATATATACCGAGTAATTTAGATCAGAGAATCTGGAACGCTGATATTTTACTACCAGAAAGTTTAATTATGTCCCTTTTATTTGTTCATTTTCATTTTCTTGTCGGAATCTAGCTTAAAATTAAGTTTTTAGTTTTGTATTTGTAACCATTATTTCGTTTATTATATCTAAAACTAATTTCGCACCTTGCTAAGTACAAATAATTTAATTTCTCTTGATATTCAAACAATCCATCTTTGAACAATTGGTTAAGTATTTTCATCTCTTAATAAAATGATTCATTGTTGATTTTAGGCCCGTTTACTAGAATGCTACGTGTTTGAATATCGATTTCTCACTAAATTTCAGGACAGATGACAGTTCTTATGTCATTCTGAAAGTCCCTGAGTGCATTCTAGAATACTTGATTTTCGATTACTACGATTACACCTAATAAGGTGTAATTCGTTTTTCTAGAAATCAAGTAGAGAATACTCCACACTACCATTCCTCTAAAGTAAATACATACATACATACATATGTTTACGCCAGAAATCCCAGTAGGGGTAGGCAGAGGTGTATTAAACACCCACATTTCGTCAACTATGATTTTCAGTCCCAAGTAATATGGGGCATACCTAATAACCGGGGGCACTTTGTAAAAAAATGGGTACCTATGCCGAAAATAATATATTCTTACCCAAAAATGTTGTAGCTAAATAAATTGTAAATCGCAAGGTAATTAATTACGTGCTTAGCCCGCACAAGCACTACCAATTCACATTTTGGAGAGCATCAAACTAAAAACATAGTACTTTACAGCCATCTGACAGACATCACAATTACGTCACAAAAGAGCATGAAACGCAGAAATACTACTCTCTATACCAGTACAAATAAGTCAAGCATTAATTACCAAAAACAATTTCGTATAAACAGGCAAGGAATAATTAAGAAAGCACACGATATTCATGACACGATGAGTCAACGTAAACGCTCGCACGGCGTATAATGAGTCCTACCAATTTATTCATCAAAACGTTATCTTGCATCGTAATAGGTTGATAATGCTAGTTGATAACCATAACGTAGTTGCAAAGTTTATTTTCAAACGGCAATCAAGAGAAGAAAATTGTGTTACATAGGTTTGTTTTCGAGTTTGAGTTAATGAAACAATAATAGTTCTTTACTGAGGTTTCATATAATCATTTGCGTATGTTTATTCATTTTCGTAGACAATTACTGTCTATGAAATTGTAAAGGGTCTGTATAATCTAATATGGATAACGATGGTGCTAATGACTTTAAGTTCTAGGGTATATAACATTAGTATTTGTATTCAAATTGTACCTTTTGTATCTAATATAAGTTCCATATGGTTTTGAAAATTTTTCTTTTTCTTTTTCTCCAATTTTTGTCTCATCTAGTACTGCAACCAAAGGAAAACACACCGAACCATTGTTCGGTGTGTTTTCCTTTGGTTGATCCAAGATGAGAAACTACGATATTTTTAAACCATCGCCTCCAATATTAATAGCATAATTCAATTTTATCATCAACTATGCAATTAGGGGAAAGTGGGGGGAAATCGGATAGCGGGTGAAACCAGATAGTTACTATTTCACTGCTTTGCATATAGTTGTCTCGTTCTAACTAGTCAAAAAGTATTCGCGAATGCTCACTCAGTGCGGTTGCAAGTACGGTGGCAGCGACAGTAACATCTCAACGCGTGCGTCTATAAACGAAAATTGAAAACAAAGGTAAGTTATCTAATATTTCAAAGATTTTGGCGTGATATCATTTACATCAATCGTGTGTTATGAGTAATAATAGTATACTATAAGACGTGATATATATTTAAGTTTTTAAAACGTTATTTATTGTAGCTGTGAGTGTAAACATAACCTGTCAAATATTAAAACATCAAATTATGTACCTGAGGGGTACAAGCGGACGGGGTGATTTCGGATACACGATTTCATCCCGATTAACTTGTATGTGTTGTGCGTTTGTTATATTGCTGTTATATGTTACTAAGTATGTTTTAATTTGTTGTAGAGTGTCAACATGCCACGAAATATTTTATGCCGCATTTGAAAAAAGAGAATAGGCCATTGACACGAGAGCATTAAAGTAGATGAATAGTACCAATGTACCCCGTGTTTTAAATGAGATCACGAAGAATGCATATATTGTAGGAAACAAGACCTTTAATTTTTTTTGCTAATATTGCCGGTAATTAAGAACAAACACCTTGTTATTAGTGTTCGTATTCACCCCGTATACCTATCCGGTTTGACCCATAGATATGGGGTGAATTCGTATATTTTTTTTTCATAAAAACTGTTTTATTGATGTTTCCCTACGATTGATCTCTATTATTTTGATTCTAAAGTGTAGCCTATAAGGTACTTGAAGATTTATAAAATTGCTTATCTTAATAAATAACATAGTGATTTATTTATGAACTCTTTGCCTTAACTATCCGGTGTCCCCCCACCTTCCCCTATACTTCTTTGGTAAAATATCCATTAGCCTAATAACTGTCGATTTTAGACCATTACCTCTTCTATATTTGAAAATTTAATCAATTGTAATGATTAAATAAATAAACAACGAACAAAACGGTACGATCGAATTTCAAATGAACTACTTTGTCGAGAATAATTTAATATAATGATCGTTAATTGTAACCCACCAATTTTAATATTATTGGCTTTTTATACCATATTTGTTGTAATAAACTAACGTTTAAGTAGCGCTATCAGAAAATCAGCGCA
The DNA here is from genome assembly GCA_963691645.1 of Pelosia muscerda. Taxonomy (NCBI): domain Eukaryota; kingdom Metazoa; phylum Arthropoda; class Insecta; order Lepidoptera; family Erebidae; genus Pelosia; species Pelosia muscerda. Next base: position 4,443,524 of record OY829103.1, read on the forward strand.
GCATGTCATATAGTCTTTGTTCTAAAATGGCGACCTTTTCACGCTCGAATGGCTATTGGCTGTAAAATGTGTCACTTTCATTGTCTACATAGTGTGTTGTTGGCTATACGTGTCCTTGATAAACGTGTTCTTTCCCCTTCTATTTTTACAATGTGGTGTGCTGTTGTAGATTCTATTTAGTTATTGCTACTAGTACTTATTCTTCTGCGTACTATATAGGTTTTAAGTCCTGGACATACCAATATCATTTCAGCCATAGAGACTCCTATACTACGAGACTGTTGAACATAGGACTCTCCCAACAACCTCCACCTCTAATTCGACCGGTTGAAGGCATCTGTATCCAACGGGCACCCGCAACTCTGACTAAGTCATCCATATATCTCGACTTTGCAATATACTACGTACGTACATCCGACAGGCGATTTTAGCACCCCTGGCCCCAGCTTTCGACTAACGCCCGTCAGGTACGGCAGCGTTACGACTATATCCTCCAGACAATTGAGGCCATCTATTGCCATCGAGTGAAGAAGAGGGGGGAATAAATAGGCAAAGTGCTCTTTAGACAGATGAGGTTAGCTTGGATCCCTAAGATGGTGTGGTCGGTGCCTCTCACCCTTCCAATAATTACGTGTAAACGAATATAGTATGTTCATAAATTGTTCTAAATATTTTGAACAGCGGTTAATGTTTTTTTATCTTTACTATATCAGCATATAACAATGTCGATATTATGTAAACGATTCCCCTTTGTCATTAACGACCCATTTTTATTTATTAGTCTTTCGATCTGGTTCATTTATCACCAATCCTTTCCCTGAGGTCAAGCCAGTAGTCAATGATTAACCCTGAACAATGATTTTCAATAGCATTACATTACGTTATCACGTCGCGTGACTCTAGCATTCATTGAAACCGACATCTACATGATAGAGTCACGCAAGGATATGGTGATTTTGTGTGGGAACATTTTCATGTTACGTGTCGAAGGGAATTTATTTTATTGTTGTTTATGCTCATAAAACTGTACAAAAATAAAATATTGCACAGTGTTTCTGCTCAGTCTATCAATGTATGTGGATATGTGAATAATTGTATCGATCACATATACACAACATATTTAGCATCGAGTACGAATGCGAATAACCTTGTCGAGATTTATAGACAACCATATTACTGTTCCACTATGGTTTCACAAGCGGTGTAAGTTGTGCCTCTGTTTAGTTTTATGACGAAATTCTATCTATTTGTCTCTACATACATGGTTTAAGAGGAACACTCCCCGAAGCCGAAGTGGTACTCATGGTTTACAACAAATTGGTACTAAAAAAAATTACGGCAACGTATTTTTTTTAAAAAGTTTAACTTGCATTATTAACTCTCCATCGTGTTAGTAAAGCTGAAAGTTGGTTGTAACATGATGTTATATACATATTTAAACCTTTCTATTTAATCACTCTATCTGTTAAAAATACCACCCCGAAATACGTTGTGTACTTTTAAAAATTTAGGCATACAAAGGGACATAGGGACAGAGAACGCGACTTTATTTTATACTATATAGTGACTATTAGTAGCGCATTAGATGAAATCAGATGAATAGTCACTTGATATCATGTCTAGTAATTTTTACATAAAGTATATGAACTGATTATACAATATAAAATGCTAAAAGGCGATTATTTGATATTTCCTGACGTTATGTTGTATTTGATTGTAATCATTTGTTACACTTTGTAAAACTGTCCATTATAAAGTAAACTCAGTAGCCCGTAAACAAATGTTTTCAACTATTATAATACACATAAAAATAATACTGTTATCTGTACCGCTTATCGTATAATCAATTTACTAGCTAATTCACATTTGAATTATTAAACACGTAAATCAATATAATTACCTACTTTTATTTACCAACGACGTCCTGAATATCTTCCGGTAATAAACAATGTTGTCTTATTATTAATATTGAACCAACGTTGTACAATGTTTGATAACAATAACGGTCTATAATTAGTTTACTTAATTTCCATACTATTATTTCTGTTTTCATAAACTACGCTATGCTATTGTTTATGAAAACAATACGAACTTCAATTTATTTGAGTACTGTCTATTAAAAGATATTCTTCTATCTATTATTTGTAGTATTTCGAGTGCGCTACTGATTATTATTTATGATTTAGAATAGTATTCACAAAGTGTACAGAATCACTGATAGACAATAGGAACGATAATAGCTATTATAGCTATCATAAAAAATGAAGGTAGTATTAATAAAAATAAACTTATTAAATCATGACACTGTTAATGTGGTGTAGTACAATAGAATTCGTAAATAATTATATTTCAATCAATGCATTCTTTAAAATCCCAACAAACCATAGACTTCTCACAAAACTTTCCGAAGTTAATCCAGAGCGACTTGCAATGGCAGCATGCCAAGGTAGGTGGGTCGTAATTACACATTGTGTGCACACAATTGTCTTCTTCGAAATTTCGTTTTAAATGAAAGAATTGCTTTTGGCGGTCTACTCTGTGGCAGTTAGATAAACTTCTTGAAACAACTTTGCTTCTAGTTTCAAGAAATTTATCTAACTGCCATATATTAGCAAAGGTGAAAAAGCTACACAAAAACATTGTTCAAATAGTGTTTATAATTTTCGGGACTTCACGCGATATATTTTTGAACACTTACTTTTGTCGACGTTTCAGGTGCGTTCAAAAGTAAGTGTTCAAAAATATATCGCGAAATACCTAACAATTTATACAATCAGCTTATAATAAAAATACAAAAAAATACCACAAATTTTTGATCCGAGGGATTTATTTATATTTTTATAAAAATGTAGTACCTTATTACTAATAATATAAATTTTAAAATGCAGTAAGCGATCACATTTGGACTTTGAATGTTTTCAAAATGTCAATCATTAAGTACATAACACCACCTGTGATCATACTAGGATGCGAGATTATATGGGAGGAAACTAATTTCAAACAGTGTAGTACATAACCGTTTTGGCCTGAAAGTTTGAAGGTAAATACCCTATTGATGGCTAGCATGGGCATGTATATAAACTTTATGAAATGCTCAGGTGCTACATGAAATTGTTACCTACATTTATGCTCACCAGTATAAACAGTTCCCAACTATATTAAAAACTGAGAACCCAGAGTTTACCAGTCGATTCGTCCCCAATCTCAGTCAAATCGAAAAAGGTCGACGTGTAATGTGTCCGATACACACAACGTCCTGAACTCTCTATAGACTACGTTTGGAAATAAAGTATGTAGGTAATATAGGATTTAACGGTATTGTTTACAGCAGAGGTATTCTCTTTATTAAAGGTTGTTAAACGTTAAATGTTCTGTTTAATAAAAGAGTGTACCACCGTATAAGTATTTAGTCCTGGGTACTAGGATGGTACCCAGTAGCAGGAAGCCATAAATACGGTTTTATTGGAAATGTGTTGGAACACAAGCATTGTGTGAAAGTAACGGTACCCAGGGGTCATGTATCCTGTACAATTCTAGCACATTTTATTCGCGACTGTACCATGGAGTTCGTTGTTTAGTACATGTTATATACTTTACAGCATCTTCTATATTTTAAGTTTTATTGTTAAGGGATGCTCGAACCCAATTCTTTTGTTCGTTGATACTGTAAATAAGCATAATTCTTCTATATTTTCATGCTTTGAACATTTTTAAAACTGCAATTTATAAAGCACATGGCACTGAAATACTTTATCGTTTTATATAGAAAATTTGATACTCTCCAAGACGTTAATTGGTGGTGTTTATGCGGCTAAGCACGTAATTAATTTCCTTGCCATTCACACCGCATAACAAGGCATTGGGTATTTTTCTTTTCCAAATTTAGGTATTTAGCTGCAACTTTTTCGGTTAGGAATTTATTTTCGGCTCGTCCCTTATTACGTGGGACCGAAAATCATAGTTGGCGAAAAGTGGGTATTTAATACACCTCTGCCCACTTCTTCGGGGATTATGGGCGTGAGTATTTGTATGTATGTATATTATATAGAATATATTTTTCATAAAAATTCCTTCACAACTCTAAGTCAGTAGCTTATGAATACTTATACATACGTTAGTTGACATATCCGTTCTACTTGAATAAATATGATGGGCCGACAAACGCTTGTTACCACTACGTATGGGCCAGCGACATCTTGATAAAGGAGACTTTAATTTATAACGTCAAAATTCCGTTTATTTGGTAACGTTGTTAATTATGTGACCTTTGAAATGATGCCAATTTCATTACTCATCGTCATTCTGCGAAACGAATATTTATTTCATTTTATTATTTATTCTTGGAATATTTGTTTTTGGATAAACCTAAAAGAAAAATGTCGCCAATTAAATTTGTGTAATAAAGTGTCAAGATTTCGACTGAATCACTGTGTCCCAAAATACAGGCGCAATCCTAGGTAGGAACCAGTATCAGGTACACTTGTAATTTTTAATACAGCATAGATTAAGACATGTTTGTAAAATATTTCTATTTCAATAAAACATTCATTCACTCAAAACATTCATTCATTCATATTATTTATTTGCAATTATTGCCCTGTTAATTTACAGGACTATTTTATTCCCTGTTTATAATTTATATGATGGTTTGCTTGTTGCTTCGTCAAGTTTTTATTTATGTTAGTTTTTTTTTTCAATAAATTATCAATTCTTAACTCAAACGTAGGTGATTATGTTCATTACATCGTTAAATCAAATTCTTATAGATATCATTTCAGCGTTTAAGTCGCCTCGCTATATTTTTATTTGAGTCAATCTGGAAATAAGTATGATGCAATTACTTTGAACGTTTCAAGGAATCTGGTTTCAACTGTCTCTTATTGAAGGAAGTATAAAATGATATTATTGTCAGTGCGATACTTAGAAGACTAGTCAGTTCAACTGTTTATGTCTCTTTCTGTTCCATAGCTGCTACAAATTGACTAGGAATGCTAACTAGGCTATGTTTATTCTGAGTCTGCAAACTTTTATCATATTGGCTTGGCGGTAGTGAACGCTACTGCTATGCAGTTCGATCACCGCTCAGTGCATGAATATGGCTATTTGCACTGGTCTGATCATGCTTCGGAAAGCACGTTAAACTGACGGTCAGTCTAACGATATCGAAGTCCTGTAGTTAGGACGTCGATATCACCAATTTGGTTGTGGAGGTCTGATTGCAGTCGCTTCACGGATAATATCAAAGTTCAGGCGCATTTTAGTTAGTCTTGAAAGCCGACCCCGACAGAGTTGGAAATAGGCTCAGAGAATGAAAATTATGAGAAAAGAAAGGTGGGATTTTTCATTTTCGCTTATAATAATTTTATGATAAAGGAACGTGGAAGATATACAATTATAATGAAAGGTTATTAAGGTAGAAAGGAATATTAATGAGCGGAATTCAATTAATTAGGACGCACTTTTGCCGAAAAGAAAAATACTTCTTTTAAAATACTTGCTTATGGGAGCTAAGGTCGTACTTTTACTTTAGTAATAAGATGAACCTTAATTATTTTTATATAGTTTAATTTGTTACATATAATTATTGTGTCATTTAAAACACTGGGTAAAATTAACGTGAGGGTGGTAGTCTAGTTCTCACAACACGAAAAACTACCGAATTCGTAATGTACGGTTCGAGAGAGTGGAGCATTATGACAGCCAGTCTGTCGACTGTAGACCTGTATGTGTGTGAAACCCGCCAATCACAAAGCTCCGCTTTCTCGACACTTTTACTCCATTTTTGTGCTAAGGGCACATTATGATTATGGACCACCATTCACACACGACCTGTGGCGTGGCGGTAGTGAGCGCGACTGTTACGCAGGAGGCGTGGGTTCGATTCTCGCTAAGTGTGCAAATATTTGTGTGCATGAATATGAATTTTTGCATTAGTCTGGATGTTTCTATGTATAATATGATTTGCATGATTGGGATCAGATTTTCCAATAGTCTATACTTAGTATAATAGGTTTAAAAAATATAGGCCATTGTGCTATCTTTGTATGAGCAAAATTTTACGAAATGGCAAAATAAAATATTTAAACCTATCAAATCCTGTAGGTATATGCATATTCTACACGTCACACGACTCCATTCTCAGTGTAGAACGTGTATGAAATCCGAATAAAGAGATATCAAAGTGATTGCACCAGTATTCTATTTCGATATATTCTGGTGCAGTTTATTTACAATTGGGGCATATGTTATACGAGTATATGCTATGCATACTGTATGGTATATAATTTGGATATTTATGAAATTAATTTTAATAATTCAATAAAGAATGTCTACTTGTATGTGAGTAAGTACAGTTTGTTAAATTTTCAAAACTTTACCGCAACGTGGTTGATTCAACAAAGTGCTATGTGCGGTTTAAATATTGATTTACGTCCACAGTTCACTGCGGTGTCCGAATATTTAGTGAAGTGTGTAAATTTGTCTTCATCACCCCTCAACACCCTGACACGCCACAATATACAGTTCTGTTATTTTAGGAATATTATGAAACTTATTGTAAAAAAGGCCAAGAAGCCATTATTTATGAAAATATGAATGACTTTCTGAAAAAATTAAATGGAGTAAAAAAAAGAAAAGTAGTGTAAATAAAAGCAAGTTGAAAATAAAGATTTATTTAATAGTCTTGTACTCACAATTATACTATACTTAATTATACTTATATACAGAAGAAATTTTCTCTCTAACAAAACGAAGATATTGTGTAAAGGTTACATTACACAATATCTTCGTTATGTTAAAACAAAGATATTATGTAACCTCATCATCATCAACATCCTTCCGTTAGTCTCGGTCGCATCCAAAGCTTTCACCTCGGAGTCTAGGGTCCGCTAGATATTACGTAACCTATCACTACAATATACTTTGGGGAGGGTCCAGTATCCTATTTTAAAGTAATAATTATGTAGGAAAAGAGAGAGTCAGATTATGCATAAGAGTATGAGTATATACAAACAGTATAGATGTAGTGAAGGCTACACCGTGGTGTGCAAATAGTTACTATTTGGTCCAAATCAACATAAATGCATTATATAAACATAAATAGTATTTTTATTACATAACTGAAGTAAGCGTAGTAAACTGCCCCGAAGAGCGAAACCTATGCTCGAGCCCTCTCCGTAGCGGTGCTGTCTTGAAACAAATTATTACACTATGTTGGCAACACGAAAATGACATCGATTCGACAGAAGAGGAATTAAATAACTAGCTGTGGCCCGCAGCTCCGGTTGCCTGAACTTCTGATCCCCTTGGACTCCCACAAATGATCCAAGACCAAAATAATCCACATAATTACAGCCGTTCTCGAGTTTTAGCGTGACTAACGAACAACAATTCATTTATAGACATAAATTATGTGTCATGAATATAATTATAAACTGTCAATGTGCGTAGGATGCTACGCACTTTGACCGTTTATGGAATTATATTGATATATAAGTTGTCTTTGGTTTGTTTGGTATCTATATAGTTGTATATAGTCAAAGCCTCCAGCACTATTATCAACCATTTATTATAAGAAAATATTTACCTTTGAAACTTCAGTGTAAGATATTCCAAACAGTGTACCATTGTCTAATTTGTATGCATCACGAAAAATATAACAAAAGGAATTGTTAAAGGAAGTTTTGTGACTGTTATTATTATTTATTCCAAATTCTATTCACGTTGTCATTGCACGAGTAAATAAGCATGGCATAATAATTGGGGAACGCCTTGAGCTATACGAGTTACAAAAAAAAAGAATATCAATGTATTTCTTTTTCAAATACTTTTTCTTACGTATACTCCTATGATTATTCCAGATGGGTATATCTATACTTTGTAATGTGAAGTTGTACTGCCGGGAGCATGGACTATTATTTTATTATTTTCTGCTTACTATCATTTTTATTTTTTCCATTCTTTATTTACTAAATAAGATTGTTAGTATAATTTATTATAATTGAATGACAACAACTATTATTTTTGATTAGATGGATGATATTAGTATGTGTGTAATTATAATGTAAAATTTAATAAATTGATTTTTGAGATTGATGAAACAAAAGAAAATATATTGGGGGAGGGAAGGGAACCCACATTTTTCCCACGATTTAGCAATTCCAAAGATAGCAATAGCTAATTATTAGTAATTATCATAAAAAGTAATGCCCAATCGCACCCCTCAAAGTAAGTAAAAATACTTCTTACCCGAGGAGAGATGTTGTCGTATGTGCAATATTCCGCAAGTGCAAAGGACAAACATCGACAGGTGTTTCGCCTCTACACGAGTCATCTTCAGGAGCGCTCTCAAGCGAATTTCTGATAATTTATTTCCCCCAGATAACGCCTACATTCTATATCGTATAAAAAGAAATGTTTGTTGTCTCCTTGACATCTAGCTCTGTAAAACTGGCACTACTAACCAATATATATAACAATATGGTTTACCAGAGGACACCAATACGTTCTCCAGTACAAAGACCGGCTCTTGATAATATTTCGGACAATTGGCAGGCCGCCCACGGGTCGCCGGCAGCTTGCTTTGAATACCACAAACATATTGTGTGTACTTTAATCCAACGTATATGTGGGTATTATGGCACAAGGAATTTGTTTTCAGATTGTTGGATATAAACCCTTATACAATAGTACATAATTCTAGATTTTATCTAACATTACTAAGTTAATCCTTATTTATGATAAGGATAAATTTAGTTCTTTTGTCCTTTATTAACAAATATACTGGGTAAACTCTCTTGAGGACGAAGGTATATGGTTATCCGGGCACACTTTTATTGACATAAAAAATACGATTTGGTATACTTTTAATTGTTTATTATTTCCCTTTATTCGTTTATCAAACATATGAGATATATTTTTAAATACATGAAACAGAAATCAAATTAAATATATTTAAAAATATAAAACATCTCCAGAGAGAGGAACCTCCTCATAACACGAGTTGAAGAGTACCACATTCAGCATCAGCCCTTGACCCAACTGCCTAACGCGAGCCTCTTGGGGGGACAGTCGAGGCTCTTGGCAATCAGTCCGTGAATCGGTACGACTATTATTATTAATTTTATACCGTTAAGCATTCTTCAATCTCCAGCGTATCAGTGAAGCTAAATATAATTTCATAAAAAACATCACAAAAAAAGCAAATACCTAGTACATTATGCTGGAATCGACAAAGACCTACTTTATAAAATAAGTAAATTTTGTACTCACACCCAACTCATATCTTTTGCGATTCCCATAACGAATATTATATTTAGAGGCAATGAAAAGCATTTTTAAGCAAGCAGCGCGGGTGAAAAGGTAAAAAGAAAATTGAAACTTTATTTTATTCAACGAATTTTAGAATAAAATTACTTGCACGTTTTGTATCACGGTATTGTGTTTATGATAAGAAAATCGTTGACTTCAAAGATTTCTTTTCAAATTTAATTTTATCAAAGCTTTAATAGCAAATAATTTGACAACTTTACTTCATATACTCGAAATTCACACCCTCATTTCTCTTCGAATACAAAGATTGGTGAAATGTGGGTGTTAACCATCTAACTAACCTTCCAGGGATAAGGCGTGTATGTATATAATATACTAGCTGACCCGCGTAGCTTCGTCTGCGTCAACCCGTTTTTGCAACATTTTTCATTACTGCTCCGCACCTGTTGGTTGTAGCATGATATTATATACATATAAACCTTCCTCTTTAACCATTCTATCTATTTAAAAAAACCGTATCAAAATCCGTTGCGTAGTTTTAAGCATACAAAGGGACATAGGGACAGAGAACGCGACTTTATTTTATACTATGTAGTGATACTTACACTTAATTAACTTATACATCTCACTACTATTATACTAGTAAACATTGTTAAAGAATCTGCTAGTATAAAATGAGCACATAAGCATGAGACAAGCGCAAACATACGAGAAGCGCACTCAGCCAGAGTAGGTTGCTACGTTATCTCATTAGCACCTGCGTTAAAGTGTACCATGAAAGGTGAGTGGTTTGTTCACAAACATCTTTAAGATGCGTTTAATATTAACTGAGGTGTTTTCAAAGACAGCTACATGTTCGTCCTCTATTACATGGAACTGAACACCGTGGCCAAAATTACATACATTTTGGCCACGGTGCACTAATTGACTTCTTATTGCTGACTTCGGGTTACTCATAATACATTAAAAAATAAAATCACACAAAAAATTTGCACGACATTGCTGCCTCTAAAATATGTAAGTTGTTTAGATGTTTATTAAGATGGAAAAATATTATCTGTACTGTTTGTAGCAGTGTTGTTTGTCTAGAACTATTTCAATTCTGAAACTTCAAACCATGAATATCTTGACATTACAATTTTTTGTCATACCACTTAAGTAGCAGACCAGTTTACGGCCCATCTGATGGAAAAATGGTCACCATGGCCTATGAATCTTCACAACACCAGGGAGTTTACACTCGTGCAGCTTACCCTGTAGAAGCCTTCTAATGCCCATCTTGTAAATTATTACAGCTTTCGAAATTTACCATGTATTGTTTCCGATATTTCGACGCTGTTGCACTATGATCACGAAAGATGTTTTGAAGGGTAATACCTAATATCGTTTTTCCCTCCTTCCAACTCTTCTGCTACACGTATCAGCACTACCAATGGTTTCACTTTCACTACAAACTCGAACTCGATATCGATCACGCTCAGGACACTCGATGCTTGTTGTATCCACCATACAATTTTGTTTTGGGTTGTTCCCTGTTGTTTTTGCAAAGACTGTCTAAGGGATTCCAGACGTTCGCCAATTGAAACTATTCCGAGGAAAATTTGCGCGCTGTACCCACAATTCCACGTTTCAATTCAGTTTCAACCACGTCGCTAAATGGGCTGACGTGTTTGTGTAGGAGGGAATGAAACAACACATATTTCTCTGTCTTTTGAATTATTATCACACGTATTTCTCATTCATGTGACTCTGTATAGTTAATAGTAATTCAGATTGGATGACACATTCAATATAAAAAAAATTGTATAAGTTATGATTTTATGAGAGAAAATCGTAATTGTTTTTTTCAATTAAGTTTTCAAATAGATTGAAGCAATTTGTTATTTAAAATTTAGACAGATAGATTGATTAGAAATGTTCTATAATTTTATTTTAATAAATATTTATCATCAATTCAGTTTATCTTTCATTGAAATGATGTTGAAAACCTTCTGTGGCTTAGCCCCTTTTCGATTACTTACTTGTAGTGTAGCGATCATGGAATTATCCTAAGAGGAACAAAATGTATCTACTAGTGACACAAATATCTGTACACAAATCCTAAATATGAAAAAATGATAGAATACGTGAACCGTGAAACATTTCTTTTAAACCATTATCAACTTTGACAGAAATAAATAATATTGCAGTGACTCGGACGTCAATATATCTGCACCTGTCCTGTCCTAAATCAATTTCTTTTAAATTTGTTAACCCAGTAATGAGGAGAGTAATGAGGAAATAGACTTAACGCCAGTAATTATAACTTTCCGGTAGTGACTTATAAATTTATTAAAGAAAAAAAAAATCCTTACAAAAAAAAAACTTTATTAGAATTGTTTTTTCCTCTTTGATCATTATCTGTATATATTTGAATACTTTTTCCTTGTGCTTCCACCAAAATTATATTTCGCTTGTACATAAATAAAAAGTTCTTTTCTGTTCTGTTTTATTCTTGCAAATTTTTCTAGACATTTCTCCCTACACCTTTCAAAGATCATAAGCATTCAATCAATCAATTTACTGTAATCTTCAGAAATTCTTGGTGAAATCGTGTCGTCCACCCCCAGAATCCTGTCTATACCAATTATTTTCTTCAGGTTGAGTACCTACCTTTCATCTTACGGTATACCTTGGACTACATATTTTGGACCCAAGTTGGGAAAGTAATGGAGCCCTGTTGTGCGTGGACTTCGATATAATCTATGGTTACTGATTTGAGTGAGTGCCATCTTCAAAAGAGACCCAAATATTCGTAGACAAATTTTAGTACTAAGTTATATGCCCCGAATTACAATTACCTATTTTCTGTAACATCAGCAGTGGCCATTGTTAACAAATAATTTGAAGATAACTTATCTTTATCTTTATTAAATGATATTGAATTTAAGACGAATTGCCATTAATAGAACAAAAAAATCTTTAGCATAAATTTCAACTCGTAAATTAATTACTTGTACAAACTTTCCCTAACTTATTATTTTGATAAGCAGACAAAGTTGCTATTGAAATCTTGAGTGAGTTTCATTGAAGTTTCAATATTAATAAGAAACTACATCGAATCTTAATAACTATTTTATACTTAATACCGGGCACGACGGTATCTCTCGTCCGAATTGAGCAGTCCGACTGGACCTCCGTTCTACAGAATATCGCGGCTAATAACCGGTTTTTGGCGGTGAGTAGAGTAGCCAGACTTCGCTAGTGAGTTTTTATGCTATCAGTGGGAATACCAATTTGTAGATTTCTGCAGAATTTACAGCACGAGTCTGACGCCCCTTGAGTCCACTCCAGCAACAAAAAGAAAAATGAAACGCCCTTTTTAATGCAAACGTAAACACTTTTCATGAGGTGGACCGTTTGTGTATGTGCCATCTAAAAAGAATATAAAAACAGTATTAATACATCAGACTTCTTTAACAAACAGTAGCATATATCAATATTAAGCACGTGTTTTTAGTGGCTAACTGTACCCCCTCCCAGTAGAACCACTTCAATGTTCGTAATCTGGTGTACGTACAGCGATCAGTAATATCAGCCTTACGTACGACCTATACCTATGACGTACATCCTGACAAGCTATAATTGATCGCTATTAACTGCTGTAGGACGCACCTATTCAGCTCTTTGCAAGCACATGACAGTTTCATGACATGAAAATTGCTTAGACGTGTCTTTAATCAAAATGTGTTATCAAATGTTCACATTTGATTGTAGCTTAACAAGTTAACATGCAGGTATATCATTATGGGGTGTCCACGCCTCGTCTGTAGTACAGTAAGTATAGAATTGAACCGACCAGTAGTTTATTCAGAAAATATTTAGTATCAAACTATTATCACATATAACACAGGTTAGTAAAGCTAAAACTTGAGTCTAGACAGCGCTACGTAGAATGGCTTAGAATATTTATTTACTTATTTTTTTTATGGCACGTCAATTTGACTTTACCTCGCCTGATGTTAAGCTGAAGGCAAAGTCACCATTGCTAACACGTTCAGTGCTACAATGATGACTACAGGATTGTGATGTCTGAGACTCAATGGTGCAGCAAAGGCAAGACGCACTAAACTGCTTAGTGCTTGACGAAAAATGCCGCACCGCATGCGGGTGACATCTAAACCCTGCACGTGTTGTCTTGTGTATGACAGTAGAGTACAGGATTAATAGGAAGAGCTCATCAGAACAGAAGATTTATTACAGGAATAGATTTTAGTGCGGAATTTTTTATTGGATTCATAAATTAATATTGGATTGACTGTCATAAAAAGTCCATATTTAAATTCATTTGACATTAAAAATTTAGTAATACTGTAATAAGCGTGATTTACTTTACGATCGTTAGTGCGGAAATAAAATACATATTGATCTGTCAGCATTCACGCTAAGAGTAACTGTAAAACCACCCTCATATTTTTCGAAGCCGCGGCAATAAGTTACTGAAAAAGATCACCTCGTCGACACTTTATCTAAACTTTGGTTACGAGGTGTCTTCCACAAACAACTCCACAATAAAACCTCCTGTTTGTTCCCTAGATTGTAGTTTTATTACCGACATATAATTTTATTACATTGACCTATATGTCGTAGGCGGGACTAAATATTTTTATTCCTACGTGTAACAAATATTTGTCTTGTATCCATTTCGCATTTTAACGATGATTGCGAATTTCTATTAGCGAGAATAAAGTACAGTAGTCCAATTTTTTATAGTATTGACTGGTCTGTCACGGATTTGTACCGGTTCTATCTATCTTCTATATATGTGTCTTCTATTTTCTATCTATACTATATTGGTAATGTAGAAAATCTCAACATCAGCCTAAGGTTGAATGGTAAAAACACTCATTGCTCCATGCATTAAGTCTGTGTACAATTCATCTGTATTTCTGCAAAAAGTTTTCCTAAATAAAGAAACTCCGACTGACGACAAACATCGTAATTCCTAAATAAATAAATGCCAAATTGAGTAAAAAAAATTTTATGTATTAAAACTTCTTATCAAAAACTCGTTGTAAGACATTTCAATCCCAAATATATTATAATACATATTAATAATGTTGTCTCAACTTAGCTACAACTTCAAAGCCTCCCAAACACATAAGACGCATGAAGTTACTTCTAACCAAGGCTCAACAAGCTCTGCGCAAACTGGTCTTGGTATCCTAAGTTGCACTCCCTCATCAAAATACATTTTGCGCTAGTACACACCTAGTATGTTGCCCATTGATTGTTATTGATTTTATTAATTTTGAAATGTGTATGAGGAATAATAGGGTAATTTCACTTTGTTCCATCTACCGTCCGCACTGGTGGGATTATGTGGAAGTTTAAAAAATATATATCCACTTCGCTCTACTACTACTATGAAATTTAACCACCCAAAAACATAAAACGTAGGTTTTAAGACCCTATTGATACAGGTGCAAGGATTGAAGAATTTATTATCAGGTGAATCCAGAAAAATAAAACAGATTCAATTTAATAAGCATCTCTGTAAATATAAAATAAATTTTAATGAAAATAGTGTAAAAACGTTAGAAATGTTAGTTAAATTATTCAATAATATAAAAGATTATTTCGGTAATAGAAACTAAAATTTGAATTCATATTAAAACCCAAATTTAAATTCTATTTCGGATTGATTTGTTTAAGTCGCAAAGTAACTTATTATGTACTTCTCTTATTGCTTAACATTTATATTTTATAAATGTTCTTACTACCTTATGAAACTTCAACTTTGAGATAAAAACCAAACTGACAATGACTTTCTTCTGAGGGTTTTTTTCATTGTTTGATAGCTACTAGCAACTGAGGTTAAATTGGGACACGAAATTGTTTGGAAAACCTTGTACACCTTATTGTACTGTCAAGTCATTTACATCATTATTATGCATCTATCATTAATCAGTTCGCAGAATAGGCAAGCTGACGTGGCGTCGTCACTGCGGCGGAGACTGACCGCATCTGTCAAAAGACCGATGACCGCTAGAATAAACGAGTCCTAGAGTAGAGACCGCATGAAGGTAAACCGCAGGAAGGTATTACGCTTCCTAGCCAGATAGACCGAAGACCTGAAAAAGGAGAATGGGGCTGGGACAGACACGCAGGATCCTTTTTTTTTCGTGCGCGCAGAATCCACACTGAAACCACCTCTGCCAATGTTGGTGAAGGTGATTATGTAGGACTCAAACCGACCAAAACGCATACCGTCCAAGGCTCTTTGATTGCCGGAGGTGAGATTATACAAGACATACTCTCTCACTTCGGCAGACCTAGGGTACTCTCTTTAAGATAACCCCCTTCCCCTAATGTGGGAACAATGGTGTCCCTATCTAGCACCCCAAAATGGGGAGACGCACTTTTCGCCGCCGCCGCGGCCTGCTTCTGCTAGGGTGACTAGGGGCTCCACCCGTCGCCCCCAGGCCCGCGCTCATGGAGGATGGAGGTTATTCTGCGACGTCCGACGCCCAAGTCACCTTCGCTTAAGACGGAGGATCCTGAGCAACGGCGCACATAGGAAGATATCACTGATCATCAACCACAAAGACACAAAATTTGGTAAAATTATAAAAGTATAAAAGTATTTACTGTTAATGATACCACAGCTTTCAACAAAACGGCATTGCGGTTCATCTATCATCGTTGTCGTGGGACTCCAAAATGAGAGAACCCCTGTCAAAGTTCGCCGTCCTGCGGTAGTTCATTGACATTATAGATATTTGTCATAAATAAATGGTCGCAATTTAAATGTAAAATGAAACTCATAATGTTGAATACTTTAGGGAAACAGACTATCATAGTTAACGACTGTAAATGTAGATGAATTAATTGTAATGTTCAGTTAAGTGGTACTTGTGATATAAATGAATAATAACTTTCTTTTGTTACCCTTTATTGCGGAGGAAATAAAAGGTAATCTGAATAATCTAGCTGAGTTTCTTACTGGTATCTTCTCAGTAGATTTAACTACCGAACCAGCGAAAGAATCATTTTCAAATGATTTATTTACTAAGTATTTTATTAATTATAAAATTTAATATTTTTGAGAAATGTAGGTACATCTTTATTGTAAAACTTTGACATTCATAAGTGTTCTTTATATGCCTAAACTGAATAAACGAAATTGATTTGATGCCTGATACCACTGTTAGATTACCGACTCTATTTGATATATCAATTCAACAGTAATACGAAAGCAATGCAAATTTAGATAGGAAGAAGTGAATGATTGGACGGGATTTGACCCCGCGGTCTTCCCCTTACAAGGGGAACGCTCTGACCACTAGGCCACTAAGCCTCTTCTGAATCATGCGACATTTTCCTATAAAACCATCTTTAGGGCGATGGCATACTAATTACTCTTAATTTTTTTCTGTACATGTTATATACTAAAAACAAATCTTACAGACTAAGGTTTTCCACTAGTCGTGGAGTGCGATGCTCTATTTGGCACATCTTATGGCTCGTGCTGACTCGCATTATTATTACTATGGCATAGGGCGTGATTTCCTAGTGTATAACTTACCTACTTATTTGTATCTTCCTTATAGAAATCACGTTTCAGCCTACCATACTCTTTATTAAGAGACTTAATCACACTTGACGATTAGGTCACCTTAATTGAATACATTGCTCATAGTAAACTATGATACGAAATAATTCTTACCTAGGTCATTGCCAAAAATGTGTCTATAATAGTCGCAAACCGTTTTTAATAACAATTTGTTGTTTGTAATTTTCTATATTAATTTCATATTGAATGAGCGCTAAGACCTACGAGTGTATACTGTCTAATGAATTCAGTGCGTATACGTAATAACTTACAAGAATTTGATTTTATTAACAGGTAAGAAATGAGGTGCATGACTCACATTATAGCAAGCATTTACCGTGTACAGGCAACATAATCACTCGTATTGTTATTATCTACACACAGAAAATCTCAGATCAAATAAATTCAGTTGAATCACTAGTAACGTTCTCAATTCCACCGAAGTTCCATCATTCTTCAGCATAATTAATAAACTCTCTAAAACTATACAAAATTCAAATAGATACTGTGTGAGAACATTAATAATAATAATGAATAATGAATAAATAAACAGTTATATTATCATTTTTCACATGCAACTAGCGTGTAAATACTATTTGTGTGTACTTTACTATGTGTGTATTCAGTGTAGCACACGCACCACCGCTTTTGTGCTTCACTGAACGTTTCTAGAAACGTGGCTCTTGCATTTACGATGTTCAAAGTAATAATGAAAATATTGCTTGTATAACTTAGTGTACTCCACTTTCCACAAAAACAGGTGAAGTTTTAAGTACAGCACGTAGCCACTTGTACTAATTTAATGTTTAATTTTCACAAAAAATACTTCAATTATAGTGCAAATAATGAAATTTTTCTTCGGAATACAGGTCACGTAATCAATATACTTCTTCTTTACAGAATTTGACGTTTTAATATATTTTATCTGATCTCAAAACAGCTGCAGGCGTGCTTTTTCTATATCCCCAAGTGGATACGACTCGTAGCCAATGATCGATCATTACTGACACTCAATTTAGTATCTCTTCGGAGCATGCAGTCTTTTTGCTGAAGCGAAGTATATAAAAACATTATAGACTACACGAAGTTGAAGTGTACTTATGATCTCACTTACTTGAACACTGATCAAAAACTGTTTTATGCACCGATGGATTTTCTGTCTAAAGGTACGCCTCAAGCATATTTTTTTTTATAACCTAAGTTTTATTTTTCATAATATCATTCCTTCAGGAGAAGATAAAAACTTTATTTTTGAATATCTACTTAAAATAATATATGAACAGTGGAAACTTTACAAAAGACTACTAAGAAATTTCCCATCATGAAACTTTCATAAAATTACCACAGAATTTTGTCAGTTTTGTTATTGTTCGAAATATATTTTAACTGTTTCTATTTGAAGTAAATTTATTTGTTCTGATGGAAAAGTTTATCTTTTGTAGGTTTCCTGAAGCAATGTGGATAAAGAGTTTTATCTCTCTACAAACTAAACATAAAACACGTCAATTCATGAACAAAAATTTTTGGAGCATTAAAAAAATATTATAGGGGATACCAACCTACAATTCTAACGATAGCAATTGTAAAATATTACTAATTGTTTTAGAAAGAAATGCCAAATGGCATCCAAAAGTAAGTAAAAAGTCTTCTTACCCTAGGATATATGTGTGTTTTGTTTGAGAGTGTTTGCAATGGTGACCTTCTGTTATGAGACTTTGCCTTCAGCTTAACATCAGGCGAGGTGAAGTAAAATTGACATGCCCTAAATAAAAACAAAAATGAAGTCGTATGTTTAAATATTCTGCAAGTGCGAAAAACAAACCTTGTCAGGTGTTACACTTCTACACGAGGCATCTTCAGAGACGCTACTGGTGCTACAAATACGCCTATCAACTTATTTCAAGCAGTACGCATATTTAATGTGTAGTTATAATGAAACTTTAAATTAAATAGGTAGCAATCAAGGGTTGAATCAATACCGCCGTCGGGGTCCATACAGTTTCCGCAATAAAATATTCAAAGTTGAGGGATCGGTTTAAGTCTGGACAGTATGTAAATATACTATGATAGTTGACTTAACTACTTTGAGTCAACAAATTTTGACTTTGATTGTTGGATATCTAAAGTTAAACTTTATAGATATTATTCATCTCCAGTTATTAAATTTCATGATTCCATTTTAATGGGAAATACCTTATTAAGCTGCATAAGCGACTGTATCTTTTATTTGCGTTGATTTGACAGTAGCAATCAATCTATTAGCCTGTCGGAGTTCACTGCAGTGGCCACTGATTGTTAGGTGGTTTTAATGGTTTAATATTTTTAAGCAAATAATATGCTAACTATTCAAGTACATATTGAATATTATGCGTGAATATGTCTGTGCGCTATGTACCTTATATATTTTTACTATAAAAGTACGCCCGAATACCTACCAGTCCATACTACGACCATAATTATTATTAATTATCATCTAAAGGTTGGTAGAGACCGCTTAAAGCGATAAGGCCGCCCATTGTATTGCTTCCGTAGTCTTATAGATTTTTATCATATTTTCTTTTATTCGGTGTACTATATAGTGCATAATAAATAAATAAAAAAGTTAAGGGGATATGGCAATGAAAGCCAAAATAAGAGTAAGTTGTTTGTAGTTGGAGTATATAGAACAAATGACTACTGAATTATCAGATCAAATAAATAGTAAGAATGAACGTTATGCAGTATAATATTGCAGTATAATATAGTATAATATTGAACTACATAATCATCATCATCATTTCAGTCACAGGACGTCCACTGCTGAATAAAGACCTCCTCCATCGACCTCCAATCCGACCGGTTGGAGGCGGTCTGCATCCAACAGAATTACAATACATAATATATCCATCAATTTACTAATGTTTTAGAAAAGAGCAGATCAAAAGTATCCCAAACTTGTGGGCTTCTTTGAAACTAATAAGGAAGTTTCAACAGTAGGAACTATTTTGATTATGTGTGGGTGTCGATAGCCTTAAATAGGTACTCCATTTATTACTATGATATACTACAACAGATGTTGTGCAATTCTTTTGCAATGGTTTACCTTATCTTTGGTGAGTTTATTATCATTCTTTCATCAATTAAGCGAGCAATGTTGTCGTCGTTTTCTTCTTTGTCAGTCTAGTCATATTTTTCTTTAGTTATTCGTCAATTCTTTTCGACTCGTAGTCCAATATTAAGGGTCCAGTTTACCTGGGTGAGAACTATTTTATTTTTATACCCATTGAGGCACCAATTATCGAAGAAAAAAGTTTAATGTTGGAAAAAAAATTGTCGCTTAAAGTTCAAAATTTCATTTACTCACAGAAATAAAGAAGCAATTTACATTCCCAATTTCGATTTAAGATATCATGTCACGTTTTGATTTAATATTCTGAACTTTACCAAATATTTTGATAAAGTCACTGCTAAAAATTCAGATATTATGGCCATCACAATCCAGGGAGGAAACACTGTAAGTGTGATGTTCACCTTTGCCCCGCGAGCGTTCAGGGAGCCCTTCCCCCTCAGGGGGAGTGGGGGGGTTAATCCATTAGCACTAATTATTTATTTTCTGTTTAGTTTTAAGGTGATTTGTTTAATTTAGCTATTATATGATTTAAGATTCACGTGCTGATCAATATTGATTTTATTGCAGCCATACTGCATTTTCCATGCCTTAAGAGAAAGAAAAACAAAAACGTTTTTCTTTCTCTTAAGGCTATATAATAACAACTCGTTAGCTTGATGAACGATAAACTTCAAAGCATGTTCACCATCACAACTTCACGGTGCGAGTTTGACACGGACGTAGATATGGACACAGTTACTATGATAAACATGTCTGCAATGTCAGGGATGAGCCACGTTGCTCGGTCCACAATATCACACACGTATTCAAAATCGTCGATCGTGGAAAGCGGCCCTTTGAGCAGAGAGGGCTGAGGTGCGCCAGTTATCATTTCCTTTCTTTCAACAGGGAACAAAAAACATTTACTGGGAACGTCAAGGTTATCATTGTGGCACCATTAACATTCATAAGCTTCGACCTTTATCTTCACCTTAAGCGTATTATTGGGTGGAGTCTTGACCTAAGTAAAAATTAGTGTCGTTAAGTGGATAATTTTAATAGGCTTATAAACGCATGGTTACTCAGTATTACATGTGTTTTATTTTACTTTGCGGATAATAGCTTGTACGACGCGGTTATAGTACAATCTTATATCGGTGACTATACCTACCCCGTTAGGAAAGAGGTGTAGTTATTAGGAAAAGGGTAATCATTAAGACAGTCATTAGTCATTAAGAGTTAGAAAAGAGGTGTATTCATTGGGAAAGGAGTAGCCATTAAGAAAGAGTCGTAGTCATTGAGAAAGAGGTGAAGTCATTGGAATAAAAAATCGTAGTCATTGGGAAAGGGGTGGTGTAGTCATTTTAATATTCTACTTCCCATTATCTTAATACATCATTATCCTACTTCCTACTAATACTACAAATATGTAATTTTGTGAAGATATTTGTATGTTTATTTCTTAATCGCGTTTTAACGGCAAAACAGATCTGGTTGAAATTGGTATCTAAAGAAACTCAATTCCGAAATAATACAAAAAAATTATATCCCGGGAAAAGATTCATATAGGTTATGAAAACGGGATAAAAATTACAGTAGATCGGTACCGTCTATGTAATGGGTGCTCTTCGGCTAAATTGTTCAACATGTGCCCACAGCTACATCCTATCATTGCAGCGCTCGCCATAGGTAGGGTGTCCAAAGCTTGAAATTACGTGAGAAGAAGTGTCGTAATGTGTGGGACATTGCGACACTTCTTCCTACGTATGTTCAAGTTGTGGAATGAACTCTCAATTCAATGGTTTTCCTATGCGGCTACAATATGGGGTTCGCCGAAAGGCATTAGAAGGTTTCTTCTGAGTCGGTAGTACGAGTGTAACGCCTCTGATATTGGACAGGTCCACTGGTCAAAGTAACCGCTTCCCATGAAGTGGGATATGTGCTCATCTAGCACCTAAGTAGTATAAAAACATAACTCACTCTCTAACATAGCTCACGCCTATATCCCCGAAGGGATAGGCAGAGGAGCCAGCACCCACATTTCGCCAGTTTATGTTTAGGTCGGTGGCGAGCCTATTGCCATTAACCGTGCACTTATAAACCTGCGATAAATACACACATAACTTCGAAAAGCATCGAAAAGTCATTCGTGTGTGCCATGGTAAAACCGGAGATCGGACCCAAGACCTCATCTGCAGTCCATTACCCATACCACTAGGCTACCGCGGCGGTATAAAAAACTTACGTAAATAACTAGTATGAACGAGGTGCTTCTTGATGACCTAGTTAGTTTAGTATATAAAAGTACGTGCGGTATCGTTTCTGTTACGGCGCAATTCCTGTGACGTCATTAGCAAAATGTTACTAAGCGTTAATACGCGTGCGGCAACGTGTTTATACCAATTTTTATTTTAACCCTTAGCGAAAGTGCGTCACTTGACAAATTTTTCTGCAAAGTTACGGCGTTTTAAGAAATTATTATTATTATTGTGTGATCAAAATGTATATTTGAGTATTGTGTCTCCACAATCATACTCATACTACAACTATTAGCACGGCATCTTAAAACGCACGTAGCATACGCTACAGTAGCATGCTACGCCGTAGCTCTCTACAAGCTTCTTCGCGTTCAACTAAGCTGAACCAATTTATGTGACAATTATAGTATTCAATTAGATGCGATCTAAAATCCTTCTCTTTTATTATTTATTTTCTTTCCCTCTATATCCTAGTTTACATTTTTCTTCTGCAGTATTATAAGAAAAACACATTTCATGTTAACATTCATAAGGTATGAATACTGCTTACAAAAACAAGATAACTTGTTTGTTACTTTAGAAAAATAACGTAATATACTATAGTGACTCTTATGTATACCGGTCATTAGGTATTAAAAAAATATCTTGAAAGTATACAATGGAAGTGGGAAGGAATAGGAAAAGAGGCATGATTAAATCTGTATCTAAACAGCTGGAGATGACACAGCATCAAAACGAAATCTTTGAATTTCGTATTTTACTGCCAACTTCATAAATTTTAGATCCTTTTCAGTTCTAATGGATTACCGACGCCTTGACAAAATAGATCCTTTCAACGGGTATTTTGAGATGTATTTTCAAGTTATTTCGACTACAATTACTGGGTCATAGACACTGTGGTATCTAACAGATGCCATAGTATTTAGGAAATAGTAGTTTCTGTAAAAGTGTAATTTTAGGGAGTAGAAAGTTGAGCAGTTTTAGCCAGATCAGTATAAGAATGGTTATATTAACTTGAATGGATTTGTGGATACTGTGATATATAACAGATACCTTAGTATTAAAAAAGCAATAGTTTCAGTATAAGTATAATTTTTATGCTGAACAAAATTGAGCAATATTAGTCCGATCAATCTAATGATAATTATTTTGATAGAAAATACTTCATTTGAATCGATGGCACTTTTGCCATCGTGGTGCAGTAATTTGTTTCACGGCAGCGCCGCTACTCACGGAGAGGGCCGAGGTATCGCTCTTCGGTTCGGTCCCCTCCTAAATACTGATTCATGGATACTGTGTTAGGTTTGTTAAACATTCTTAACACATGTAGTCACATCCGTGCTTTGGAGGACAAGTAAAGCCGTCGGTCCCGGTAACCATATCTATAGCCGTCGTTACGGGTCGTTGGTACTCTTAAAATTCCAATAGCTGGTCCTACTACTCAACTGTACTATCACCAATGGACTATGGAGGGATGATGGCAGTAGCTTTTTGAAAAATATTGAAGTTCGGCTGCTTTGTAGCTAGATTGAAAAGCAAATCCCGACGAGCGTCCTGAAGGATTAGATCAAGATTTTTTGAATATTACTCATATTAGTTGAACCCGCGACCGCTCTCTTATATATAGAACGCTTTGACCACTTAAGCTATTAGGCCCGTCTGACTAATTCAATAATAATTGTAAATTATAAATTGTAATACATTGCAAGTAATTGAGCTGAGTACTTTAAGAATAATTTTTGAAAATGATCGAAAAGTCCGTACGACTATCGGTAGATGGCTCCAAAGACGTAAAGGAAAATTTCAAATGCCTTACACGGGTCTAGCAACTCAAGTAGTCAGAGCGTTCTCCCTGTTGTTGCGGGTTCAAGTCCTGTCTTTACATTCACTTATTCCAATTTAAAATCGATTTGAAAAAAAATTGTATATTATTGCCATACAATTTCATTTAGCCACTTATTCCTCTAAAGATTTCATATAAAATTTGCTAGTACTGAAAACCAAATCTCATGAAATGCTGTTCCCCATTTCTTTATAGAGTTACTCGTATTAGGATAAATCGATAAGGGGTAAAGTAGACAGTACCATATGGTTGAGATGAATCGATTCGCCTCGAAATGATAGTACCTAAAGCTCTTACTAACAAAAAATTACACAGGGTATATACAGCTGTAATGTCTAAATATATATTATTACAACAGCTGTATATATCGTGTGTAATTTTTTATAGCAAGCAAGGCAGCAAATATACCTAAAATTTTTTTTTTCTTGACAATATGATGTGCGCTTAGCAAAATGCTGCTTTGGTGTATGGTCATCCTAAAACTGTAAATGTATCCGGCACAACAAAATGGTTAGATTGGGTTTCCCTTTTACTGAATAGGCAATTAAGATGCAAACAATTTAAAATGAAACTAAAGCCCATTTGTTACTTAGGATTAGTACAGCGCTTAATAAACGAGGCCGAATTCGCATTGTACTCAAATAGGTACATAACATTTTCAACCCTTTTATCGCTATATATACTATTTAATATAACGAATGGTGATGATGAATATGATATGATATGATAATTATGAATATGAATGTACATCCCATACTGCATACACTCCGTTAAACACACATTCAAAATGCCGTATCTTAAATTACGTTTCGCATTAAAGCGATATGTAACGCTATAATATAATAGGGGTAAACTGATTAACATGTATTATATTCATCTGCAATGTGTGATGTGCACTCGTGTTTCCATTAGGATAGTCGTACCATTAAAATTAATTCATTAAATAATATTTGCTTTGTAGTATAATGAAGCGAATCGACTTGAAATTATTATGAACACATCATTAATTTAACAATCATATTTACTCACCGTGCATCCTGAATTAATGATATGCATTCAGATAAAATACTCGTATATTACTGTTCACTCAGTCGAATGGAATACATTATTACTAGTGTGGAATACTCAGTGTGTTTCTGATATTGATACCTAAAAAATGGATAGGTATTTTAACATACAGTAACATGAAAACACGTGTATACATGAAACCCTACATAATATATATGAATTTTAGTTTCCATATTAGAAGCAATAATAAAATGAAAAAATAAAACATGAATATGAAATAAAATATTTCTTGTTACCATGCTAATTTAATTGCATAAAACGCCATTACTTACCAGCAATAACTATCGCACTGAAGCTACCACACGTACTCGAAACTAACTCACTTACGCAATCACTTAATCACAAGTCACAAAAACATGAGGTCACTACGATGAGTATAGTGATTTCCACGCATGTGCTAGACACTATCACGTCACAAACACTATGATGGGTCACCAGTTCTATATATGGGTAGCGGAGCGGTGACAGGCACTCCCTTGCTCGGCGTAGCTTGTACTGGCTGGGGCGACGCTACCGCGCGTGCCTAGCCCCGCTACCCTCACCCCTCTCCGTTTACCTCACAGTACAGGCAAATAGAAATAAAGTATGCGCTGTAAGGACAGAAAGTAGAAGAAAAAACGGATCTAGATGCCTCGAGGCGAGTTAGTTAGATCGAAACATTTCAAAGATTCCATCGGGCTCTTTTGATTTGTTATTTGTGGAGATCTGTTATCGTTATAAAAGTATTCGCGATGTTTTTCAATAATCATGATTTCCTTATTGGACTTATTTCATGTTTACTGTTGGTTGGAATTAGTTTATTTAAAACCTTTTTGGGTTGAAATTTACGTTTAAAACTTAGAAAACAAGGATTTCGATACGGTAATTAATAAATATTAAAATCTACATTTATTTCTTCGATCTCGACATTTTTTTTTTCTTTCTCTCGCCTGATGATAACCTGTAGGCAAAGTCTTAGGAAAGAGGGTCACAATGGTGTTACAGCAATGTTACAATTTTGGCGTTCAGCTTGACGGCCTGATAAGATAGTTTTTCACACCCCGCATAAAGGACCCGGGACTGTAGGAAGAAGGAAACACGTGCACGGGTTGGGCATTCCAAGACTCAATGGTGTACGGACTTGCGGAACCATACCAGAGATGCAAACAGTATTCCATGCAGGAGTGAATTGCTTCAGTGTACAGAACTTCGAGTGTACGCGATGCTGTTATTCAGTTTGCAGCACACAAACCGAGAATTGGCGAGCTCTGAAGAGTGGAAAGGAGAAAGAAGGAATATACCTTGTTGTAGTTGAATCGGATTTAAAAATACACGCAGAAATTTCAATATAAGATGCAGTGGGAATGGGATCTTAATTCCAAGAGAGCGGAAGAATTTAATATACAGTATTTACAATAATTAACATAGGGTATTGTACACTTACTCAATATGGAGATATTAGAGTGTTAGTTCACCTCTACCTTACCCTTCAACTGTGACGTATATATAAATGCCCTTCGTGGATACACATGCTTTACTAATTCATACATCAATGATATAGCTACTTTGAAGTGTATATTAGTGTTTATAACTAAAACAACAAAAATGATTATGGTTTGGTAGTGTAGTCAACCTTTTTTAATCATAACTTATAAGTTTCTTTTAGTATCGTTGAACGCCAGGTACCACAAGTAATGGAAAAATAATAACAGTATGATTTGGTTACCTGTACAAGATGGCTATTTAATAGCCTGCAGTCCAGGTTATAATATTACGGGTACACCAAAAAATATCGGTTTTTCATTTAAAAATAGCTTTGTACAAAAACGGTTTTTGTTTTTGAGAGTATATTTTACCGTTATGATGAAAAATGATGGGTTATTTTGTACACAAAATCGTAAACAGCCTTTTGATGATACAGATTTCTTATAGAGGTTTCTATAAATCCATTCTACAATTTGGAATTCCATATATTTGATTAATGCTCTTCGTCGGACGTCGGAGGTCGCAGAATGACCTCCGTCCTCCATGAGCGCGGATGGGGGTGACGGTTGAGGCTGCCTGTCACCCAAGCAGAAACAGGCCGCGACGGCAGCGCATAGAGCGTCTCCCCATATCCGGGAGCTAGATGGGTACACCATGGTTCACATCATTGGGGGAAGGATGTCATCTCAAAAGAGAAGATCCTGGGTCAGCCGGGGTCCGAGAGATATGTCTTGTATAATGTCCGATATAATCACCTCCATCGGTGTCGGCGGGAGGTGGTATCCGTGAGGATTTCGCGCACGACATAGAATAGTTTTTTCTAGTAAAAATTATCAAGAGAACTCATGTTAGATGTTAAAATTACATATATAGTTACCGTTTGCAAACTCGAGACGTCGCGTCAATACCCCAAACCCGTCTTTAAATCCAGTCAAAAGCCTTTAGTTGGTTTTCAAGCACATAAGTGACAATATCGCGCAATGTGAGGCTTGACTTGTAACTTCTAAAGTAGTAACTTTTTTGCTTTATTTTATTTAGTACATCGACTGTTTCGATTCACACTCATATGGAACGTCACTTTAGATCTCAATAGCAAGTATTTCAAGCAGTTTAAATATAGTATAAGTGGGCTTTGTACACGATTTGACTAAGTGTTAAAATTTAGAAGATGTATCACTATTATTCATATATAAATCAATGCCAAACTGACTGTATTAACTTCACACATTTTTTTTAATTAGTTGGTACAGGTAGTTAATAATAATCTAAATGAGAATGAGGAATTCATTTTGAAAATGATAATCGTGGTTTTTAGCTATATTATATTTAACTATGATAGAACGGGACGTTATCGTGAAACTATAAGTAAAAGTTGTTATATTTACCTCGAAGTTTCGGACGTGATGTGACGTGCATGGTCTGGAGAGGACTGACTTGAGGGTGAAGCATCAGCGTCATCGTGTCCTACGGGCATATTTAACTACCCGCATTTGGTATTCGTTTTGGTTCGCTCACTAACATTTTTCTTATAGTGTCACGATGAAGTCCCTTTCTGTCATAATATTATAGGTATTTCAGCCTCCGTGGCATGGCGGTAGTGCACGCGGCAGGCACGCACGGGGCGCAGGTTTGATCTACGCTCAGTGCAAAAAGTTGTATACATGAATGTGGCTGTTTGCACTGGTCTAGTAGTGCCTCGGAGAGCACGTTAATCCGTTGGTCCCGGTTGCCATACAAACATCTATGGCACTCGTTACTGGTAGTTGGAGCCCTCAAAAGTCCAACCAGTATTACTTGGAACTCGATATCGCCATTGGTCATTGGACCATTAGTTGTGGAGGTCAAATGGTAGTCGCTTCACGGAAAATATCAAGTTCAGCAATCAAAGTACAGCTGCTTCACAGTTAGACAGGAAAACCGACCCCAACTGAGTTGGGAAAAGGTTCTGAGAATGCTGATGATTTAGGTATTTATTTAAAGAGGTGCATAAAATGAGGACTTTATGTCTATTTACTTTATCAGCCATCTCATAGACTTATGACCGTTGTTCAGAGATAGAGTAGCTATAATATTATATTATTTATGTAAAAAAGAAACATCGCAGAATAATAGTACGTCCACAAAGAATAATAAAATTTCCTTTTATCTTCTCAACATAAGTAAATCTTTGTATAGACGGCAAAAATAAAATGTATTTGCATATTATTTTTCCTTAGTAGCGAGAATCGTCTATGGTGAATACGGCTTTCAAGCAAGTACTTACTCATATGGCTTAGAGCTTTTGCGCACGTTGAACATCACTGTTATCAAATGACAGCGTCGCAATAGAAGCTTCTAGAACTTTGCTTCTTTCTTCTTTCACTTTTTTTATCAAAAATAAATTTAAATGTTACAAAGTTATACCATTATTAAGCAGTGAACTGTGTAGGTCATGAATAATTTAAATTTAAATATGAAACTAGTACAGACTGTCTGCTAGCTTGTCACGAATAGATTATGGAACCGATATAAATATGGTAATTTTTTTTAATCATATAATATCACATACCATGAAACTGTAGAATGCAGAAAATATACTGTATTACAGAAGAAAGAAAGGATGCCGTTGTCTATGTTTGAAGTAGTAATTTTAATATACAAACTATCCAAAACCCAATATTGCAGATAATAATAACCTTGTGTTATGTTTCTGACGGTGAGTAACCAGAGCCCACTACATCAGCGAAACTCTCTTAACCTTCAACCCTTCCTTTTCTCCTCCAATCTACTGAGTCGGCAGCACGTGATGCCTCTGGTGTTGCAAACATTCATAGGTCTCAGAAACCATTCTACCAACAGCAAGGATAGATTATAATCGAGACTAACACGTAGGCAACTTTATTTCCCTAAAATAGGTCCCCAAGAGTAGTAGAATCGGGATTAGAACTCCACGTGTGTGGAGTCTCATTACCTATAAACACCAACAATGGTATGCGTGACGAGGTTCATAAGAAAGATATACGAATTTGGTTCGCGGTCGAACCCCAAATCAAAAGTTTTGAAGAAAAAAAATTTAATATTGACGCCATGAAAAGTTTTACGCGCTTTGTTAGTAAAGTAAAGTATCATTAAGAAACTTACAAATGCATTTTATGTACAACTGCTTTATCTATTTAAAAAAAAAAACTTACAGCAAAGAACCTATTTTTCCAGGCTGGTGGGGTAGTTATGTAGGACTCGAACCAACTAAAACTGCACGCCCATCTCAGGCTATTAGTGTTACCAAGGTTAGTTTCTGATATATCTGGCTGACTAAGGGCTATTGACTCCCTTAACCTGTTATTTAATATTTTATAACGCTAACTGTGGAATTATTTTTCCACATTTTAAGAGTTTTAATATGATTACGTAGTCAGAATATTTTTTGCGTAGTTTTACTACCAATGTCATTACGTTATAAAATATGTATAACAGAGTACCGACAGCAGCACAGTCTGATACGATCCACATCCCACAGGAATAATAAAGTAAAGTACAAAATTTCATTATTCTAAAACAGCCACATTTTTTACGTATCTCCCGAATTCTCATTTGCCTACATTCTTTTGAGTTGACACCTGGGTTCGAGACACGTTGGAATTCATAAAG
The DNA here is from genome assembly GCA_963691645.1 of Pelosia muscerda. Classification (NCBI taxonomy): domain Eukaryota; kingdom Metazoa; phylum Arthropoda; class Insecta; order Lepidoptera; family Erebidae; genus Pelosia; species Pelosia muscerda. Next base: position 4,473,736 of record OY829103.1, read on the forward strand.
GTTTCATTCACTCACCAGATTTTCTGTATTGAATGACACATATGTATTGTAGCTTAATAATTTAGAAATTTCTTCAAAGAGGCAGGAGCATTGGAGTCGTGTGAACAACTCATATATTTACATACATTATTCTGGTTTCAAATTATACCAGGTTCATGATTTTGTCGTGCCAGGAAGTTGATACATTTGTGAATATTATATTTGAGTAGCTGTTACCGGTGACTCCACCCTTGTTTATGCCAGTTATTGTGACTTTTTGTCATAAGTATCCCCGGTTCGATTCAAGCAACAGCAATCGACCTACCGTTACATTTTAAGTACGACTAAATTTAAAGTTTCCTAGTTCAGCACGGACAAACAGACAAATGAAATATTTTTGTGAATTAATAATTAATATTACAACAATAATTTAAGAGTTCAAATTATATAATTCAAGCAATTCAAATTTAATAATGCAAACAATTCAAAATTTATAATAAGAACAATATATATATTATGTATAAAAAAGATATTGTTGTTTTATTTATATTGATAAATTAGTGTTCAGAATTGTTATGTACCTATATGTGGAATGATGAATAAGGAAGAATTGTTATGTTATATTACATAACCCAACTACATTTATTTGAATTTTTCTTTAAAGAACAGTTTAGGATACAAGTATATAATAGCAGAATAATATTGGTGTCCCCTATCCTGATATTTCTAAAAAATTTAACTGTAGACTAAACTATATCTGTAAGCCCGGGAACATTCGAATGGAGCACTAATTTCAGTCTTTGCTGCTGAAGTGAAAAGGGTGGCGGGTAATACACCAGTCAAGATAAGCCAAATCAAGATAAACATACTAAAATGTAAACATTCGATGCAGCCGGGACTGTCGCTGTAATGAGGACCATAGATTGTTAAGCCAGATAGAAAAGACTAACTAAGACAAAATTATTCTAGGCCTGTATAATTGCGTTTCTATTGATCGTCTATTAAAGTAATTTCAAACAAATTTGTCCGTGAACCTTCTACTTGAACAGAGACCTTGGAGAGGAATGTTTGAACAGGTTGATTTAAAATTATTAGTATCTAACTAGACGAGTAACTTTTAAGCAATAATTACAATCACAGCTTACTGAAGTTTTAGAAGTAGAGAAATCGATTGAAGTGCAAAACGTGTAAAGAAAAGATGGAAAAACAAAACGACGTAACCAAAAAAATTGAAGACACTATCTTAGAAAAGTTAAATGAAGAAAGGAATGGTAGTAAATAGTTGCGAGAGTTTAGTTGAGGTATTTCCGGACACGCTGAAGGCTATAACTGGCAATAGTTCTCTAGAAATAAGTCTAGTAATATTATAATTAAAATACTATATTTTTTCTGACAATACAAACCTGCCCCCTCTCTCTGAGGCTAGAGGGGATACCTGGGTTCTCATACGAGAGGGGATGGCGCCATCACAAAATCGAAGATGGCTGTAGTACCTACAGAGGTGCTGATCAAGTTTATAAATTATAACTTATCTATCAAATACAAGCATAATTATCTATCATCACACTACAAAATGTATTTAATATTGTATGGATCTGTCTGTTATTTGAAAGTTTAGCTTAAAGAACTTACTATGCACGTTTAAAAATTTGGTGGGGTCCCATAGACATAATTATTGTATTCTTTATCAGAATGTTATACTATTGTTTTGATTAGGTAATATTAACCCAGTTTCCTCACGAGATTAATAACAGAAACCGCTCCTTAACGGAAAAATAGACCTAGTAATTTAATTATGTAGATAATCCATCACGGCGCAGCAAGGCCCAATGCTCTACCTTCCCACAAAAACAAGCCCCAAGAAATGGTTTCTTCTCCCAACTGAAATCGGCCGTCATTCGATGAGCGTAGGATATACATTACATCAAGACAGCGTGTAGTTTTAATCGCTTTGAATCCACCATAACCACTCCCGATTAATTCAATAAAGGAGTGATAATATAAAAAAGCTGCAACTTTCGCAAATATAGTATTACACATAGTCCTAACAAAACAGTTTGGCGAGTAAGAACAGAATCGGTACCTTTGTTTACTTACGACAAACGTTGAATATTGGACTGTCTCCAGCCAGCAATTCATACGTATTACGTACTAAAGAGATATGACAAAGGCTCTTTGAAATGTGGAACAATACTTCCTCGTACGGTTTTGGAGCCAAATAATGCAATGTAGTACCTATATGTAATACTTGAGGGGCTCGTAACTACAGGAGGACTAGATCGATGGAATAAGTTAAGTTCAACAAAATTGACAGTCTGTTGTAAGATGGATGATTGATAGTTATAGATATTATAGTGGTCGATATGAGTGGATACAGGGGATATGCTAAGATACTGCTTATTTTTTTCATAGCACTTAGATGGCAGACAAGCATACAGTTTACAACATCAGACTCAACCTTATAAAACCTAATGGTTTTTTGAAGTGGTGGTAAGAAGGAGAAGGTTTAGACAGCTTCGATGCTGTCAGCACAGAAGACAAATTAGTCTTCCCATTGACAGCACAAAACTGTCCACAACTCTGGTTACCCTACTCACAGTTGGACACACAACACAAGGTTATTATTAGTTGCGGTATTTTATAAAGTGGACGTACTTCCACAGTTAGACTGCTCAATTAGGACGAACAATACCGTCGCGTTCTACATCCTACTTGTCGTGTAATGCATTGTATTAAGGATTATATTATACTACAATATGTGTTGTGTAGATGTCTTCTCTTGTGACCCATATGAATCTGTGGCAAGGGATAAAAAGATACGTGTTATTTCAGAAAAGAGTCTATTCTTGTACCAAAATTAATCTAGTTTCGTTCAACAGTTTATGTATGAAAGTGTAATAAATATCAATATATTTCTATAAAGTTGTACATTTAAAGCTAGCTATCGTGACTTTCAAATTGGTCATAAAAATTGTACAACAAGAGTTTATGTTTTTTCAAAAGAAAGTCGTGTCATAACTTTGTACTTTTGAAATTTGGCTTTGTTTTTAGATAAGTTTGCACAAGTACGTTGTTATACGATAGATGTAGGCGTTACCTCCCCCAATATATAACTTCTCAAGTACGTTGTATTAAACATGTAATTTCAAGGTTACAACATACATTTATTTCATTTATATTTTTCCTAAGCAACATTCATCATCTCGGCAATGAAGTATGTTGAATAAGTATCAGCTCGTTCAGTTTGCTACAGAGCCGCGTAGCGCTACGCTTGCGTAGCACTTATCACGTAGACTGTAGGTGAAGCATTACTTTCTGGAGAAGTGGCTATAGTACTTTAACTTTAACCACGGTAACCTCTTTTCTGCCACCTAAGTGGTATACAAAATAGTGTTTTTTTTTTTAATACTACGTAGGTGGCAGACAAGCACACAGCCCACCTGATGGAAAGCGGCCACCGTGGCCTATGAACGTGTGCAACACTAAGGGCGTCACACACGTGCTGCCCACCCTGAAGGGAAAGGGGGAGAGGGGATTTGGACCCTAAGCGTAAAAAAATCAAGCAATAACAGTCTACAGATTATAAATATAACTAGTACCTCAGTTTTTCAGCCCCGTCGGCTGCTGTGAATGCCGTTGATGCCGAAGAAGCTAAAGTACGCTGAGTGGAAGACGCTGCCCATGCCAGTAGCGGTGGAATCCTTAAGGAGCCAGCACCAAAAGGCCAAAAGACCGAAAGTCTAATTGAATATATTGAATATAGGCTCATATAAGCTACTGGCGATTTTCGCTCCGTATAGACTAGGCAGAATCCAGCGTGGAAATACAGTATGTATGATGAGGACCTTTGCACGAGGAGCGATCAGGGCCGGATTATTCGATGAATCTGTATAATTTATCCGTATAATATTGTAAAAATAAAGTAGTACCGATATTTAGATACAAATTCATATCAGCATTAACAATTAACAATGAATAAAAACATAAGACAATAAATGTCAAAAGCACCAGCTGTTGATGGGTAAAAACTATGATATTATGTTTTTGCTAAAAAAAGCGATCCTTTCATCTAGATGACTAAAAGATTCCAACACACTTTGAGAACAAATGTAAAATAATATATTTCTGTCTCATGTAATGTGATTACGTGTGGGCACGAAACGTATTTCTCGTTTTTTCCCAAAAGTGCTAATGAGACCCTTACGGAGGGGTGTAAATTAAGCGAAGGGAAAATATATTTCAGGTCTATGTGTATGTATGCATTGTTTGTAATGAAGGCATTACATGTATGCATGCAAAGCCCTGTATGTATGTTTGTTATGCCTTCATAACAAGAAATAAAATACAAAGATAATTTTTTATGCGCTTTTATGGCTCATAAAAGCATGTAAATGATAATGTTAAGAAGAAAACCATCCGAATTATTACATAGTAGTTCAGCGTATCAATATACAACATATCAACAACTAGTATACCAATATACAACATAACAATATACAACATAACAATATACAACATACCAACATACAACATAATATATCAACATGGCAGTATGAGTGATTTATCTGAACCCTGAAAGTAAACTAAAACCAGGGACTTAAGTAAGATGATGATGCTGAGTTATGTATATCAAGGTGGGGTGAAATTATTCACTTTTATTGAACAAAACTTCTGCGAACAATGTTTGAACTTATTTGTATAAATGAGACAATAATTAAGACACAATCTGGCAAATTTAACCACCAAATTGAAGATGCTTATTTTGTTTTAGCAGGTACACATAGTGAATCTCATATCATTCGTCCACCATTTCACATAATTAAAAGTCATAATAAATCAAATTTTGAAATAGTCAAAATCGCGGGTACCCATTGGATGCAGGCCGCCCGCCTCCAACCGGTCGCATTGACGGTTTATAGGGAAGGCCTATGTTCAGCATATTATGAAATGATAATAATGATGAATGTTCTATAGCTCTCATATTGGAGTGAATTATCATATCACAGCCATTAAAAACTCTAAACTGTTTTAATTGTTATTATTGGTTTAATATAATGTGTAACATGTGAATAAATCATTGAATGCATATCATTACATATTGAAAATCTAAGAAAAACATTTCTAAAGAATGAAATGGACACTCAAGAAAAGCCAGTTTCATTTTAGGCAAAAAATGTTTAAGCGTTTAGCAGATTACTTCCTATCCCATAAATTTGACTTGTTATATTCTCTCAAGTATAATACAGACCAAATATATGAGGGTCCAAATACGCTGAATCGTTTTAAGAAGAGGTAGGGAAATCGTTTGATTAAACTTACTGCCAAACCAGTCAGAGTGAACCATGATTCCGCAATTTAGGTATATGAAAAAGTACTCTGAATTGAAAGTTTAAAAAAAGAAAAGAGAACTTTCACCTATCAATTACCATATTATTATGTCCTAAATTGTGTTATTAATATAATTTTAGCTGTCATTTTATCGTTCACTGCGAGTAAACACTGACAACTATATTACTAAATTCCTTTAGTTCCCCTAATTGAAATGCCGAATATGTCACAAATATGTAAACCTGAGTGTGTGAAGTGACCTTTCATGAAATATGGTACCATCAATACACGCTACAAGTTTACTATTTAGCATTACGCGCGCATTATGAGATCGCTTCGAAGATGAGAGTTGAGATATGAATTTTTTAACCACTTTTTTTGGTGCAGAAATTATTATGGATACCTGACACACCACTTGAAACAGTTTAATCTGCGCGGGCGTGTAGGACAATAGTTGCCGAGGGTGAGGCAGCCTTTGGCATGCCCCTTACGCCCGGATGACACAGGGCTATCGAAGACCCCCTTGGGTGTGGGACTACGGTAACCATAATCTAACACTGGATAGGGAAGAACGTTTTTTTTTTGAACCCGGGCCGTTCATATTAGATCAAGAAATAGAAGTGGTTAAAAAATAAATGTTTTTGCTCTGCAGTGATTATGCAGCTGATTTTGAAACCAGTAAGAACTTTCTAATGATTTGTTGACGTATAGCTAGTAACTGTTAAAAAGAAAAATTTGAACTAAATTATTCTGCGACATAAAACATGCTAAGTGTAACTAAAGCCCGGACAGTTAACTATAGCCACGAGGTATTATTACCAGCAGTAAAAAAGAAATTAAGCCCATTACATCGCTAATTTATTTTATGGCAATGAAGGTTATATTGAAATTTATTTATAGGAACACTGATGGCAGGTGATAACTTACCTGTTTTATTGTTCCTGCTTATTATGAGTGAGTACTGTTGACTTCATACTCATTGTGATATCTATAGTAGTTATACATTTGCTTCTTAGATGCGTTATTCAAATTTAAGCTTTCTAAAACTACATGAAGATTATATTGAAATCATGTCGTAGAATCACTAGAATATTTGAAACCACTAAACGTTTAGGCTGCTTATTTTTGAATTAAGAACAGGCAGAGCGAGAGTAACGCATTTTTTTATCGTGTGAAAAATCCCCTCTCTTTTGAAATCACACCCGTCGGGTGTAGGGACCACAGTGTCCCCGTCTAGCTCCCGAGTATGGGGAAGTGACTTTGCACCGCCGCCGCGGCCTGCTTCTGTTAGGATGACAGGTGGCTCCACCCGTCACCCCCAGGTCCCCGCTCATGGAGGACGGAGGTCATTCTGCGACCTACGACGTCCGAATCGCCTTCGCTCATCGAGTTTCATCAAAGTAACACCCCAGGTGTTGCACACGTCCATAAACCTCGGTAACCACTTATCAGTACGGTTTATATGTCTCCCGCCTAAGTGGAATAAAAAAACTATTATAAGTTCTTAGTCGATCTCTAGAAGAACTACGGGAAGATACGTGTTTCTTTTTTTTAGAATTTCATTTGACTTGTATGTGCTATATTAAATTTTATTTAATGATTGTAGAACGAATTCGTAAAGATGTGTCAATTTAATGTTTGCATGCCATAATATGGTAAATGTGTTGCACAAAACTATTGTACCTATCATCTGTTTAACCACATTTAAGCAAATAAATGAATTTGAATTTGAATACAAGGAGACACTAGTATTGGGCTTTTTTAAAAACAACACGACCTAAAATTTAAGACTAAAAACAAAATGAAAATTTCATTTCTGTGTACAGTGTTCGAATATAACATTCTTAGTCGCACTGGCAATTAGCATAACTTAGCCTGAACATTCATCCTTGAACAGAACCATAAACTTATCTTTGGATAAATAATGGCATTGAACTCCCTTAAGAAATCGTTTGAAACAGTAACTCACGTTATCGTCAACACTTCAGAACATTCATTTAATAAGCTTCGAGCCTTCGAACGGGAGGAATCGACAGAACACCTAGAAATCAGCACAAATTACATTGTATTTGAGACGATTATCTTGTTAGAGACGTGTTGAAATCTTTATTAAAGAAATATATTAAGTCGGATTCTTTTTAGCATGGAGCATTATTATAAAATGTACTAAGAGTTAATATATAAAATTAGTATTGGTTGCTAGCAAGACCTTTTTCTATTGTAATGTAATGCAAAGTGAACTTCTTGTATTCTGATATTAGCTGGCTACCTGCGGAAAATAGAAGATAGGAATAAATAGCACACATTGAGAGAGGGAATGCCCAGCAGTGAACTGCGATAGGGTAAATGATTGATTGAATAGTGCTGCAGTCTCCGATAATAGGCAAATTTTCAATGATATGTCGTGCCCTGTGTTATATAAATTACACAGGCGTAAAGTAACGGCCTTACCTATTACAATCTGTTACTTCGAACAAAAGTGACCTTGTTATGTCATGTTGCAAAATAGGTATTGGCTAAAGTTTTCTAACCGGCCGCCTGTCTGACATTAACCCTACTTGGGAATGTAATTGTAAATGGTTTCCCCTTCGCCTATTAGGTACCTTATAGTGATGTTTATCATGCACCAAGCAAAACTCCCGCAGTCGAATTTAACGACTTTATTCAGTTGGGACTGGTATACATCCAATGTTTTTCTTTTGCTCCCAGACTAAGTGTAGGAATATATTATACCTACACATTTAAAACATCCTATTCATTCATGATGTTTTTGAAATTACACAAGTTGACGTCATTATTATATTTCTGCTCTCTGACCTGCCTTTTTCTTTTTCCGGTTTATGTAGGAAGAAACAAATTCCATTTGGGATTTTGTGTGAAGTGCAACTGTTTTCAGCAAAAAAATATTGAAAAACTTTAAATCTATTAATCTTCTCGTTCACAACATCTTAGTAAATCATATTTCACAGAACAAACAAAATTAATGAAATGTAAATTTGTGAAGTGTGGATCCAAAACAAATACGGTTTGTTTATAAGTCAATAAAAATTCGCAAGTAGCGGACTTGGTACCGAAAATGTTTGAGAGGTTTTAATTAATTTTGCATACTCTTGACTTGTGTATATTTTAAGCTACGCAAAAGTTTGCAGGTAAGCGTAATATAGATATACAATAATGCAATGTTTATCTAAACGTTAATTGAGTAAGTTGATAACATTTAAGATACAATGCGGTAATATTACATCCATAACTTTTGCTTAATTTCTACTTCCTACAATGATTTGTTTCGGCTTGTATGTGGGTTGTGTCCATGGATTACTCGGTGCTTTCATGAATAATTATATAGACAGCAGTACCATATGTGTAGCATTCTTAACCTCAACAGAAATACTTCAAACCCGTAGTAACCGCTCCAGACTAGTTACTCATACAATTATGAGAGTAATAGAAAACTAAACAATGAAATCGGCTACTTTCTTAAAGAGTGAAGTACAGCAGACAGCAGCACAATATGTGTAGTATTCTTGAACTCAACAGAAACACTTAAAACCCACAGTAACCGCTCCAGATTAGTTACTCATACTATTATGAGAGAAGTAGAAATCAAAACAATGAAATCGGCAACTTCCTTAAAGAGTGAAATAGGTAGGTTGCAGAATGACCTTCATCCTCTATGCACGTGAATTTAGATATGACAAGTGGAGTCATCTGTTACCCTAGCAGAAGCAACACACAGCGCTCCTTATCATGACCGACGCTAGATGGATACACCATGATTATCACATCAGAGACCATCTACAAAGAGATGGCCCCGCGTCTGCGAAAGTACGAGATTTATGTATGTTATCTCACCTCCGGTAATGAAAGACCCAAGAGGACGTACATTTTGGTTGTTTCGAGTCCGACATAACCTACCGGCTTTGACGGGGGTGGTGGTGGAATAAGATACTTCAACAGTCTTACTAATTACTACTGTACTCAAATCATAAGGAGTCTATTATGTTTATCATTATGAAAACTAAAAGGCAACACAACACATCTGTAAGTTACACTCGTAATAGCCACTTCGTGTGATAAAGTATATACCCAGGCAAATCAAATTAGTCCGTACTCAGTATCGTATAATGTTTGGGACATTAGTAGGTAGTAACTAATCTCTGTATAATTTCAGTTAACCTTGAACATTCCCCGGTCGATACAATCATTAAGTTCGCTACGTGTTATGTCAGGAAAATATTTTTTCTAACGTAGTTTCTTATCATAGTATTCCGTCGTATACTACGGCTTTTTATCTTGATGTCATTATGTGTATATCAATATAAATATGATGTTTTCAAAGAGATAGGACGCGACGGTGTCTGCAGTCCCAATTGAACAGTCCAACTGGGGAAGTACGTCCTCTTTACCGCGGCTAATAATAACCTTGTTTTGTGTTTTAAGTATAGAAGCCAGAGCTCACTGGTGAGCTTTTGTGGTGTCCTTAACTGCTGTAACCTTTACCAACTCCTCCTCCCACCACCTCTTCAAGAAAGGCATTAGAAGATTTCAATAGAGCGCGACCCGCTGATTTTGTAAAGGTCCATAGGCCATAGTGGCCAAATTACATCAGGTGGGATGTGAACCTGTCTGCTACCTAAGTGGTATAAAAATACGATTACTAAAATATGAACCAGTATAATATCAGAAGACCTCTATCTGTATTTGTAGGTGGGTGTGAGTTGTGTAGTCGCCCACACAATCTTAAATGAAGAGCAACACACACATTTTCCTGTAAAACAATATCTCTCTTAACAAATTTTGGGTTTAGTTTGTCGTCCTCGATATACCTTTAAGCTCGACTGACCCATTAATGTTGACGTCATAACTCACAATTTACATATTTACACAGCTCAGTTACTAGGTTTATTTGTAGGTGGGTGTTACCCGGTTAAATTGCATGGGCCTAACAAATCGCTCGTCATTGTCCCAAATAAGATAAATACAAGCCAAGTGTAAACTGGATGTAAAGCAAGATTGATGTTCCCACAAAGGGATTTTAAACTTCTTGATCGTAGCATTTCGCTTCACTTGGCGCAAGTCAAAGGTTGAATTATTGGGAGACAACTTCAAAAGACTTTGATCGTATTTTTACCTTGAATTTCTTTCTCATTTTCTGCGGTGTTAGCAGGATATAGAATAATAATGAGCTTAACGATGAGATATGTCTAATAGATCTATAAAAAATCTATACATACTCATGTATGTGGAATAAGATGAAGTGGCAGTGGGCTGGCCATATCTGTTGAATAAGCAAACAGGTTCTAGAGTGGCGACCGCGAGAAGGTAAACAGAAGGTGGGACATCCCACAGTCACATGGACTGACGACCTGAAAAGGGGATGAAGGGCGGAAGCCTGACCATTGAGTGCAATGGTGCATATTGGGAGAGGCCTACAAGCAGCAGTGGACTGTGATAGGCTTTTTTTATACAATTTAGGTGGCAGACAAGCGCGCTGTCTGCCTAATGGAAAGTGATGGTTATTACCGTGGCTTATGGACGTTTGACAATGAATTGAGTTTAATGTCAAACATGTAACACAAAAAAGATTGTCTGAAAAAATAAATGATTCTCCCGGTAAAATCACGATATCGTATGGTGCCTCAAAAAGTTTATGACTTAGACCACTGTTCAATAGTCTTGTCCCCACAGAAAGAATCTAGTAGGAAATAAAACTTCAAAAGAAGATGGACGCCGGCTTTGAAATCGGCTGACGAAAACTATAGAAATATTTCATATGTTGAAGTGGTGAAATATGCATAGTATGTCAATATTATGTGATCTACATTTTAATACCTGTATCTATATGTATGCTAGGTTTTGCCTGCGGCTGCGCCCACGTGGATATCAGTTAACGCACTGTATACGCGTCACTTGTATTCCACATTACCCGATTCTCTACTAGCGTCTCAAATGAACTATCTACTCTTCTCTGGCTTGTACCCTTTTCAGCTTTATAGTTTTTTTTAATTCACCATCTTTCCACTATTCCACTTAACCAGTTTTCTATTTCCTCCATTACCTTATTTCCCGTTTATCCATATTTTCCGTTTCCCATTTTCCCATGCCCACTCTTCTCCATTTTACCAATGACTCACTTTGTCACATTGCCATTTTCAAATAAATATAGGAAACACGTGTTTCTTTCTTATAAGCGTTGATAGCGGGCGTGAAAAACCATGTGATGAGGCCGTCAAGCTGAAGGTCACCATTGTAACATTGTTAGTGCTGCAATGCCAGGTGGGGTGCCAGGGAGGTGAAGTAATATTCACGAATCCTTATAATATAATATATATAATAAATAATCTCATTGTCTCTTTAGACTAATAAAATACAGATGACTAACTGATATCATCTTTATTAGATTAATCCCTTTATGGTTTGATTAATAAAACATTTTCGTAATTATCTAGACATAATCCTTTTATTGCGTTTATCACACCGAAAACTAAAAGGTATTATCGAATTATGAGACGATGAAGGCGTTTAATCTCTTAGTGCTCCAAAATTGATCAAATTATACAATGATAGTGAATTAAGTGGACAAATTTGTTTTTGTTTTTGATTTTTTTTTGTTTTTCTTTTATTTTTTAAAAAGACAACTCCCGCACTAGGGAACAGTCCCTGTATCGCGGGGACTTTACAAACATACAACTAACGGTAATAAATGTAACCGGGAATTAACGCGATCATGGTATAGGTATATACATACCTTTTGCCTGACGTTTCGACCAGGTTGCACCGGCCGTGGTCACAGGCTGACTGGCTCAGCTGCGCACGCCCTCCGTCGTCGAGTCCGTGAGGTAGCCGGTTGTTCACCTACCCGCACATTTTCGACATTTTGTAGATTATTTCAGGCAAAAGGTATGTATATACCTATACCATGATCGCGTTAATTCCCGGTTACATTTATTATCATAATCATGGAACGCGAAAGTTTAAAAGTTAATATACAACTAACGGACACAAAGTACACCCAGACTCAGAACAACTATATGTGGATCACACAAATTTTCGTCCTGTGTGGGGATCAAACCCATAACCTCGTGCACAGCCGGCGCATACTACGCCCACCGAGCCATGTAGGCAGGGAGAGAAGGAAAAGTATGTGTAATCAGTGCCCCAAGAAGGATGTATAGGATAATTTCAAATGTTCAAGACATATTTTGTTGTTGAAAGTACGCGCAATCAGTTTTTTTAAGCATTTGGGATTGCATTGCCGCAATTTTTGTTAATGGCAAAAGTATGATAAGCACCAGTTGCACTGCCTTCGGTTTTGGGAGTGTTACCCTTACACCCTGTATATTATATTATAAACATTTTTTTTTGTCTTTCTTTCTTTCTATATATAAAATGATATTATATATTAACTGCTTCAAAATTATATAATCTACTTACATACAATAATAAAAAGAAATTAGTCATGAATATTTCTTCACAGTATTTTTTTACACAGAATTAATTCCTAAGTGGCTGAAATCAGCATTTCGCTCAAGTACACTGATTGACGTTCAAGCTTGACGTTCGACTCTTCGTTTCGTTGGGCTCTGCATTTGCAGAACGGACGACTGTTCTGTCCATCACGGTTGTCATTGCCTCTGAAATAGGTTCCCTTCTATTTTAATTAGGCTGTTCACAGTTCCACGGATCGATCAGAGGATTTTAGGCGTTTATACTGTTAGTATCATCATCATTGTCATAATCTTTGAGTTTGTCTTCGGTTGTATCCGCGGTTTCACTTTGAAAGTAACAGAAAAAAATTAAGCGATATTTTATTTTATATAAATGTTCGGCATTTAGTTTGATAACTATTTATTTTATTAAGAAAGTGAACGTCCCTTCGAGGCTTGACTCCTGGATCTAGATGTCACCAATGTCTTCCCATAAGACGTAAAGTAAAAAAAAAATACAATAAAATACCACAGACGTTGCGAACTACCGCATGGCTTATTCAAGAATGTTTCTATAGCAAAAGTTTTTCAACGATAAGGATCGCTTTTAATTATAATTACATTATAGGTCTATAGATAATTTTTGTTGTATTATATCCGAAATTTGCATGTCATATACCTACTGCGGTTGAAAAATTGTATTGTATGTAAATATATTTATCCATATTCTAGAACCCTGAATCATCATTCTCTGAACCTTTTCCCAACTCAGATGGAGTCGGCTTTCCAGTCTAACTGTGATGCGGCTGAACTTCGATATTTTCTGTGAATCGACTACCATTTGACCTCCACAACCAATGGCCCAATGACCAATGGCGATATCGAAGTTCTAAATTAGACTGGTTGGACTTTTGAGGGCTCCAACTACCCGTAACGACTGCCATAGATGTATGGATGGCAACCGGGACCGACGGCTTAACGTGCTCTCTGAGGTACCAGGCCAGTGCAAACAGCCGTATTCATGCTTACAACTTTTTGCACTGAGCGGGGATCGAACCCGCGTCACATGCGTAGCAGTCGCGTGCAATATCGCCTCGCCACGAATACAGTCTAGTTAAGCTATGCTTACCATGGATGCTTACAGTAACAAGTATAAATTGTCATTACTGGTTCATAAAAAAAACAAATAAACATCTAAATATTATTGTATTATCAAGACAGGCACAAACAGAATATTCACAAAACAAATTGGCGCAATCACAAAAAATAAACCTAAAGCTTTCAAATTCTCCACTAAAGCAGTTCGCATAACATGAACGCTAAAAATCAAACTGGAACACTAATGGAACTAAGTAAATATTGAAACAATCGGAAAACGGTAGGAAACGATATTAATGGGTGCGAATCGAGAATAGATTGATTTAAACGAGTCTATTCGATACCGACTCGATATTCAAGATAAAGTGTGATTGCTCAGATTGACAATTTGTTTTCCTTTCATTGCTACTTTGTGGTTTCCTTAATGTTGTTATTGAATCACCAAAACATTTTTAGATATGCTTACCAGGAAAATGACACATCAATATTTTAGATAAAACAGCTCTTCGTTTTGGATTGAAATGGTATGATATAAAGAGGTTTGAAGCGTTGTTACTCGATAACATACAAACGTATAAATGAATAAAAATTTGTCTAAATTTCGATTCATTCATCCGTTTGTGTCATTCACCCGGGGTAGATTGCTATTCGAAATAACACGTTGGCTACTTTTTATTCCAGGAATTAGAGCGCATGAACCGCTCTCCGTGTGTTAGTAGTACAATCAATGATACTTATCAATGGTACTTGTGACAAAGAATAATCCTGCGTCCCTAGTACTAATTGGTAGTACGTGTGTAGTGTAGTGTGTCAGTAGTACCATCAATGGTACCGCTGACATAAAAGGGTCCATATATACGGCAATGTTGATTTTCTGACGGTATTATTCTTGACTTCAATGTCCAAATTATATGAAGTACATTTTCCAGCCAGGCCTGAATAATTTCTTAGTGATAGCGTTTGTTTGTGAAAATGTGATTAACATTACCTTTTGTGTTCACGAAAACAAGGGTAATACAAGTTTTGACATCTGACAGGTGAAGGGACATACACTGTGTGATACAGTCAGATTAGGAGTGTAGGTGACTCCACTCAGACATTAGGCTGTGAGTACATCTCGCCGTAGGCATCTTGTATAACTTTATCATTTGAGTATATATCTATGGCGAAAGAAAGCTTATGAATATTCAGTAGCAAAAACAATACTATCAATGTTTTTAACAACGGTTTCTCAATCAGTCAATCAATTAGCCCAACGCAGTACATTGCTGGAAATAGGCTTTTCCCAATATTGGGAGGCTTACTTATTAAAGCTATAGGCTCCTCGTTACTGAATTTAAACATGAATTTAAATATGCACTTTTGACCGCCAGCTATTTCTGACAGGTTGACATGTTTATAAAAATATTCATAAATATTCCGGTTCATATATTCTGTCACTTTCTCACATTTACACAACAGTGTAAGGAGATGTAATTAGGTATGTGTCCTTCCAAGTATCACTAATAAATAAATTTATAAGTTAGATAGTTCCCAACAAACCCGACTATGTATAAAACTCCGATACTGATGCTTATCCGAGACTTATAATATTAAGACCCTTTCGTGGGCTTTCTTTTTACTTTTTGAGGATAGTCTTACTCACCTTATCAAAGAAGAAATTGTGATTCTACCTGAAAACAAACGATATAAGTTCTATCCGAAAGTTGTGGTAACTACCTTAGTACGCACCATATAAATGATTGTATACCTATAAGTAGTCAGGAATGCACCTCGAGTATTCTACAGTCGTGCAGAGAAATGATAAGAAAACGATATCGAGTAACTTGTACGATTTGTTCTCAAGTGAATATAAGTTAAAACTGCTAACATTGAGAAATATGTCTTTCTTGGATTTCATGGAGTTTTATAATCGACGGTTTGCGTGCATGTAATAATGATTGCTTCTGATGTAATCAGCAATTTTTAATTTGTATCCAAAAACTGCAAGATCCCGAAGCAGATTATCTATCCGCTAAATGATCAAGTTGAATCCGCAGTGGGAAGCGGCGTGTCAAACTGAACCAGACAGTCTGCGAACAGAGAGTCTCTGACTCAACGAGAACACAATCGATCTGACAAGAGTGACAGGTCTAACAAGAAGAAAATTTAATATCAAAGACCTTTATTAGTCAGTACTTATTATGTATATTCAACAACGAGAATTTCGTACCGTGTAAAATGACGTAATTTACTTACTTTTTATACAACTTCCTGTATCCACTAGATAGGGCAAGGGCATCCATGGTGCTTCACCATCCCTGTCAGTCTTACGCTTTGCGTTTAGTTACGCTATAGGAAAAACCTGTGCATTCCACCTCTGCAATGATAGTACGTGTCCAAATCTGTTTAGAACGACCACGCTTACGGTTCCCTTGAGGAATCCAGTCTGAAGCTTTCCTTACTACGAGGTCATGGTCTCTTCAGAGCATCCAAACCAGTTTTAAATCCAGCGTTTGACCTATTGGTGGATCAAATGACGAAAAACATGGCATTAGATAAGATATGAATTAGAAAAATGGCATTAAGTCCGCCTTTGTACATTATTATGTATTTGTGCAAAAAGTTTAAATAAAAATATTAATAAAAAAAAAATTAAATAAAAAATACAAGATTACATATTTAACACTTATTCTCACGTGTTAGAAAAATTGGTACTCTCATGTCTATCCCTGGATAGGCAGACGTTAACACCTATCATTGTTTTCGGTTCTACGTAATAGTGGGCCTAATGACGCATTCTAGGCATTTTGTATGTGTTGGCAAATATTTGTCAAGCCTTATATACATAACCTTAGGAAAGATAAAATACATAACCTTAGGAAAGATAAAGATGAACACATAAATAACTAGTTTATAAGTTCAGAAGGGTAATATACCAAAGTACTGGATGCATCATAAGGCTGGGAACATACCTAGAATTACATGTGATCCGAAACATCTGTGTCATTTCCTCAATATCCAACCAGCGCGGCCTATGAGCGTTAGATTTAATAGCTGTTTATAACATAAGCGCAGCGACTAGCGTTTCATCAGTGGTATCATATGATTATTAATCTATAAAACGAGATCACATAACAATTGAAGGGAAATTGTTCGGAAGCTATAAGGTATACAGGGTGTTAGGGAAACACCCCCTAGACCGCAAGCTGGGGATACTGCTGATTATTTAAACAAAATTGAACTATTGCAATTGAAGTATTGCAATAAAAAAACTAAGGTAATTTCAATAAACTGGTCAGTAGTAGATGTCCCCTATTTTTGTTTACGTGAGCATTCACTAAACACCCTGTATAGTTTTTATGTAACTGTTTTAATTGATCAGTCAACATTTCGCATTCCCCGGCTTGATATAATGTTCACTAGGTTGACGACGGTCTGATGCAGGCTAAGCTTTTCTCTCAGGGTTGAAGGTTGTACCTAATGAACACAAAACTGATACTTTTGATCGATACTTGGTAGAAAAATGGTATTTTTTTTGCATGTAGAAATATGAAGTTTTTGCGAGTAGTGCACAATGGTACACATAATTTGGTTTGTATTTCGACTTATCAAGAAAGTAGATAACCTAAGAGTAAAAATAATCACCACTAAATCTCATCATTGAAGGGCAACGTTCGATTACCTCTTCAACCAAGTAAATATCAATGCCGATTGTATTGCAAGTTTTGTGTTCATCGAGTGCTATCAATTTCGGTTGTATTCAAAGTTTTGTGTTCATCAAGTGCACCTGACATCTAACCATCAACTCCGAGAGGAAAGACTCAGACACCTTAAATCATCAGACCCTCGTCAATCTAATGTAGTGACTTACTCGTGAAGATTGAATGGTTTCCGAAGATATTCCCCCAAACAGTCAATATTGAATTACACTACTCCATAAAATGTATTATCCGCTAAACGCTCCTCCTATCTATTAAGCCACAACTTAACGAGTGTTACGTAACAGGCGCAAACTACTGGGAAGGCGTAATAATACCGCTGCCGCCACGCTCAGCCGATACAAGCTAGCGGAAATTAACAGCTTGTACCGTGAGCAGGCAGAAGGGAGCCGAGCGGAGAGCGAAGCGGAACTGACAACGGGTTTATCACTCCCTCTTGTGCGTTTATCTGAGTATTTGTAGTTAATCTTAGGTTCGTCGATAACCTACGACATTGAATTCGAAATACAATGAGGTCGGATATATGATGAACCTATCTAAATTAATAACGTTTGGTTAAATGAGGCGAGTTTATATGTAGGTATCTGTGTGGTGAGGCAGAAGAAATTTCGCCACCAAATCTCACATCCGAAGGCGAACACATTCTGATAAGAGGCGACAAACGTCTGGTCAGTGTGGAAACGGTAGGCCAATGTTTCCTAAAATTGGGAGAAACCTATTCTAGCAGTGAAATGTAATAGGCTAATTGATTGATTGACTTCCACATCAAGGCTGTCTGCAATTTTAAGTAAAAATTAAATATTTTGTCTAGTGGCACCGCCCTGCGGGCGAGTGAAAGTTATAATTCCATAAAATGGATTACTAAAAAAATATTATAATATTTATTTGTTATATAAACAACATAAACATTATATAAACTAATTATTTAATTAAACTAAAACTAAAATGATAATTAAAACAACAACAAAAAACAAAATGTATATATTTTTATTTTTTGTATATAGTTATTAAATTCTGTATATAAATTGATAATGTTATTTAAAATTGTAACTGTAAAAACTATAATTAAAAAAAATATTAACTACACTCAAACTACGCATAGCTTGTACTCGTAAATAATGAGTTCAGACAAATATACTTACTTGGATATGTTATACGTGTAAAACCCGCAATCTCTTACTAAGCAGTCGAATAATTATATACCGCTACACATATTTGAACTTCTCATCTATATAAACTTCATAATTAATATCATTGAATAGTATAATATTATTTACGGTTGTCGCGTGAAACAGAACCCATATATAAACGAACGCCTGAAGTAATGAGAGATGACACAAACACCTGCTGTTCCGCTGCAGTTAATTACCTGTGATGATTAGTGTTGGGAATCGAGTATTTTGTTATGTACATTATTGATAACACACTTGAACTTCTCCACTACATATAAGAAGTATAAGTGTATTATCCATAATGTATAATAATTATTGAGTGCCACCAAAAGCCTCCAATCAACAATATAAATAGTACTTTGTTATATTACACGCGTTAACGGTTGGTGAAACTTAAAATTAATATGATAGTTAAAAAAAGGAATCATAAAACCGATCTGACTGATATGGCGGTATCTTCAGTCCTAATTGAAAATTCCGACGTGGGAAGTAATAATACAAATACTTTATTGTACACCAATGCGTTTGCATTGGAAAATTAGAAAAACAAAGAAAAATTACATATATAATAGTTGGACACAGTATTGTACAATGGGCCGCTTTATTGCATACAGCAATCTCTTCCAGGCAACATTTGAATGCACAGGAGTGCGTAGAGAAATATCGTATACAATACATACAATACCAATATATATATACATATACAACATACATACACCTCCGCCATGGCCATACAGAATGCCACGGCTTAAAATAGCCTTATG
Source organism: Pelosia muscerda (assembly GCA_963691645.1). Classification (NCBI taxonomy): domain Eukaryota; kingdom Metazoa; phylum Arthropoda; class Insecta; order Lepidoptera; family Erebidae; genus Pelosia; species Pelosia muscerda. Next base: position 4,493,205 of record OY829103.1, read on the forward strand.
TTGTGTTTCCGGTGGCGAGTGGGGTAACAGAGCTCACTGCAGAGGTTGTGTGCTTTCAGTGGGCAGACCGAAAAATCCTTCTTTGTCTTCTGCACTGACAGTATAGAGAGTCTCTTAACCTTCTCTCTCTCCTCTTTCTTCGACGAGGCTCTAGTGTAAGCTTTCGTCTAGTGGATTTTTATACCTTTTATGTGGCAGACTAAGCACGACGACGAATGAACCATATTCCTGTATAGATCAACTTACTTCTCTTTTAATTATGCAGTCTATTTTTTTTTATTTATACTACGTAGGTGGCAGACAAGCACACGGCCCACCTGATGGAAAGCGGCCACCGTGGCCTATGAACGTGTGCAACACTAAGGGTGTCACCCACGCGCTGCCCACCCTGAAGGGAAAGGGGGAGAGCTGGGAAGGGGTGGGGAGGCTAGGAAGGGGAGGGGAAGGAGGGGTATAGTGAGCTCTAGCTACCCTAGTTACCTTCCTTCCTTCCTTCCTGTATAAATCAACTTCTGTTTTAATTATGCAGTCTATTAGTCAGTTATTTCGCATAACACCATTATTCGATCGCAATTAGTCGACTACGGCACATCACTATCTAGTGTCGCAACAACTTCATTATCACGGGCCAATTACAAGTCGTGTAACATACGTTAACACTTGACCGGATTCTCCGAGTATCGATGTGCTGTATGTAACTCGTGTGTTTACTATTTCATTTGCATAAGCAAGTGAACTATGAATGATGAAGTGTAATTATAATTAAGATCTTGAATATCATAGGAATTATCATTTGATATTAGATTGGCAGCTCGAATTATGAGAGATTAAAGGTACAGAATATGTTTGGTGCCATGATTACATATTGTTAAATTTAGTAATGATAGGGAATAAGTTTATTTTATATCACTTTAGTGGTGTCTGATGGAATGTGGTTAACATGACCTATGGACGTTTCCAACACCAGAGACATCAAACTCCTGCTGCTGAGGGTGAAGGTTAAGAGAGTTTCTGTACTGTCAGACCAGAAAACTAATCCAGTGAGCTCTGCTGGCTACCCTACTCACCGCCACAACACAAGGTTATCATTAGCCGCGGTATTTTGTTTGGTAAAGTTACTTCTCAAGTCGGATTGGTCTATTAGGATGAAAGATACAGTCATGTCCTACCTCCAATAATTTATATTGCTTAAATGAGAAGCATGAATGATGAAAATGGGTAGAAATAAAACCAAGATAATATATTTTTGAAAATTTGCTAAAACTTGATATTAAAATATTAAGATGCATTTTTAATTCTAACATATTTTTCATACTGACATCACCATATTCAGCGTCATCTAGTCAGTTCAAGCTGAACTTCTGCAGATCTATCGAACTCTCTCATTCATCACAAAAAAGTTCTTGCGTTCATTTGACATTACCCTCCTGGTGTTAATCCCCTGCTCCATCATAGTATCCGTCCGTTATTTTAAAAAGTTAAGGCATCTCATTGCTATACAACAGTATTTTCAAAAGTATACAATAGAAGGAAGGAAGGAAGTGTCGCGGTAGCCTAGTAGTATGGGTCATGGACTGCTGAGACGAGGTCTCGGGTTCGATCCCAGGTTTTACCATGGCACACACCAATGACTTGTTGATGCTTTTTGAAGTTATGTTTGTATTTATCGCAGGTTTTATATGTGCCCGGTTAATGGCAATAGGCTCGCCACCACCATTGGGACCTAAAAATAAACTGTCGAAATGAGGGTGCTAGCACATCTGCCTACCCCTTCGGGGATATAGGCGTGAGTTTATGTCATGTTATGTTATGTTATGTTATGTTACAATGAAAGGTTTCAACATAAAAACAAAATCACAAATTACGTTTCACAAACCACTCATAGTTTTAAAATGAAAAGATCAAATTTGAAATTTCAAACAATAAAGACTTGCAGTATGTAAATTCATCTGCTTTATTATGATACAAGTGCGATTTAGCTTCGTAGTAACCGTAAAATCGTTGAAGATTTACCGTCACTCTAAAACAAGCTCAACTGTACAATGAAACTTAAGCCAGTCCAATCCTCCGCCAGTCTTGCATAATGGATTTATTTACACCGCAGCGAGCATCTAATATATCTCATTAACTTTTATTTACTTCGATTATCATCGACCGTTATATGGTCTAAGGCGACCATGGAAGCGCTCCTTACTAAGTATGTAATTCTTAAGTACAACACTATATTCGATAAAGTATGAAACGTCATCATCAGAGCCCTATGCCCTCGACATTGATATAAAATAATAAATAAAAATAAAAATAAAAATAAAAAAGCCTTATATTTCTTACTCTACAAAGATATCAGTTTTACAATAACTTATTTTTAAATTATAAAAATTTTCAACTTAAAATAAAAAACTAAAATATAAACTTTCTATTATTAGCAAGAACCCCTCGTTTCGAAGGTGAAGGCCTCCTCTAGAGATTTCCATTTCTCTCTATTCTTTGCCGTCTCTATCCAATTTTTTCCAGCTACTTTTATGATGTCATCTGCCCACCGGGCTGCAGGTCTACCTCTCTTTCTAACGCCTGGTGGTCCCGCCCAAATTGTTATTTTGTGGGTCCAACGGTCGTCTGTCAGTCTGGCTACATGTCCAGCCCAACGCCATTTGAGCTTCTTGCAGTGACATAGAGCATCTGTAACTTTTGTTCTTTTTCTTATAATTTTGTGATTAATTTTTTGTATTTTTCTAACTTTCAATAGACTTCTCTCCATACTTCTTTGACATGACGTAATTTTAGCTTGAGCTCGACCTGTGAGCTTCCATGTTTGACTGGCGTAAGTTAGTGAAGGTAGTATACATGTGTCCATAATTTTTTGTTTTATAATAGTTGGCATGTCACTCTTCATGATCTCTTTTGTGCTCCAAAATTTGTTCCATGCGATTGTTATTCTCCTATCGATTTCTAATTCGTTTCTCTCTTTTTTGAAGGAAATTTGTTTGCCAAGATATACGTAGCTTTCGACATACTCCAGCTGTACATTTTCTAAATGTACGGGTTGTTTTATTGAGTTTGTCATAATGTTGGTCTTACTGCGATTAATTTCCAGGCCTACCTGTTTGCTTGCGCCATGTAAATCGTTTAACATTGACTGGATTTCGGTGGTATTCTCTGACAGCAAAATGATATCATCGGCGAATCGTAGGTGACTCATGTATTTATTATTGATATTTAGGCCAGTCCTTTCCCATTTTAGTTGTCCAATTACTTGTTGTAATACCGTAATAAATATTGTTGGTGAAATGACGTCTCCCTGCCTCACTCCTCTCCTGATTGGTATAGGGGGGCCTGTTGACTCTAGTCTAATTCTACTGTAACAATTTAGGTATATATTTTGTAGGACTTTCACATAAGCTGGTTCAACATTTTGCGATTGTAGAGATTCCCATATTGAGTGATGGTACAGAGAGTCAAAAGCTTTTTGGTAGTCAACAAATATTAAATAGAGTGGTCTATGTAATTCCTGGTATTTATCTATAATCATATCTATTGAATGAATATGATCCGTAGTGGAAAAACCTTTCCTGAATCCAGCTTGTTCCACAGGCTGGTGTGTTTCTATGGTGGATCTGATTCTCTTTTCTAAAATTGATGAAAATAATTTATATATTGAGGATAGTAGGCTTATTGGTCGGTAATTGCTAATATTATTTGGGTCTCCCTTTTTATACAATAAGATAATATCTGATTCCATCCATTGTTTCGGTATAATTGCTGATTTTAACACCAGGTTAAATAGCTGTGTTAGAGGACCTGTCAGGTAGAGACTTCCAGCTTTCAGAGCTTCATTGCTTATTTGGTCAGGCCCTGGGGATTTTTCATGTTTTAATTTTACGATCCCTGTAATTACTTCTGTTTCATCGATGCGTTTAACGTCTGAAATTGTAATTGTTTCATTTGATGTAGACTCGGGCGATACCTGATTTTCACATTCGTATAATCCCTTGTAGAAGTCTGTTGCAGCTTGGAGAATTTCATTTCTATTGCGAGTTATATTATTTGATGTTTTAATTTGTTCTATCCAGGTTTTATGAGGTCTCAGTTCTTTATTTGCTCTTTTTAGACTTCCTGACTGTAGCACATGTTTTTCAATAGTCATTTTACGATAAATACTGTAGTCACGTTGAATATTCTTGCTTACGAGCTTGTAGAGAGCTTTAAGCTCGTTTTTCATACTACGTGTTTTTGGTTTTAATTTTTGAAGGTGTTGTCGTCTTGATAATAATCCTCTTGTACTTTCAGATAGAATATTCTTATGCTTTGATGACTTGGTATTGTGTGCTTTTTTAAGACTATTGTTTATTGCAGAGATAATTGTGTCATTTAGCTCTTGCACTGTACAGTTTTGTTCCAAAATAATAGCAGAGTGTTCTAAACTTTCTTTAAGTGATTCTCTATATATTTGTATTTCACCTTCGGTTTTTAAGGTACTTTTAACATTATTTCCGTAAGTTTTCCTACTTTTATTCGAAGATTGTACTGTAAATGTCGCTCTTACTAGTCTATGGTCGCTGGGGTATGTGAGATTAAGTACTTGCATATCTTTAGCGTATTTTTGGAGATTAGTTAGTATGTAGTCTAGCTCATTTTTTACCAGGCCATTAGGTGATTTCCAAGTCCATCTTTTGTTATCTTTTTTGTTAAAGAAAGTATTTAATATAGCCAGTTTATTTTCAAATGCAAATTGTATAAGTCTATTTCCTCTATCATTTCTACTTCCATAACCAAATTTTTTCATAATTAGATTTTCTTCTTGTTTTGGTTGTCCAATTTTGGCGTTAAAGTCGCCCATTACAATTACGTTATTATATGACTTTTTTAGTGCATCGTTTACAGTATGGTAGAAAAGTTCGATTTCTTTTTCGCTTGCTGATTCTGTTGGCGCATAGCATTGTATTATGCTGATATCAATATTATGTATTGTCAAGTGTAATAAAGCCACCCTCTCTGACAGGCCATTGAAACTTATGATGTTCTTTTTATGGCATTTATTAATAATAAAACCAACTCCATGCAAGCCTGGTGTTTGTCCTATGTGGTATAATATAAAGTTTTCATATTCTTTAATAGAATTGCCTAGTCGTCTTACTTCACACAGACCGATGATATCGTATTTTATGTCTTTCAGGGCTTCATTTAGTTCTATCAGGCGGGAGTGGGTTGACAGTGTTCTAACGTTATAGGTTGCCACATAGAGTCGGTTTCGCTCACAGTTATGAATAGTATTTCTTTTCTCTAGAGGGTTTTGGTCTACGTCTCCCACGGGGACCAGCCGTCTTGGGAGAGTTTGGTCTTGAGGGGCGCAGCTTAGTTTTTTGGAGATTCTTGATTTTCTCGGCTTGTAGACTGGTTGGTTGCGGCATTCAGTTGTGAGGGACGTAAGAAATGTGATATATTTTGATGTTTATTTTTCTTAAGAGCCTGTTTTGGTTGCTCTCTGTTTTCTAATGGTTTTATAAGATTATTTTCATTTTTATTTTCAGGGGATTCTGATAACTGCCTCTTATTTGAGAAGCCTTTAGGTGTGGGATTGTCCTTTGTTTTTAACGTGACTATTTTGTCATGACGCAGCATTACCTTTTCCCCTGATAAACGCCTATTTTGAAGTTCTTCTTGAAGCTCTTTACGTTTTTGTAGTACTGAAAGTGTATACTCCTCTTTTATGTATATGCCAGTATTTTCTAGTTTTCTTTTATTTCTTAAGATTTGCAGTTTACCGCTTGTCGACGTGAATGTTACCACAACTGGTCTTATTGTAGTACTGTTCTTCTTACCCCGTCTTATTGCCGTTCCAATTTGTATTATTTGGAATACTATACCCATTTTTTTATTTATAATGTCCAGGATTACATTTAAGAGATCTTCATAGCCTCTTTCCGTTTCTGGAATACCAAAAAATATGAGATTATTTTTTCTTATTTGTTTATCCAGGTGGTCTATAGTTTTCTGCTGAGTTTCTATTTTTTGTTCCAGTTGGTTTGTTTTTGTTTCAATGTGATCAAATCTGTCATTAATATTTTTATTTATGGTTTCTTTGATATTTTCCTCCATATTTTTCATGTCCTGTTTCTGTTGTGCTAGGTCTTTTTGTATGTCTTGTAACATTTTTCTTATATCATCCATATTTTTTTATTTTAGCGCCCTCTAGTGGCGAGTAGTTGTAAACAGCAAATATTTATCGATCTTGCTAAAGATTTTGCTAGTCGCTTACAGATGGCGTTGTTACTCAATAATTTGCAAAATCACTAGATGATTAGCAGTTTTTAAGGTTATATTTTTTACAACTTTTTATTTATAGCTGTATTTGATCTCGCACTTATTACAAAACCAGGACAAACCTTCTTTCTGCTGTGTTATATCCTTCTTCACATCTGTTTGCATGTAAATTCACTTTTTCTCGTAATTGTTTGTTTGTTGTTACTTGCCAGTTTTTTCTACAAGTACAAATTTTCTTCACCCATCCACAATAGTTATGGTGTTTTGCACTATTCTTCACGTTATTAAGCACTTTGCAGTGTGTAAAAACTATTATTTATATTTTTAACAATAAACTTTTACGGAGTCGATGTTGTCAGTTATAGCACAGTAGCGCCACCAGTTTTAAAATGAAAAGATCAAATTTGAAATTTCAAACAATAAAGACTTGCAGTATGTAAATTCATCTGCTTTATTATGATACAAGTGCGATTTAGCTTCGTAGTAACCGTAAAATCGTTGAAGATTTACCGTCACTCTAAAACAAGCTCAACTGTACAATGAAACTTAAGCCAGTCCAATCCTCCGCCAGTCTTGCATAATGGATTTATTTACACCGCAGCGAGCATCTAATATATCTCATTAACTTTTATTTACTTCGATTATCATCGACCGTTATATGGTCTAAGGCGACCATGGAAGCGCTCCTTACTAAGTATGTAATTCTTAAGTACAACACTATATTCGATAAAGTATGAAACGTCATCATCAGAGCCCTATGCCCTCGACATTGATATATAGATCAATATTATATCTAAATAACTGCTGACAAAGGGCACAACACACCAGAGATTTTTTTTTTATTGTGCCATAATTCCCCAGACTAAAATGCACGTCTGGGATCTTGGGTTCTTAGTTGTCGTAAGTGAGATAGTAGTCAACATAGTCCCTTGCACCCCTATAGACCCGGGGAGGAGGCTAGATTTGTACCTGTATTCTATAGCTACAATTTAGTGGGAGGTTTTAATCCAAGCTGTATGAAAAGCACGTCAAAGTATTTTGATATTTCTTATTGAAAGTCGGGTAGTTGATTATAAATAGAATAGCGTTATAGCGAAAATTCGACATTGAAATCTATATTTACAAACACTAATATTTAAAACTGACGGTATACTTTCCTGAAAAAACTCTGAACTATTTTTCTAAGAACATGGTTTCATCATCATTCTATACTTGTCACTTAGACTGTAATATGTTAATTCACCATATTCGTTACGGTGAAATACGAACTCGAGAGCCATAAAGATGATACGGACGCTTCCTCAAGCGTTATTCAATTTGGTTCGTCGGAGGTCGGAGCAATGTGTACCACCCTGCAAGCGCCAACAAATGAAGATTTAATAATTCATTTCAGAAATCAGAAATTATTCCTTGATTTTGTTTCAACAGCATGGAAATGAATACGAGAGGAAACTGATTAAAATAATTCAGATGTCTTATTGTATCATAGAGCGGTAGCAGCAGTGAAATTAACTGCTATGCATGAAGATGTTTAGATTGGAGGTTGGCTTAGTGTTATCGAATGTTTTTTTAGGATGAATTTGGAGATTATTTTGACAAGCACATGCCTCACTTGAAGGCAAGTAGTTGCAGTTACCGTACCGTACCGTTGCAGCACCAGGAGCGTTCGACTCGTGCTTCTGACCATGTTGAAGAGAGTGAATAGGGGTGATGGTTAAAGAGTTTCTATGCTGTCAGTGCAGAAAACAAAGCAGAGTGTCTCAGTCGTCCTACTGACAACACAAAACCTCTCCAGAAGGTACCTGGTTGACGTCACCTTATTATGTGGAACTTACAACAGATAGTTAAATTCGCACACAAATCTGCTAGAGTCATTAACTAGAGAACTACAACTAGTCGGCCTTACGCTCGAGAGAACCTTGGTTCCGATCCAGGCTAATACACTACCAACGTGAACCCACTCCAAAGTTGAAGAGGTTAGCGACTAATAAATTATGGTTACTTGTAGGTACTCTTTCAAGCAATATGATAAAACCAGCGCGATGAGCACTCCTTCCCGTACAGGGCAGATGTGGACACCGTAATCCTACACCCGAGTGGGCCTTGTATGGCGCTGGGCAGTCAGGGCGTGAGACATTTACCAGAAGCTACCTCATCTTCGGCAAATGAAGGCCTGAGATGACTTTGCGGTTGTGATCAGCTTGAGTCCGATATAATATAAGTCCGCATAGGAAATTGTAAATAGTGATTATTTGTTAGGAAAATTATCTTCTACGAGTAACTGTAACCATTACAACACAACGTGTTTGCAATGGTGACCCTCTTTCATGGGACTTTGCCTTCAGCTTAACATCAGGCGAGGTGAAGTCAAATTGACGTGCCATAGATAAAAAAAAAGAAAAAAAAAACGAAACCGAAAGAAAAGCTTGCGAATTTTCATAATACGAGGAAGAACTAAAGACAGCCTCCGTGGCGTGGCGGTAGTGCACGCGACTGCTACGCACGGGGCGCGGGTTCGATCCCCGCTCAGTGCAAAAAGTTGTATGCATGAGTATGGCTGTTTGCACTGGTCTGGTCGTGCCTCGGAGAGCACGTTAAGCCGTCGGTCCCGGTTGCCATACAAAAATCTATGGCAGTCGTTACGGGTAGTTGGAGCCCTCAAAAGTCCAACCAGTCTAATTCGGAACTTTGATATCGCCATTGGTTACTAGACTATTGGTTGTGGAGGTCAGATGGCAGTCGCTTCACGAAAAATATCGAAGTTCAGCCGCATCACAGTTAGACTGGAAAGCCGACCCCAACTGAGTTGGGAAAAAGTTCGGGGAATGATGAATGAGTAAGAACTAAAGAATAATTTTAACTCGTAACACAATGTTTATATTCTATTAGCTACTTAAAACACCATATAAATTTCTAACATTCTATCTAATAAACTAAATGAGACAAGATATGTTTTAAACAAACAAATTTCAATTTAAAAACATATGTGGAAGATTTCATTTTTCTTTGAAGCTCACACGTCTGTACATTTTCTGTGAGGGACTTTGTATACGGCTTTTCGTATTAAGTACATTATGTAAATGTAATACAGGAGGCAGGACTTGTTGGTCCTCGTACATTACAGAGAACCACACCCATATTATTTCACACAGAGCAAACAAGATAGAGGTTTGGTTGAGCAAAAAGTTTAGGAGTTCAACTATGTTACGCTGTATATGAGTAGGCTGTGGTGTTGAATTATTTTAGTAGTAACATGAAAGCGCAGCAGGCAGTAATGCTGTGTGAGTATACCTGAGCGGTATTTCTATGTATAATATGTATATATTTAAAAAAAAGTATGTATGTTTATCCGCATTCTAGAACCCATATATAACTACTCTATAGGCACTACATGACACATATTACGCTGAACAAAATTCAATATATATAGTATGTAACTTTTGCTATGTAACTTTTATACCAGTTAGGAAGCAGATAAGCACACGGCCAACCTGATGGAAAGTAGCTATCGTGGCCTATGGACGATTGCAAGGGCGTCACACTCGTCCTGCCGACCCTGTAAATTTTCTATTCTGTCTGTGTAGAAAACAAAGGAAAGTTTCTCATCATTTTCACTGATAACACAAAACCTCTTTAGTGAGCTCCGGCTATCCTACTCACCGCCAGGTTAGAGGTAAGGTAAACACTGTAGGGCAGAGGTACTTCCACAGTCAGACCGCTCAATTAGAACTGGAAATATCGTCAAGTCCAAACTGGACACATAACTCTCACTGTAACTAATCAAACGGGGAATATAATCTATATGATTATAAAAAGTGAAAAGCAAGTGAACCGGCAAGTTCAATGTACAATGATGAATTCACTTAAATAATGTTTTCGATACGTAACATAGTATAGTATTTCACCCTTCAATATCTTTACAGCACGTGTGTCCTTTGGGAACAGTTATTGGAACGAGCGCAATATGAAACAATATTTTTAATAAACATAACATAACATAAACTCACGCCTATATCCCCAAAAGGGTAGACAGAGGTGCTAGCAACCACATTTCGCCAGTTTATGTTTAGGTCCCAATAAGGTGGCGAGCCTATTGCCATTAACCGGGCACTTATAAACCTGCGATCTATGGCAGTCGTTACGGGTAGTTGGAGCCCTCAAAAGTCCAACCAGTCTAATTCGGAACTTTGATATCGCCATTGGTTACTAGACTATTGGTTGTGGAGGTCAGATGGCAGTCGCTTCACGAAAAATATCGAAGTTCAGCCGCATCACAGTTAGACTGGAAAGCCGACCCCAACTGAGTTGGGAAAAAGTTCGGGGAATGATGAATGAGTAAGAACTAAAGAATAATTTTAACTCGTAACACAATGTTTATATTCTATTAGCTACTTAAAACACCATATAAATTTCTAACATTCTATCTAATAAACTAAATGAGACAAGATATGTTTTAAACAAACAAATTTCAATTTAAAAACATATGTGGAAGATTTCATTTTTCTTTGAAGCTCACACGTCTGTACATTTTCTGTGAGGGACTTTGTATACGGCTTTTCGTATTAAGTACATTATGTAAATGTAATACAGGAGGCAGGACTTGTTGGTCCTCGTACATTACAGAGAACCACACCCATATTATTTCACACAGAGCAAACAAGATAGAGGTTTGGTTGAGCAAAAAGTTTAGGAGTTCAACTATGTTACGCTGTATATGAGTAGGCTGTGGTGTTGAATTATTTTAGTAGTAACATGAAAGCGCAGCAGGCAGTAATGCTGTGTGAGTATACCTGAGCGGTATTTCTATGTATAATATGTATATATTTAAAAAAAAGTATGTATGTTTATCCGCATTCTAGAACCCATATATAACTACTCTATAGGCACTACATGACACATATTACGCTGAACAAAATTCAATATATATAGTATGTAACTTTTGCTATGTAACTTTTATACCAGTTAGGAAGCAGATAAGCACACGGCCAACCTGATGGAAAGTAGCTATCGTGGCCTATGGACGATTGCAAGGGCGTCACACTCGTCCTGCCGACCCTGTAAATTTTCTATTCTGTCTGTGTAGAAAACAAAGGAAAGTTTCTCATCATTTTCACTGATAACACAAAACCTCTTTAGTGAGCTCCGGCTATCCTACTCACCGCCAGGTTAGAGGTAAGGTAAACACTGTAGGGCAGAGGTACTTCCACAGTCAGACCGCTCAATTAGAACTGGAAATATCGTCAAGTCCAAACTGGACACATAACTCTCACTGTAACTAATCAAACGGGGAATATAATCTATATGATTATAAAAAGTGAAAAGCAAGTGAACCGGCAAGTTCAATGTACAATGATGAATTCACTTAAATAATGTTTTCGATACGTAACATAGTATAGTATTTCACCCTTCAATATCTTTACAGCACGTGTGTCCTTTGGGAACAGTTATTGGAACGAGCGCAATATGAAACAATATTTTTAATAAACATAACATAACATAAACTCACGCCTATATCCCCAAAAGGGTAGACAGAGGTGCTAGCAACCACATTTCGCCAGTTTATGTTTAGGTCCCAATAAGGTGGCGAGCCTATTGCCATTAACCGGGCACTTATAAACCTGCGATAAATACACACATAACTTAGAAAAACATCGAAAAGTCATTGGTGTGAGCCATGGTAAAACCTGGGATCGAACCCGAGATCTCGTCTCATCAGTCCATCACCCATACCACTAGGCTACCGCGATATTTTTGATAAAAATATTTACGAAAATATCAGTACCAGTAGATTATAAAATAAATACATAATATTACTAGAGCTAAATTGCTATAGCTTCAGGCGCTATCTCTTGTTATGAGATGTTGAAAAAATATATAAAAAATCAACCTATTTCTTTTTAACGCTCGACTTCAACTTTCTTATAAGTCAAATAGACTAGTCGCAGTTCAGATATCTTTTTAATTTCCGATTTGAGAACTTTACTTGTGAAGAACGCTAACGTCATTCATCATAATATTTAGCTTGTAGCTTGATTTGTTACAATATAAAACAAAAATGTGATAAATTCAACTGTTAATCCCGATTGTATCCAAAAAAGGTACTAACTTTTTTTAAACTGGGGTTTATTCATTTTCAATTGTGCGTATATCTTGTTTCTGGCGAGAACGACTGTACATCATATGATTTTTGAGTGACATAATAATTACGGTCCATTAGTCAAAAAATGGGTTTCAAAAGGCGAGTGTCTGACATTCGGGGATTCGTGAGTGCACAGAACGCGACCAAACGGCATCTCCAAAAACCGGACGATTCGACACCAATATCGGATAGATAGGTTGCGTCATAACCTCGTCCATCAATCAGCATGGTGTAGCCACTTGTAGGTGACGTTGACTCTTGATCTGAAAATTTGATAGTACCTAAGTACATCTTAGTTATTTAGGTATTATTTTAGGCCTTCGCCCAAACTTATCCAGATATTTCAAATTTGATGATTAATAATTTTAGGACAATGTACTGAACGTCACCAAGATCTAAAGTAAGCATAATTAGGGTAGTTATGGGTACTAGAATGCGGATAAACATACTTAGATATATTTTTTTTGTAAATACTTTCATACCAATACCAATATTCACAATGATCATACACACAAATATTTGCATTGAGCGTGAATCGAACCCACCCTCCTGCGTAGCAGTCGCATTCACTACCGACTATGAGATTCTTGAAATTGTTGCTAAAAGTGTTGCAGGTAGTTTTAATTTAAAAGGACTTACAAGACGATCACCAGCGGCGTTGCAAGGATTAGAACTTATTGCAAAGCTATTGAAGCCGTCTTAATATTCTGCGATAGATAAGAATCTTTTAGTAATTGCGTTTGGAATTTCTTTGCAAAAGTCTAACTAAACATTTAAAACAGCCTTGCAGTTCTTTGTGTTCGATAATTGCTCTCTTAATCTTGTTTTCTTTGACTTCCTTTCAAGAATATTCTCTTAAATTCAATGCTTTCAATTAATAATATAATGAATGAAATTACGAATAGTCAATAGAATTCGTTGTGTGTATTACTGATCAACGGGGTGCTGAAATAACTTTATTTAACTCGTTTATTAACATTTAATATCAATTTACACAAATAGACTATTTTGAGACTATTATATCTAAATTCGGCCGGACAACAGACCTCGTATGCCTTCAAAATTAACGGCTAAGAGGCTTCTTATTCAGAGAAAGGTATTCGAAATCAGAGAAAACACTAAAGATAGTATGAGCGGGATACTTAGTAATGTAAATATTTGTAGGTATTGTTTACTATTTGTTGCAATTAAATAGGTTTCTAGTCATCATCATTCTTGCGTCAATCCCGTTCGCATTCAAAGCTGTTACAGAGGATTCAGGGTACATTAAAAGAACCCGCGTGGCGAACATTGCTCAAATAATCCTCCCTACCCCAAACCCTGCCAACATGTTGGCGTGTAAGAGGCGGCTCTAAGTGTCCGGAGTCAGGCGAGTCAGTCGACATAGTCACAGTCGCCTGACTCGCACAGTCCGTTGGAAGTAGACCACCTACGGCTGTAGATCTAACTGGCTAGTTAGATTAGAGGTCGACGGGGGAGGCCTATGTTCATCAGTGGATGTCATATGGCTGAAATAATGATGATGAAGTAAATCTAGTCATAATTTGCGACAGTATTCAACTTTCCCCTGGTTAAAATTACTAAACCACTTACAAATTTAATTTCACTTAATGTTTTTATTGAAATAAGTCTAACGCTCAACATCAAGGTTTTAAGCAAACAACGAATGCCTCACGCAACAGTTGAAGGCGGAAATTAAAAATAAACTAAGCAACGAATTTCGAGGACCAAGTTTGACTTGGCGAGTACTTTATTTGCTTTACTTTCTTTGATCTTGAAATTCAGGTAGCTAGAGGCGATACATCCTACTGAGCAACTTTTAATCCTCGCCGCCGTCAGCGATCGAGCGGTAAGTCGTTTTAAATTAAAACTTGTCGCCAATACCTGATCCACAGGATTTATGTCGAAGTTAAGGGAGCCCATCGATCTTTACTAGTCCTCATACATACGTAATTGCGAATGGTGAAGTAACGTTTTACAAGCTCTTCGTGTAAAGCAAGATATTTGAAATTGATATTTGAAATTTAAAGTACATATTATATCCGTATTTATGCTTACACCTACGAGAAATAAGCGTGGGCAGAAGAAAATTAGGTACAACCCACATTTTACTAACCATTCTATTCGGTTTAGTCGCTTTTTTTTACTAACGCCATGCATCTGAAGCTGGTTCTGGGCTCCTGGATCTGTCGGGGTGCGAGGGATATGTTGGATACTGTCAACAAAATAACCCGAAGATGGTGTTCGTTTTAGTCGGTTTCGTAACTGGCTCCGGTGGAGGATATCTATGGGGATTTTTCGCACAATTAAATAAAAGCTGAGTGTAGGCTGTAGTGTATGTACCTATATATGTCTCGGGTCTGCCGCGATGCGAGAGATATGTCTTGTATAATCTCACCTGCAGCAAATCAAAGACCCATAGACGGCGTGCGTTTTATTCAGTTCGAGTCTAACATAATCACCTCCGCCGACTTGGCTATAAAAAAGTGTATATATATATATGTATAGACATATACATGTACATGTACATGTACAAGGAATAGGGCTATTCACCAATAGGGTGAATAGCCCTATTCCTTGCGATATCGATTCCTTGTACGACAGAGATGAGTTCACCCAAATTCCAGTCTGCCGGTAACCTTAAACCGTTTCCTACTAATACTTATCCCTTTTAATGTTTGTAACTAGCGGTTGTCTGTTACTTTTTCATGCACATGAATGATTGATGAATTATAATATATCTCCATTTGGACAATGATATAACTAGTATAACATGTTACATTATAAGGCGGTGGAATAGTATAAAAATTTCGCGCAGGTAGAACGTGGTTTTGTAGAACTTCTCTTAAAATATACAACGTTCTTCATTACCTTACACAGTTAAACGAAATATCAAGCGTATATATATATATATATATATATATATATATAAGAAATATAAGAAATACAATGAACGAAATATCGCTTAACATCAACAAATGAATTTTCTAAGAAAAATACAAAGGATTCAGATTTAAAAGTAGAATTGAAATGAAATATTTAGAGGATCTAATAGTAATAAATAACTCTTCACTAGCTAACAAAATTCTACGTGTGTAGTTTCAATGTGTGTAGTTACAAATATTATATGAACATACATATAGTATTAGGTGATGTATGTAGATTCACCTGCTTGGCCCAAGCCCCGTTTCTGAGAACCGATTCTAGTCTATGTATTATTCCAGGCTCTTATCAAAATTTCGACTAGATACGTTTAGCCGTAAGAGCAAGATTGAATTACAAACATCCAAATATACAAACATCTTCACAATCTTTTCCATTTATAGTATTAAATAGGTGCCTCGGAGAGCACGTTAAGCCGTCGTCGGTCCCGGTTGCCATACAAACATCTATGGCAGTCGTTACGGGTAGTTGGAGCCCTCAAAAGTCCAACCAGCCTAACTTGGAACTTGGATATCGCCATTGGTCATTAGACCATTGGTTGTGGAGGTCAGATGGCAGTCGCTTCACGGAAAATATCGAAGTTCAGCCGCATCACAGTTAGACTGGAAAGCCGACCCCAACTGAGTTGGGAAAAAGGTTCAGGGAATGATGATGACATATAATATTAGGTGATGTATGTAGTTTCACCTGCTTTGCCCCAGCCCCGTTTCTGAGAACCGATTCTAGCCTATGTATTATTCCAGGCTCTTATCAAAATTCCGAATAGATCCGTTTAGTAGTTAGAGCAAGATAAAGTTACAAACATCCAAATATACAAACATCTTCACAATCTTTTCCATTTATAGTATTAAGTAGGTATAAGTATATACATTTTAGTATATTTTGACGACCTTCCAATTTGTTAAGATAAACATGTTTATTACCAGTTTGACTTTCGTTATGTCCAATTCAAAGACATCACGTCCTCATAGGCAAAGGGCCGTTAGAGATAAGACAGTGATGGTGTACCTAATAGCTAATGTACGGACTTTCCATGGAGGGATTGTATACTTAAGATGCACAATCAGAATAATATCGTGGATACACTCATAACACAAATAGCATTTAGTAAGTTAATGAGGATGTCAGTCATCCACGTTGCTCGTGGGCTTTTATAGTTTAAATTTTCTATCACTAAAAGCGAATTCATTCCTATCATTGCATTCCACTAACAAATCTGTTGATAAAAGAAGATGTGGTTAATAATGAAATAGTTTACCAGACGTCTAAAAGAAACCTTATCGTTCGAGATTTAAAGATTCTCATGTTATACCTAGCTAGGTTTCCAGATATACGTACTTCTGGAATACTACTTTTTAATGGTGTATCTATTTCAATTTTAAACTAATAGGTAAATTAGTAAATCATGGGTAGTTTATTAATTTCTCTTTTAGTTTAAATATCTATCAATTTTGTGGAATAATGGGAACTGAGGAGTGGGAGAAGGGGAGAAGGTTAAGACAGTTTCAGTGCTGTCAGTGCAGAAGACAAAAGAAAACTTTCTTGGTCTCTCCATAGACAACACAAAACCTCTCCATTGAATATCGACTACCCTATTCCTACGACGAAACTCCCGACTTACCACAAGAAAGAATTTTCTATTACATTGTATTCATGTGCATCATCAAATTATGTAGATATAAAAATTCCTTCCGAACGGAATTCTCTCCGGAACAAAATTTTAACTACATAACTTAATACATTACAATAGCATGTGCGTAGTTGTGCAAGCTATGCACATTATTGCTATTACAAACGCCACTCAGAGAATTTTTAATGAAAGTTATTCAATGACCGCGTTTTATGCGGATTTCTTTGCAACAAAATAATTGTACTAGTTGTTAGTGTAATTATTTCCATAATACGAACACTTCATGGTAAATTGCGACTCAATAATGAAAACGCAATGCAATGATTTTAGGTCAAGAACTTGGGTTAGTAGAGAAAATAACATAACATAAACTCACGCCTATATCCCCAAAGGGGTAGGCAGATGTGCTAGCACCCACATTTTGCCAGTTTATGTTTAGGTCCCTATGTAATAGGTGGTGAGCCTATTGCCATTAACTGGGCACTTATAAACCTGCGATAAATACACACATAACTTCGAAAAGCATCGAAAAGTCATTAGTGTGTGCCATGGTAAAACCTTGGATCGAACGCGAGACCTCGTCTCAGCAGTCCATTACCCATCCCACTAGGCATAAAACAATAAAATATTTTATGAGGCATCAATGAACTGTGAAACCAAACGGCTTCGCTATGCCACATGTACACCTATCTCACTTCATGTGAGGCTAAGATAAAAAACCATTCATCCACTTTTTTTCTCAACTATCTTACAGAATGCCCCCGAATACGGCAATAGACTCACCATCTTAAGTGAGACCGAATGCAATGATTGATGTAATATGGGCACTATTTCACCTTGGCATAAGTCTCCGGAGTTAAAAGGCATGATTATGAGCTCATGCTGCTGACCCTTTAGAGAGGGATAAAGGTTAGCAAATTTCCTGTACCGTCAGCGCAGCTCGGTCTTCCCACTGACAATACCTCTCCAGCGAGCTCTGGCTAACCTACTCACTACCGGAATTACAACACAAGGTTATTATTAGCCACGGTATTATTCACATCAAGCAGTACTTTTACATCACTTTTAGACTCATGTTATTTACATTATGTGAATGATATTATGTTATGCTCTCCGTGAGCCAATAATAGAAATTAAAAAAAAATCTCATCGATTGGATATAAGTCAGTGTGCTACCATATTCAATAACCCGTGTGTGTACTTATGTTCATCTCGCGTACCTCCGTGCGATACAATATTCACTTTTCATCAGCATTCATCAATCAAACAACGATTGATGTCGAGTGAAAATTAAATTGCGTTAAAATGAAGCGATTTTTCTTTTTTATGTCTATTTTTATTTATCAAATTTGAATAGTAATTTCATTTTTATTTATTATAGCTATATTTTATGCTGTCCTAGAGGTGGGTACACCACCCATAGGACATAGACTGCTGAACATAGGCCTATCTTAGCGACCTCCAATCCTACCTGTTTAAGTCATAATATTTTCTTTATATCACCTATGAGGCAGATGGAAAGTGGCTACCGTGGCCTAATGGGTGTGCCAACACCTGGGTCATTAGTTTATAGTTTTATAGTTTTTATTTCATAAACAATTTTACATTGTATTGAAATGTTGTAACTTAAAATTAACTTAGCCTAAAGGCGGTACAACATAATAATAAAAATCAAACAGAAAACCAATTAAAATAAAAACAAATAAAAATAAAAGATGTCAAAAGTTGCATGTCAAGAAAATGAAATTTAAAAACGATATTATTTATTATATTATTAGTAGTCATCAATCAATTAAATTAAAAATTATTAAGATAAAAAAATTGTCATTGAAAGAATAGTCATTGCTTGCATCTTTTAACATGTCACTTAAAAAATTCATCAAGTGAGTAGAAACACCCCTCAACAAGAAAAGCCTTAAGTATGGCTTCAAACTTCTTTGTGTACACAGCGCTTCTAATGTCCAGAGGAAGACTATTGAACAGTTTGATTGCACTGTAAGATGAGCTATGTTTGACCACATCAAGAGTGGGTGCAATGATTGCAGGCATATGCTTCCTTCTCGTGCTTTCACGCTGTAACCTACCATCTCTACTTTCAAAGGTGTGTATGTTTCTAGCAAAAAAGGTCAAAGTCACCAAAATATACAAACAGGGCACAGTTAAGATTCTTAGTTCTCTAAAGAATTCTCTACAAGAGTGTTGCTGATCTATGCGTGTCATAGTTCTTATGGCTCTCTTCTGTGCTACGAAGGCCTTCTGAACATTGTAATCGTAGCTGCCCCCCCAAAACATTATGCTGTACCTCAATTTGGACTCAACCAAGGCAAAATACACGCTTCGAAGCTGCTCGATGTGCACAACGTCTCTGAGGCTTCTCAGCACGTAGCACGCTGAGTGAATGCCAGCCTCTATACTTGCTAGTTCAGACTTCCAGTTTAGGAAGCAGTCAACATGCACACCTAGGAATTTGGTATCATTAACTGTGTCCACCCTATCACCCCCGAGTTCACACGCTAATCTGTCAGAATTATTACTGGTGGTTTTAAATAATATTAATTTTGATTTGCTACTATTTATTTTGAGATAGTTAATTGTGAACCATTCATTGAGGTATTCTAGTGCTGCATTAACTTTATCATTTAAATCTTTTTGGTTGTCTGATGATACAATAGCATTAGTGTCATCAGCGAATACCGTGAGCTTCACCTGTTGAGGTAGTTTGTTCACCACAGTATTGATCAGATCATTGATAAAAATAATAAATAGAATAGGGCCAAGTGTAGAACCTTGTGGAACCCCCGTCTTAACCTTGACAAGTCTAGATTTGAAGATCTTATCGCACTTAGTGCGGACGGTCCCCGTTTGTTCGTAACTTTCCGTTTTGATCTCAACAAACATTTGCCTGTTACTTAGGTAAGATGTAAAAAGCTGTTTAGCTGGGCCTCTTACGCCATAGTGCTCCAACTTTTCAATGAGTAAGTCGTGTCTGACAGCATCGAAAGCAGAACTCATATCCAGAAAAATGCCTGCAACTCTCAATTTATCATTAAGTTTGGTGACTACGTCATTTAATAAAGAATTAATCGCATCTACCGTTCCCACATTCTTAAGATATGCGAACTGCCTCGGGTTTATTATTTTATTAGCACCGAGATGCTTAAGCAATCTAGTTTTCAACAGAATTTCAAATATTTTAGATTTAGTAGGTAACAGGGAAATTGGCCGGTACATTTTTGGATCCTGTTTTGAACCTTTTTTATAAATAGGAACAACTTTGGCAATTTTTAATTGATCTGGAAAAATGCCACCCAATATACAATGATTAAAAAAATTACTTAAAGGTTCAGCTAGCATGTCTATGTTTTCCTTGATAATAGTAATGGGTATACCATCATAGCCCCACGAAAGTTTGGTTTTCATTTTCTTGACAACATCAAAAACCTCCTTGGGTGTAACTAAGTCAATAATCATAT
Organism: Pelosia muscerda; assembly: GCA_963691645.1. Taxonomy (NCBI): domain Eukaryota; kingdom Metazoa; phylum Arthropoda; class Insecta; order Lepidoptera; family Erebidae; genus Pelosia; species Pelosia muscerda. Next base: position 4,513,651 of record OY829103.1, read on the forward strand.
CATTTTCTATTCTTTTAGTATTTTGTTTGAGTATTTTAAGGGCTGGGCCACAGTCAACACAATTTATACCGGAGTCATAGTCAAATGCACTAGCAAATAAATTTACAATATCCCTTGGATCAGAAATGATGGAGTCACCCATAGTTAGGGAGTGAGGTATCTTATCTCGTGATTTAATGTTTCTATGTTTATTTATAATACGCCAAACATCCTTAGAAACATTGTCTGATTTTACCAAAGCCGTCTGTATCGCAAATTTTTTTGCATTCCTTATTACCCTCCTGTATATGTTGATATATTTGTTTTTATAATTAACCCAGGAGATGTCCAAATTACCCTTGACACAGAGAAAACGCTTCATTCTACTTGATACCCTAATACCTTTGGAGACCCAATTTAAGCCAGAGTCCTGTTTAGAATGTATTTTAACTTTTTTCAATTTGAAACTCTCTTGAAAATGTTCAGTAAATTTTGAAATAAATGTAGTGTTAGTGGTGCTGTCGACCCTATAGAAATATTCTAATGCCCATTTTGAAGATGGGAGTAAGGGGTGGGGAGGGGGGGGGTGTTAGTTAAGGTATCTTCGCACGAGATATATTATTAGTCTTCCCATTGACAGCACCAAAATTTTCCAGTAAGCTCTGACTACTCTACTCACCGACGGAAACATAACGAAACGTTATTATTACTACAATATATATTATTATACTATATTATTATAAAACTATATTATTACGGCGGAAGTATTTCCCCATTCGGACTGCTCAATTGGTACGGGAGATACCGTCGCGTCCTTCCTCCGTCAAGAATAGCAATATAATATTATAAGAACAATGTTGATTTACACGTATTGAAATGATAAAAATTTTTCGCTTACAATAGAAATGTGTACTAATGTGTTTTCTATTTTGTACTTGCGCTTTCTGAGCCCTAATTAAGCATCAATATTTAATAAAGATCTTTAGCTTTTAAGTATGGTTTGATTCAACAACACTTGATACACTTAAAATACTCACAAACACGCACTTGAAACTTACGGCAAATTAATTATAAAGCAGAAAATGTACAATGTATAGGCCAAATTCACGGTTGAACTAAATTTAACACAATCTCCCCTTCAGCCGATTGAAGAGGAGATTTTGTTAAATTTAAGAGCCTTTAGAGGTGACCAACGCAACCTCAATAGAACTTTGTATGTATGGTTTTAGATTGATATGGTCATTTACATATTCTTTATTAAATATTTCGGAATATTTACCATGTTTGTTGATTTTATGGAGCAACCCATATTTCGGCAGTGTTGCAAGCGCCAAAATAAGAACTATCTCAGCAGTCGTCAGTATACAGGGTATACTGACGACTGCTGAGATAGTTCTTCTCAGCAGTCGTCAGTATACAGGGTATACTGACGACTGCTGAGATAGTTCTTATTGCGCTTGCAACATGGCGCTTGCAACATGGCGGTTGCTCTATAAAATCAACAAACATGGTAGGTAAATAACCCGAAATATTTAACAGTGAATAAGAACTTCGTATTATGCAGATAGTCATTTTTGTTCCTGGTGGTATCAAGCTATAATGTCTTATTTCGTGCATATTTTCTGTACTTATTTCTACTTTATTTTATTTGCTTTCCAAGTCATAATTTGGAAGATGTAGTAAGTTGTTTACTCGTACATGAGAGGTCAAGGTTTTATCTCTTTGGGGAGATGGCGAAGTTATAATCGTTTTGAGAAAATATTTTACGTAGGTACTTAGGCGTTGGGTGGTTATAACGGAAATAACTTGCTGTGCACGTAAAAGAGAAAACTCAATATAGCACATCTGTATGTTTGTACAGGTAATTTACAAACTGTCTATACTGATTTTGATGAGATTTTTACTATATATAGCTGATATTATGAGGCGTAATTTTAGTCAGCTTTTTTTCGAAAAAGTATTAAGGTTCCACTGAAATAATCCAATTTTCAGCTTCGTCCGCATGGCGAAGTCAAAGCTGAAAATTTGATTATCACTAACCACTTAATTTTCCGATCGATCGTAGAAGGCAAGAGAGTTGGTTTTGACAAGGTAGTCGATTTTGCTGTCTGTCTATCTATAAAGCGCGTTTCTTAACTTGGCACTCGTCTTCTTTGATTCAAAAAGCAAGTTTTGTCGAGATCTTTTTGATAGGGAGAAATTGGGGCTAAAAGGGGGAAGTTTACTGTCGTGTTATTTATGAGCGAGTGTTTATGATTTTTGGCAATAACATCAAGGACATGACATGAATCCTAAGTTTGGTAGAAATCGGAAGTAAATGCAAACTAATTAGAAACTCTATCTAGGAATCTATTAGTCATCATTCCCTGAACCTTTTTCCCAACTCAATTGGGGTCGGCTTTCCAGTCTAACTGTGATGCAGCTGAACTTCGATATTTTCCGTGAAGCGACTGCCATCTGACCTCCACAACCAATGGTCTAATGACCAATGGCGATATCCAAGTTCCAAGTTAGGCTGGTTGGACTTTTGGGGGCTCCAACTACCCGTAACGACTGCCATAGATGTTTGTATGGCAACCGGGACCGACGGCTTAACGTGCTCTCCGAGGCACTTATAAACCTGCGATAAATACACACATAACTTCGAAAAGCATCGAAAAGTCATTGGTGTGTGCCATGGTAACCTGGGATCGAACTCGAGACCTCGTCTCAGCAGTCCATTACCCATACCACTAGGCTACCGCGGCTTTTCTAGGAATCTATTAGTATATAAGAATATATATTAAATATCTATTTTCACCCAAGGTAGGCGGTATTTGTTTTAACTTATTTACAATCCAATAACAAAAACTCAAAAGTGTTCATGCCTAAAATTAATACGTCTTTACATATGAAAGTGCTGAAATTTTCTTACAGATTCATGAGTTCGTATACCTGTAATTTAATAGCCATTTCCCTAATTTATATTTTGTTTGAAATTTTATTACAAGATTTTACAACTCTGTATTAAATTTTGTTTTAATTGACCGCTTGATAAATTAAATTCGATCTTCAAAAACAGTACTTCCTAAATGCTATCCCTTTTGATGATAAATTTCGTATTACTTTTTTATAGCTGTCACTTTTCAAAATATAATAAAAGTTGTTGTTTGCTTAATACATTAATACACAAAAAAAATCATGAAAGTTGGATTTGTCATTCCTAAAAAGTGGATATTTGTTCGTACTGAAAATTGGATTTCCTCCAATTTCTTCAAACAAAACGGCAATTTCATATGTAAAGACCTAATAATCAAACGTCGTAAGCAAGCATGTTAAATAAATAGAGTGATACGATATCAAAAGAAACGTTTTCACTAGTATGAGATAAAATGGACGATTGAGGTTCCTGATGGACCAAAGACTCGTAAATGGACTCGCAAATTTACGATCCTGTGTAACATAGTGATTTATAGCGATCAAACAAAGTCATAGAAACTAACGTGCCTATTGGGGATCTAAACTTACCATAGAAAAATGTGATTCCTTTTGGAATCTCTTATTTCAGCAAGTAAAATACAGTGTTAAGTTTTTTTTTCATCTTGGAAAACATTCTCACTGATTTGGGGAGGTTGAGGGAGCCATCTTTTCTGAGATGGCCCCCTTCTGTTGTAGGGACCGCAGTGTCGGCATCTAACTCCCCAATGAATATAGGGATATCTCAAATTAGGCCGCGTGCGCATGTGTAGTGCGCACGTTTTTAGTAACGTAGCATAAATGTTCAGCGAATACTATTATTTTCAGAGCTCGACTCTTCTAGGTATTTTGAGATATAACAATGAAGTTTACCTATAACCCTACTAAAACCAATGCCACAGTACGGATTGCACACACAATCGCATGATGCCACTGAGTTCATGTCAAAAATCTCAATTGTTCATTTTAGCTTTCGAGGTATGGCACCAAAAATAATCAGTGAACATAATTATATTATATTATATTACCTATATAATTACATCACATACAGAAATGAAATGTGTTAAGTTTTTACTATATAGAAAATTGTATGGTACCTATATAATAATCACGTAGCCCTTTCATTCCATCTTCTCGTGATACCCAAGCCCATTTATATGTCAACTGATATGTCTATTGTATGTCCACATTTCCACGGAAATCAATATAGAGTTTGTTCCTATTGTGCTCGATGCACTAGAAAACTCCATTCGTTTATGTCATACTGTAGCTACCTAGATAGAGAATTGGTTCAATATTGACACTAAATTATACCTTGTATTTGAACTACTTATATCTACAGTACCAATCTGAATCTTCTATTTCGAACCAAAAATTGGAGACTGGAAATAATTGGAAGCCGAAGAGGTGATATTTGGTTGGGTTACATTTCTAAAAATCATCGTAGAAGCGAAGAGAGAGGGAAAGAGAGGAACAGGTAAATCAAGAAGGACACTCACTCATTTAACTGATAGAGGAAACTATACAAGTTGTGTCGTATTAGGAGGTCAAGGGATTTGCGGAGGAAATAGAGGAATGGCGATAACCCCACCGAGAAGAATGTCAATATAATATGAAGACTTCTTGATTTTAGAAACATTATTTAAATTATATCTATTCTGTGACACTATTATAAATATATGACAAAGGAATTGTATATAATTACTACCTGTTGCCTGTGACTCTGGAAGTGAACGTATTCCAGAGATAATTATATAACACATGTGTTGTTCAAGACTAACATATTCTTGGTCCAGATTATAGTCAAATCCATTCATCCGTTTGAGCGTGTTTTAACACAAACAATCAAACGTCTTGGCATACTTCCATATTTATAATATTAGAATGAAGTAGAGATAAAAATAAATAAATTCACTTTTATAGTACTATAGCTAAAGGTAAAGTCTGACATAGATGCGATTTTCTTCACAAGGAAAGGGTAAAGAAACCATTTATACTACACCAATTACTTTATCAAGTAATCGTAGAAAACAACTTTACTAAAATATCATCAGACCAAATTCGAGCGAGGTGCTCGACAAAATGACTACGATTAACTGAAAAGCTATTTTACCAAGTTTAAATGGTGTGTCGTGAACTTTGACGATTGTATTTGAGAACGAATGGAGGTCTTGCATTGTACCTGTCTTCCGTCGGAACTTTTAGTTATTATTAGTTTTGCCGATTATAAGATAATATGTTCACATTGTTCAAGTTTAATTCACTGGAGTAGGTTGAAACTTAGACAAATATTGCTTGTTCTAGTTCTATTTTATATCTAGAGGTACCCAACTAAGGCGTGATAGTAACTATTAGGTCCTTACATATAAAATTGGCGTCGCGTCTTATCATGTTTATTTTTTTTCGCAAAATCCCCACGGATACCACCTCCATCAAAACCGGTGGAGGGGATTATGTCGGACTCGAACCGACTAAAACGCACGCCGTCTATGGGTCTTTGATTGCTGGAGGTGAAATTATACATAATGTCATCTCTCGCACCCCAGCAGACACGGGGACATTTCTTGGAGATGACCCCCTTCCCCTAATGTGGAAACCTTGATGTCCTCATATAGCCCCCGGACGGGGAGGCGCAGTTTGCGCCACCGCCGCAGACTGTCTCTGCCAGGGTAATAAGCCCCTTGCTCATGGAGGATGGAATTCAGGCGTTTTAATTTGTCATACTGGCCACTTTGAATTCAATCTTTCATTATTCTTATTAGGAATCCAATTTCAAATTCATACGGCAATTTTCTCATGCATTTGTGTTTCGAAATCGTAATTCATTTGCTTTTTCCTCTTTTGGTTTTTTATTTGCGTCACACAGTTTATAAATTGGAAAGCTTGAAATATTGCGTTATTTACGAGTTTCACTACGAGTTACTATACACCCTGGAGTATTCAAGGGTAAGACATCCTTCGATGTGCTCACAATGTTGTTTATTTTTATACCCAGTGTGTAAACTGTCGAAATGCAATAGTTCTTCAACATGAGCTGATTTCGTCCATTACTCGCTTGACATGGAGCATAGGCTGGTTACCATGCTCACCGCTAGATGCCTACACCTCAATGTACGCAGTTTCCGCCGTCCGTTCACTTCATATCCGTTATTTTTAGTACCTCCTGAATATGATCTAGCTTTCGCCTCAGATGTTCAGGGTCACAGGTTGAAACGTCCCGTAAATTCAAAAATATGTATTTGCCTATGCCATGATCGCGTTTATTTTCATTAACGTATAGTATCTTGACATTGTTCTTAGTGTAAACTTTTTAAATATGATATTTTTCTTCTCTAAAATAATAAAATTGAAATTTCCGTTTATCGACAAGTAATTTGCGAAGTTGAAAGTTTCAGAATAAACAGTGATTCGATTAAACTAGTGCAAACAAAATAGATTTTCTTATCTTTGCAAAAAGTGCTTACGGGATTCCTAGACAGGAAATTTCCATTTTTCCATAAATACCCATGTTTATTCAACATCCGACCTTTGTAGTTTTCCATTCAAGACAATAATATAAAAAGAACCTTGTTGTGATATAAATAAGTGTTGAATTACTATGCGGCTCATATGCAATTGCTTAAAGTCAGTTGAAAATAAGATTGCATAAGTGTTTATTTATTTAAAAGGTCTTGTGGGGACTCAAAAGGATTGAATACATTTTTAACAGAATATTTGCGTCGACTTGGTTTATATTTATTTGTGTCTTGTTATGCATATTTTGTACGACATTTAGTAGTGTGTTTACGTATAGGGTGCGTGTAGATAGTTAATATATATTCAGTATCATTATTAAATATTACGATCCTGTACCGTGATGTCAAGGGCTACCACACCCTGAATAACTAATGATGCAAGATAGTTTACCGTTTTAGTCGGTTTGAGTCGGATGCAACCACCCTTCGCAAGTTCCGAAAGGAACTGAAGGCCCTTATTGAACAACCTGATATTCTAAGCGCTCGGGAAAACCTTTGCAGAGAGTTCATGCCACAATTTGAGCGTGCGTGGAATGAAAGATCATTCATTCATCCTACACATGCACTGTGCGGTAGGTCTGCACAATGTGCACAGTTTCTGGTCGTAATGTGTGCAGGTGAATTATGACCAGTGTTGGTTGGTTATCGGAACCAAAATAGCCTATGTCCTGCCCGTGGTTTAGGCGGAAAACGTCCATCACAGACAAAGAGAGCTACTTTCACATTCATAATACTAGTATGAATTAATGCATAAGTTTCCACTCCATATCATCATAAAGTTCTCCTGTGTGTTCCCCCTTTATTACTAAACTAACTAAACGAACCAAAACTGCAGAATTCTTCTCCCCGTTTACAACCTGCATTTTATAGCTCCACATTACAGTCAGGTTTTAGCGCCACGCTTTGCATTATAAATTCACTTTTGAAAAAGATTAAAACAGTGGCGACGATTTTTAAGCGCTTTAAATTGCACTCGGGTAAAGGTCGACAAATTGGAAGTCTCTCTTTTGTTCGAGTAATAGAATGAAGAATTCTTGTTTGAAGCATAGTTTTTGCTACAAAGGTAAGAAACAATTCACTATTATATTTATCGGGGCGTATATTATTTTTGTTGTTTTCTTTTTGTAACCGATATAACTGATATTTCGGTACGTTGTTTACCCAAAAATATCTTAGAGGATTTCATTAAATAAAGTTGTATTGTAATGAGAACTAAACATGTTTACCAAATATCAGATTGATCAGTTAATAGACACGGGGTAAAATCTTCTGAACTTGAATTCAGTAGTTGAAACCCAATGTAGAAACCTTTGCTATGAAGTTACCAATGAAAAATACTACTCTTTTAAGAAATAAAAGTGACTCTAAACTAAGTCTACAGTTCAATTCAGTATCAAATATTACACCAATAAGTAAGAATTCTTGAAAATTCAATAGTTCACCCGCAGGTGACGTGTCACGAAGCTCAATACCGAGACTTTATCTGACGATGCCCATAAAATGAAAGTGGAGACGTTGCCAGTTGGACGGCATTTCTCTTATATAACATAGAGTCATGAGAATAGGAAGTGAACCGATTTCATTATACTGAATTGTTTCTATCGTTAAGTATATAGATAGTGGAATATATAGTAATGATGTCAAGGCTAGCATGAGTATAAAGTACTGTCACTGCCAAAAAATGATTAACACTTAAATATAACAAGTGGTATATACATGCGACCAATATATGGAAGAGCTTGTGAACATGTTTGGAATATTTTGAATCTGTCACGCTCAAACTGCTGATCGTGTTTGGCTGAATTTGTTTTAGAGATAGATCATTGTCGATGATAAAAACTACATTCATTCACATTAGTTTAGTTTTTGATACTAGCACATAAGAAAGTATTGTAATCTAAAGTCTATTAATAATAGTGTTCATTTATTGGTCAATAAAATAAAAAAATCGTATTTATTCGTCTTCGGAACAAGTTTCCACACTCTCATCTCTCATCTAAAGTCAATAGATTGATACGGTCATTTACATATTCACTTTTGCTTGCTCCATAAAATCAACAAACATAGTAAGTATCCCGAAATATTTAACAGTCAATAATTTCCCATAGCATACGAAAATATATTAATAAAAAGTTTATTTTGACTTTTCATTAATATAGTTCTACAGTAGGTCCAATGGGATTTTTTCTCTCACTATTACTACAATACTAGGTATATTAAAAGGATATGGATATTGGAATAGAAATTTCACATGGGTGGACCCAGGGGTGAAAGAAATAAAGTTCACCCAAATCCCTTAAGTGATATAATGGCAAACAAATGACCGAGTCTTCACTGATGTAACCTACAATAAACAATTTTCTCGTTCACTCAACTACGTTGCACCACACTAATCTTTTAAGCTCTGTTAAATAACATCTCTGTAGAAAAATACTGAAGTATTTACCTCCATTTTGAAGTTAAGTGAGCTTAAGTTTTCAGATTGTTTGTTTATAAAATACTATCAACCGCGGTAGCCTAGTGGTATGGGTAATGGACTGCTGAGACGAGGTCTCGGGTTCAATCCCAGGTTTTACCATGGCACATACCAATGACTTTTCGATGCTTTTCGAAGTTATGTGTATATTTATCGCAGATTTATAAGTGCCCGGTTAATGACAATAGGCTTGCCATCTATTACGTTGGGATCTAAACATAAACTGGCGAAATGTGGGTGCTAGCACCTCTGCCTACCCCTTCGGGGATATAGGCGTGAGTTTATGCTATGTTATAAAATACTCGTATCTTCCTATAAAATTCTCGTACAAGTTATGTGTATGTCTGTGGTTTCATAGTTCTTTTATCCTACACTTTTTTTTCAGGTCCCTAGTACCTTATCGATCATAACTAGCTGAATGCTATAATATAGTAAAAAAATGTAAACCCTACATCTCGTTTTGCATGTAATAACACGATGTTGATTGACAATTCATGCGTCATAAACTTTCATAGTGGCAAGCAATTTGCATATCGCTATCTGAAAAACAGTACTAGAAATAGCAATTTTTGAGTCCAAATCATCGTATAAGTAATTTTATGATCCTCATAAGCCACTTCTTTATTACCCAACACTCGATTACAAAAACCATTAAATAATAAAAAGGGGTACCTAATCAGGCCATCCGACATCCAAAATTACCTGTACAACACATTAGATTTATTATTTAAATCAAGGTATTCAAACAATGGACCCGTTCAAACGACTATGGCGTGGCCCTAATAAAACATGCCTGGTTAACACAGTTTACAGGGTCTTCACGACCCTAACCCCTACTACGTGCTACGACGATTATAGACATAACGTGAGAACTAAGAGATATGCCCTCTGTAACTTTTATACTGGGATAACTATCGCACTGTTACTTTGTGATAATGTACGTCTCTTACTTTCGGCGAATATTAGCGTGCAGCTTGAGTTTCTTAAAAGGAGCGCAGGATTAGAAGTGACTGTTGGAGCCACATGTGACCTTAGCAGAAGCAATCCGCGGTGGCGACGCGCACTGTGCGCCTTCCTATACCTGGGGGTTAGATGGGAACGCCGTAGTCACCACATCCGAAACGAAAAGATTGTACTGGAATTGTACTGGAATGTACTCAGCTGGGGTATGAGAGATATGTTTCTTACTGTCTCGCCTACGGCAACTGTAGTACCAAAGACAGCGCGTTCTAACCGGTTATGGTTCCGACGTAACCGCTTTCACCGGCTCCGTTGGAGGTGGTATCTGTGGAGATTTTAAGAACGCAAAAAATAAAAAAAAGGGTAGGAAAGACTGATCCGCAATCCGATACTTTGGGGTTGCCAATGTTGGCCACCTAAACTTATTTAGTATCTTATAGGCATATACGTGGAGGTGTGTAGCTGGTTTTTCGTTGTCACAGAAAGACATGACAGAATACAGTGCGATCTTTGTCGGTTCAAATCCGCTGTATCCTCATTGTAAGCCCCGGGGAAGTGAAGCCCGAATGGATTGCACAACTGAACGTAGAAAAAAAATTAAAATCACTGGCCGTTTGGTTGCGTATGCATGTTTGTTTCGTAAGTTGATATGATCACTGACGTCTAGGTAACTATTTAGCAAACTTTCCTCCGGTTTTTGTAACAAACTTTAATGCGTTTATATTCTTAAGCACATTAACTAAAGACAAAAGGATTAAGCTACTGTATCTTAGTAGAGGTGGTGTTATCCTCAGAGCTTAAGGTAACGTAAACAAAGAACTAATTATAAGATGTTAGCCGCCCTGCCGCCCATCGTAATATTACACTTTATCTCATCGTAATATGAATATTACTATTTATTTTATCTTACAACCAAAGTTTCTTAGTTTTGTACTATAATTTATTATTTAACTCAATTACTGAATTCATGATTGAGTCTAGTGCTCAAATGATTCAAAGTTTAAAGTTATATTAAAGCTATTATGATACGAAAATTTACAAATTATTTATACAAGTTCTGAAAATTCTGAAAAACAGTGTGTAGATATAAAAAATGATTTTAAAAACTTCACAAAATTTCATTAAATTGCCAATATTTTCATTTTTAATGACGTCGCTTTGAGAATCAAATGATAATGCGAATTTTAATTAGCAAACTTTTCTCGTTATATTGCAATTTTTTTATATTGTTTTTAGGGAGCATTTACACACACGGGTACAACAATTATTTTAAACTGGAACAACATCACGAATTTTGGAATATAAAATAATGTCTACTAGTTTATATTCTACACTTAATAGCTAGTATAGGTTTATTACATGTATATTTTTGTGCTACGTCAGATTTTGGGTTTGATAGAAGACTTAGGTATAAAAAAAATTACCGACAATTGGTTATGAAAACGATATTTTGATTCCTTTGGCGTAGCTAGTTGTCAAAGTTAAAAAAAATCCACGAGGACTGATTTATTTTTCTTATCAAATATCAATATTGAAAGTAGATGAGTCCATGACATTGTACATAATGAACGCGATTGTGATCTGCGATCGTGTCAATACGTACCATCTTCTCCAGTCGTCTATCAGTACAAACCTTAACTACTGTTAATCCATAGATAAATATATTAAGTGACCATCTTGAAGAATTTGCAATTTTCTAATAAGCTTAAATAAGATTTACCACACTTTTAAATATTCTCTTGCTTTAATGTTCAAAGGTTCACTGGAAAAGAACGCTTGAGTTAAGCCCACTTTTGTAATAATCTACGTCGTCGTTCACTGATTCATAAGATAGGTACCATCCTACGCAGCGATGTATAGACCTAAAGTGAACCTAGCTAAACCAGCTGATATAATATTCTATTTCTTTTTTTGTAAATACATGAAAGAAGCTACTGGATAATAGATCTACTTGCTAATGTAATTAAGTTTAGTTTACTATACTTACCTGAGTGTATTTACTTTTTTATAAAGAAACAAGATATCGACCTAGTTTATTATTAACACTACCTATGTTACTTTTGGTTAAATTAAACATAGGCAGTCAAAGGAAGCTCAAAGGGAAAATCTATAAATCGATTATTTATTAGACCTGCCGTATTGTATGGATCGTCATGTTTGGTCTTGAAAGCGACGAATGAAAGAAAACTGCATGTAGCTGAGATGCGAATGTTAAGATGGATGTGTGATGTGACTGGAATGGATAAAATAAGGAATGATTGTATTAGAGAAAGTTTGAAAGTAGCACCAGTAAATGAAAAATTGAGAAGTGAACGTCTGGCGTGGTATGGACATACCTACTATGAGAAGAGATGATAGCAATATTGTAAAAAAGGTCCAAAGTATGAATGTGGAGGTCTTTATCAGCAGAGGTCGGCCCAAAAAAAGATATATGGATTGTGTGAAAGAAGATATGGCAAAAATGGGAGTGACTGAGGAAATGACATATGATAGAAATGTATGGAAGAGAATGACATTTTGCGCCGACCCCAATTAATTGGGACAGAGCAGGAAGAAGAGGCTGTCAAAGGATTTATAGACCTTAAGATGTCCAGGAACTTTTAGAGCCCACTGTACATGTGTGTATGCTTCGAAATTTGTAGACTAAACATAATTTATACTGTGGACATACAAAGCACAGTATAATTATAATAACAATATAATTATCCTCGTTCTCCGACAATGACGAAGTTGTCGAACCACAGAGATATCAAATATTATTTAACAGAACATAAACTCACGCCTTTATCCACCACATTTATGTTTAGGTCCCAATGTAATAGGTGGCGAGCCTATTGCCATTAACCGGGTACTTATACCTAAATCTGCGATTAATACACACATGACTTCGAAAACCATCGAAAAGTCATTGGTGTGTGCCATGGTAAGACTGGGATCGAACTCGAGACCTCGTCTCAGTGGTCATACCTATACCACTAGGCTACCGCGGTTAGTTATTTATTTATGATTACATTTTAACCTTGTCTTGTTTATGTAAAATTAAAATTTACACTTCACTCTAAAACATTCTTCGCTCATGTTAATATATAACTTGTTGCAAATGAAATATCTTTAACAAGTCAAATGTCGAGCAAAGTTTATCAAGATGGCGGTGCCGGTGTATTGAAATCTCTATTACACAACATAATCAGTGTGTTAAATTATGTTACAGTAATAAACATACCAAGTATTAACTCTCAGCCTTTAGATGAAGCTTGTAACAAGCTACAAGTATGTACTAAATTATTGCTTTGTAAGTGTGTATATTGTTAGAATATACAATGAATATGAAGTACTACACGGTAGATTGTCACAGGTGCAAGAATGTAGTGTACTCAATATTTTTTTAGGATTGATCTCACTAACGAGTTATTATATATTATACTGTATAAGGGACAAGGCTCTAGAGTAGGTTTTCTTGGGATTGTGAGGTTAGAGCACATACGTAGTTCTCGAGATTGGGTGGATAGAAGGCAGCCGCAGGCGAAGAATGCTATGGAAAGCGGGCTTCAAAGTGTAAGCTTCGAAGCCCGTTACGATGGTGAAAGTCGGGGTGATGATGATATGTACGTTGACACTTAAATGCACAGTTTGTGCACAAAACAACAAACTTAAAAACCTTTTAAATTCCAGTCTAGGATTATGGCCAGTATGACTGGTAAAAGAGCCTGGAAATTTAAAAGGTATGTACCTATACCAAGCCTTCAAAACTAAAACACATTTACGATATATAAAAATAGACCAACATAACTAATACACATGTTCCTTAAACATATAAGAAAAAAGTAGTCCTCACTCCAGAAAATAATCACATCTTATTTGATAGATCGCTTAAACAAAATTCCTATAATCCCAATCCATTTTCCAAAACAATAACTTGAAACTTACGTGTTCTATAAAAATGATGGATGTGTTATAAAAATATAGGAAAAGATAAAGTCGAAGGCTTACCGTTAATGCTTAGGTAACCCTCCTCGCCCCGTTACAGATCATAAATACCGTGGAATCCTGATAAGCTCTGGTAAAAGAAAAGGCAAGTACCTATCCACGCGAAAAAGTAAAGTTACGAGGTAGTCCCAGGGTTGACAGAACTGCGGTGAAAAATGCCAGGATAATGCGCAGTGAAAGCTAGGGTAAGTAGACTTAAGAAGTGATGGTAGCGCGATAACGGATTAAGACGATGATGGTTAATAATGACGTAGATTTTGGTTGAAGTACAATGTTTTTTTTTCTTAATTTTCAGAAAAATACTCGCACGTCTAAGAATGTATCTACAGATATTTCCACCAGTTGGCGACGGCGGCATGCTGTCTCGTACCTTCAGACCTCGGGGCATGGTTATTCATGAGGTATTTCTTTACTCAGTTGACCCAGTACCAAATTTCATTTGACCTTAGTCTAGTTACCTACAAAATAAGTAAAAATGTTATCACCGTTCAGTTCAGAAATGAAAATGTATTAACTACCTTCGCCAGGTAGTAATAAGACCCAGTGCCGATTTTCAGATGGCCCTAGTACCTATAGTTATATTACCTGGGTACCTACAATATAAGTAAAAACATAATTATTTGTTCACTGCTCAGTTCAGAAATGAAAATGTATTAACTACCTTCGCCAGTTAGTAATAAGAAAAGTATAATTAAATATCTTGAAAGACTGGCTCCTAAAAAAATTATCATTCTTTCTCACCGAACCTATATAAAAATATCGATATTATTTGGATCAACGGAATTATTTAGATCTAGACTGCTAACGACCCTGACTTCTTTAGAATTTGATACGGGCTTTATTTGAAAGTTGATCATGCCCTAATTTTATTTGTCAGTAAATAAACATCTTAGTTACTTAAATATTAGGTCAGTGTTGATTCTCAAATATTTATAAGTGTAACACAATGTTATGAGACCCTATTTCTAGGTATTACTGCTTGCTTTTTCATAACACATCAATAATATATTAAATTACTGATTGTAATTATTTAATGAACATTAAAACCTGCAATAAACTACCTATTTTACGTTACGTTATTTTAATTATTTTAATATACTTCCAATTTTTTCCATTCATAACAGATGATTATTTGATTAGACCGTCAAGCTTAGCCACCATTGTTACACGGCTTAGGTGACAATTCACCCACTATATACGTGTTTGTAAAGGTGAACCTTTTTCCTGAGACTTTGCCTTTTGCTTACCATCAGGTGAAGTGAAGTCAAATTGATATGTCCTATATAATAAACGTACCTATATATTGTTCATTGGATTATCTGTGATATCTATCTGTGTATGTTCTTAATAAGCTCTATACCGAGATACCTCATACACTAAGTATAGTAATTATTACAATAATTATTTAAGTTCTAGTAACGGTATTTCGTAGAACTATGAATAATTACAAGACGCCATAATAACAATTTATTGTTTAACATATTAATTAATACACGAACAATAAAACACTAAAACAGTATCTAACTAAATTATTCCTGACGTTGGAACACAATATTATGTTTTACAAATTACGTTTTTGAAACAAACACCGTTTTTCTCATTACAATTTATTCATAATTTCTGTTATTCTATTCTTTTTATATCTAGGATAAACAAGTATACTTGTAGTGACCTCAATAGCATACTAGCCTGCGGCTCTGCACGAGTGGATATCAGTTACCACTACTTTTGATCATAATATATCTCTGGTTCAAAAAAATATAAGATCAACTTCTTAACAAAAAGCCATTATGAAGCTTTTGCATTCATTACACGCAATCAGACAAACACACAAAAAATATTTAGAACTCGGTATAAAAATACTTTTCTTCTTAGTAACTAAAAGACTAAAAACCTGTGTCGAACCACTAGTTAGTCATTTAATTAGTCTAGTTTATTTGTTTAACATGTCTTTTTATACCATAAGATTGTTTACCTTTATTTAGGTACCTAAAGAAATGAAGTATAGTTAATAAGCTCGTAGGCATTTCGCTTATCGTTACTGAACAGTTAGAAACTATAATTGTATGAAGTGATGCCACTACACACCAACTAGTCTTAAAAGCTATTGGATAAAAGCTCTACTTAATAATGTATTTAAGTTATTACACAAATTATTTTTACATTATACAATTTTAAGTTATTATAGTAGGTACTTACATGAATTTACTAATTTTGTTATAAAGAAACAAGATATCGATCTAGTTTATATTATTAACGCCATCTAGGTTACTGTTAGGTAAATAAGACTTAGGCTGTCAAAGGATTATAGATCTTAAAGTGTCCGTCCAGGAATGTGTGGAGCCCACTATACAAAATGTCAATATATCACGTTACCATATTTAGAATGTTCAGTGCTCGTGCGTGAGTCGCGAACTTTGATATATTAGTTCGAGGTACTGGAACCTCAAATGTCTTGACCCTTGACTATTTATTTATACCATATAATTAAACATTCATGGCAATAATGATGATATATCTAAAGTCAATAAGTGCTATTCAAATATAAACCAGTATAACGAGCATTCCGTTGTTAATAACGCCAATTTCCCTTAATCAAATGACCTGTCAGACATTAGCCGAAAATATGATCGACTCTCAATTGACATTTCACGGTACTGTGTAAATATGTTCAGTATATGAGCCGATGGAGTAATTTCAACCCTTCTCAACGTGAGGCAGACTAAAGGATTCTAGAAAATAAACGTGGCACATTTTGATGTTGTATCCAGAATTTTGGCGTTTAAATGAGTATGATTATACAGTTTATGACGAATACGAGTATTATCTCTAGAACTCATTATAGAAATTTGTCTAAATATGTTATTACAGATACCAATCAATCGCCATTGGTCATTAGACCATTGGTTGTGGAGGTCAGATGGCAGTCGCTTCACGGAAAATATCGAAGTTCAGCCGCATCACAGTTAGACTGGAAAGCCGACCCCAACTGAGTTGGGAAAAAGGTTCAGGGAATGAGATGAGATACCAATCAAGTGACAAAGTGAATATATTCTTCAAGCCTTAACCCAGTTGCTTTCGAAGCTATCATGTCAGAGTTTCCCGTAATTTTCAGTCTGTTTGCTTGACTGAACTTCCATATTTTCCGTGTAGCGACTGTCACTGACCTTGAAAACCCACTCAATGATATCAAGGCACTGCAGTTAGACCAATTGTTGAACTTTTTAGGGCTTCAACTACCCGTAACGACTGCCACAGATTATGTTCGTATGACAACTGAGACCGACGACTCAACGTGCTCTCCGAGGCACGACCAGATCAAAACAAGTAGACATATTCATACATACAAATTATGATAGATAGTACTAAAACTTTTGTTAGGAAAAAATATTAGGACAAATCGTTAATAAAAAACGCTCCAAGATGGCAGCCGACACAAAATGGCAGATTGCATATTTCATAAGTCCTTCAAACTTTCATTTGAAGGACTTATGAAATTTTGACTTGACAATTTTAAAATAAAAATTAAATTGAAAATTCTTTTTTAATTTTCATCTTAAAATAAATAAGTCAAGCGTTGTCGTGTTGGGGTATCAACATCAATGTCATTTAGAATACGTGTTTACTAGTTAGAGGTCCTCAGACACGACAATGCTGGAATTATTATTTTTTTATTTCTTTTGAAGTATATGGTGCGAGTTTTATTTTTATACATTCTGAAATAAGATATCAAAAATATAAGTGACCTTCAAACCATTTTTATTTGAAACGGTAATTGGCAACAGGGCTGCCTAGCACTCACATTGTAGAACCCTATAACAGAATGAAGTAGGCAAAATAATAACAAGAAAAGCTTTTGCAAGTTAAATAACTTCGACACCGGCGTCATATCCGCAGACATAATAATATTTACATAATATTTCTAACAATACGACAGAGTCACTGAGTAAATAAGTGTTAAAAATGTAAACAATACTATGTTATATAAAAAAACAATAATGCGTAAAGTAAATGTGGAGGTCCGAGAGAATGCGCTTCACGTAAAATATCGAAATTCAGCCGCATCTTAGTTAGACTAGAAAGCCGACCCCAACTGAGTTGGGAATAGGCTCAGACAATGATGACGAATGTGTAAAGTAATCTAAGCTTTTCTGTTAAGTTAATTTTATACATAAGGTTACATAACGATTTTATTATTTTATTAATCCGAGATAGAATTTGCTCTGCTAAAAAATAATTAGAGCTAAATCACTGTTTGATCTACAAAAAAAAGAAACTAGTATTTTATTTCTATACTGGTTAGTTCAATCTTTGTTTTTACTTACCTCATCAAATGAAGAATGCCGTCATTCCAACTATATGGGACATTCGTGGGTTGGTTCTACAAAAAAGAAAATTGTTTAATTCTCCCGAGGTTTCCCAACAAATCAAGATTTGTAGAGGGAAAACAATTTCGTCTTGACTAGTTTTGCGCACTGGTTTTGGGTATATTGTTATTTTTTGGTGTGTTTGGACATCGTATGGGTAATTGAGAAATATAGCTTTATGTTAACAATCATGTGTAAATTGTGAATTTTGAATGAATAAATGAATGAGTTATTTATTTACTACAAGTAGGTTCAAATATTTGTTAGTAGGTATAACTTATGTCTGCTAGTATATTAAGTATAAAAATTAAGCATTTTTATTAAGGTATTTCTTGCACCTTCCCCATATTCTGGATGCTGTTGTCCCCCTTTTTATATAAAAACCATTTGATTGTAAACTTTTATATTATTATGTAATTACTATTCGTCTGATACTCTACAAGACGTTAACTGGTAGTGATTGTGCAGCTTAGCGCATAATTAATTTATTTCCGGCATACCCATTTTATTTCACAAAGTGTTCCTGAGTCTGATAAGACCAAATATCATAGTTGGCGAAATTTGGGTGATCAATACATCTCTGCCTACTCTATATCTGTATATTGAAGTTATTTCAAAAATAATACTTTTGTTACTTACCTTATATCACCGATACTGAACACGCGAAAACCACTGGACTGATTTTGATGCGGTTTTTTTGAAAGGTCCAACACCTTTCAGAATGAAATTTTATATTTATGTAGTCGCTATAGATTGAATAGATATGTCAAAAAAACTGGAAAAGCAACATCCATGAGATGACCTTACCATTGTTATGAAAACGGTCAAATATAGTCGTTAACTGAAGCAGAGGCTCTACCGAAAGGATATCTTTTTGCTCTTGTGGTCTGCTTTCCGACTGTCATACTGAATTTCGAAGCTCAAAATAGCGATGAACTGTAGCCCTAAAGAACAGAAACGTGACTCACGGTAGTGCGAAAGTGCGCCACATCGATACCCATAATTTCGAATGTTTTCCACCGCGAAGCACGGTAGTGCGAAAGTATTCCACATCGATTCACACATTGTCGAAAGTATTGTAGCGCGATGCACGTCAGTGCTAAATTCTACTAAATGCGAAGGCATGCCACATCCTATTTTCTGCTAGCTCGAAGGCTATAATTGTGAACTCCAGATAAAATTTTAGTTCATTTAGTGCGTACACTTAGAATATAATGAAAAACTCTTTTTTTAACCCCAGTTAGATACATTTAATTATAAATAACCTAATCTAATTCGTAACTTTTACTTGAAATAATTCTGGGAAACAATAAAACTCTACCTGATGCATTACCTACGCTTAGCATTTTTTTTCGCGGTGCAGTTAACGGCAAATAGGTAGTCATTTCGTAATTACACTTTCGGTATGATTATTTATAATATAATTATTGCCTATTTATTACTACTCACTTATAAATAAATGGTATACTGTATCCTTTTTTTTATTGTTCCACTTTTGACACTCATATAAAAACTAACGTTGTTCTGATATTACTTCAAGTTCCAGTAAATCAATATATAACTTAACACACTCACACAAAACATCGATTCGTCAATCATCGATTTACAGCAAACATTTCTGTGTAATGCAAGAAGTAGCATGCCCATTACTAGACTTTCGCACAGACGTGCATCGCGCTGCAATACATTCGACAATGTGTGAATCGATGTGGAATACTTTCGCACTACCGTGCTTCGCGGTGGAAAACATTCGAAATTATGGGTATCGATGTGGCGCACCTTCGCACTACCGTGAGTCGCGTTTCTGTTCTTTAGGGCTACAGTTCATCGCTATTTTGAGCTTCGAAATTCAGTATGACAGTCCTGCTTTCCTACTGTCATGAGTAGAAATAATCTTAAGCTTACTAGTTTATTAAATGTAGTACAAAAATAATGTTACATTTATTCGTGTGCATAAAATACCATAATACCATGTAAAAACCATCGTACTTCCATTTAACAATCGAGGAGCGATTATCAGATGAGCAAGCGTATCAACATTACCAAAATTATTTAGTCCTACAAAAGATTGATAATGATATATGGCTCCACATAGCCGCAATTAAGTTTCACCTGCATTTGTGAAAACATTAAAAATGTTTATGCATTTATTTTGATACGTATAAATCAATGTCATATGGTTTGATACCATTCCTTCAGTTATAAATGCGTTTAATTTCCGTTCGTTGTGTTTACTTTAAATGTAATGTACATTTATTTTTACATAAAACTGTTGAGAATTGTTCTTTCTCGACAGTAATATTTATTGTGTAACTAGCCTATGTCCGCGGCTCCGCACGCGTGGATGTCGGCTATCGCAACCTAAGGGCCTTCTGTGCTACTTAAATTCTATATTACTAGTCATGAATCTGGTTCTACTTATGCAATAAAACAAACGTAAGATTTTAAGTTGGACCAAACCCTTTCCAACAAAAAAAACACATAAAAATTCGTTCAGTAGTTTTTGCGTTCATTGTGGATAAACATAATCCTCCTTGTCCTTCGGATCCTTGTTGTATTGTTCATCTTCATTTAATAAAGTCTCATTTATCAATCACAAAAAGATATGTTTAATAACTTGAATAGATTTATGTAATTGAAATATAACCTCACCTGGAGTTGAATCTGTAACGTTAAGGTAAAACCTTGAAGTATTACGAACATAAAATGACTATGCTCATGTTAAATATACATTTGTTGGCCATTTTATCACTAGAATAAAAAATAAGTACTACATTCTATATTGTCGTAAGAAATAGATCATACGCTCATCACAATGAGTTTGTGTGTGTATGTTTCTTGCAATGCATAACACATCTACTCACACTCCTTCAAAAATTTCTTACATTCATATAGAACAGGTAGATGAAAAATGAACGAGCGCAATGTTCACGCATAAGTCTCGTTGCTCTCGGTAGGGCGAGCTTACTAATTTATTTATATGTTCCTGTACTGGGGGTAATATCTCAACGCCTACCGGTCGTGCTATCCTAAGTAAAGTAGCATATATCTATAGTACCTACCATATAGCTAAGATATCATGCACTGTTGATGGTAAGCGTAATTTTTCGGGGCTTATAAAACACCCAAAATGTTTTAAAACCCGCGTGTAAAACCTGCTTGGTGCCGATATGAATATTACAAATTGTAAACTTATGAAAGAGACTTGACTTGTGGTTCGATTTGAAATTAATATCTACAATTCATTATAACTCATTTATTCATATGGATCATCATTTGTCACTTAAGTTGCCAATCTTAGTAACGACAATCTTTTGTCATACATTAGCATACTACCCCGGCGAACAAACGTACAGCCATATTTTTTTCCGCCCTCTTGAAATACAGATCCCGTTCCCGCAGCACCTATTAAGATTTCCGCGTGTATTTCTGCTCCCGATTCACGTTGCAGCTTCTATTCATTTTCTTACAATTGCAACGTGCAATTCTAATGCCGTTCCCACTGCACGGACACGGAGCAAATCGAGGCGTCCTCAACTTGATACAGGGCTTGATACGTGATACGCTGATACGGGTTGATACGTGATACGGTGATCGGATCGGGCAAATAATACATATCTGGACCCTGCTTTATGTGCTTAAAAAAAATAAGACATCGAGCTAATTAATTTTATTAAAGCCATCTATGTTCCTTTTATTTAAATTAGACTTAAACCGTCAAAGGATTATAGGTCTTAAGGTGTCTAGGAATTTTTGGCGCCCACTGTAGATACCTAAGTATTCACTACTTACTTTCTGAGATAACTATAAACTCAAACATTATAGTTTCTTTTCGTTTGTATTTTTTTAAAATAGAAGCTCTGCCTATTCTGCTCTATTATTATTATTACTAGCCGAGACGAGCTCCGTCCTATCTCAAGGTTGCTCTCAAATTTTATATTCTAATTTGCATTGTTATATCTCACTTTAAAACTAGAATAGTTAAAACAGAATTTACCTACTGCTCGAATTTTGGCATTACCGACCTACGCAGGTTTTCCCTAGGTAGAAAGCTAGTATCTATTTTGCCTGTGGATAAGAACAATATTTAACTAAAGCCTTATCTTACTCAAGAATATTTTTATTTTTTAAAACATAGATGAATTTCAATGTTAGAGTTTATATAGTGTATAACTTAAGTTTAGTTTTGTTGGTATTCCAACTTGCAGTTCCAGATTTAGGCAGCAGTTGTGCCAATCATTGGTATATTTTAATAAGTATTCTCTAGTATCGAAATATTCTAAATATCCTTCGATATCAGAATAAAATAATAACTTAGTCGAAGCGACGTTACGTTCTATCTATGTTATATTTAGTGTAGTGTAGTCAATATTCAGACAGCCCCTAGGGTGGTGATAGTGAATGCGACAGCTACGTGGGAGATGCGGGATTGATTTGTATGCATAAATAGGTATGACTAATAGCACTTGTCTGGTCGTGCCACGGAGAGCACGTTCCGTTCATCCCAGTTGTCATACAAACATCTGTGGCAATCGTTATGGAGCCCTAAACTGGTCAACAACTGGACTAACTACGGTACTTTGATATCGTCTACAACCATAGGTTGTGGAGGTCACTCGCTTCATGTAAAATATCGAAGTTCAGCTGTAACACAGTTAATCACTGACTCCGAGGTGACCGCTTCGAGGAAGGGAGTAACACAAGGAATAATCAATTCTCAGGTTAATGGACATCTCGCCCACGTAAAAACGGGCAGGCGGGTCAAGTGTCAACTTTTTAAAATGTGCATGTAGATTGGCCCGAAATAGTTTCAGTAAAAGGGCCAAAATCTCATATAAAAAAGTGAAAGGATATATCAGCATAATCGTAGGTATGTTTTTTAAACACGTAAGAGCAATCCTAAAAATATTTTTTAACCTCTAACCTAGGTCAAGAACGTTTTCCACTTCGATCATTCCATGTCAACCAAAAAAGAGGTTGAATAAGTTGAAGGAAACCCATTTCCAAATGAACTCCCACGATAAATCAAAACTATATCTATAAAAATAGGAGGTCTATTATTGTAAAGGATATTGTTATGGAGTTCAAATGGGTAGTATTGGTGTAATATTGATTCATATTCATTTATTGAATGAAATAAAGAAATTGATAGTACGTATAATTTAATTAATGCAATGCCATTTTACTAGGAGGAGTTATAAGATATAAGTATAATTGAATGTGAATAAATCATTGTCCTTTTTAAACAATCTTCAACATGTTATAGGTTTAAAAATACATGGTTAAAAACACACTTGCACTTCTTCACGATATTTATTATTGTACCTAACCGGTTTCGCCTTGCGGCATTCTCAATGGTTTACATTGACAGTAACAATATAAATATTTGAGAATGCCGCAAGGCGAACCCGGTTAGTTACTATACAAATTAATATCGTGGAGAAGTACAAGTGCGTTATCAATTATGTATAACAATAAGTTCCACCAAGTGCCAACAATGCAGTGTATAAATGATAAGGGTTTAAATATGTCGGAAGAGGCGACACACGGAAAATAATAAATGCGTAGACGAGATCACTACAAGAGAAAATAAACTCGAAACAAATCCCTGTACCAATCCGTCTGACCAGCGTGGAAACAGTAGACAATAGCCTGCCGCGGGTGCCCAATTAATATTGGGAGAGGCCTATGTCCAGCAGAAGATTTCGATAGAAGAATGGATTGATTATATTATGATTTGCGATTGGGTACCAACTAATTTTCATACTTGTTTCGACCTTTTCAGCGGCAGTCGGGTGTTTTGTGTTGTAGTAATTTCGCACTAAGCAAGTAAATTTATGTTGACCTGCTTGTAATCAGTCACAAAAGCCTTTGGACTTTCAAAACGCTGGGGTACTCGTGCGTTGACGACCGGAAACATTTTTATGACTCTTTAAAGAACCCCATACTTTATTTCAAGAAACGCACAGCAGAGCTGTAATGTAATATAAAAAAAGGCGCAAATTGGGCACCCACGGCAAGAAATGTGTAAATAAGGATATAAAAAACCTGCCAAGTGCGAGCTGAACTCATGCAAGAAGGTTTTCATCCGTTTTTACTTTAGTTACGTTCGGAACCCTAAATACTGATTTTAGTGGGTACTTACTAAAGTCAGCCTATAAGGTTTCGTTCGTTAAAAATAATTATTTTTATTAGAAATGTTAAAAACCTACAGCTTGTACAACAATGGGTTCCTATAGTAGGTACCTTATTGTACTCATCTAATTAATAAACTTAAGCCTTCGCCTATAAAAAGTTTTATACAGCAATAAAAACTGCGTCGAAATTCGTCCAATAAATCCGGAGATTAGCCCAAATAAACAAGATTTGGGGTTTATCTCACATATAAACGAAATGTATGAAGTAGTTGTAAATAAATATTGTAATGTTAGTAAATGATTTAGGACAGCCTCTGTGGCGTGGCGATGGTGAACGCGACTGCTACGCAGGAGGCACGGGGTTCGATTCCCGCTCAGTGCATATACTTGTATGAATGAATATGGATATTACACCGTAGTTTTTGTGTAAACTTAAAAACTACGGTGCAAATTTTAAAAATTCTTTTAACAATGAAACGCTACATTCACCCTGAGTAACATAGGCTATATATTGCAAAGCGCGATAACTGACATCGGGGCGTGCGGAGCCGTGGGCCACAGCTAGTCTAAAATAAAGTTGGAGAGACGCCTGGCTAAGTGTTAACCGAGTAAGTCAGCACATTTTGGCAAGTTTTGGCAATAGTAACCAGGTCAGCCTTAGAATAAATAGGTGACTATTCGTGACACACACACACACACACATGTGACCCCTCCTAGCTTCGGAGAACACGTTTGCCCACGGATCCGGTTACCATGAGCATCAGATGCATTCCTCACAGGTAGATTAAGTAAGCGAAATCTTCTTCTTCGTCATAGCGTAAATCCCCGGTTGCATCCGAAGTTTTCTTCAGGGAGTCTGCGGTTCGTTTTTACTAACTGCGGGTTTGACTTAGCTTCGATATTTTCCATGAAGCGACTGACTCCTGATCCTGATCCTGATCTCCTCCGAGGCACTACCAGACCAATGCAAATTGTCATACATACAAATATTTACACTGAGCGGAGATCAAACCCGTGCGCCTTGCATAACGGTCATAATCATAATCATAATCATCGCGTTCACTACCGACTCGCCACAGAGACAGAATCACCTACCTGATCAATATCGTATGCGTAGGTATATTTATCGTTTGTATAACGTTAATTCACCGTTCATAGCATTTTATTGATATAGAGACACAATATTGATAATTCATCAGCTCAGTCCGTAGTTATTACCAATAAGCCGGCCAATATAAATACAATACGCTCCATACATCAGCACAGTCGCCAATTCGTAAAAACTGATGGTCCAATAATAAAAATCGAATCCATACCGAATTCAAGCCATTAGGCTCTGACATAACGAACGAAGCGAAATTTTCGAAAATAAGTAAAAAGGTACGAGAGTTGAATTGGATCCTTTCGTCGAGTTATGAGGGTCTCGACGACCATGCGTCACAATCATTCTCTGTCTAAGAACTGGTCTTCGTCTCTAAATATTGTTTTAGACTGTTAGGCGGACACAATATTCACAAATATCGAGCAAATATCATCTCTATTCCATCAAGATATGGTTTAAAGTTTGATGAGAGCGCTCTTAATTCGTATCATCGAAATTGGTTTGGCGAGTATCTTTTGGTACTTGACGTTTTCGTTGTATAAACACGTTAATACTTCGCAGAGTTTTCGATTGGAAAAAAAATGTTTTCAACCTGCAACTGTTCAAATGACCTAACAAAATATTCAGTATAGATGATGATCCCTTTTTTCATTTCCGTTCAATAAAATAACCAGATTATAACAATTGGTTAGCGAAATCCGGGTATTAACGCGATCATATGTTAAATACCAGGCCAGATTGCACTAGCCGTGGTCAAAAGTGAGTCAGAAACCAGATATCCTACTACGTAAAAGTTTAAAAATCGGTTTTTAATAATTTCTATTACATTAATTATATTATTGTTACATTATAGGCATTTATTATAGCACTATATAACATGACATTTTCTTTTGATCTGGTGGATCATGTCAAGTTTTACTCCCCTCGACAAAACGTATTTAATAATTTATATTATATTATTTATAGATATTTAAAAGATATTTGATATAGAAAGTCGATTGAAAAGTGACGTCATGTCTACTTAGCGCGCTGTGCAAATAAGTGTACTCCATCGCAAGAGCATATCGCATTTATCTCGGTTTGTGCTGCGTTTACACGTGTATGATTGATTATAAAAGTATTCACAGAGCGAGTGCACTCCCTTGGTATTTACTGCACGAGGCTGCTGCCTACATTGATCGTCCCAGGACGGTACAGCAGCAAATATCTCACGAAGTGTTTGTCTGGCCATTTTTGTTACTTATTCATCTTTCAGTTCACCGTCAATAAGATCATTTGCAGCCAGTTCGTGCACCCAACACCGATTCTTACGTATCTCAAAGATATGGCCTTATAAGGCGGAAGTAAGTTGACAATAATTATATCTCTTTATGTGAAGTAACTACCATAGTAGGCAGATAATGAAGAACATGAGAAGTAAATGTAGACTGGTAAAGTTATAGACTTAATAACACATTCACAAGCAAACGCAGTAGTTCTGCATATCGCCTCTTTGCTTCTATAATGTGACATATCCGAAATTTCGTTTTTTTTATTATTTGATAATTAAAACCGCCGTGATCGATTTTATTTTCTCAAAAAACGTGGTATTTTTTACGCGGTAAATAGCGAATCTGTGGGCGAAAGAGATAGCGTCATTGTGTCAGATCACAATATGGCACTGTCTCTTACTGCATCAAGGATTTTTGCGAGAACGTAACATAACAGTAACCACTACGCACTTACAGTGGAAGGAGCTCTTGATTTTCTGCGAAAACGTGACATAATGTGTTTATCACGTTTTGATTGTAAAGATAAGTCTTAATTCAATTATGATTTTAAATTTAATAATGTGATATATGGATGTGACACATTAATACTGAAAAATAGTGTGGAATGTTAATTGTTACATACCGTACATGTCACATTGCTGTCGAAAGTATGAATGTTTTATTTGGAGTTAACTTAAGATGTAATGTTGTAGGTGATAAAACTTTTTCCAAATTAAAATTCAAGCGATGGATAATTATAGATGTTTCGTTTTTGAACAAAAACAAATGTATTTATTTAGGAATATTCTAATATAATCCGTTGTTAATACTAAAAGTAATAGCCGTTGGTACTTAAATTTTTCAGATGGAATCTAGATGTAAGACAAGTGACAAGTGCAGGTAACTATATTATGTGAATATCATACTTTGTGGTGTATTTGCCGTATCTTAGTTTAATAGGAAACTACTTATCTTAGCAAATATTTAAAATAATAAAACTGATTTTTAGAAAACGACTCTTCATTAAGCGTAGCGGGGGTGATTTTATAAAAATATAGGCTGCTATGAAAACTGATTATTAATATTTGCGCCAAATAATACCAAGACTATCTCTGATTACTGTGTAAGATCATAATTGATTTTTAATTTTGTAATTTTGTCTTAACTTAAAAGTAGATTTATTCTAATTTGATTACTTATTTTCAAAGGACTATTTTGTATTCATGTTTTAACTAAGTCTAGTCCGTTACATTTGTATTACAATATTGGTTGGTTAAGTATTTTTTAAATTTTGTATTTTGTTTGAAATTGCTAACACTTATAATGCTATTGTCAAGCCCTCTTTAAAAAGTAGCAAGTGTCCAGGTCTCCCTAACACCGCGACGCGTACAATGAAGCAAAGCGCGCCACTAAGAAAGCTGTAGCCAGAGCCAGACGAGACCACTTACAACCTCTATGATAAGTTGGAATCGCCTGAGGGGCGCAAGCTTATCTATAAGTTGGCGCGTTCCAGGGTCAAAGCGGCACAGGATATAATTGTCGCGGAGAAAAACAGAACGAAGAATACGCCACTGCACTGTCTGTTTGTAGACATGCAGAAGGATTTCGACTGTGTTCCTCACGCGGTGATCTGGTGGGTACTGCGGGTTCCAGAGTTCTATATTGACACTATCCGAAAAATGTACTACAATTCCGGTCCAGACCGCTGTTGGCGACCCAAACCCCCTCCCCATCAACCTCGGAGTACACCAAGGATCTGTTCTAAGCCCGTATCTGCTCAGCGTGGTGTAACACGCTCTGTCGGATAGCATCAGAAACTCATATGAGCAGCCCCCGTGGGTATTCATGTATGCTGATGACATCGCCCTGGTGGATTCGCATCTCGCATCCGGGGCCGCCTCCATTTCCATAACATTGCAGACAAAATGCAGGAGAGTCGCCTTCGCTGGTACGGCCATGGTCAGCGACGACCACCCGGCTACGTGGGTAACAGATGTCTGGCCATGACACCTCTACCGGGTCCCGGTAGGAGGAATAGACCCAAGCTAAAAAAAAGCTTGTTCGGCTAGGCGTCGTAGAGGATGACATGCGTGCCAATGGACTCACCACCATGGATGCGCAAGACCGTGTGAAGTGGATGAGAAAAAGCCGGAAAGCAGACCCCGGACGCCGAGGCGAAGGCTTCGGATGCGACCGGGACTAACGCAAGGATGATGATGATGAATGTTATAATTGTTAGATTTTTTAGAAACTATTGAATAGTCAAGATAGTTCCGTCTATTGTTTCAGTATTATATAGGTACTAAATATAATAAAAATAATAATGTGGCCAATCGCCGAAGACTGATTGTTTTTAGGTATAACTATTTTATATTAACCTAAATATGCTGTAATATAGAAGTCAAATGCGATTTTCACTAGGCAATTGTGATTGTTTATAGTAATAATTTGATTCTGATTTTTAATTTTTATAGAATTAATTATAAGTGTGGTTGTAGTTTCCCTCTTTCTAATAAAAAAATATTCTCGAAACCAAAAGTTTTTATTTCAACAATGATTGTTTGTGGCAAAACTCAATGTCATAAGAAACGTAATATCATCAACAATGTGACAACTCAGGTTGTAACACTCATAATACTCACTATTTGCAAGAAAAACGTGATATATGTTCCCCTTTTTTTAAATTGATGCTAATTCCACGTTAAAATTTCAAATTGCTAGGGTTTTAAGAACTACTCCGATAGTTTATTTACTATATCAAATAATAAATTAAGGATCGACAGTAAAAAAGTTATTAGTTTTGTCACAGTTTTATTTTGTAAGTTTAAAATCACTCTCCTGTAAAATCACAGTTTTCGAGATAACACATTATAGAAGCAAAGAGGCGATATATTCATAAAAACCAAATTTTATTGCTTGCGATGGTCGCGTCGCGACGTACCTATGCACAAGTTTGGAATAACTTCAGCGAGTGCGCTCTCTTTACTTAGCTCTCGAACCTCGACTGGCGCTCAAACTGCTCCTGCCATAGATTAATGTTCTGTTTGTATAGATACGACACACGCTTAATTTCTGAAGTTTTTTTATATAGTCTACTTTGTAAATGTGAAATATAACTGGTTATAGTAGTTACTTTTTGATTATTTTCATGGTTTCTTGCGATACATAATCATGATGTGTGGTATTTTAATACCTATCACAGGGAATCAGGCGCGTTTTTGGACTCCCACTAAGCCCACTGATTGATCGATGAGAGCCCTCATCTTTCTTACTTCTCGGGGTTTATCAAACGGCAGTCGTTCAGAAATGTAAGTCTCAGATACAGTAGGGGTTCACACTATGACAATGTCGATTATTATATGAATTACCTACTAATTTGATTAAGTGAAGGAAGGAGATTGACTGACTGATAAAGAGGCTGATATTGATACCATTAATATAAGTACGCAGTAATTATATCAACTGTCAATTTATCCGACACATTGAAACGTAAATTAAAAAACCATCAAAACATAATTTGTGAAAGAACCAAGTCACGCAACTCAGTTCTTCTATTGTAAATAGTTGTCCACGTAATATATTTTTTATAATACTTTTGTGGCAGACAAGCGCACGGGCCATCCATAGGCTACTACTATATCCATAGACTACCTTATATCAAGCAGTGATATAAGGTAGCCTATGGACATGTGCAACACCAGGGACAAATCTTCAAATAACCTTCTTTAAGAACTTTATGTTGTAATCGCTTTGGGAAAGTTAATTTATTTACTCCTTTCACGCCTAAGTTAATTTCTTTTGCAGCTAGTCTTACATTTTATGTGTATACCTTCTACTTCTTGATTTACTCTTTCTTTGATGTTTTCTTAGTTTTGGGGGTATCTTTATCATATCTTTTCCGGTACTTACTGACCTTTTTTTAATTTATTATTATATATAACCATTATATCTCCAGTCTACCTATGGTTCACAAACTGTTTTAACCAGTTTTTCTGTGAACTCGATTGAGTCTCTGTATTAAATATTGTACCGTGCCCCCAGATACAACAGTATTCGTAAATTACAGTGATCAATAAACTCTAACGTGTCTATTTTGTTTATTTTTATTTTATTCTTTGACTAAAACGATTTCTTTTACAAGAAACCGCTTCAAAGCTGCGAATATGAAATTGGCTCATCCTTGCAACAGACATGCCTTCTTTATTTATGCTAACAGAAAAGTGCCGTTTTCAGAACTTCCAATAGCAAGTTGCGCAGAACTATTTTATGCTGTTTACTAACTAAGTTTCTGTAAGTTATTTATTAAACCTGTTCTATCTGATTCTGGCTATAATTGTGTCAAAAGTAAGTAGTGCTCGAAGTATACTATTACCTAATACCCAACTGAAGATCCTTATAAAACTTATTACTTTCATGCCGTAGTAGTAGTTAATTAGTTACTTTTAAGGAATATTATTAATAGTAGTTGTAAATAGACCAAAAAAAAAAGAAAAGTCTGCTGAGTTTCTTGCCGGCGTCTTTTCATACCGGGCCGCGTTTCGAACCGGGTATAGTGGTCCATTCACCAACTAACATATAATATATTCTTGATATTGACGCTGTGCCATTTAGTAGTATATACAGAATAAATGATTTTTGGATGTTGAAGTTTGAACGAACATCAAAAATATTTACGATTAATTTAAGAAGGAAGATTTGAAAAACAAATTCCACTTACTTCGGAATTCTATCTCTGGATAACCCTCGAGACTACAATACATGTCTGGTAGGATGGCTGAGTGAGAAAAGTAGATAAGGCTAGAATTACAGTCTCAACATTTAAAATAAATTTATTCACGCGTGAATTAAGTGAAACAGGAGAGGATTCAATGTTATAAATATTTCTTTAAAGAGATTCAGTGTGGTAACAAGTTCAAGCATTTAACATTTAACTCCTAAATTGTAGACATTCTAGATGTAATAGTATAGTATTATAGTAAGCCTATAAACCTATGTGGAGTTGTAGGCAATGAATTAACAAAAAGTGGCCATGTACCTAGTTAATTCATGTCATGAAAGTTTTAGAAATAAATCAATATTGCCCTCGTAGTTCCGCCCTCGTGTAATTCTGTTTTGAATCACTTAGGTGTATAAAAATAGTTGACTATCGATTTTATGACCCACTGAATATGCACAGAAATTTTCATAGGAATTTGTCAAGCTGTTTTAGCGGAGTTTTTAGGCAGGCAGTTTGCTTATGGATAAGATTTTCATATTAGATTTTCGATAACTCAAATAGCACTGCTCTACAATAACATATTTGAATTTCGTTTTCGAGTAACTCCACCTGTCTATATTTGGCTTTAGTTTTAATTGAAAAGTCACGTTTTGCTAAATGTTAAAGGTAGATCATTAAGATGCACTTCTCAACAAGAGTAAGTTAAATTTAAAATAAAATATTAGTTCTAGTTTTGTTGTGAAATTAGATCAAATAATCAGTTGTTTCAAAGCAAAGTCTCAGAAAATCTCTCACCGGGGCTGTAGGGAGAAGGAAACATGTGAGCTGGTAAGACATTCCAAGATTTAATGGTGCGGCAAAGGAAATACTCACTGAACCGCTTCGTCTTGATGGAATATTCTGCACCGAATGCGGGTGACAGTTAAATCCTGCACGTGTTGTCCCGAGTTGGAAGGGAGAGAGTGGGACTAATTTAAAGAGCTCAATTTTCGCCTATTGTCGTTAAACAGGTACTTAGTCAAGGCTTCTTTGTGTGGAACAATTCTATCCAGCAGTCGTCGTATTCACGGGAAGAAATGAGATGTTACGACTAACATAGTAATTGATTATAAAATAATACAATGTATCGTTCAATTGAATGTATTCCAATAAAGAAAAACTATTTGAGACGTTTCGCAGAAACGGCATCAATAACAACGGCCGAAATACCAACTTGTTTGAAATATTTCGTACTTCACAGTCATTTCAAACTTTCTCGAATACGAAGAATTGCGAGAATTTCTTTTCAATCCGGAAGTTAATTGTGACTTAATAATGGCATACGGCTACTTTAAGTAAATTGAACTAAATAAACAAGAATTCTTTAAAAACATTGATAAAAGAAGAACTTTACGCTGGAGGTAATTTGTTGGTAGAAATGCTTCAGAATTGCTGCAATTGTTTTGTAACGTTAGACTAACAGATGGAATTTAACTTGGCTCTGCTGTTTAATGTTGTATTCGTTAGATTTAAATTACATCATCACTGTGAAATCAAGTCACAATTTGTTACGTAAAGGAAGAGACGTTTATTAATGATATCATATTCAAGTAGTTAGTATCATATTCAAAAATGAGTAGTTTTTAGTTTTTATATTTGAAATCATTATAATACTAGTTGATTTCTGCAGCTTCACCCGACCCGTTATCCAGGCATAAAATGTAGTCTATGTGTTCTTCCAGGTACAATGATCTAAGAAGACTTCGGTCCCGCACAGCCCCCGATGAGCGGAGGCGACTCGGACGTCGGAGTTCGAAGAATAACCTCCGTCCTTCATGAACACGGGCCTGGGGGTGACGGGTGGACCCACCTATCATCCTAGAAGAAGCAGGCCGCGGCGGCGGTATGCGCCACCCCATTACCGGAGGCTTGATGGCCACACCGTAGTCCCTACACCGGACGGGGGTCATCTCGAACGAGAGAGCCCCGGGTCTGCCGGGGTGCGAGGGATATGTTGGCTACTATCTCACCTCCGGCAACTAAAGAACCAATGAGGGCGCGCATTGTAGTTCGAGTCCGACATAACCTACCCAACCGGCGTCAAGAACTACCAATTAACGTCTTGGAAAGTATCATACGATCATTTTTACACTAAGAAAACGTAAAAGTAAAAAGGAAGAAGGTAATTAATAAATAGATTGATCAATTAAACACTGTTACTTAGGCAAACCAGTTAACCAAAACGTTACATCACCAACCACAATTCAAATGCAGTATACTGATGGATACCCTTATCTAATTCCTATCCAATAAATTACTTACTATCCAGCTTTAATTGTTTGTTGCCGAGACGAAATTTATGACCGTGGTTGCAGCATTTTCCGCAGTGTTTCACCATTTTGATGTTCATTTTGTTAACATTGATTAATTCAATATTGAAATTGGAAGATATTGAAACTAGTTGGTTATAGAATTGTTATAATTTAATACCTTCCCGAGAGAGTCTTCGACGGCTCTGGGTCAGCTCTCTCTCTCACCCTCGGCAACTGAAGGCCCGGTTGGGCCTACATAACCATCTCGAATGACTTCAGCGGGTGGTTAATAGTGGGGCTTCCCGCACGAGAAAAATTTTTGGACCGCAATGGATTTTGAACTTTAAATTCTAATGCGTACAATTGTACTAAACTGGATACTTTTGCTTAAACTCCCGTCAGTACAAACATAGTTTTATTTTTAATTCAAACAAACTTTTTCATCGTAATTAATTCGAACGAATTCTGAATTCTACATTTACAAACTAATCAATATCGGGCAAAAGTCAGAGGTTTTAATAACATTCTAAACTAACGACTCTGTTCGGTATAACGAAAAATTCATATTGAAAAAGTTACCGCATATAAATATTCAAATCGAGTGAGACATACCACAGTGCGCTTTTGAATTTCATTCGGTTTTCAGCACAGCCCTAGTTCGAGTTCCTGTTAGGATTCGATTACACTGTTTTAAGCGACGATACTATGTTTCTTTTTATATGTCTGGTTATTTTAAAACACAAACTGATAAGAAAATTGTGTTATTTTTGTAGCTATATTATTTTCGTAAGTATTGATCATGACCATACTGTCTAAATAGCAATCAAAAATGCCTTTTATAAATTATGATCAAAGTAAGCCAAGCAACTTAGGTACAGTTGCTAACGGTAGCTTAACACATTCCAATTTACTGTCCATTTAATCTCTTAAGCTTTAGGTGGAATATTTCATTGAGTATTTACTAATAGCGTTATTTTTTATTTACATAACATGATTATGATGTTCATATTGTTCATGTGAATTGTCAACACTGCTAGAAACAGACCTCTACCGAATTTCAAATGTAGTTTCAAAGGAGAAAATAAGATATCATAGATGTATTGAGATATAAAAATGACTAACATTGAATATAAAAATGTGAAACCATCGAATTGTTATGATTCATAAATTATATTTTCTTTTTGTTTTGGAATAAGACGACTGTTTCCACTTAGTGTGCAACATTTATTCATATATTATGCATTTTCATCACCTAAATGTCCCGGTACAAATAAATATGAAGTAGAAATCGATAAACAATATTCAGTAACGAACCGCGCAGTATTACGAATATTGTATCCTTGTTAATCGTGAACCAACCTTCAATTATACCTAATACTGTTATGTAATACCAATTACATTACAATTTATATTATCGGATTATTATAAAGAGGATGATATTATCAAAATAATGCGTGTATAATATTTATTTATGTATTATTTGTGATGAAGAAGGTTCTTATCGGGGTGTAAGCTGTTTTTTTTTTCTTATTCTTGTGTATTTCCTATTTATGATGTATTGAGGACCTTTTATTGTAATGTATTGTTTATTAACCACACATATACCTACATATATTATTTAAATTGTTCTAGATAGTTCTGTCATAGCATGTACATATTGAATTTTATTTCAAAATCTCAAAGAATACTTTGGTGGCAGCGTCTTCTCGTAAAAAATAGCTCAGTGCTTAAAGACAAAAGTTTTTAATCAGTACGTGTTGCTAGTGATGACTTATGGTGAACTTTATTATGGGCCTCATTAGAAAGCTCAAGGTCATACAGCAAGCTATGGGAAAGGCTATGCTCGGAGTCTCTCTGCAAGATCAAATCAGAAATGAGGAGATCCGTAGATGAACGAAAGTTGCTAACATGGCTCACAGGGCTAGCAAGCTGAAGTGGCAGTGGGCGAGGTACACAGATGGCCTTGGAGCCGAAAGGTTCTGCGTATTGGTACACGAGGCGTGGAAAGGTCCCCTGCGAGATGGACAGACGACATAGTCAAAATCGCAGCCTACTCGTTGGATGCAGACCGTCTCCTACCTGTCGGATTGGAGATCGATGGGTGAGGCCTATGTTCAGCAGTGGAAAATAAATAACTTGTTTTGCTACAACTGCACTTTCTGTAAATGCAAATAGAGTGGTTTAGGGTACGTAAATCATCGTTGAAGACTATACTAAAATTCGTCCTCTGAGCCCACTCGCCTCCTCAAATATTTGCCACTCCTAGGTACTTATCCCCTGGTCTAAATACTACATACCTACTCGTAACTCAGTCCGATGTAACAAAACTTTTTACACCCAAACATTATCGAATCGAATTGATAGCTACTAAAAGAATAAAACTATAGGTAACCGCAATACGAAAGCATGGTCGTAAATTTTCCACCTGTGCAATCGGCATTGGCCAGTTAGCGGTTTATAGCAAGCTTGTGGTCACATCCTTAGCTGGTCCACGTTACGATTCAGTACCGACCGGCTCGAGTTTTATGGCGAGGGTTTCTTTGAATAATGTAGCAGACGGCGCGTGAAGAGACGAGCTACAGAACTAGCATCTGATGGTACAAGTGATAAGATAAGATATAAGATAGTATAAAAATTCCAATGATAGCAAAATATCACTAATTTTATGAAAAAATAATGTTGAGTCACACCTCTTAAAGCAAGTGAAAAAAAACTTCTTACCCGAGGAGATATGATTTCATATGTTCAATATTCCGCAAGTGTAAAGAACAATCCTCAATACACACTAGGCATCTTCAGGTACGTTATAGAGCGACAGAGGGGCGCAGTTCGGTATTCTTTTGTATGACAATTAGAGATACGTTTATTACACTCGCGATTTAATAATCTCAATGTTGCTATTGCGATCATTGAGATTGTTAAATCGCGAGTGAATGGTGGCTTCCTCTCTTTCACCCAATATATTTTCTCACAACTGATAAGCAAAAGACTTTATTGTTGAAATGTTTTATGATATCGGATAGCTATAACTTCGAAATCCTCAAGACTAAAGCGAATAGGTAACTTCTAGGCAAGCGTGCTCCAGCTTCGACTACATCATCACTCACCAATAGGTGAAATAGTGGTCAAACCCGAGTATATTGAACGTGAAAAAACGTATTCAATGATCCAACTAAAATTAACTGGATATTTCCTTCTAAATCATACAAATTCACTTTATCGATGTTCTGTTTATTGTGTCTCTAAAGATGCGCTGTAAAGCTTAATCATTTCTTTTCACATTTACTAACAGAATTGCAAAAATGTGTCACAAATAAAAAATCCTCAGTTGAGTGATATACAATTTGACACACAACTCTCGTATTGCTATTAGCGTAACCATCCTTGAGAGATTGGTATGGGTAAAATTGCAATGTTTTTTCACCCGTATCGAAACACGATCGGAATTTAATTTTGAATAGTGTTTGCCGAGTTTGCCGGTCTGAATTTTAATCAGTTAAGGATCTAATTAAAGATTCTATCATGTAAGGAGCATTGTGAGTAATTCTATTTATTTAATTTGTTTTCATCACACCACTCATTTTACATTCCAGCAAAATCTTGTAACGTGCACCATACACGAAACTGTCAGCATACAATTTAATGCAAAGTGTTGGCAAATTTAAAATGGCCGAATCATCTATTACTATATTATTTTATATCGTTTTATTAGCCAATATTTCTTTGGAAGCTACTATATTTCTTTGGACCTAGATTTATTTTAATCTTATTAAATTTTGTTTAGATTTTATACAATTTATTTTTTTGCATATAAAGTAATAGGATAGAATTTATTATTATTATTATTGATAGAATGTTTGCGGTTTGGGTCACTCTATCTAAATTTTCGGGGCACAAGGCAACTTAGTCTGTAAGCTGGAAAGGTATATACACGAGTTATGGACCCAAAATGTGCTCAACTTAAGCTCTATACGTCGAGGTCACGTTTAAAAACTCGGTTGTTTTTTGAGGACAGTTTGAGGTGCAACGATAGTGAACGAGCTCTAAATAATCCGCTCGCATCGGGGCCTCGTTTTTCTCGCAACATAAGCCCAAGGTCCTTGTCGATGAGTATACGATCAACTGATAAGTCAGGACAGCTTACCAATTCGTCAATTGACGAACGAAATTCTGGCGCAGGCTGTCCTCTGAGTGTTGGAAAGTCAGATTTTGAAACCGAGGTTTTCATTTCGGAGCTATGGATCCACTTATACCTTGTTTGCTGAATATTGGAAAAAGTGAATATCTCTTACAAGGAGAATGTTCTGACTACTGAGCTACCACTCAAAGTTCAAAATTATCTGTCAAATTACATCTTAGTTGGAACAGTCCTACGAAGTATCAAAAACAATGAGTAATTTTCAATCATTCTTGAATATTACTCCGCCAAATTAATATAATGACTATTTGCAAGAGACTGGTCGCGGGTTCAAGTCTCGTCTGAATATTCACTTTTTTCTGATCTTGAACCATTTGAAAAAATTAACATAATGCCTTAAAATTTTATTAAACCTTCTCCTTCTCTTAATTTGGCTTACACTATCGATTGTCGTTTGACCTCCCAATCTCCAGAGGAAAACCTACGTTAGAGCATTGTCTCAGCTTGGAAAAGTACAAGGTCAAAAAACCTCGCATTAAAGGTAGACAAAGAAATAGGTCGCACGATTTTGTGCTTGCTAAGGGGATACCCCGACAATTAATCGTAGTCTCAGGGGCGTGACTGGTGTCCAACAGTGATGCAATAAATTATATTATATTCGTAAATTTTAGGAGAACAATACGAAAATTCTCACTATAGGAATGGGAATACAAGACTTGAGCACCAAACAACATTTTCGATTTTAGTAATACGTTTGATTGATGCTGTTCAATCCCGCTTAACGCATATTTGTATTCATGAATATGGCTTTAGCACGTTAAGATGACGATCCCAGTTTGTCATGCATAACACTAGGCATTGCTAGTGCCTAACGTTTATTTTAAAAAAAACAATGTATCTCTTATTGCATAATTAAAATATTTATATTATAATATATAATATTAGGTATACCTATGCACTTCTATTCCGTATAAACTTCCGATTCAAAATTATTCCTTCAAAAGTTTCATAGATGTAGTAGTATCTATATGTAAACCTATTTAAATTTTAAATATCAGTGCTAGGCATGAATTAAGCGATATTCATCTCATTTGAAAAATAAAATTAAAAAAAAAACAATTCTAATTCTTCATACGTAAAGCTACAATAACATCTTTCCAATTAAACCGAAATCAAGTCCCTAGTTTCGTTTCACCCCAAATTCAACAAAAACCCCAAGAACTAGTTGGAGCAGTCCCTATCACTACCATCGTGTCCAGTGGCCACAATATAGATCGAGTTAATTACACTTACTTCAGAGGGAATCAGAAATGCAATTAGTTCAGTGCGTGCGTTCCGGTAAGCTGGGCTTTTTACGGCCCCACATAAACGAATGGCGTCCATCCCATTCCTAACAAATGTCGTCTCGTTGTCATTAAGGGTCAGTGTCGTATAAGTTTTTTTACGATCGTCGCATTTGTTTGCAGAGTCAGAAATTGAGGTCCGAGGATTTAAAAATTGTTGGAAGTTTTTAGTAAAAGCCGTATGGGCAGTAGACTGGCAAATAAAAATTATATTCCAACTTCACGGTTACGGCAGACAGTATTTTTTACTGAATTAAACTCTTTTATTCGTGTTGGTGTTTAAAATGGTGACCATTTTCCCTGAGAGCAGCTTCAACTTACCATCATGTGAGGTGAAGTTATATTGACATGGCCTAATTAAAAAATACACGTTCTTCGGATCTTCGTTGGGTGGGAAGTTTTTGAACATAATCTTGATGTTACAATTTTTTTTAAACGATTAGTATCCTGACTGTTTCAAATCAAATTTAGATCGGAAAAAAATAATGCTTCGACGGTATTCGAACCCGTGATCTTTTCATTATAGGGGAAATGTTTTGAGCCCTGAGCCACTATAGCACTATAGCCACTTAGAGGACTAAGGGAAAGATCGCGGGTTCGAATCCCGTTGAAGCATTTACTTTTCCGATCTAAATTGGTAGATATCTTGATGTTGTTTACTCAATCATACGACGGCACTTATTTAGCTGAAATTCGTCACAGAAGTAGATAATAGTCTGGAATACCACATAGGCTATTTTCATCCCTGTAATGGGTTGCAATAGGCGGGTGAATCCATTCCAATAGTCACAACAGTTGTGCAGAAAGTTTACCTTTTATCTCTGTTTAGTGCAATGTATTGTGTTGGTCATGTTTCACAATTTGTGGTGATTT
This sequence comes from Pelosia muscerda, assembly GCA_963691645.1. NCBI lineage: Eukaryota > Metazoa > Arthropoda > Insecta > Lepidoptera > Erebidae > Pelosia > Pelosia muscerda. The sequence goes on from OY829103.1 coordinate 4,553,741, forward strand.
ATTAATCAAAGAGAACTCTAAAATAGGAGGCAGCAATATCATGCTATGTGGATAGTTGATAAATGAATGTAATTACGTTATGAATCTAACACAAGAATGCATCGCAGTGATAATCTGTAATTAAAATAATTTGTGCTGCATTTCCATTAAAATAAATATATATAAAGTTTTACATTATTTTGTACAAATCATTTTACTCACTATTTTGTATATGCAAATATATCAACAATTATACATATTGACACCTATACAATACATTTATATATCAAACAATTAGCGTATTGCAATGGGCGCCATTGCTTCTAATCCTCCACCTTCTGTATTTTGTCAGTGTAAGCCGCCTTTTTCAGGTTGTCAGCCCATCTGGCTTGGGGGCTCCTGCCTACCGCTTGCCTTCTCGCCTTAGAGTATACTATAACGAACTACTTAGACTTTTAAACTCACACTGCATGATATAATTATGGCTAGTGAAACCCGGTATTATATGGTAAATACAATAATTTAGCTTTTGATTTGCTTGACGTTTTGACCAGGTTGCACTAGCAGTGGTCACAAGCTGACTCATGGCCGAAACGTCAAGCAAATCACAAGGTAAATTATTGTATTTACCATATAATCGCGTCAATACCCGGGTTTCGCTAAGCATACTTAGTTAGAGCTATTAATTATTGGATTCAAATGCGAATATAATTTATTTCTCTGGGTCACAAATTCAATTATATTTTATTCATGTAGGTCACAACACAACATGACAATTTACATTTCGTGGCAATAAAGTACAACCAGTGAGAAAATAATTTAGCAGCACTGCACCTTTTTACTATTGATATAACCAGTGTTTATAAATTATACACTGTGAGTAACTTACCTTACTATAAAAGCCTAAAGTTAGCCATACAGTTACATTTCATCTGAAATAATTCTCCTGAAAATTCAGATTTAATATTTTCATTATACAATTTTCAAGAATAAACATTGACATTAAGATCGTTTTTAACATTAAATTGAAGCAAAATTGTTGAATTACGTGCATCGCCCTTACCCCTCAGTTCATATAAATGGCCGATCGTATTTGACAGTTGCCAGATTGCGACTGAATTTTGACATATTTTTATTCTTCTTCTGTCGAATCGACGGCATTTTTGAGTTGCTTGTTGTTTCACAGCAGTGCCGCTACTCAAGGGCTCGAGCATAGGTTTCGCTCTACAGGAAGGCTTACTACATCCTCTCCGACATATACCAACTAAATTTAAATTTGGAAGGTGGATTTTCAGGTTTATAACTATGCCGTATCCTATGTGAAGATATCAATGTTAAGTAAAATATAAATCTTAAGTAACAAGAATTTCTCATTTCTGACGTTAGAATGTATATTTCCTACTGCGTGTAAAAAATATACGTACGCACTCGGTGCACGTCATGGTTGACATTATAACGACAATAAACCACCCACTTAGAATTATATTCTCCCATAAACTTTCATTAGCAAATATCCAAAGCAACTATATTCTAAACTTCCTTTGTAATGGGCATTCTAAGTCCAAGTTGCAAATTTTGAAACATATTTCGCGGTATTGCGAGGTCAAACAAGTCGAAAGGGATTTGGTTGGAACACAAATGTTTGCATACAACGACAAAGGAATTATTAACCCGAACATTTTTTCGGAACAAAGGAGTGACCTATCCAACCTATTTATTCTAGTAATGGCTTACGTAATTCTTCTCAATCATGATAGGGTTGCGTCGAAAAGTTTTCCGTTGCGTATTCATTAGGGAATCGTTGCGACAAATGTTCCGGAATTATGTTTCCAGGATTATTCGCTTACTCAAGAAAACAAGATGTGACACTCTTTATCCGCTCGAGGAAAACATGTCGTCGTTCTGTTGTGATTCTTGATTTCATTATCGTTAAACCGTTGTCTTTTGTCACTTGTTCCTTACTTCTAAATTGTATTGGATTTGTTATATTGTTTGTAGTTTTGTGTAACTAGGGTAACAGTTATACAGGTTGCCTCACGATGATATGTTACAGAAAAATCTAGTGCCATGGATCTGATTGTAGGTATATGAACTAGATTAGAATGAATGAATGAAGTAGGGACAACGATTTATACAAAATTACATAGCATATTGATTACATTTTCAAAATATAATTTAACTACTACAAGTACAGCATTTTTTCGTTATCAATAACAATCAGTACGTATCGTAACTAAATCCACAGAAACTACTTTTATATACCATCCTTTTCGGTAAGTTCATTATTAAACACAACCCGAATAATTTTGACCTTACCGAAAGTATCCCTAATTTTATGGGTGACTCTATAAGCTCCGCCAATTCTATTGTATGGATATATTTCGCTAAATTATTGTATTTAACGTGTCTAAATGTGGATGCTATATATATAATATCATATCTGCTAGGGAACTAAGGCTAAAACAAGGGAACAGCTTGATCGATTTGTCGGGGTAAGATGAACAAAAATTCTCAAGAAACCACCAGAAACGTCGGCACCCAGGAGATATCAGGTACGTATGGCGGATTTGACAATTTAATTTTTTTATTTAAGTATTACTTATAAGTAATGGGAGTTGTGCAATTAATAACAATATCATTATCAACACAGAGGCAGGATCCTCCAATCGTGCAAGGTGATCACGTCGGACCATGACTCAACTGTCGTCATTATATTTTATCAACTTGAGATCTTTACTTCCGCGATGCAGGATCAGTAGTTCTACTTGCTGCCGCTAGATAGCACTAGGCACAGTGATATCCCTATAATGGTAATAAAATGAACAGAATGCTTCATTTAGAAATATATGACACTCTAAAATCTAATATCTCCAAAGAAATCAAGATAACCTGAAACCTAATAAAATTGAACTTCAAATGTAAACGTTTCAAAACTGTTGACGCCCTAAATTTGATAAATGAACTTAATGCTCCACCCTGAAATATATATTGCACTGAAACATCGGCAAACATTTGAAAAGTTTTGATGAATCGTTCTATTACAATACCTTTGTTCTCACATGTCAGACACAAAAGCTTCATACGGTTTCGGTATTCGAATAAGAAAATGAGATTTTGAAGGGTATACTTGAAACGTATATTTTGTTAAAATTAAAAAGCATTATATTATGGGTAGATAAATTATTTTTTTTCTAATTTACTAGATTGAGTATCAATCAGCGATCAACGTCTGTGGTGTGGCGGTAAGGAATGCGACTGCTACGCAGGAGGTGTGGGTTCAATCCTCGCTCAGTCCGAATATTTATATGCATGTATATGGCTATTAGTATTAGTAGGTAGCCTAGTGGTATGGGTAATGGACTGCTGAGACGAGGTCTCGAGTTCGATCCCAGGTTTACCATGGCACACACCAATGACTTTTCGATGCTTTTCGAAGTTATGTGTGTATTTATCGCAGGTTTATAAGTGCCTCGGAGAGCACGTTAAGCCGTCGGTCCCGGTTGCCATACAAACATCTATGGCAGTCGTTACGGGTAGTTGGAGCCCTCATAAGTCCAACCAGCCTAACTTGGAACTTCGATATCGCCATTGGTCATTAGACCATTGGTTGTGGAGGTCATATGGCAGTCGCTTCACGGAAAATATCGAAGTTCAGCCGCATCACAGTTGGACTGCAAAGCCGACCCCAACTGAGTTGGGAAAAAGGTTCAGGGAATGATGATGGCTATTAGTATTAGTCTGGTTGTGCCTCGGAGAACACGTTAAATCGTCGATTCCAGTTGTCATACGAACATCTGTGCGACTTTTTGTGCTATCAATGCAGAAGACAAAGTAGGGCTTCATGTTATCACCACAGAATAATACCAACCTAAGCCCCCAGTCTTCCCATTGCCAATACAAAACAACTCCAGTGAACTCTGGTTACCCTACTCAAGCGGGATACACCACGCATGGTTATTATTAACCGCGATATTCTGTAGGGTGACATGCCCCCTATACGGGTAATCGTTCAAAAAGCAAAAATAAATATCTGTGAGTGATATAACAAAGATTAAGATAGTGATTTTCAATATAAATCTATGTTGTTCTCGACGAAATATTTAACACTTTTGTTTGGTTAAGAAACTATTAATCGTGCGGTATTTCCGATCGCCCCAAATATATCTAAGTTCCCAAGTATAATACTTCCTGTTGTCCAATGTATTGCGCGAAACAATCGTTTATATCAATTTGTTGAGGAAGACATTTGGAATCGGAATTATGAGTTACTGAGTAGAAAAAAGTAGTTACTTTTAGGTACAAATGGCAAAAATGGTAAGTAAGTTGGTAAGGCGATTTAATACACGTAATTCTAAAAAGGTGTGAAAAAATAATTCTACACAGCGCTATCTTGACTCAAAGTTGTTATGACTTTTTGTAAGTTTCGTTTAGTTCGTACAGAGTAACTGATTTGTGACTTTTTGCTTTTTCATGAGATATAGAATATTGAGAGTGTGTGTGCGTGAGGCATATTATTAACAGACCTTTAATAACTCTTCTTTGGGCGATTAAATGTATGAAGTAAAATATATATTTTGTGAAAATACATACCATATTTTTACATCCAAACCACCAAACCAATGTAAATATACATATATGTATCATGCCCATGTAAATATACATACAAATATTTGCACGTTTTACCACTACGCCGCAGAGACCGTCGTTGTATACTTAAATCCTTTGCCTATATTACTATTCATATAAATGCTTTTACTAAATTGTAAAAATTATAATAATTCAATTTAGTTTTTTTGTTGTTCAATTTTCACAAGTGATTTCATTTTGAGTTTCAGTTGCATCAAATCTGGTGTTATTTATATAAGTGGCAATAATTGAAAATGCAAAAGCAATTCTGTCTGTAGGTGCTCGTATTTACTCTTTAATACAGAAACCGACGTTGATGACATTTCTTAGACAGATAGACTACATCAATAGGAAAGAACATAGGTTATTTTTAGTCGTGATATTTTATATAAACGAGGGCTGACCAATCGGCAACCGATAGTAATGTTATAATGCACACATACTTATCCATCAGTTTCAAACAGCTGATATCAATAACACAAGCAAAACAATAAGTTCATTGAATGAACAACCTCGTATCAAAGTTTTCATATTGCGTCAGTTTGCCAACTCGCTTCGCACAATGAAGACTTACGGGTACTGCTATACTGCTACTTTCTTATAAGAATATATTGTTGCAAACTTCTTTAAGCTTGAAATATCAGTGATACTTATTACTTATCAGACTAGTTTGTAATAGCTTCAAGAAGTTAAAAAAATCTATATTTTTTTAAGAATATTAGCAATCGAAATTACTATATTCCCTTTAAACCCTCCAGAGAAGCTCCATGGCTTGTGTTAGGAGTGGACTGACGTCAGTAGTGTAATAACCAGGATTTGAACCTGGAACCTCTCTATCGTAAGGCCCTCTAATTTTGGTACTACTGTATTTTGATTGAAGTGCTTTATTTAGTCATTTTCATCCGCTCAGTTATATCCTATACATAATGTGTCCATAGCACGCAAAGCTATCGATTTCGTAAGATAAAAGGTATCGAGAGAGCGTAGCATGTGATTGGCAGGTTTCGCTCACTGTTAGGTTCACAGTATGCCGGTTTTCAATCGTAATGCTTGCTCTCTGGATACATTGCTCGTTACGGGCGACATTTTCTGAAGTAGTATTGAAATCTGTGTGTATTGTATTTTCTTTAATGTAATAAGTATTTATAGGAAAAGATAGGAAGGTAGATATCTTCAGGCAATCATACCCAAGATATACGGGTTTAATGGGTGCAGTATAACTATACTGTTTTCTATAAATATTGTTTTCTATAAATAAAAAAGAATAACATTATGAATTCGATAGATTTCGTGCTGAGAATACTGAAAAGAACATCTTGGGGTTGTACGTAGTCACTCTGTCCAAGCAGTTATAAATCAAAATTAATAAAATTGCAAACTATTATGTAACTAGACTACGTAGCTAGAATTGGCGCTCGGATGATGAAGAAAATTTATAGTAAAATAATAAAACAGACGGATGTTTCAATATGAGAGTTCATCTTCTTATCCTTTTTGAGGAATGTACTTAGGTCACGGTAACCAATTTCCTTCGATCACTATCATCATTCTTTGAGCCTTTTTCACACTCAGTTGGGGTCGACTTCCTACTCGGACTAAAACGCGAGTTAATTTCGATATTTCCCATGAAACGACTGTCATCTGTCCTTAGCAACCAATGGTGACATCGAAGGTCTAAAGTTAGTCTAGTCATAAGAGGAATCAAGAACAGGAATCATCGCAAGTTGAACTTACGAGGACTATCATAGATGTTCACATGGCCACAGGGATGAAAGACCAAGCCTTCGATGGTACTTACCAACACTATACTTATCAACTATCGACTTACAACACACCTTTCTTAATATATCATAAAAATACAACGAAATAATCTCATTTTGAGTCAAATTTTTAAATCAATGACGATAATGATGAAAAGAATCAAATCTAAACGAATCATCCAAGCACAATATTAGTACCTATTTCCCGGAGTAATGTAACATGAATGTACGAGTACATTATTATCAACATACGAATAGTCTAATTGGAAGGCAAAATCCCTTTCAATTTTACTCACGCATTGAACAAAAAAGTGAACCCAATTTACCAAAGTCATCGTGTTTGTTAGCATTTTTATTTATGCTGTGCTCCAATTATCTACCCACATTTTGCATTTTCTCTCTACATACGAAATTTAACTTAATAAGTACTATAGTACGATGCAAAAACCAATATTTATTTTAATGCTACGCTAACAAGCAGCTGACATAGTTTTTCTTTTGAGTAATTCTTTGCATAACAAGGGGCTGTTTGGGTATGCCGATGGTGTATTTAAGCAGCCTGAAGGTCAGAGACTACGTATTGGGAAAATGGTTATCTAAACAGGCAGAATCTATTACCCCCGAATTCAAATATCATTAGCAAGATAATGAAGTAACGGAAAAAGAGAAATGATTATTGACTTTAATATTATTCAGTAAACTATTCTTTTAAACGAAGAATAACAATGATTATTATTTATGGTTGTAATACTATTTAACAACATAAAATCAGAAATCCAGGAGTAAAAACCAAAAAGTAATCGAGATTCGAAATTAACCCGATCGCCAAGATAGTAATAATATTGATGATTTAAAAATATTGAAGGAATACTAATTATATAATTTATCCTACGTCATAAGTAAGTAATATGAATAAAGTAAAAAACAACATAACTTGCCAGAGGCATTGCTGTACTTAGTTTATCGACACAAAATTTACAAAATGTTCGCAAATCAATTACATACATAAATGGATGTAATGGATTACACCACATATCGCCATGTCATTCATTTCTTCGCAACACAAAAAGTTTTTTTTTATAATATCACGCACCCACATTTCGTCAGTTTATATTTAGGTCCCAATGTGTGGCGAGCCTATTGCCATTTACCGGGCACTTATAAACCTGCGATAAATACACACATCACTTCGAAAAGCACCGCAGTCATTGGTGTGTGCCATGGTAAACTTGGGATCGAACCCGAGACTTCGTCTCAACAGTCCAGTACCCATACCACTAGGCTACCGCGGTAAAGAAAAAATTCATTTTATTAATCATATTACCAAAACCAGAAATAAAAACTTTCGAATATTGACTTTGAGTAACTTAAACTGCCTTCTTTAAACGATTTGCAATAAATTTAAACAATCCAAAATGTTGAACGTCCAGGTAAATGCTTGCTGATAGAGATTTAATAAAACGATTCATATGTAATGAACTGTAAAATAGAGTTCCTTCCAGGGATTAGTCCCTTTTGTAGAGTGCGGTGCCGGCACAGCTCAGGAAATCACTAGGAAATTGCCCCGTACTCGCCTCTAGCGGAGGACTTACTGATACGAACAGTTATAATATCCTGGGAACATATAGCTCTCTGATATTCTCTTTGCTTTTCTCGGACGGTGCTCACATGTTACTCTAAGGGGATCGAAAAAGTTTATTGCTCAGATTTTCGAAACAACTGCTTAATAACAGATTTAATATTTTAGAAGTATTTATCGAACTGTTTTCGCTTGGACTCAAGGACTCGTTTGCTCCAGCGACCATTGGTCCTTTGAAAGATGTATTGTTTCCAGTCCACTTCCTCAGCTTATTTATTCTGCAAGCTATGTCGGTAATTCTAATTCTTTGTCGGATAACCTGATTTTGAATTGATTTGACTGACCCCTCAGTCAGTATCCACGTTTTGGCACCGTACGTCGATCATAACAGGTGTGATACACTGGTAAGACCTTTGTTATCAGGCATTGTGGTATTTCAGAAAAGTCGACGTTATTTGCCAACAAAATAAAGGGCTCCAGCCAAAATGCATTCGTTCCGAATCTACATTCGTCATCGCTCTCCCCACAGTCAAGAGAGAGAGCGTCTAATATCACAAATAAAAATTGGTGACTTATTAGAATGCAGTACAAATTTGACATAAAATAAATATAAATTTAAACAATATATCATACTTTAGTTAGAACACTGTCCACCGCACAGGCGCCGAGTTTAATCAAAGAAAGTGCTGTATAAACGATTCTAATATATCACGGTTTTATCTGTGAAGAACATTTTCTTCTGTATACCTTTTGCGTGACCACGCTTTTAGTTTTTCAGTGCAAATTTCAAAAGTGAAATGAATTTCCGTGGAGGTTTTAAAAATTTTGGAACAGCATCTTCATTTTTACGTGCTGAGACTATTATTATATTTTTGTAAGGAGGAACAACGGTCACATTACATACAACCTTTGTGTTACCCCTTCAACTTAGCTAAGTAAGTACTTGTGTAAGAAGTGATACTTTGATGGATGATACTAGATGTGGTCAAACATCTTAGGAATCTGATAGTTTATGTTGTTTACCTACATTATTTTATGTATGCTTACCTAATATGCTTGCTCCTTATAGTATAGGTACAGCGGGCTACAGAAGTGCCTGGTCACCCTAAGGTTTTTAAGCTAAGCCAAAGTTATTTACTATTATTAGCGGATGTACGTATTAACCTTAACAATCGGCGTTACTTCATACAATTTTAGTGTCAAATTGCGTGGCATTTCTGGAGTCCACTGTACACTGTATTCCTGAGTCTGAATATAACCGATCCCTATGGCCGACGGGGTTTGTAGGTATATGTGGTGATTTCCGCACAAAAACCGTACAGCTGCTCTTACTATACTAAAAAGAAAAGGACCCCAGGAACGTTCACAGTTTTCACCAGCACCAGCTGTGTCCGACCCTTGGTGACTTCATTACATAGGGTGAAACAAAGTCGCGCTCTCTGTCCCTATATCCTTATGTCCCTTTGTACCTATGCTTAAATCTTTAAAATTACGCAACAGATTTTGATACGGTTTTTTTAATAGAGTGATTGAAGAAGAAACTTTATATATGTATAAAACATCATGCTACAACCAACTGGTGCTCAAAAATGTTGCAAAAACGAGGGTGTGCAGACGAAGTTGCGCGGGTTAGCTAGTTAGGTATATACATCTAGGTACTTTATAGAATAACTTTACCGAATTTTAAAACCACACGAATTAATTCAGCTAATTTATTTAATTATCTCTAAACAAAACTAATTTTGCAGTTTTCGTAATAGCCAGCGCAAATATATGACCACAAAATTTCACAACCAATTTTATTCCGTGACGTAATCATTAAAGTTTCTAACTGCAATGCAAGCTGAGTATTCGGCTTGGCAATTCGTGTGCTACTGCTCATACATAAATACTTTCAGCTGCACACAACACAGCTTTTACGGAAACTATCGCCTGGCTAGTAGAACCATTAAAACTTGGTTGCAACCAACTTCAATAACGTTGTCATCTAATTTTAGTTGTGGTAGTTATTCCGAATGCGATCTTCTAGTAGCTTTAACGTAGATCTACTTTGATTTATCTGCGCTCGTTAATTAGTAATATTGAATTATGAATAAATAATATTCTAGGACAGTCTACACAACACTAAATATACCTATCTAGATATATTTGTACATAATTATACATAGAAACATCCAGAACAATACAAATATTCAATAGTACACAAATATTTGCACTGAACGGGAATAGAAGTAACACTACCGAACACTTACCGCACTGCTACAAAGGTCTTCTTAGTTTGAGTTTAGATTTATTGTGATATCATATAAGATTAAATTTTATTGCCGTTCCTTGGTAATCTATTCATTACCAAGGAACAGCAACGTTATGTTATGTTACTCGCATAAAAAGCAATCATATTTGCTGCTTTAATTATAATTATTTTGTAATTAACAGTTTTTGCGTTTCTACGTATTCATACAATACAAAGATAATTAATTTCTACAATAGATGCTCTAAAGCACGACTGAATTATTGATTTTAATTATAATGTATTCTATATCCCTTGTAGACAAACTTGTGTGCAATGAATATGATTATTAAAAACTCTTCTGCCAAGAATTGTAACGATAAAATTTATAGACAGCATATTTATATAACTATATAAAGCATATAAGGTGAATTATGCCATATACTATATAATGTAAATAACAACCAGGGTGCTTCATAAGGTACCTTTTTTAAGTGCGAAAAATCTCCCTGGATACCCGCCACCAGAACCGATCGGGGAGGTTATGTCAGACTCGAACCGACTAAAACGCCGGCCGTCTTTGGGTTCTTAGTTGCCGGAGGTGAGATAGTAACCAACATATCCCTCGCACCCCGGCAGACCCCGGCCATCTCTTTCGAGAACCCCCGAATGTGGGGAAGCCTGCTTCTGCTAAGGGACATGTGGCCAAGAGGTACCCTCCACAAAGTGGTGCCCGGTGGTGAAGATTGTTCTCTATACGTGCCATTATATAGACAATACACGATCATTTTATATTACTATTGACCCAATTATTAATTAATGATGATGAATAAGAATTTTCACGTTTTTCATTGAATTATGTATTCAGAAATCTCTCGAATAGCGTTGTGCCCGAATTTATTTTAATAATTATTAACATCAAACTGTAATTAAATTTATTATATTTCGAGTTCATATAATTTTTTTCTTTGTGTAATGGTTTGAGAATATTACCCTCAAACTCATTAACCATAAAATTATATTGTCTAGAACGAAGAACAAAAAGTTTTTACTATTTAATATGCGTACTTGTGTGCTCATTCCTCTTAAAATGCTTATATTGACCCTAAAAGTAGACGATTGTTAAGAATTTTTAGATAGATACTCACGCCTATTCCTATCTGGGCTAGGCAGAGGTGAATTTGAACCCACATTTCACCAAACCTTTACATAGTTGATGGTTGTACGTGTTTGCAATGGTGACCCTCTCTCATGAGACCCTCTCTCTCTCTTCATATACAGGAGAGATTATTGTCTAAATCACCTCTTTTTGTCAGACCTTTGACGCCCTAGACGCCTTAGTTAGTTGTCTTCCAATTATCTGTCTCTCAATGATCTATCAATCAATTAGCTTTATGAATATAATCAGTTGTGTCATTTGAATCAATTTAACAGCTTTAATTTTATTAAAGGTTGTTTTATGTTAAAATATATCTTGTATAATGAAAAATAGTCACGTTTTACAAAAAATATTTTATTAACATTTTAAAAATATCCCTAGGCACCAAAATTACCACTAAATGCTTTTTAGTTACTTATTGAGATTTCTTCTCTTCTGGTTTTTCTTCTTTTTTATCTTCTGATTCTTCATCGCTGTATGTGTTTGGTTGTTCACCTGGCTTCAGAAGACGGCCCACGATATCGTATTTGGCTGAAAAAATATGCAGAGAAATGTCATCATTTTGTCAAGTAGTTAACAAATTTTTAATAACGTTTGAATATTTCTTATAGTGTGGAAACCCACGGGTAACTCTATCCCTGATGGCTATTTCAAAACTGCATTTTAAAACTGCACGGTGTCTTGAATAATTAGGGTAAAATTGCACTGAACTAATCTATCCCTCACCTCACGCCCCCCCCCCCCCCCCCCAGAGCCGTCTCAAAATGGGCCCTCAGGCCCGTTTTGATTTTACTGATATAATTACTGAATTGGGGACAAATTTTGTTACTGCAAACACGTCTACAGATTAACGTCTAACCACATAGAATTACTCTTTCAATCATTGTCACTCAATTATTATGTTGATTTCTGAAACTATAGGTAGGTACTTGTGAATTAGATCAGTGGAATCAAATGATTCTTTATCACTGATACAATACTTCACTTTATCATCACATTTGCGTTATCAATGACGCATCGTTTACAGCTGTATCTGGGGGATATCATAACGTTATATATTTATTTGTTAGGTGACAATATTGAAAGTTGACTAATCACAGTAAAGCAGTGGCTACCTATCCGATTGACCTCAATGGGGCGAAATTCTTTGACGCCTGAACCTGAAGGTGTGTATACTGTGTATTATCTTTTTATATACTTATATTTAAGTAATACTACTTAATATATTTGTATTATAAAAATCAATAAACTATTATCCACAACAAAGTTTTTAACATACCTTTGAACTGTTCTTCCCATTCTTTGGCAGACTCAATCTCATCTGGTCCAAGGTCACTGCAGTCGTCATATTCAGTCTCTGATCCAGCCACTTGTCCTGTAGCTAAGCCTCTGGTTGCATCTTTACCAGCAAATGCCGAATATGGACCACCTGTAAACATTTTAACAGAGTCTTGAGTTCATTGTAAACATGCGTTACATTACTGTAATATTATAAAAAGGAGTGCTTTAGCATCTAAAACATTTGAATGATTTTGATGGAATCTGTCTCAGGGGTAAACCAGACCTTGAAAAGGGACATAGGCTATGTTTGATCTCGACAACCGTCATCCGCGTGGGCGTTAGCCAACAGCTAGTTAGACATAGCTTATAACATTAAATTGGCATGATTAAAGTATAAAATTATGTAAGATAATCTGAATAAGGCCATTAAGGTCACTATAAAGAGCAATGTCTTCCACTCCGAAGTTTCTAAAAAACTTCCACTATAAAAAGTAATCTCTTAAATCCTTCGAGAAACTACAAATGAGAGACAAACAACAACTTTAGTTAGCTAAAAAAAAGTTATTAAGGTGACTCAGCAAATTTCACAATAAGTATCACATTGCAGTGATAAGAACACTAATATTGTTATCAAATCATAAAAGTCTTCAATATCATAAAATTGTTGGTGTTGATCGTGAGGTATGTGTTGTCTTGGGTCAACTGAATAGTGGGCTAGAGGGATGTTTATTTCATCTTGAATGAGGTTTTACCCATAACTTCTTCATAGCCTAACCTTTGCCTAACCTAACCATTGACTATTTCTTACTTTTGTTGGGTAGTTAGTATACAATATAAGAAACCACACCAAGTTAAATAATGTAGTTCATTTGCATTAATTTGACTTTTAATTCCAGTTATTACTTTATATTCTGTTGGTAAGTAGCTAAAATTTTACACAGCTATTTTTCATAACTTTGTACTACACTTTGATACACTTTGTAAGTTTTCAACAAATTTCAGAAGCAGTAGGTACGGTGGAGCAAAACTAGTTAAGTTTAATTTTTGGTAATAAAATTAACTCACTATTATTTTCCTCAAATGCAATTAAATAAGACATTTTAACTAGGCAAGAAGTTAAGTGCTACAATTTAGCAGACTTTACTATGATGATCATGCTTAAGTGCTAGTTAAAATAATATTATCTCACAATGTAGTTTCTTACGTTAGCAAGACGGTGTGACTCTAATCATTCCACTACAATTTTAAAAATCGTTTCCTTACCATTGAAAATTTGTGTCAACGTACTGTGGTATGTTTAACAAATAAACGTAACTGTTCGAATTTCGATCTGCATTTCGCACATGTCCAATTTCCCCAAGTCACAGTGCAATCATTTATCCAGATTACCAAAGGGTTTTCCTTAATATTATCTAAACGTAACCAAAATAGTATCAAAATTTTCATCAAATAAGTAATTAGGTTTTCGTTCTTGGAATCTACTATCAAGTTGTGCCTCTCGAAAACGCGTGAAAGTACCACGTTGAACTTTTTATAGTAAAACTTCTAATAGCTGTGTTATATCTAATCAATCTTCCAGGTTAACGCAATAAAAAACAATTGCTGTGTCAGTAGCATAAATTCGTACCTGGATATTCAGTTTATTGACCGATTAGTTGACCGGTTTTTTGTCTTTTGCCCATCTGCAGTTGACAATGCTTGACTGACACCTTTAATTTCCCAAACCGTTCTCTGGTCACGGTAATCGAATACTCTAGCATTTGGAATAAATAATTTGAAAAAAAGACTTCATAACCTCGAAACCTTTTTTAAATGTGACATATTTTCTTACATAGTCGTTTAAAAGCATATAATTTAATATAGTATTACAAATTCCATTAAAAGGGTTTTAATTCACCCTCCCACGCAGTCATTTAAATAATTGCGCACTTTTTACCGTTTAAAAAATAGAACGTAAAGCCTTTGTAAAGCATTTAGGTTTTATAAATTGGTTCGAATGCCATGTTTCCTTCAAGCGTGTCTGAATTATTACTTCCTATCATATGAACTAACTATTGCCGTTTTTACTTGATTCTTTTTTCTACTTGGGGTCTCATTCCCTGAACCTTTTCCCAAGTCTGTTGTGGTCGGCTTTCCAGTCTAACTGTGATGCGGCTGAACTTCGATATTTTCCGTGAAGCGACTGCGATCTGACCTCCACAACCAATGCTTTAATGGCCAATGGCGATATCGAAGTTCCTTTTCTCTTCTTTTTTCTACTTGGGGTATTGTTGCACAAAGCTCATATTTGAGATATTCTTTGGCTTTTGACACCATTACCATCATCGATTCACTCGGTATAGATATTCGCTGCAAAGTAAACTTCTAGTTATTCAGAACTCCTCTTGTTACTGCGTGAAATTCTATTCTCATTAGATACTCTTCACAGCTCGCAGTGACCTGCAGTTTACATTATAGAGGGTCCAAGGTCACCAACAAAATTAGCCGTTGCAATTCTGTTGCCTAACGATACTGTGTATTTGACAAAACGATGAATGAATGACAAATTCTGGCAAATAAAAACTTATTTTATTTTATTAGTATTTTTTGCTATGATACCGCTTTCATACACACGAAGTTTAAACTCACAGGCGAAGCTAAAGGTAGTGTATGCATAATATATTAATATATGTAGGCATGATATTAAAATTTTCTGTAGCGGAATATCAAATCAAAATGACGTATGTAACCATTAAATCAAAAATTATTAAACAGAAGCGACATGTTGTCGAGGTCGAATCACTTCATTGGCACAATATGCTTGAATAATTAGTGATCAACACTGAAAAATGAACTTTAACCGTAATATTTCAAGACACACTTTTCTAAGTGCTGTATGTAGACTAAGTGCTATATGTTTTGTACTTGTTGGCTGTCGGGGACATAGATGAGTATGAGAATCATTAGGTGCTTATTTATTAGTTGTTGCTGTACTATAATTCAGTACATAGTTTGGTTTGTCTTCAATTATTAGACTTCAATCTGTTAAGTGTGTTGATCTCTTCTGGGTAGAAAACGGAATAACTTCAGTGGTGTAAATCGCTAAAATAAGCGTCAGTTGAAAAAAGTTGATTGAAAACAGAAACACACTTAAAACTGAAACAAGATGTACGAAACAACGGCATCAAATGTGATATTATATAAGTTGTTGGTAAGATAATTATTATAAGTAGTAAGATCGATATCAGTAGTATTAAAAGTAGTTAAGTCATTATCATTGCGATGATATTGACTTACGTGCAAAACTCTAATATGTATTAATTATATATTAGGCATATCTACCAGCTGATTTATAGTCGTTTTGGAAAATAAGATTTTGGGCACAATTTCATCAAACAAAAAAACTGGTACTTCCTTTTTATAATATTATTGTAGAAAACAAACAAACAAATCTCTCCATATTATATTTGTGTAGATTAAAATTTCTCCGGTGTTTATCACTACAAGTAGTATTTTTCTGTATATTATGTATATTTCTCTGTCGTAAGTATAAGTATAATGGATAAAATTACGATTTACAAGTCAATTATAATTGTAGTTATCTCCATCTAAATTATTCTTATCAGTCTATTACGTTATTAACTGAACATTATTACTATTAACACTAACTACATTATGACTATAAAATTATTTGGTTACATAAATAATGTCAAATGTTATCCAATATTATGAAAACTGAATACCTTTATCTGGGTACACCTTTGTAAAGTTGGTAGGTACCTACCATAATAAGTATTTAAGTTAACGTTAATTAATCACGTGTAGAATTATTTCAGGTTAATTTATAACCACAATTAAAATCCATTCCACGATTGTTAGATAGAGATGCAATTTAATTTTATTCATTACCTATAATTATTTACTTAACTATACATATATATACTCGTACAACCAGCTGTGATTGAGACGCAGGCCGCGTGCACTTGCAACTGGTTTTAAGTATCAATCAATCAATAAATTAGCCTAACACAGTTATTGCTGGACATGATTCACTCCTTATATATAGATCAAATAAAATAATAGCAAGATGAGGTAATTATATGGTACTATTACTTCATTCAATAATCGTATTCATTTTTTTAACAAAGTACTTTTGTGTACTACTTTTTGATATGGATTGTTATATTATCATTTTAATATTTTAGAACGAAAAGTTACTGTAAATTTTAACAGTACTATCAGACTTTAACTAACGCCATGTTGATGACAAGCAAAAAAAACACAAACAAGTATGGTAGATAGGTTGGAATGTTTACTATGTCTGTCTCTTTCCCGCATAAGTAATCTCAATACGCCAGAAGAAGATAGCTAACAATACGTCTATTGATAGAGTCCTACATTTTTTAACGAAGTGAAGTGATTTATAACATTATGTAACACAACTTACCATGTATGCATGTAATGCTGGATATATTTAAGTCACAAATAGAAAAATGTGTTCTAAAGTATACCCATACGTGATAATTCAACAGTAGTTTAAACGATAGGTACTTAAATCAATTACAGAGGTACAGATAATATAACACTATTGTACAGCGGTTAATAATAAAAACTATAAAACTATAAATCTACTTGGAACTTGCTAACTGTATTTTATATTTACCGTAATAGCCAATTACAACAAAAGGTGCTTTAACGAACGCGATATAAATTGTGAAACTAAGCATTTATGTATGATTGTAACCTTAGCAGCTAGCCGGTGTATAACCTTACCAAAAAGAAAACACTCACCGGGTCCATAAAATCTCTTTCCATTAGTAACATCAAAAATAATTCCATTAACAGCTAACAAAACTCTTCCGTCTGGCTGCGTTCCATCAAAATTCTTTATTTCAGCTACTGTCATATCCTTCCTTAGTTTCGGCAATCTTGGCGGTGATGGGGCCACGGTCACTTCTGATTCAAAGTTCGATTTTATTATCTTATACACAAGGTACACAATAATTGCTATTAACACAAGATTTAGGGGGCTTGTGAGCTCATCCCAAATTGTTGGAGAACTAGTTTCTGTCGTTTCTGACATTTTTTATTTGTTTTCTGTTACGTGCGCTTGCGTCGGCCGTTATTACAACACTGACGTGATGTGGTGTATAGTCACTAGTCGTGTTACGTTATCAAGTTGTGTGTAAGGTCAACGAGTACGCCGAACGATGTTTAAAACATGACGGGATATTTACTGGTTTTAGTAATGTAAGAAGGCAGCGATATGACAATCTTTGTTTATTTCAATTGTGATTGATGGTGAGGAATGATCATTGTTGTTTTAACTAGTAAGATTTTGTATTAAAAATATTAATTCTAGTACTTATAGTTAAGTTTTATTTGTGTAATGAAATTACTTCGTTATATTTATAATTCATATAATTATGTAAGATACCTACTGCCTACTGTACACACATTAAGTATATTGTTAATGAAATTTGAAGCTCTATTTTATAACTATTCCTTGCAAATAAATTAATCTCTGTTGTAGAAATGTTGTAACCTATACCTGTGTAAGTATCTGTTAATCGTTATTGTAAAGGAGATTTCTTTGGAATATAAAAAAGTGTAGGTATATAAACATAAATATAAATATAATAATAATTGTAAATATAAACATAAACTGGCGAAATGTGGGTGCTAGCACCTCTGACTACCCCTTCGGGATATAGGCGTGAAATTATAAAAAAAAAAAAAAAAAAAAAAAGTGTCGGTATATCTGTAAATCTCACTTAATGTTAAATTCGTAAAACTCTACCGTTTTCACTCCTAGCTGATTTACGTGGCCGCTATTCCATTTGTTTCCATGGACTTTATAAGCTGACAGGTGATGGACTCAGCACATTTTATGAATGACAAAACAACTAGGAAACCACTGGGTTGAATAATAACCAGATCTGTAATTATCATATTATGTTATACGTTCAAAAACCTGTTCTGTGGAGTGTGGAGGACAGAACAGCTGTGGAGTTATCAATGTGATAAACGCAGTGAGAGTATGTAATCAGGAACTTGAATGTGTAACGATGCAGTTGTAGATTAAATTTTAAGCAGTTTTTTTACGCTGATTCTAAGGCTTTGAATCTACTGACAGTTGTCGATAGTTAGAGACTTCTGACCTTTCAGAATTTTATGGTAGAGGCAAACGTACCAACTGTATTATTGGAGTAACTAAGTAGTGTATCTTTTTGTTACACATATTGAGAACTCACTTGTACTTTTCCACAGTATTTTTATTTTTTAATAGACCTGACCGGTTTCGCCTTACGGCATCCTCAAAGGTTTACAATGTATGTATGTCATTGTAAACCTTTGAGGATGCCGTAAGGCGAAACCGGTCCTGGTCTATTAAAAAATAAAAATACTGTGGAAAAGCACAAGTGAGTTCTCAATTGTGTAACAACAAATTCCACCAAGTGCCATCAATCAACAGTATAAATAGTATCTTTTTGTTTTTTTATTGTGTGGAAAATCCCCAAAGATACCGCCAATATGGGTGGATGATCCCCCATCTAGCCCTCGGGTAGGTAACCCTTTGGGGAGACGCACTTTGTGCTGCCGCCGCGGCTTGCTTCTCTAGGATGACAGGCAGCCCCACCCGTCACCTCCAGGCCCGCGCTCATGGAGGATGGAGGTCATTCTGCGACCTTCGTCGTCCGAGTCATCTCCACTCATCGCGGGCAGTGCGAGCCCGCAGTCTTCTTCGAACTGAGAGATGTAGTTATCTATATGAGTTGATTGTGATCTATGATAATGATTTTTAAATGCAACGATTTATAACTAGCATTGAGGACAGATTGTCATTGACAATCTGTCAAATCTGTCTATCTCTATCTCGACTCATAAAATTATCATCCTAGAATAAATCTATGATATTCTATAAAATACATCCACTAGGATGTGTATGAGAAACAGACTAGGATGATAATAAAAAGATGATAGTTATATGATCTAGCGGATCCCGGACTCCGAGGCGAAGGCTTGGGATGCTACCGGGACTAACGCAAGGGTGATGATGATGATTGGAATATGATGATATATGATTAGAATCTAGCACAAGTTGTAATAACATCAATTTGATAAATAGAACCTCGGTATCGACAATGCATGCTAAAGATTACAGTATCTAGTAGATAACTAAAAGTATGTTTTCTTACTTAAATATTGCTTGTCATGCCTGTCGCCATGATTGGCACTATTTAATAATTGTCATATTTTTTCACTATAGTATCCTCCCTAGAGACAACAATCCGCTTTTTACTTTTATCTTTAGGTAGACATTCTAATCAAACTCGTCATTATTTGAGCCTATTCTCAACTCAGTTAGTGTCAGCTTTATAGACTAACTAAAATGCGGCTGAACTTTGATATTTTCCGTGAAACGACTGCCATCGGACCTCCACAACCAAATTGGCGATATCAAAGTTATAAAGTTAGGCCAGTTGGACTTTTGAGGGCTCCAACTACCCGAAATGCCTGCCATAGATGTCTGTATGGCAACCGGGACCGACGGCTTAACGTGCTCTCTACTTAAACTATTTATAACAATAAAATCTTCCTTTCCCCAACAAACACCGTACCAGTAATAGAAGTAAATAGGGTATAGGCTCAGTCATCTTCTCTGTTATCAGCGGGAAGAGATGAAGTGGTATTCAATTCCACCGAATACCAACGCGGTCCAACACAATTATAATAATGTAGAGATGACTGTGTAAAACAGTTAAATTAAGATTAAGATAAAATATCAAAGTAGGCGATACATAGTGGAAACCCATTATAAGAAAGTTATTAAAAAATATTACTAATTATCATAGAAATACTTCCAAACTACACCCCTCAAAGCAAGTAATAAGACTTCTTACCCTAGGAAATATCATTTCGTAAGTGGATTTTTAATTTGTTTCCTATAGTATACTACTTGTACGCTGTATGCCTACATTTGTATCTTGGTTTCAATTTACTTATTGTCAGTGAATTATGTCGATTACGTCATAAGTCCTTGACAATACGATGTTTAAAAATAAATGCTAATTAATTGTAATGCGCGTATACGTGTAGAAGAGCTAGCTTTGTAAAAAGTCATTATGATGTTAATTTATTTTTGTTTTTTTAGGTGAGGGGCTGGGTGAATGTTAAGAGACTCTCTGTGCTGTCAGTGTAGAAGAAAAAGCAACGTTTCATAGCATCACGTATGTAGCCCTTTCCAATGACGACATAAAACATCTCCTTTGAGAATTTGGTGCAAACTGGCTAAATTATCAGAATCCCCTTTTGTATACTTACTAGTTGGACAAAGAAATGTAGCTACAAGTACAAGACAGGGAAATAGCACAATATTCTGGGGAGTATTCAGACAGCAATTTATAAGCAGTCTCTATATTTTAAAAGTACCTACTACCTTAAAATCGATATTATGTTTGATGTGGTGAGGTGTAACTTATACATCCATCACCACTACTATAAATGAGATTAGTGATTATTAAAATATTACAAATGTTCTTTCAATGTTTTTTTCAATATTCAACTTAGTAAAAAAACATTGTCATAGAATTAATTTATATATTATACAGAATAAGAAAAAGTATAATATATTTCTAACTAGATTACGTCTACTTCAATATGTATCTTCAACTTAGTATATAGCTGCAAGACTGTAACATTTATATAATGCTGTATGTTTCAAACAGGCAGTAATTCGACGGTAAAATAAATGTTAAAGTGAATAAAAATACATAAACAACAAAGAGCTTTATATTCTTCCTACGGTATCTTTTCAAAGTAGCTAAGTATGCGGAGACACGCACAACGGTAAACACAGAAAACGTTCAAGCAATAAGACTGGAAGCAAAAGTTGAGAATAAAACTGCAGTTGAAGCAGATTTTATATCTGATCCGTTATATCAGCACTTACAAAAACTTTGTGAACTATAACAAGCCCCCAGTAGAAATAGTCAAGTACAAACTGATTCCACATAAACTCACGCCTATATCCTCAAACGGGTAGGCAAGTTTAAGTTTCGGTCCCAATGTAATCGGTGGCGAGCCCGTTGCCATTAACCGGGCACTAAGTGCCTGTGAATTTATATTAGGCTTATAAGTCTTATAAATCTACGATAAATACACACATAACTTCGAAAAGCATTGAAAAGTCATTGGTGTGTGCCATGGTAAAACCTGGGATCGAACCCGAGACCTCGTTTCAGCAGTCCATTGTATGGGTAATGGACTGCTGAAACAAGGTCTCGGGTTCTCACTAGGATATTTCTCTCACTCTCATTCCAGCACAATGGAATCTCTAGTTCAAGATCTCAAGTTGTTTACCTCTTGAGATAAACCACTCGAGACACATTATATTCTTAATAAGTACTAAAAATATGTCTAAAACGGTATCAAGATTATTTGATGAATAATGTTGACGGATTCATTAAGTTAATGATTTCATCAATATTCGGTAAACTTCGTGTAACATCGGTCTGAAACACAGACGTTACAGGGGGTGTGAGATTAATTACATAACCACATTGTTTGACAAGAAGCGAAGTCTCGATCGCTGTATGACATAATTAAAATATTCTCTGTACAAGATTATAAGAAGACAGTTACCCTTGACGTTGAAAATGTATGCATATATTTACAGCCTGTATATTTTTTGACATGTTATGATTTCGATAATGTCTGGATTTTTTTATGTCATGTCACATATAATATAGGTATTCATGTTATATGTTCTTACTTAATGAAAAACCGTGATCGACTACCAGATCTCGTGGGGGGCGGGCACACGTAAACAAATTTACTGGCGTGGCTAACGTGGCTCTGGAAGATTTTCTTGAGAAAGTAGACACGGCGTCTCGCCATTAATAATTTTGTATTACATTTAGCACTAGACATTAGTGGAATCGTTGGGATCGCCATAGAGAAGAATATAATAATAATAATGTTATTAATGCCATTCAAGACCGTCAATTCGTCGTTATAACGTCAGTCAATCTGGTTCAATTGGCTGAATGAATGTGACTGAAAATTAGTACATAGATATGTAATTGTATGAAATAACACATAAGACCTTTTATCCCGGGAATAAGATCCCATGAGATGTGAGAACGGGATTATCACGCCACGCGGACATGGCAGTTGACTACAACTAATATTTTATATTCTATAAATCTAATATGAAATAGAATAATTGGAATGATTTGAATAACCGTTGGTTCTGACGCATCTGCTACATTTAAATATCATGAAAATTCTAAATATTATTAATACAAAATCGTGTTAACAGTTATTTGACTAACACATAACAAAAAATTCATGTTTTACTTGACGTGTGAGTCAGTGATATATGATGCTTACGCATTAAATGTTTAAAATCTTTTAAACTTCTCAATAATTCTGAAAAGTTATAGCAATCATCAATATACTTTTTCCGCTCGGTCGTCCCCATGGATAACTTCCTCCGAAGACGTTCTGCATAGTTAATGTCGAATTAGTAACGAGGCCCTGACTGACTTAGAGCCTTCCACCGCCACGACCGCGCAAGACGAGGGTGACAACAAGCTCCACCTGCCACCCCAGGCCCATGCTTATGGAGGTCATTCTGCAAACTCCGACACTTAAGTCGCATCCACTCCTTTCGGGCATTGCGGGCTCGGAATCTCCTCTAGAACCACTGCCGCCTTCTTCTTGAGCTCTACTTCCGCGCAGAAGTAGACGGCTGCAGTCCATGTACTAATACACGCTAAAACACTTTTCAATAATATTGAAATCTTCAATATAAAAAAGGTAGGCTGTGTAGGGTCCAGAATACAAGTAGGTATTAGTTTCTTTTTCTGTCGACTCGACGACATTTTTAAATTGCCATTGTTGTTTAGTAATTTGTTTCCGTACTTAGTAGTGTAAGGAGCTTCAAACACATTTTTTTTATCGTGGGCCTAATCCCCACGGATACCACCTCCAGTAGAGGTGATTATGTCGGACTCGAATCGATCAAAACGCACGCTGTCCATGGGTCCTTCATTGCCGGAGTTGAGATTATACAAGACATATTTATCTCTCGCACCTCGGCAGATCCAGGAACATCTTTGTTGAGATGACCCTCTTCCCCTAACACTCACGGCATCAATCAGACTAAAGTCATACAGGATATATTTTCAAAATATTTTACCACAAGGGCAATAGCAAATATTTCAATAAAATGCTATCAATGATGCATAAAGAATATGAAACTAAAAACATACCTCGATGCAGCTTCAATTTTATGTTGCCCAGTTGATTGCAATGGAATACTTTTTCATAGGTTTAATATTGGAAGCGGTAGGTATTTCTTTATTAATTGAGCGAGCAAAGTGCTCTTCACTGTCCGCCAGTTATAAAATCTACATGGCGCAATAGTATTAGAGTTGTAAAAGCTGGATAGTCAAATAAGGTCAAAATAATTGATCCATATTGTTATGAGGCCTACATTGGACCAGGGCGATGTCCAAAAATCCATATATAAATACTGGAATAGCTGGGATGTTCAAAGTAGAGAAAACATTGGAGGAGGCCTATTCCCAGCAGCAAATTGCAATAGAGTAGGCAATTGCTTGTTTAAAGTGAGAGACAAATCATTGTAGGTACGTGTCATCGTCTTCAACATTATTTTATGTCTTAACATTCATGAAACTTGTTAATAACCTCTGGCAATTTGTTCATTATTAATTATTTTTGCAATAAAACTAAATTTCATCACTGCGTGTATAAAGTATAAGACTTTAGACTGAGCTGAACCGCTTCGACAACAGAACTTAATCAATTATGCAATTAACTTTAAGAAAGCAATACATTGCTCGCAAACTACTTGCAGGCGATTTTTACGTTTTTGTAACAGAATAATTACGAATAATTGTTTGTAAAAATTCGGATTATGATTTAAAAAAGATTTCTGATTTATTATTAGTACAATGATAGGTATTAAATTGTTGCGACCACTTAGTTCCATTCTATATTGGTAATCTAGAACGCGAATAATTTAGTTTAGCCTTAATAATAAAGTTTATGAAAAATAATATTTATGAAAAATACGAAAAATAGGAAAAACGACTAAGTACTCGTAGTAGTAGTGATGTTATCAGGTAGTCAACATAGCAATTAATAGACTGATGGACAGCCTCATTGACGTGGTTGTCATGAACGCGACTACTATGAAAGGGCTATTATGGCTATATGGCTATTTTCATTGATCTGGTCATGCCTCAAAGAGCACGATAAGCCGTAGTAGAAACATCACAACATCAACTATCACTACATAGTATAAAATAAAGTCGCGTTCTCTGTCTCTATTTTTCTTGTCCCTTTGTATGCTTAAATCTTTAGAACTACGCAACGGATTTTGATGCGGTTTGTTTCAATAGATAGAATGATTATAGATGAAGGTTTATATGTATATAACATCATGCTACGACTAACAGGTGCGGAGCAGGAATGAAAAATGTTGCAAAAACGGGGTAACGCAGACGAAGTCGCGCGTGTCAGCTAGTAAATTATAAGGTGTGAATCAATAAAGTTGCCATTCCAAGTCCTACGAATCCAGAACACGCAGCTTTTATCGAGCGACTCTCCGTGTCGAGACCGCCCAGTCTCAAATCGTCCATGTTGTTTTATTGATAGAACCTACCCGCTCGCACTTGACTGCTCGACGTATTTTATATATTGTGCATAATATTTTTTTTGAATTGAATGTTTGTTGAGTATTATATAAAAAGTATGGTTTGATAGACTGCGGATTAGTGTAGATGATAAAGGAGAAAATACTTTATTTCAAACCTCTTTCTGATTCAAGGTTGGCAGAGATAACATTTTGTTGTGGTGATACGTGATCTTGTTCTCGCGATCGCCTCTCGCACTTCTGTTGGGAAAACATTTTTTTGAAAAATAAGCAGTACCAATGTACCAATTTAATCACCAATTTTAACTGTATATAATTAACAATACACACGATAGCGATAGTAAATTATTGTATTCAAAGGAAATAAGATTTCATTATCAGAAACGCTTCAGAACGACCCCTTCCCCCTTTAGAGGTGAATTGGAAAATGAAAATAATATTATTTTTTATTACAATAAACAAATTTCTGTACAGAATTCATATCGAACTATATAATTCATACAGACCCAAAAGAAGTTTAAGCAGAATATTATCATTTCCTTTATATTATGGACAAGAATCTTGTAGTTAGTTGCTCTAACTTCTAAATCCGTAATGTTTTAATGCACTTCGACTAGCTTGCCAGTGAAATAACTGTGCGTTTTCATTCTCACACGATATTAGTGATTAGAAATTTATTTTTAAGGTATCTGTGGCGGGGTGGTAGTGAATGCGACTGCTACCCGGGAGGCGCGGCTTTGGTTCTCGCTTATTGCAAATATTGATTTACAAAAACATGTATTTCTCACAATGTTTATAATTGCAACTGCAACGCACCCGAAACGTCGACAAAAGTAAGTGTTCAAAAGTATATCGCGTGAAGTCCCGAAAATTATAAACACTATGAGTATACGCCGCGATAGTTTATAAGTTACATATGTATTTCTCTCTGTATATCTCGAGAAGCCATAATATTGGCTAATTAAACTATGCTTACCATCGATCTAGATGGCATTGTGAAGATTGTCCTAGAATTTATTGTTACATTGAATTAATACCTAGTGGTAATAGATCTGTTAGATATAATACCTAGATGTTTTACAAATTTAGAAGTTAATTTGGCCTAATCAGATGTGTGACTAACAATCACGGGATGAACGGTAATTAATAATCGCTCAAAATCAAATTTAGATTGGAAAAAGTGAATGTTTCGACGAGATTCAAACCCGCAATTTTACTCTTACAGAGGGCTCTGATCGTTAAGCTACGAAGCCTCATCTGAATCATTCGAAATTCTCCTATACAATTGCTTTTAAAAATTTTTAGTATATCGCTCAAAAATTAATGCCGGTATCTTAATTTTGAATTTACACTCTATACTCGAAATTTTAATTCGATTCCAGATTTGACAATTTCAGTGTTGCAACGTTATGACAAGTACTAAATAGTGACGTTGCAAAATTATTCGATATGGAAATCGAATACTTCCGCATCGATTCTTCTCGTTTATAATTTTACTCTCGTAAGCTAAGTACCTATATCAGGAAATTAAATATTTCTGAAACGATAATTTAGTTTTGACGATTAATTAACGATCTGAGACTTTTCTTTTATAATCGTGTGTGAGATAAATAAAAAAATGGATAGATAAATAAAACTATAAACGTAACAACAAACACAACGTAACAACACTTTAACAAAAACCCAACAAAATAACAAAATATCGATTCGCAATGAAATAAGATATTCGTGCAGTCAGACTGGGAGAATGAAGCCGAATGACACGATAAACAAAATGGCGATAGTTGCACGAGCGCGCACGGGCTGCCAATACTGAAAACTATCTAGGCTCTTTTATTGTAAGTTTTGTTTTTAATATAAAAACAAAAATTTTAACTTTTTATAAAATAGAGCAGCGATTACTAATTAATAAATAATTATTATGAATAATTATGTATTTATTTAAATAAAAATCGATATAATTTAGTCTTTAATTGGCACACTGATGGCACACACACTGATTGTTTATCGATTGTTGTGTTCATCACTACACTATTATATGTGGTATCATTATTTCACAAAATGACAGTAGCTTTTGTCAAATCTGGAATCGAATTAAAATTCTGACTATAGGTAGTAAGTAATCAGACAGTACGTTAATTTATATATACTGTACTATAGATACTGATTGCAACATTCTCTACATTACCGTGTACCGAAATATATTTATCTGTATTGAAATAATAAATAAAACTAAAGTAACACCCATTGATGTTTACATTATCGCCTTCCTCGACCCTTTTCTCTAATACGCCTAAGGCGAAACAGTACACACAACCAATATTTAAGTATATATCCTACATAACGAGAGTAAAATATAATATTAAACATTGATATTTATCCCTAACCGACTAAATTTTGTGTAAGGTTTTGTGTTCTTGTACCCAAACAAACGCATCATCTTCCTTCCTTATTCGTCTTTAGAGCATTTACTCGTATAAAAAAGCATAACATAGTTATAGGTACAGTCACCTGCAGTAATATGTATACGTTTTAGAACTTTTTCACATTAAACTTGTCGAATTTGGCCGTTTCAATTCATAATGTTGACTTGTCATTTATTATTGTGACAAGGTTGCAAAGTGTATACATATTATTGCTGGTAACTGTACATACCGCTTAACACAGTTCCACAAAATGAAATGACGTCTCAAAATACAATGGAAACAAAACAATGTGAATGGAAATAGGTATGTGCAGTAACCGCACGAGTTCCAGACTGTTTGCATTCGAGATAGCACCGACGTACTCTGACGTCACGTGCGACGCTGATGATGCTAAGCTGGAGATGAAGTCGGCTTCTGTATATTGCGAAGATTTAAGTTAAGTTTTAAGAAGATTCTTTATTATATTCTGTTTTTGTTATCTGGTCTTATGCTTTAATACCTAATATTTAACAGAGAAGATAATATTTTGGGCTCCACAATCGCAAAACTCTTGTGATCACTCGATATAGTCCCATTTCGCCATATTTGCAGCGGCCAATTTGGGTCCGTAGGCAATTTAATAACTTCAAAGTTGGCGAATGGAGATGATGTCTAGGTGGCAGGTTTTCGTTAGGTGTGATGAAACCTGCTGAAACTGGATGTTTGTGTGCTCATATTAGGTTTCTTGCTCGCTGTGGAGGGCTGTATGTAGCCAGGGTGGTTGTTAAGCTCCGGCGACTTTTTAAGCGGGCAAGAGGCATTTCATAGTGGTGCAGGTTTCAATCAATTAGCCTATCGCAGTACACTGCTGGACAAAGGTCTCTTCCAATGTAGGGAGGCTTAAGCCTACTGTTTCCACACTGGTCAGACGGATTTATTCGTGGAAACGTTGGCAGAGTTGATGATTAAAGCACAGAGCCATTTATAAAAACAATCTAGCTCTATTATTTTCTAGTGCTGCATTTGAATATTGCATTATTTATGCAACAACAATATACAACTTAATTCTCTGTTCTTAAACTTAAGAACAGATGTATTTGCTCAAGGCTTTTGACGTAACAATTACCGTATCAGCACGGTTAGATCGTAGACAACTCAATGTATAATAAGTACGAGTATAGCAAAATAGAAAAACTGTCAAGATTCATTAACAGAATATTCGAAATGAAATGGTTGAGGTAACTAGTGTAGTTTAAAAAGTCAAAACAGCGACACTATAACTTATCTACACTTATAGAATATGAAATTGTTGTATTTTGGTACTTCTATTCAAAATCAAACTAATAAGTTTCGACAACTTAATAACTTCTCAACATATTGTGCGAGTATTACGAAATTACTCATTTGCATTCAAGCAAGAAAAAAACCCATTTTCTTCTTATATACAATTTGAAGAAAAATGTATTTTGTGCGTTTTATAATAAAAAAAATGCGTTCTTATTTTTCACATGTTTCCATTTCCCAAATAGGGTAATTGTATAACTCAAAACGCTGTCATAAAATACCAGCCAAAATATGTTCGTTCAAGGGAAATGGAAGTCTTTGTACTGTCAGGCGAATATTTTACAGAATATTCCTAAATGCCGAAGAATCAAACTTATATTACTGTTGTGATGAAAATCATACGTTATATCAGAAATTAATCACTTAAGATCATTTTAGGGGTCTATAAAACATACTACAAATAAATAACAACGCTTATGAATGATGTGGTAAGGAAAAATATGTTATACTAAGTATTTCTCGAACTAGACCTTGTTTCAATTTCTTCATCCTAGCGCGAGGAGGAGACTACCGCTACTACTAGACCGCACCTAGCCTTCCTTTTTGGGCCATTGTGCGTGAGACTTCATCGTTTAGAAGTAATAATAATATAATAATAATAATAATATGTCTTTATTGTACACTAAAGAATTACATCATGATATGGACATGCAGATTTTTAGGTACATACAATGGGCGGCCTTATCGCTCTGTGGCAATCTCTTACAGGCAACCATGGGATGGAGAGAAGAGTATATAGTTTTGTAAACACATTTATTTTTCTAGTATCATATAAACAACACAAAGCCACAAAAAGAATCACTACACTACACTAACACCGCCGACCACTACTCCAATTTAATTTCCTTTTTTATTGTATTTTTTTTTTCAATAGAATATCTATCTAGTTATTCTCATTAATTGTGGGATTAATGATAAAATAATACAATTGAGTATATTATAACACACACTCTGAAAGTAGGTATTAACATGGACACCGCAGCCCTTAATTTTATAAAAATAAAATTATGGAGACCTTATTAAAAAAACGATCACATTATCGTGCTTGCTCTGGTCCTGATCGCTTCTTTAGCTTCCACCTCGGTGAAGTAGTGTCGGGAAGAGAAAAAGCCAGAAAGCAGACCCCGGACTCCGAGGTGGCAAGGATGATGATGATGATGATGATGATGATGATGATGATAAAAATATCAACATCTTTATTTTCATACTAACATCACAATCGTATAAAAACGAAGCATTCATTACAAAATATAGTCAGTTAATATGCGAAGTAAATAAAGAATCACTTAACTTTTCTTATCTAATAAAATTTCCAACTTCGTACCTCTATGTAAGGGAAAGAGCTCCGAATAATTTAGCCACGCGCCTCCAACTGCTCCTCGAATACTCAATTACCACTTTTTTGTCTCAGTAGTACACTTTGTTTCTTGTTTTTATTTTACTTTTCACCCGGGTAGAGGGAAGAATACGCATAAACGTCAAATGACGAAAATGTTTCGTACCATGATTTTAATTTTCGCAATTTTCAATTCGACTTGTACTTTGTTTGATAGCTTTATTTATACTCCTTTGGTGGGAAACAAGCTATTTACTTTTATAACACCAGGGGCGTTATACGTGCTGCCAACCCTGGAAAAGGGTAGGAGGAATGAAAGTGAAGACGATTTCTGTGCTACCACTGCAAAAGACAAACCAGGGTTCCATACCACATAGTGTCAACTTAAGCCTTCGGTCTTCCCACTGATAGCACAAAATTTCTCCAGTGAGCTCTGGCTACCCTAATCATCGCCGAAAACACAACACAAGGTTATTATTAGACGCGGTATTCTGTAGAACAGAGGTACATCGGCAGTCGGACTGCTCAATTGGGACGGGAGATACCGTCATGACCTACCTTCGTACAGCTAGCCTATAAATTTAAGTTCTTTAGTTTTACAGTAAAAGGCATGTTTCATGAAGCACTATTGTATTGCTTATGTGAAAGCCATCATACTTTGATTTTAATCTATACACATAATTATATAATAATGCTTCTGTAACTCCTAAGGACCAGTTAGTTGTAGCATGATGTTATATACATATAAATCTATCTCTTCAATATTACTCTATCTAATTAAAAAAAATCGCACCAAAATCCGTTGCGTGGTTTTAAAGATTTAAACATACAAAGGTACATAAGGACATAGGGATATAGGGACAGAGCATGTGACTTTGTTTTATACTGTAGTGATATAAGATTAATAGGATTTTAAGTTCAACATATTTATAAATTCAAATCAATACACACAATATTACGATAACATGCCGAAACCATTAAAAAACTCGTATGTAATGCCACGTGTTGTTGGAGAACTATCAGAATGCTAATAAGACATTATACTTTATTTCAATCATTATACATTATTTCTCTGTAGAAGCACGCACAACTCAAACTTTTTCTAAAGAAATCATCTTGGTATCATTATTTACTTTCTACGTCAATGCTCCTCTCAGATATCCTTTGAAAAGCTCACAGACATTAGGATATTTTTCACCACAGTTTCTAAAGACACTCTTATTTGCACAATGCAAATGTGACTAGAGAAAGTGAATGTAAAAAGTGGAACTGCAAACCGTTTCTTTCATTTATTTCTTTGATAAAGACGGAGTGGGTTGGAATTTTGCAGCTGCGGCCAATTGTTACTTTACTTGGTTAGATTTGCATCCCGGTAATGCACTTTTCTTTGTTATAAAAGAGGTCGAATGAACTGTTATGTCAGTATGAATAAGAATCAGATTTTTCTTCTTTGATATTCAAATTGTAATTTGTTGTTTTATCACTTCTTTTGTAAATTGAATATTGGACATCTACTAAGAGATTTTGTACAGTCGTTATTCCGATAGTATAGTAGGTAAACATACTTAAACACATTTTTTTTGTAAATAGGTACATACATATTATACATAGAGATATTCATGCATACAAATATTTGCACTGAGCGGGAATCGTACCGCGCCTCCCTGCGTGCACTACCGCCACGCTACAGAGGTCGTCTATATAGATGGCAACTTGGTTAAGAGAAGTGGATTGCACATTCGAATTTAATGTACATTGTTATAATTCCTATCTATTGAATTATGACTATGGTCTAAGTAATTACTTATATCAATAGTTGAGTGCGATGTGCTCGTGGATGCTAGAAATTCTGTACTGTGGTTGCAAACGTGCTACAATTGTTTTGTGTTCAATAAGTTGCAAAACTTGCGGTATCACAATTATTACATTCATACAATTAAGTACTTAGAATATAATTTTGTTAAGTACTTTTTATTGCGTACGATTTGACTTTTCATGTTGTACGTTTCTGCTGTTGAGATTTTTAGCTATATAAGCATGGTAAGTTCGTTACGTAGCCATTATGTGTTGCTCACGGTGTGTATGTTCTATTACAACTGCTATTTAGATGTGTAACATGAACTAAAAATGCTTATTGACATAATGGTAGTAGTCTGTGAGCGTATCTATGACAAATAAACAAACATCCATCGCTAGGTCCACTTAGAGGATTTCTTATCAATAAAAATATCATAATATATAAAGTTCAGAAGTTTATTTGCCTCGTGGCTCAGTGGGCGTATGCACCGGTTGTGCACGAGGTTATGGGTTCGATCCCCACACAGGACAAAAATTTGTGTGATCCACAAATGGTTGTTCTGAGTCGGGGTGTACTTTGTGTCCATTAGTATGTTCGTAAAGTCCTCCCCGATACAGTCAATGCTTGTTCCATAGTACGGGAGTTGTCTAAAAAGTAGTCAGTCATTGACTACATTAATTAACATTGCCAAAATTTACTGCATAGCGACGCAACATTATCAAGGTACGCACGTAATAATAAGTTGCCCGTCTATTACCTCTTACTTATTTAATTAACACAAACACATTAGACCTGATTACAGAACAAATTAAATTGAAAATTTTCACCGTCTTTCGTTATAAAAACCTCAGTTTTAATCATCGTAAAACCTAAGTAGTGTTTATACAAGGTTATAAAACAATATTATAAATATTAATATTAAAATAAGTAACCTGATTATAAGAATAATATTGTGGGTATTACGTTTATTTTGTGTTAATAACAGCGCGATGAAATCTGAAAATTTACTCAAAACGAATATTATACTAATTTTGGTAGAGTATTACTAACCTCAGTATTCAACATAATAATGAATATGGTCATGGGGTCCGAGTGTCCGCTATCTCTTCAGAGTGAGTGCGAAGCGTATCGTCGACGCTATTCGTGCACAGAAGACTGACCTTCAATTGACACATGTTTCTATTATCTTTTACTAATTGTACATATTCAACCGAGGCTGAAAAACGATTATCTTTTTTTCCAATATAAGGTATAAATAGCTGCCTGCTGTATCTTCGCATTCTAAATTATAGACATACGGTAAGACATTCCTTTTACGTGTTAACTAGCAATTAAAACATTGCTGCGTATTAAATAATTTAACCGTAATGGAATCAAATAATAGTGTTCCATGTCTTAAAAGGGAAATGTTGTTTTTGTTACCGTTAGCTAACGGTTTATATTATGGTCAATTAGTATTATGGTTAAAAATCATGAAGAAACATCTGATTTGTACCTCATATTTGTATTTATCAGATATTTGTTTATTATTATTTTATTATTGTCAATAAAATCAACAGAATAGACTAATATTGTTATTAGCCACGTTATCACATTGGGCGAATGACTTGTAATATTAAGGTTAAGGAAAAAAAATGAGTGTAATTGTGTAAATAAGGTGTACCTAAATATGGCTATAACTAGATTCAACAGGGATAAGAAACTTGAAATTTTTGCAGTTTATGAAAACAAACTTACAGCTTAACATCAGGCGAGGTGAAGGCAAATTGACGTGCCATAAATAAAAAATAAACTGAAGCTATAGTACTATTACTATCTTTTTTTTTTTTTTATCGTGCGCAAAATCCCCACGGATACCACCCCCACCAAAACCGATGGAGGTGATTATCACTCTTCATGTCTTTAGACGGAAAAAATCTTGTTTAGTATCATGTCTCCTGGTCTCTCGGGGTGCGAAAGATATGTCTTGTTATAATCACGCCTCCGGCAATCAAAGACTCATAGACGGCGGTCTTTTTAGTCAGTTTCAAGTATAATCACCTCCACCGACTTTGGCAGAGGTGGTATCCGTGACGATTTTGCGCGCGATAAAAAAGTATCTATATACTAAGTAAGATATATTATTTTCCGTGTACAGCCGTGCTGAGTCGCAAAAACTTTATATTTCATTATGACTAGAAGTTTTATTACTCTTATGTAACAGTTAAAAGTAAACAATTCATTTTAAACTTCAATATATTGCAAAACACACAAGTTTCATACACAACAGTCACATGTGCATATATGTCCAAAAATGATATATCGAAACAGATTAATTTATACACCATATTTTTGTACCAAAAGCGGTATTGAATGAACAATAAAACCCCAGCCAACAATTTATTGTTTCAGGCCAGTATGACGCGATATCGAGCGAAACAGTGGCTGCTTATAGCGTCATTCAGTGTTCGCATGGGAACAATGAAACCAAAAAAAAAATATATCCCCGAAACATTCAAAAGGAACGAAGACAGTCTTCAAAGATTTGTGCAAGAAATATATTTCATTGAATGTCAGTCAGCCGATTAATTACCAAGAGTGGCTCGTTATGAACAATTTTGGAATATTGCCTGATACCCAAGAGTCTTTGTTAGACATAAAATAACCAAACGAAATATGGAGGACGATAAAAGACATTTTATCAATACAGTTAAGAAGGGGTATATTTATAACAAGAAGATGTATTGATGCCGATTCTGTTGTCACAAAACTTAACCAACGAATACTTACTGAACTTAAAGAAAGTAATTTGAGAGAACTAAAATGTTCCGATATCTTTGCCAATAAAAAGTGGGACAGAAGTTGGGATAATTTTCGTTACATTAACTCATCATAAGTACATTACACATTCTTCCTGGCATAATAAAATTAGATTAAAAAAACAAACTGAACAGAACGGAGAATAAAATACCAAGAAACTTATCATAGATAAAAATTAATGATGAATTTTCTGAATATCGACAAAAATATGAACCTACACAGAATCGCAATTTATTACTTGTTATTTTATTATTTACACCAAACCCGACGATGCTGTTGAAAAACTGCGGGAAATATGTCGGGATCAGAGTAAATATCAAAATAACACGAAATAAATCTCGACACAATCCGTTCAAAGTTGTTATATTTCAGAATGTAACATTATCGTAAACTATCGACAATATTATAATAAAGATAGTTAAATTTTACATCAAATTCCTGGGCCATGTTTGTCGAATGTATTCTGAATTTAATAACGTGTGGTCCACCACTATACACTGTGAGGCCTATTAGTAGAAGATTTAGCAATATATGTGTTCATGCTCTTATTTATCTAAAAAGGTAGGCTTATACATCAAATTCGTCAACTATGTTCTCACTGATTTCGGTTTCTCGATGAATTAAGTGTTATTGAAAACTCAAGAACTTAGGATAGAGCATCCTAACGCCGTGTAACGTGAAGACGCGACCTTAAATTATCGGAAGAAGCGAAAGAAAGAAGAAGACAAATCTATTAATCACACACTATTTTACACTAATCTATTATACATACATATGATATATACGCACGTCATTGTGCATGAAGAGAGAAGACAAACATATTTACATGAATACCCACATGATCCTATTATGAATCACAAAGTATATTTTTCAGTCGTAAATCATTCAAAATTGAGGAGACATCACACAATATATAGACGATATACCAAAGGAGATTGATATCATGTATACCTACCTACCTATTAGAGGTTAAAACAATAGAATTTTAAGGTAACTCCATAGCAGTAAATCAAAAACTTGTATCTATTTACAACAGATAAAAATGTAAGTAAGGATTATTATTTTCATAAGACATAAATTTAGGAATTACATGCTTCAAGTATTTTATTTTCTTGAAAACGCATTGTAGATTTACATAAAATATTAAGCCATACCTATATATAAATAGATAGATAGATAGAAAACTCTTTATTGTATACAGTAAGATAAAATTTTATACGAAGAACATAAAATAGAATAGAATGTACATTCGTTTCTTTTACGCCAACGGCGATCTCTTCCAGGCAACCTTTCTTTTCCCAGCAACCAACGATGGACACGAAAGTATAGAAAAGATAAAAGTATGTTAAAGTCTTAAAACATTTTTTAATTTATTTGGGATTAAACTATACATTTGTGAACAAAAAGAATATCGTTTTTCTGGTAATTTATCCAATATGGATATTGCAATACATTTGCAGTTATAAAACCTTCTAAAATATATTAACTTGTGGAAATAAAATTCAACTACAGACCGTAAGTTTTTTTTAACTCTAATCATCTTTTCGTTATATTCAATGTTTACCTAATGTTATTTAGGTATTTTATTTCGTATCAATCCCACCGCACCACCGCCTATACAATTGGTGATATATGTTGGCTTCAAAAGCATACCACCAACCACCAAGGTAGTGTTGGGATTAATAAAAGCCCGATGAGTTTCTTGCCGGCGTTTCCTGTGGTCGGGGCCGCATTTCGAACTGTCGTTGTTCCATTTGCTAAACTAATGGAGAGTCACGCAATGAGTCAGCTTGTGACTACGGCTCGTTTCGGCTCAAGCACGTTTCCTGCACGACTCCGATTCGGCACGAGCGCGTTTCGGCCAGGTTGCAGTAACCTAATCGAAACGTCAAGAAAATCCAAAGTAACTCGTAAATTATTATTGTATTTATATATGATCGCGTGTATACCCGGGTATCGCTAACTATATAACCTGTACTATATTACTAATTTTGATATTTTCTAAGTATCGTTTAATGGTCGATACAGAATAAATTATTTTTGAGTTTTGCATTTTAATGTGTGCGAGATGAACTGATACTTAATTGGATTTTCATTATTTTGACATGGTAGGTATTTATTTTAATTCGACCTACAATATAATTCTGAAAGTATTAGTTTAGGTTAATCTCGTATTTGTGTACACAATGTACTTTGTTAGCAATTATGAGCCTAAGCGCTTGATAAAAATGATAAAATTTTTAAATGGTTAGTATTTATTATAATATACATGTTACACAATCATTTTAATGAAGAACAATGAATAAACCGACAAAGCTTTATGAATCACCCACGCCA
Source organism: Pelosia muscerda (assembly GCA_963691645.1). NCBI lineage: Eukaryota > Metazoa > Arthropoda > Insecta > Lepidoptera > Erebidae > Pelosia > Pelosia muscerda. The sequence continues at coordinate 4,591,041 of OY829103.1, forward strand.
AAAGGTTGTTGCCATCAAAATAATGAGAACAATATTTTGGCTTTAATCCTTTCAGTGTCGCTACAACAAAACATTAATTAATCAGTTTTAAATATTATAATTGAGTACGATCTATCCTATAAACCTGTATGTGTCAACAGTATATAATTTTATCAATTTATTACCTATATAAATAAAACAGAAGACGGCTGGACTAATTCGAGTATTTCATTTCATAAATTACTTGAACTGTACGTAAGGTTTTTTGTAGCAGCGGGAACGAGATCAGAAGACCACGCGAGTGGAACCGCGGGCAAAGAGTAGTAGTTTATAAAACTGTGTTCTCACTGTTAGGGATGAGAATGTGTGAAATGTAGAAACCAGGCGATGAGTGTTAGCCTCAATTATTTCAGAAAACGTGGGTGCGGCGTATCCATTTAAAAACTTATTTTAAAGCCTAGAAATAGGCTCTGAAACAACGAAGAGGAAACATTCACTTTTAAACTTTCACATTGCATGAAATATGTAGTTAGTGAAACCCGAGATCATAGTAAATACAATTACTGACCTTTTGATTTCTTTGACGTTTCGATCCAGTTACACTGACCGTGGTCACAAGCTTGTGTGGAGGTACATTAGGACGATGGCGATTAGTAGTGTTATGTGAATTTCAGCAACGTTTGGAATACATTCACTTTATTTCGTGTGTATTTGACGACACTAAATTACGTCCACTTTTTCATTTATTTATTTATTTAACTTCATGTTACCAATTCGTTCTAGTGTGTGACATAAAAGTTGTTATTTGTGGTCGTCTTTTTGTTTTCATTGTCAACCTTCTCGTGAGAGACCTTCTTAATATTGACAATTAGTAGTTTGAAACGCATTCATAAGCTACGACGACCGCTTCTCATTATGTGTAATTGTGTACATATTTGCTAATTTAATGGAATAAAAAATTAAGAATGCAATACAGTTATCGAAACCCGGGTATTAACTTGATTTGTACCTAAATAGACCGGTCTTCTCAGGCCGGAGCCGCGTTTTGAACTAGTGGTCCATTTGCTCACTAATTTCTAAAATATTGTTGATACTGACGTTTTGTAAGTTTCGTTTAATGGTCTATACGGAATAAATTCTTCTTCTGACGACGTCGACGGCATTTCCACTCCTATCAGAGTGGCAGAATTGGTTTTGAGTTGGCATCGTGATGTAGTAATTTGTTTCACGGCAGCGTTTCTACTTACGGAGAGGGCCCGAGCATAGGTTTCACTCTTTGAGAAGGCTTACTACGTCCACTCATACGTACGGACTAAATTATTTATGAATTAACTTTTTTTTAATTTTAAATCATATAGCTGATAAATACAATAATTTACCTTTTAATTTGCTTACCCGGCTTTCGCTAACCATATATCTTGCAACGGAAAAGTTTATAAGTGAAGAACGAAGTACTGACCGATACTGAACAGAACATAGCTACAGTGTCCTTATAGTAAAGTACCACTACAAAGTCGTCTAAAACAGAAGATAAAATATAATGAATATCTAACGAGACTACTACAAGGAATCTTTTCGTAGCACTAAGTGACAATATCGTTTTCGTACTGTTCTTCACAAGAACTGTAAAATAACTATAAAGAAAATTTTCTACGCGAGAACTAAGATAAAAAATCCCAGTATAACTTGAAAACATTTAACTTTCCACTTTTGCGGACTTACACTTCACATTTTTTTTACTTTTCAGTCAGTTCCTATTGACCATAATACAGTCGAGGCTTCAGAAACTTCCTCGCTGCCTAACTTTAAAGTGAAGAAGTATTTTAACTATGTATGGTAGTTGAAACGTCTTTTAAGTAGCACAAAAAAAAGCAAAACATGTATCTTCGTTAAATGTGATGCAATAGAATATTGATGAGGTTTACGCTCGGCTCGAGACTGTGTACGTTTGGGTTACCGTGCCTGGTTGAATATGTACATATTTAGGTATCGTACTAACTGTATTGCCTAATGGGGCACGGAGCTATTAAACCCATGTTTGAAATTTAATCACCAATTTGTTCACTGATCAATATAATGTAACTAAACGAGGTGGATAATGATATTGCCTTGTCTACTGCCATTTTCTGTATCATTGCTCAACTTTTCTTTTTTTAAATTTTGTATTCTTTAACTTCGTTTTTTGTTGGCAAAATATTGCACGCGGCAAGGCTAAATAGTGTTACCTAATTGTACTAACATAACATCCCATATAGGATAGAATAAATAAAATAAATTAAACCTAAGAACTCTATCAACGTATAAGCGAAGCCTCAACAATATATTCTAGTTAAGTTTGTATTTGAAAGCTTTTGAACCGTCGTCGGTGGCTTGTGGTTAAGAGTCTCGGATTGAGAGGTACCGGTTTCGAATCCTAGACATTATACTACTGATGTGCATCCACGTCTAAAATAAGCCATTGAGCTTAGCTGGAGGGGTTAGATGGAAAAATAGTAATTCCGGTTGCTAATCTACCTTTAGAAAAAAAGGACACGTCTAAACCAATTGCCGAAAGCTATTGACCGAGATGATATCGGTTATAACAACTATTGATCCTATGTATCTTCAAATCTACTCAACAAATTGCAATCAACGTTTGTAAGTTTAATTAAAATCTTTCTTATTAAAAAACCGCCATAAATAAATTCGATCAATAGTTACACACATTTGTATTAATATATGACATATAATATTCTCGAAGACGTTAATTGGTAGTGCTAGTGTGCCTAAGACGTGCTAATTAAAAAAGATTAATTTCCTTGCGATTTACACCGAAAAAATCCGTCACTATTTTTATACCACATTTATTTGGCTGCAACATTATCGGTTAGTAATTTATTTTCAGCATACCCATTTTCTTTTTAAAGTGCCCGATTGGCGGCAATAGGATCGCACCCCATAACGTTGGACTGTAAATCATAGTTGCCGAAATGTGAATGTTTAATACACCTCTGGATTCGGGGATTATGAGGCGTGGGCATATGTATGTAACATAACATAAAAACAGAAACAAAAAGAATTGAATTTAAAGTTTATATAAAAATATAAACATAACCACGATTATAATATTTTATGTTTCCGAGAATTCTACAATGTCCGGTAGTTAGCTGCTAACATTTAATCTGCGGTCGTTGTTGTGACATTTATCCGACAGCACAACCATTGTCCAAATGAAGAATAACTATGCGGATTTGCTATTATTACGTGTATTGCGAGATTGATGATTGTGTATAATACTCACAATATTCTCTTGTTACGAAATGACACAACAGCATTTCTAACATTTGGATAATTTTTGATGTTATTTGTTAAAGGATTCATTAAAACGAAGAATGATTAACATAATTAAGAATCACTAAACGTTTAACAGATCAGAATTCTCAGAAAACTAGCAAATAATAATATCTACATAGAAAATATTAAATTCACCATCGTAGAGTTTTCATTAGCCGCCTCTTCATTTTTATTTGGTTTATACGACTTTTATCGGATTGCTTGTCATCTCACCTACCAGACCCAAGAGGAAAGTTGCTCCAAAGCCTTGTTCGTTATTTGGCAGGCGCATCAACTAACGACTTGCGGCATTCTCAAAGGTTTACTGGCGATACCGGTTTAAAACAGTAATAATATAGTGTAAATATAGTGAAGAAGTACAAGTGTATACATCATGTATAACAATAAGTTCCACCAAGTGCCATCAACAGTATAAATAATCGAAATATGAAAGTACAAAATCGGTGAAAAAGTTTGTATAGGTACACCTATAAAATTCTTTTCACCAACAGTAACGCCGCACATTGTATGTACCTAAAAATCTGCATGTCCATATCATGATGTAATTCTTTGGTGCACAATAAAGACATATATTATTATTATATTATTATTATTATTATAACGTCACCAACACTATTAGAGCCCACATTTAATACATAATATACATACAGGAGCACACCTCCGCCAATACGATTACATTCATGCCTACAAACATAATATAATATTCACTCCTGTAAAGAAGAGGCAAAAGGTTCTCGAAAGGTCTTTAAACAATTAAAGTCTTCAACTATGATTTTCAATTCCACGCGTAAGCTGTTTGATGAAGAACAGTCCTATTAATTAGACGCCTTCTACGATATCCACTGGAAGAAATTGGTGGTCCTTTTCCACTGCACCAAAAACCAATATGGTTACGAAGATTCTCGTATTTAGTCATTTAAAAAGAGCATCGAATGTTCTCGATCTCTTAAAGCCATAAATACGCTAAAGTCGTAGGTGACACCGGCATGCGGGATGCGAGGCTACACATTTTGGTATGTGAAGTGCCGCTTCGTTCCAACTCTTCGTCACGATGAGAATGTGGCCGTACCTTACCCGAATACGATATTAATGGTAAATTGTTTTATTATTTATATTTTTTCATATCATCTTTGTTGTGGGTCATAGGGCCTTTGAATATAGAATGATTGTATTATAAACTGTATAGTCCGTTTTGTAAATATTGCATTGAAAGTAAATTTTAAACTATTTACTTCATTGTTAAGGATATTCCGTAACCGTAATAGGTTACGTAACCGTATTAAGATACGTAATAGGTTTACCAGCATCAATATGATAATATTGCTTATAGTTTTAATTTATATCGGCTTTTCAGTGGGGTCGATTACCCAAATCAAGGTTTAAAACGTAATGTATGTGAAAAATTTAAAATGTGTATTCAAAAGAACTACTACGGATGATGTATCATACATTACTTGTTAAACTATGATATGTATGAACGGTGTGATTGAGAAACCGCAATGTAATAAAACAATAAACAATATTATCACACGTTTATCAATATCACGTATCGCTATATCTGTTACTATAGAATCAAATCTTGAGTCAGTCCCTCAAACTTCGGTAGCCCCATACCTGTCTATCAAGACCTTTATTTGATTGCCCAAAGATTCTTCATCCGAGATTTTAATATTCATAGTGACATTCAAATAAATGGAAATGAATACCGTGCTGTGCAATATTTCATTCGTCAATATTAACTGTGTGTAAGTATATCTATTTTACAAGCTCCAAGGTTAAAATATAAAGAAGATCTTGTATTTTGTAACAGATACGGTGCTCACTTAAGTGGCCCATATCTCAGTCCACGACAGCGGCACGCGACACGAAACATCTCAGTGCAAAATGTTAACTTTTCGCTGAAATACCGGCTGAATTACTTGACTTATTTGACGAATGAAATTCGAGAATGAAATTCAACTTACAGAGAATGTAAGAATAATGTCGACGATAAGAAATATTTGACAAATGGTAAATTTAGGTGCGTAGGCACGTAGTGTATATACATACTATTTAATATTATAATACTGATAAGCGATCAGCGTTGTCAATAAAATGTTCTGCAGTTTGGTTCATACATAGAAATTCGATTACAAAGAGACACGTCCTTCCGTACCTCGAGGAGCTCATAAATTTGCCATTTCTGAATGTCACAATTATGCTTTTTGATATAGGGAGTCAAATACAGGTTTCCTCAGTACCAGAGTGTTTTTAATATATGATTTTAATACCTTTTTGGTATTGTTTTGTAAAAATGAATATTGTACACCAAATTTTATTTTATTTTTTATAACAGGCAATTCCCAATGCGACTGAATAAAAGTTTATACACGTACCCATGGGGTGGAGGTAGTAAGATAAGATATGTTAGGAGATATAACCAATGTTTGAAGTTTCTTTATATTTGCCTTATTTTTTATATGAATACAAAATGGATATAAAAATGCACTTAATGCCTGGGCACTTGCTGCTAGTCAACCTTAAGGTGATGCAAAGGTTTGTTACCGTAGGTGCAAAGCTTGCTCAGTGTGGTACAAGCAGTTACAAAGTTATTCTAATATATACTTAAGTCTATGTTCCACGTTCCTGTCGAGCTTCAAAAAGAGAACAATCGGAATGAACTAATCAAAAGTGGGGTGGGTTTTATTCAGTCCAGGCATTGCAATCACAATACAACGTTGCCTCTTTTTATTTTTTGGCTCCTTGCGATGCTCCTGAACTTTTAACAATTACATGGCTGATTTCGTATTTCAAATGTTATTAATAAAATTACAAACTTATATTTTCAGTTGAATAACTAACGAAAACAATCAATGCAAATTTTATTCAAATAATTCATTTATGTATGTTAAATTTTATGAGTACAAAGTTCATTTTATTCTTCAATTCACGTTATGGCTTCGATAAAGCAATATTCAGTTAGTACAGATACGTCAGACAGTATTCGAAACTCGATTCCCGCTATCGACAAATTATCTACACAAAAGTTTGCTGGGAACCTCAATTAAGACTCTTACTGTCTGGTTTTATAATTAGATAATACCGATAAACTTCGATATAATATTATTTAAACAGCGATAATGAAATGAAACGAAAATACATAAAGAATGCTATGGAACTATGTACTCATGTGGATCTATCACTTTATAATATAAAGTTTTATAATGTACTTCATAATGTAAGTATATTATACTAAATGCACGCACTGCTCAAACACAACAAATACGCTGACCTTAAAGCCGCGGGGCATGATTTTGTCTTGTCCGCAGTGGACACGGCCAGTCCATGGGGCCTCGCCAGGAGGTTTGTAGCTGACTTGGAGGGCCGACTGCGCAGGGAGGGGTGGGATCCACGCACGAGCCATGTTTAATCCAAAATATTTCTCTTGCCATACAGAGGGCAAAATGCTGCCAGTCTAAAGGGAACTATTGGACGAGGGGACTTAAAATTGACTTGATTCCTTGGATCCAAAATTTGCGGAGGTTTTTTGTGAAGTATAAATACATTGCTTTTATTTAAAATGTAATAAAAAATGTAGTAAAAAATGTTATTTTCTGAATAAAATAATATATATTTAAATAATAAAAAAACATAATATATTGTAACTTAGACTAAACCCATGCTACCCCGCTACCATGCATACAGAACAATTTTGTATCTATCAATTATTATTTTTATTTTGTGGTCTTTTATTTTTCCTATTAAATTGTATCTCGTCTGTTTATGTATGTATGTTTAAATAATTTCTTTCTTACAAGTTTAAGTGAATGAATGACTTAAATTCCTTACTCCACATTTATAAAGATTCACAGCCAAATTAATCACCCGAAGTCTGCACAAAGATCTTTTAAAAGGGTACAATTGAACCACTACAATCATTAATACGAAAAACATTGCTTCTGCAAACGACTTACAAGATAGCATCAGTTATTTATTGCTACGGAAAAAAGGTTCACAAAAAGAATGACCAAATACAATTTAAGACTATTAACGACCGAATTCAAATCCTCTAATTATATTTCAAAAAAGTTTCTTTTCCAGAAAATTATTTTGTAAGGAATGATAAAGTTTGTGATATATTATACAATATTATGATTAAAATTAAGATAATAAAAAATGTAATAAAAATCCTGCTATAGATTTAGTAATACAATACCGTATATAGAAAGACTTTCAGTATGTTTCAGAGTAAGGGGATACGAGAGATTTATGCTTTGAATAATCTCACCTCCGGCAATCAAAGCCCCGTGAAGAGATATTGCGCAAATATGCGCACAGCGGATAAAAATATGCTTCAGAGTAAAAACAATAAAATATTTATTTCTATTATAACTTATAAAAAAGCTTCTGGAAGCTGGACGTGGCGTATGGATATGCGGTGATGTTGGTCTGCTGTGGTTTATAATAATAATATACCTAAACCGTATTTAATTTATAAAATACATATTGCATTATCATCTACGCACATTTTTCCCAATGATTTGAGGCCTTATATCTAATTCTCCACCGTACATTTTTTTAAGAAGTCATTTCTCAGTCATTCTTTCCCGCATGTGCAATGCAAACGACTCATCACCATATAAGTAGCATTCCAGAATGCTATTTTGGATCGCCGTAAACATTTCATAAGAAAAGTACCTAACTAGTCCGAAAATACGTACTTCAAGCGTTTAGATTTTCTGTAGTAATGAAAGTACCAACGTTTATTTTATTTCTACTTTTTGTATTAACCGTGTTGTTACGTAAGAGTGATTTACGAATGCACAATTCACTGTAAAAGCGACAGTGAAAAATGCACTACATTATATTGACTTGAACAGAATGCGATTGTTTTAAAAATGTAATAGTTTTTTTCCAAGTAGGTACTGGGTCACCCTACTCTTTCCTTCTTACAAAAATGAAAATTTACTAGCTAGTTTAGTTTTAACTGTGTTTTGTGAGTTCTTATCTTTATTTTAGGGAACAAAGGAAACTGTAGAGTAAGAAAATGTTCCAGTTCCTGAGACAGTATAAAATAAATTAAAGTCTATACCCAACACTTTCTGGGAATGCTTTCTTTTTTACTTCTTTTTTAATTTAGGACACGTAAATTTGACTTCAACCCGCCTGATAGTAAGCTTAGGGCAAAATCTCAGTCAGGTCACCATTATAAACACGTAAAGTGTTACAATGGTGGCACTCAGCTTGACGGCATCATTAGATGCTTTTTCACGCCCCGCTGAAAGGGCCCGGGACTGTAGGAAGACTTAATGGTGCGGCAGAGGAAAGACTCACTGAACCGCTTGGTTCTTGTTGGAATATTCCGCACAGTATGCGGAATGCCCATATCCTTGCACGTGTTCTCCTGTGTAGGAAAGGAGAGGGTGGGATTAATTGGAAGAGTTCATCAGAGCATTCATTTACTATCGAACTTATACCTATATTCAACTGGCTGGCTTCACCCGTGGCATATTTCCTAACCCTGTGCGGCCCCTGTAAAACATAAATATCCCCACTATTTATTATTTTCAAATGTATCTATCTGCTGGATTTATTGACTACTATCCGAGGTAGCGCTTGGATAGTTAGTTCATGATATTACATATAGAAATGACATATGGGTAGTTCACGACATTAGCGCGTTTAATCAAACTAATAAACAAACAAAATTTTCAGCTTCATAATATTAGTCATCATCATCATGAAGCCATGTTTTCCTGATTGCATCCAAGGCCAAGGTGAACTCGGAGGACGACGCCCGTAATCACCGCAGGGTTAGGCAGAGGTGTATTACACACCAATATTTCGCCAACTATAATTTTCGGTCCCACGTAATAGAGGGTGCGCCTACTGCCGTCAATCGGGCACTTTGTAAAAAAATGGGTATGCCGAAAATAAATTTCTAACCGAAATGTTGTAGCTAAATAAATTTGGAAAAAAAATAACCTGATTACCTACCTAACCGACCCGGTGTACCTAAATCGCAAGGAAATTAATTACGTGCATAGCCGCACCAGCATTACCAATGAACGTCTTGGAGAGACTACCAGATTAATATTAGTACAGATTTAAAACCTCGATGATGATAAAACACTAAGATAATTGCATATTCGGCGGCATCGATTCCATATAAGTAGGTACAGCGAATACTAGCAGTGCACGGTCACACGAAATTGATTGATTCTATGTTCGACCATCGACTGCGGTCACTGGTTCATTTGTGCACCTGTCCTGACACATAGGTAAGCTCCATGTAGGTACTGTATTAGAAACTGTTTCAGCTATATGTCTATGTATGGTGAGCTACATATTAATTATATGATTCTGTACTGGTCTATTATGCAACGCGTATTAGAAGATCTATTCCAGGGTGTAATCTATGATATTTGTTTAATGTAAAATAATATGTTGATCATTGAATAGAAAGGTGCGTATACTTACATCATTGATATTGATAACACACTTGTACTTCTCTACTGTATTTATTTTTCTACCTAACCGGTTTCGCCTTGCGGCATTCTCAAAGGTTTACATTGGCAGTTATGAGATAAAAAAAATGTGTGTTACCTTTTATAATATCTAAAATAAGATGTTCAGGTTTATAAGTATAAAATAAATTAATTTGAATTTTTCAAAATGTTCTGGAACATTTTTGATGCTATCGAAAACTCATAAAAGGAATGTTGTTGGCATGTTATCCTACGTGAAAAAAACTCAAATATCTAATGATGTATTTATCATTAAATTCATGTGCATATCGCAACTATACTTGCATCTAGCGCCGTCTAACTGAATTGATACAGATTTACCGACCATACTGACCAAGACGTTGTACATTTTTAGTCGAATCGAGTCCGATATAACCACCTGCACCGGCTTCGGCGTTAGAAGTATCCATGGGGATTTTGCACACGATAATAAATACTATACTGATCAACCAAAGTATTCCATTTCATAAATATCCCCGCTATTTATTATTTTCAAATGTAACTGCTGAATTGGTTGACTACTATCCAATACAAAACTTGGATAGTTGGTTCCAATAAATACTATACTAACCAACTAAAGTATTCCATTCCATAAATATCCCCGCTATTTATTATTTTCAAATGTAACTGCTGAATTGGTTGACTACTATCAAAGACAGCGCTTGGATAGTTAGTTCCAGAAAATACAATACTGACTAATTAAAGTATTCTATTTTTCCGGGCCACCAGATGTGAGCAAACACGTCTGGATGTAAGGTTGTCTTTTTTCTTAAAAATAAGACATTACAGACCCCAAAATATAAGCTTAATGTGGAATAAGACAATAAAACCTTAAGAATTTGTTGTTAATATTTACGTCCATTAGCAAGTTGAGAAGGGTCACTGATGCCCCAGCAGCATAAACTTGAATTTTTCATTGAATTTCCTCCAATACCCAAATCAAGATTAGAGTGCGCTACACATTTTATTCTTGACTATGGTTATATCTTCGAAAATTTTAGTGAGAAATATTATATCCGTTACTAGTTCAACTGCGGAACTTCGATATCACCAATTAGTTGTGGAGGTCAAATGGTAGTCGTTTCACAAAAAATATAGAAATTCAGTTGCAATCTGAAATGTTTTCATAAAACATCCGAAACTTCCGCCCAGATAGTAAGATTATTGTTTAAATATACTGTTTCATTACTCATTGTAACATAACTATTAGGATTTAGATTATATACCCATATTACAAAACTTATCGTTAATAAAAGTGTTTCTGAAAGAAAACCGACGCTACGCGCTTGGATTTTATTACACTGATAAATTTTCATAGCGTGGTTTATCCAACTACAATATAGGAAAGAGTAACAAAACCGTATTAAGTTTACAATATTAGATATTAAGGGCATTGTAAAATGAAGTAAAGTACATTTCTCCGTAGATTTATTTAGCAGTTCCCAGCTAAGTAATAATAAGCTACTGATTGTATCCGGGAAATCTTTTACTACTAGCTACTTCATTGCAATTCCTGTATTATTTTTATCTATAATAGGCCCGAGTTTAACTGTTATCTCATCTCTCGGTAATATTGATGTGTTACAGGATGAAACGCGCCTGCCTAGAATAACATAGTCTTATTAGGCCCAGGTTATAGCTGGATATACAGGCATTATCGGTATGTTTCAAGTCTAGAAGATATATAACTACTAATAATTCAAATAATACTCAATACCTTATTTATTTATTTATTTGAAATATTTATGTTTTTTAAATATATTTGTTTAAACAGAACTTGTTCATATTTTAGTTAAAAAGTGTAGTGATTCGCTACTTTTTCAAATCGATTTAAATTAAGAAAACAGAATATCTAAATGTGATCTAGTAGTATCATTGGTCAGAGTGTAGCTTTTCCCTTTATTATTTAATGAATCTAAATATTATATAGTAAGAGTAGTTTTAGTTTTAAATATTCGATCCATTATATCTACCAAACAATATTCAAAAATAGACACTTTTATTCCTGAAATCCTTAACTCAACAAAATTATACAATGAAACACTTAAATGTGACACAACCCGAAAACAAGCCTACAGTTCATGAAAGTGATTGTTGTAATTGCCGCGGGCAAATTGTGTCATATTACCCATGGTGTTTTACATTTTATAAAACCTTAGCACTGAAATATATACCCTACATTCTTTAGCATAAAGTACCATTTTAAGAATATTTGGCAGAATGAAAGAACATATTTGGCAGTTTGCTCGGATTATACACCAGTATTGTGTGGTAGGCACGAGTGACGTTATTCTTTGTTTAAAATTTGAAAGCTATAAAACCTTATCAGTCTACTAAAATTATTTTTCGAAAAATTTGATTCAATATTATAATCAACAGGCGTTCCCCCCAATTGCTGCTTAATTGGAATCGTTTGAAGATATATAATGACAAATGTAGGCAAATGTAATAAAAAAGAAATAAAAATGACATATAAATGCTTATCAGCTGACAAAGGATGACAATGAAAGATTTGATTCCGAAACATCAATAGCGAAGGAGAACTCTGCCGAATGGCAATGGACGTGACTCAGTGTGCCGGCAACGAATAATGGTACCTTTCAAATTAGATTGCATAGCACATACACATTTCTTTAGGCACTGCCACGTTTCTACTTTTGAAACCGTCGTGGATTTTGATGATAGAATAGTAATGAATAAATGTACAGTCAGAGAATATTTACAAAAAGTGTGTTGAATATGATAAATGAACTTTGATAGGTAAATACAAACATGTCTATGTAAATATTTACACACTTATTACTTAATAGAGAAATGAATAGTTACTGTACAATAGATAGTAATAGAAAGAAGTAGATAGAAAGAAAAGATAATGAAGAAGAAAGTTTATAGAAAGAACCATTGAAGTTCTTTGAAAGCATTGCTATTGCTTGAAGTTATAATGTAATTCTAGATTTAGTATAGCCCTAAAATAAAGCCATCTAAGCATACTACAAGCCTGTCCAGTGAGAGATATATGGAACCATATTAACTCGTCGACCCGATTGCACAAACTCTTGTGACGATTAATGACCGCGCAACGAAATGGGAATGTCTCAGCTTGATAAGTGATCCAAGTAACATTACTGAAGATAGTCCAGGCGTGAATACATTTCAAAATCCCATTTTTCAACAGTGGAAATATCTTAGCATATTTAAATCTCTTTTAATTTGCAACCTTTCAAAGTGGGCATTCATTATTCATAAGCACATGATGTGAATGGCGCATAATAAAATATTCTTTTCTATTCTGTTACGTTCTTATTCTGTATACCTGTTATTAAATTCATAAATGGGCGTAATGCTAATGCAGTTATGTCTACTACAAAGATTATAAAATATTTCATTTACATTTTAAATTATTCACGTATATAAATAGATATAAGAGACTTATTAGAACTCACTTGCCGAAGATTTATTACAAGTTATTTATGCACTTCTTTCTTATGCTCTATTGGTTTGTGGAAATAATTGCAACATTCTAATTTCCTTTATTCACATGCATTAGGATGGGAACAAAGGCTAAGCAACATGTGATTATCAATCTAGTTCTATGTATTTTCATCCTTATGTCGATTGCCGTAAAGTACAATTTAACGTGATATAAATGCCTGGATACTTTTAGTTCAAACTGAGTTGCAGGGTGAAACTAATCACTATAATTGAATTTTCTGGAGCTGGTTCGCTCTGTGCCTCGAATTCAGCTAATTCTATTAGCCACTTCAGTTGCTAACTAACGCATTTATTCTCTCTATGACTATAATTGTCATTTAGTCAACTATAATGTTATTTTTGTTCTGTTCTGAATAGATAATTACGAGTATATTATTATATTTCACTTTATATTTAAATTAAATGACTGAAATATTGATTTGACTTAATTTAAAATTGCAATGTAATATTTAACTAGTGTCATAGTTATTACTATTTATTTAAATAATTTCGTAATATTTCAGAATAAGATCAAAATACTTACAATTATGCTCAGGCCTACATTTACCTCAGGCGTAGGCAGAAGTGAATTAACGCCGCCCAAATTCTACTCTATCGAGAACTATGCAGCGCAGCCGGGATTTAATTATTATAATTTCATAAATCTACTTAAGCTATAACTGATTATAGTTTTATATCTGTAAATTAAGGTACTGGGTTCAATTTTATTTATTATCCATGTCAAAATTTTTCATATGTATAAATACTCAATCTTCATATATCTTTGAAATAATCTTCATCATAAAAGATAGGCTTGATCTTCTTATAATCTCTTCCCCCGTATTTTACCCACCGTTTAATAAAAACGTAGACACCGCTGCTTTCTTCGAAATTGTAGGTAAAATTAATTTTAGCCTTGTTTTAATATCTTTCTGGAACGAAAGGCTTATAAACCTTCTAAACCATATAATGAAGCAGGAAAGCATAAAGATATTATGTAAGGTAATTATTAACCTTGCCTATGTTTATATGTTAGTACAAATTCATAACATAACGTACAGTGGGTCTCAAAAGTTTGTGGAAAATTTGAAACTAAAACAGTATGAAGGGTTGCCACAATACAACTACCAGTCTTAGAAGCTTCTGGATAATAGATCTACTTATTATTCCAATTAAATTTAGAATAATATTCGCATGACTTCACTATCACTATCACTACATAGTATAAAATAAAGTCGCGTTTTCTGTCCCTATTTTTCTTGTCCCTTTGTATGCTTAAATCTTTAGAATTACGCAACGGATTTTGATGCGGTTTGTTTCAATAGATAGAATGGTTAAAGAGGAAGGTTTATATGTATATAACATCACTACAACTAACAGGTGCGGAGCAGGAATGAAAAATGTTGCAAAAACGGGGTGACGCAGACGAAGTCGCGCGGGTCAGCTAGTTAGTTATATTCTTATATAGAAACAAGAATTGATCTAGTCTATTTTATCAACCCTATCTACGTTACTTTTGGTTAAATTAGACTTATATGCTGTCAAAGGATTATAGATCTTAAGGTCCATAAACTTTTGTGGCCCGCTGTACCGCAGGGATACCTATGTATAAAAATATTAATAACAAAATTTATAACAGTCAGTATGCAGATTTTAATATACTTAGAGATATATTTTGTGTAGTAATAATATTGGCATTAAGTACTGGCATTTGCAAGCATTTGGTTATAATGTTTGATGGATAGTATTTCACGTATTTTTTTTTTTATACTACGTAGGTGGCAGACAAGCACACGGCCCACCTGATGGAAAGCGGCCACCGTGGCCTATGAACGTGTGCAACACTAAGGGTGTCACACACGCGCTGCCCACCCTGAAGGGTAAAGGGGAGAGCTGGGAAGGGATGGGGAGGCTAGGCAGGGGAGGGGAAGGAGGGGTATAGTGAGCTCTGGCTACCCTACTTACCGGCGGGAACACAACACGATGGTTATTATGACCGCGGTCTTCTGTAGGGCGGAGGTACTTCCCCAGTTGGACAGCTCATTTCGGACGGGAGATACCGTCGTGTCCTACCTCCGTTAGAAATATATATAGAATAATAGAATATAGAAATACCCAGACCAGCAAGTCGTATTAATAAGTACTCCTCAGTGGTTGGCGAAGACAGAACATTCTGGATAAAGCATTCATCTTGATACCATAACTGACAACGACAAGTATATATCTTGCTGTTGAAACACGGAAGTACGAAAAAATTGGGTGAAGATCGAAATATTATTTGCTTTATCTCGTCTTATCTCCAAGGTAATGTAGAGATAGAATATCTGTCGGAGTGGAGGCATTGTGATTTTTTAATTTTCGTTGTAATTTCATATCATATCGCACCTTATACAGATGTTTATTTAAAAAAAAAGAATATTGACATTTACCAATTGAAACGACTAAATATTCCCTCTAACCCCTCCTGCTAAGTTCAATGACTTGAGTTTGGAGTGGGTGGGTTCTATTCGAATCTGAGACCTCTCGATCGTAAGGCCGACTGCTGAACCACTAAGCTCAAAACAAAATCAAAACCATATTTTGTGTAGAATATTAAACGGCACAAACAAAACGTCAATATCAATAATATTTTATAAATTAGTGAGCAATAATTAAATAAGGCTAGTAAGGCAAAGAAAAATCTATAAATAAATAAATTTTAATTCAAATTACTACATGAATAATTTCCAGGAATATACATAAATATGTGTATTATAATGTACCGCTTCAGGTGGGTCGTATGCTTGTCTGCCACCTAAGTGGTATAAAAAAATATAAATATTTTAAATACTGTAAATATATTATCTACAGTATTTAAAATATTAGTTTCGTTGCCCATTACTGCCAGTACCCATTAGTACACGCAAGGCTTAATACAAGAAAACCTTTTAATTGGTCTCGTATTATGCACATTGCTCTGCGTGCAGTATCTTCTTCATTGATAGCTAATAATGTGTCAGTCACCGTTGCTTTTACCTGGCATTTCATTTCCTTCGACTGATATTGTCTTACATATTTATGCATCTTTTTATTGTCTACAAACAGGTGCATGCTATTATGTGTTTTTGTTGTTAATGGGTAAGTTAATGCTCGTAATAATAATATAATCTATAAGATTTTGAAGAGATGCTTTGTGTTTTCATTCGCGTGTAAAAACTCTGTAAATTGGAAAACGAAATTGGTTAGAGAGTGATATATATTTCAGCACACCCTAGTTAGTTGCAGTCCTTACCTACATGTATTATAACACCAACATTCTATTTGTACCTTTTTATTCATCTCTTAATGCTAGTGATGATATACTAGTGGTGATATGCAGTAGGATAAAATAAAGGAAAACTAAAATCCCTATAGAAATAAAACAAATTCGTTGCACTAAAATGCTGAATAGGATGATAGATATCAGATTGCCTTTATTTGATGGCGACTCTTATCTTAAAAGTGGGAACCGAAGATACTCACAATGATTGATTGATGTTACAGAATATTTTACTCATCGCCAGTCGTTACATACTTTTGAAAATAATATTAAACACAAGAATAAGTTGTATAAAACTATGATGAAAACAAATTATATCCAAAATGAACTTGTGTTTGTACTACTAACGCCATCTGTTAGCAAATCAAAGAGATAACATCGTTACAATATACCTAAATTCAATACTCAATATCTGCTAAAAATACGCGAGCACTCACATTATAATTTTTTTCATTTTTTGTTCAGTCTTAATTTTTATAATTTCTATAATAATGAAACTACTATCTTACATATAAGATATCCATTTCTAAATATTTTATAATGCACGTCGCACATGCCATATCCACAGTAACACTCGCTCCTGACGATGAAACATCTATAAATCCGACAACGACGGAGTAAGACATCCAATTTTCTCTAAAGCCAGAGTCCACTAGAGATCTCTGTCGTGATGAATAGAATGCTCAGGAAACAAATATCTTTTGTGAGTTGTTTTACACTGATTTGAGATGACCCTTGCAATGTTATTTAGTTAATGGAACCAACTACTTCGTAAACATTCATTTTAAAGTATTTTTTTGGTATGTTATGTTATGTGTTATGTGGTAGCGGTTTAGTTACATTTCTGGAATGTATACGAAATTAGATACGTACCCAATATGCGTGATATATTTATTTACTGATTAATTTAGCATTCTTCATTCTTAGTTTAAATATATTGGAAAAATAAAAATGATTCCTAGTAACAAAAACTGAATACCCATTGCAGATTTTATTTCAACCACTCATAAATAAACACCTACTCCTAATCTATAGATAATAAATACTACAATTGTTGAAATATTTAAAACAACCAAGACTTATTTGAAAAGAATAGTGTAATAGAGAGCCATTTGGGAGTGTGAAAAATAAATATGAAAATATCAGTGATCTTGTAGCAGATTGAAAGTTACAAATAAGTTAAACAGATATTATTATATTATCTTGTAAAGTTACAGGTTCTAATCAAATTGAAAGAAGAATATAATGCTGTTTCGTGTGATATCGGTTTGAATATCTGTGTTCTTTATTGAGCATTTATATTTAATGTTTCACTGCATCTTATAGAAAAAGATGTAGCCAAGTATGTTTCTTCCCATTATAATATTCACACGATATGTACATGCTATACTTGTTCTATCATTATGTGCTGTTCTTTTTCTTATGTTTCGCTTAACTAACATTATTGTATTTCATCATTACAGCACAAGAAATGAATTATTTTTCATTTCGTATTTGTTTTATTTCTTAGCTAACAATTTATAATTTTCTTTAGAAGTTTCACCAAAAATAGCAATCGTGTCATGACAAAGCTGTAATCTTGATTTTCGCTTTGACTCTTTGTTTCCAAATTATTGTTGGACAAAGGGATAGGAACCACCCTTCCACTGAATTCGTTACAGCAGGCAAAAGATAACATAATCACAAATCAACCCGTTGGACACGAATAGAAATGTAATGATAAAAGTAATAAAACAGTTACGGCAACAGATTGATAAAATCTTTTATGCGCATTCCTCGAATTAATTTGTTCGTTCTTGATTGACGGTTTATTAGTTTACCGTTGGTGCCGCTTCTGTTGCTCCAATAACTTCTCTAGGAACTCAGTATTAGTTTTACTTTCGTTAAGTTTATTACCGACAGAAATCTTTATGACATTGAGAATTGGTTTATACTTAAAATTCATTAAACATATATTTTACTGTACTACTAAATTTACGAAAAAGTATTAGTAATATATAAATATCCGACTAGATATGACAAGGACAACATGCAGACAAAAATAAAGCACTGTGGCACAAAATGGTTAATATTCAAATTCAATAACCGGTCAAGTGCGTGTACTGATAAGGGGATTGATGGACATACCTAATGTTGCTGTTACTATCACCTGAGAACTGCAAATGGACTCTGCAAACAAGTTGTAACATGGAGGACGGGAACCGGAAAATGATAAATCGGATCTAAGAACGTAGAAGGATTAAATATAATGCTAAAAGCGGAGGTCCTATCACCTCCACTTCTCAGATGTAGATCTTTGCCCAATAGTAACCTGAGAATTAATAGGCGATTGCACACTGTTGGGATACATTTTTAGATTTTAGTTAAATTAATGAGAATCTTTTCAGCATGTAAAAGAATCAGATGTGTACCCATTTCCTTTTCCCAATATACATAATTTTCTGCACTCGAAATAACAATAATTCTATGATAACAATATTCTATATACCTCGACTTCATGTTATACTATGCCTACATATTGGCGTACAAATAAACAAATAGTCTGAGATTCAATAATTGATTGTATAAATGCATATAATGAAGATCGTTAAATACAAACAAAACTTAATATATTGGCAATTTTCGTAAATTGTATCGCTCCTATGGAAAGTTTACTAACTTTTAATTAAGCAACTTCAGTCTAAAATCTACAAGAGCAATAAAACACAAAGTTGTGAGTTTCTTGAAGGTTAAAGATTAGGCCCGGGTTATTATGCTGCCTCGAAGCTGCATATTTGCATCGTCATGATTCTTTGTCTAACTTCGATTACAGTCAAGCCTTAAACTGTTTTCTTTTGGAGCTAAAAACAGTTAAGCAAGCTAGCAGTTACTTACAGCTTCACTCTCGGTATAAGTTGGGATAGTTCTTTTACTGAGTGAAAACGTAGCGTAAGTATTTAACATTTTGGACTAATATCTATCCATATTACATACGTCGTCACCCCGATTTGTCAAACCGTTAACACCATCCTAAGACATCTAAAGTTTTTTTTTCGAAGGGTTCTGTGGTCAATACCTATGATTCCAATAAAGTGACGTTGACCTGAACGTTTGATTATTTCTTAGTTTCAAGGAGTTTTAATTTCGAGATGATACCTCCTCACGTTCATCAAAACAGGGCTTGACAAATGGAGAAACGGGCAACGAAGTGTTTCAATAAGAATTTCGTTTGGGATATGGAACCCAAAAACAGAAAGTTTAAGGATAATAGGTTGGTCCTTAAATGATAAGAGAAGAAATTTGCAAGGGAAATGTGAGTCTACAATAAAATTCTACCCACTGCCTATAGGAAATACTGGCTTAGGTGTAAAAAATCTTTTTCAGCTTGACTTTTAAAAAATGTACAATAGTCGGGTATGTTCTAAATTTTCACATTACCCCATGAAGTTCAGTTGAAATTTTTGTATGAGCACACATATAAAAGTTAAAAGCTTTGTCCAAAAAATTAGAAAATAAAAATGAAAGTGAATGCAGTTCCTAAAAGCTTGGTATCAAACCGAACAGTTGTCCCATCCCACGAGATTTTTGACCGGAAAATATTTTCTAGTGTTACATAATTCTTGACGGCGAAATGTGGATAGTTTTTGCGAAATTGAGTCGTCACTTTTTGTTAAAGATTTTGCTTTTTGAGGCAGTGTACCTTGGATTAACAAGGGATTTTGCGAAGCAACGTGTGGATACGACTAGTGACAGCGATATATTAACGTTTTGTTAAAATAAACATAAGCTCGAGGTTATTTTTTACTAAGTTCAACTACAGTACTAAGTTCAAGTCCTGAAGAATGCGTGAAGGTAAACGGAAGGTGAGATGTCTACCAGCCAGATTATGACCTGAAGATTTGAGAAAGATGATCGGAAGAAATAGAGCATTTTAGGAGAAGTCTATGTCCAGCAGTGGACTACGATAAGCTGGTTGATTGAAGTTCAACTAACACTATAATAAGCTGATATAACTAATATAAAAAATATTCAGGGTTTTCTTTAGTACCTAAGGGTGATAAAAGAATAAAATTTGAATATGTGGTGTTTTCGACGGTTAATTAGGCTAGTCAATAGGAAGACCGAGAAACCCAACTTTGTCTTCAGACAGCACAAATACTCTCTTAACCTTCCCCCCACTCCTTCTGCCCTTTCTCCTTCATCTCTATATGGTCAGCAGCACTTTTCCTCAGATGGGCCTCGTGCTTGTCTGCCACCTATTTGGTACAGAAAAAAAGGCAAGTCTCCAAGATGCAGGAGCAGAATCCAAAGGTTTTCTAGTATGTGTTTTGGGAACTAAGATGCTTCATCTAATTGACATGAAATTATCTACTGATTAATCAAGTCTATAGTAGGTACTTAACTTAATTTAATGTATTCATCTTCTGTTTGTAATATCTATACTACGCTTATGTGTCTAGGTTCAAACTACTACTATTGTTTAATTTTTATAAATAACTGCACAATAGTAAGTAATTGCTAATGAAACTGCCGGTGGCCATTCCTCTCTTTATTTATTTACTACTAAGATGACGTGAAGTCTAGTCCAGAGATAAAAAGCTAGACTACGTATTATTCCAGATTATAATTTATCCATGTACTGAATTCCAGCCGGATCCGTTCAAACTTTTTAATGTGATGGATTAATAAAAATATAAACAATTTGACATCTTGACACTTTTTTTAGATTTTTGTATACCCGGATAACGGTAATAGGCTCATCACCTATTACGTGGGACCGAATGCAATGGATGGTGAAATGTAGGTGTTAATTCACCTCTGCCTACGAAGGAAACACTCATGAGTATTTTATGTGTGTATGTATTTACTATTAGTCCGAACTTTCGATTGCTTTTTAGCAGCCAAATTCGAGAGGTGATTATTATGTTTTATTGGGCATTTTTCACTTATTTAAACCTAAGTAAATGCAAAACACTAACGACATAGTGAGCTCATATTTGAAGAAAATAGTAACATCAACAATTTATCATTGTTCGAATACTTTGAGATAACTTGCATTAGAACCTATATGACAACCACCATTGTTAGTCACCCCGTTATCAATTAGATAGAATTGGTTAAAATTGATTTGGTACCAAAGGAATTAGAATTCATTTTTCATTCTTAAAAAAGAAATAAATAAAGACTTAATTATGTTAACTACCAGCGCACAAGATAATAAGTAATTAGTTTCAAAGCACTTAAATACTTATTTCTTTTATCACGATATAATTTATTGTAATAATCATCTTCTGTCGAATCGATGGCATTTTTGAGTTACCACCATGGTGTAGTAATTTGTTTCACGGCAGCGCCGCAACTCACGGAGAGGGCCCGAGCATAGGTTTCGCTCTTCGGGAAGGTTTACTACGTCCCTTCTATACTCTGTTATAATGAAAACATTTTCAGCTACTAATTTCTAAAATCAAACTAAACTAACTTGTCTTGTCCTATACTCATATGCCGTGATTTTTTCCACAAAAGTACTAACTCACAAGTTATATACACAAGCTATTGACACTCAAATAAACATTACCGTGGTAGTTAGGTCAAGTTCGTGGTAAATACGTTTAACTGTCTATAGCACTACGTCAAACTTCGTCCAATATTGACGAGCAGCACAGGTAATTATGTCAGGAATGTGATACGTTGAAATTGAGCCGGGTTCTAGGCGTTTAACCTTGTTTATTTTGTCTATATTTGTGATCTGTTCATTTGTAATGGGGTGTAATAATAGAAGGTATTGATATCATTTTTGTTCTTAGAAAATACTTACCAAATTATTTTATTGCAGCAAAAAAGTTTGTTTAGTTTCAATTATAGGTGAATAGATCGATTAGTCGCTGTATATGTATTACTGTTAGGTGTAAACTATTTCATAGACTTTTTCTTTTTCTAGAGAGGTTTTGTATGCTTTATCTATGCGATATAATGTAAGACTAAGTAATAGGCACAAGTGTATGTATATAACTTAACTTTTTTTGCTAGAAATTAGCTCATATAGTTTAGTATTTTTATTGATTATCACCGGTCAACAAAAAAAATTTTTTTTTGCGCATGGGTTTTACCTAATATATTTTGATTATATAAGCAAATCTATATAAAAAATTGCGATTACAGAATGAAAATATTTGCTTTTTAAGAAGTTATAGCATTTTTTATTTTCACGCCTGATTAATGTCGGTCTTTGCGCGCTATCGTTGTCGAAGATAGGTTAGAGGGTGGGGGGCAGTGTTTCTTGCGTCGCTCCTTGTGTACAGTAGTATGTGTTTGCATATTACACAGCAATGAGGAGAAAAATGCCTTGTTTTTGGAAACCATAGAGCTGAAAATTATGACGTGCTGATCACTGACATGATTATAACTTGGTTCATTAAAGAAAGGATTCTAAAATGGCGGAGCTTATTACTTCCTCTCGCTCGCACACTAGTACTGTCTATACTCACTCACGCGCGTACCGTCAACACAAAAAAATATTGATCTTTATTTTCTTCCACGCTCTGTGCTCTTGACGCGATGCATGAAGGAAAGGATTCTTAAATGTCGGCTTGTACTGGCGTTGACAGATAGTACAGCTAGCATATAAAATTTCTTTATTCTTTATTTTAACCAACATCATGATCTTCCATGATCCTCCTTATAAAATGTCTTGTTTTTATTATTTTTCTGAAGGAAGAGCAAGGGGAACACTTCCATCAAGATATAATGGAATTTGAGAGACGTTACCAAGGCCAGTATACCGAATGGGGGACTATATTTGCGGGTTAATAAGAGAAACTTCTACTGAACATGAAAGGAAAAGTAAAACTGTTCATTTATAAACGTTTGGACTTTATTTTAAAATTTCTATTGTAAGAATGAACCATAAATGGATGTTTGGTATCTTTTAATAAATCATCTCTGTCTATTTTTTTATGTATTTTCATTCATTTGAATTTTTCGTTTTTCACACATAAAAACAAATTTAGAACAATTTTTTGTTATTTTTCTTATTTCTAGGTATAAAAGGAATAAAAATCAGGTATGTTTAACCCGTGCGCAAAAATGTTGTAGACCGGTGTTATTTCTCTCCGTGGTAGTCAGAGGAAAATTAACACCTTCATTTCACTAAAAATTGTATTCGCTGTCACATAAAAGTCTATTGCCGTATTCCGTGCACTATTGTTGATCTGACTGTATCTGTCTGATGATAAACCGCCTTATCCCTTAGTCGCCTAGTACAACACTGCATAGGATGAGATGAGGTGGCCTAACTTCTATTCAGCCGGCAAACATGCGGCATTCCATTACTAATTTCGTTCATTCTCTTTCTCGCTACATATGCTACTATTTGGATTTTTACATACAACTTAATCCCAACAAAACGCTACAATGCAATATTTACACTTATCCCAAATATGTCGATACCGTGACACAAAATGGTGGCGTAAAACGTCGCACTCGATTACATAAAATAAAAGCAGATTTGTTCTCGCGTTCGTTTAATCCCTGATTAATCTACGATTAATCCGACCACAGATGTAAGTGACGAGGGTTGACAGTGCGATAATTATGATTATTTCATCTAATCTTTATTTTCTAGGATTTAAAAAACATTGCTCTATTAGTAATAATGAAATGTAGTTATCATAATGAATAGGGCATATTTTTTTTTGCTTTATTCCACTTTTAGGCAGGCAAGCACACGGTCCATCTGATGGAGCTTAGTTACCGTGGTCTATAGACGTTTGCACTTCGAGAAGCGTCACACGAGCTGGGGTCGTGAGGAAAATGCCAGAGGCTACCTCACAAAGGTTTTGGTTGCTTCGAGTCTGACAGAAGCACCTGCGCTAACTTCGGCGAGAAGATTTCACACGGATAAAAAAGAGCGTCGCACTCGTGCTGCCGACCTTCGAAGACCGAATGATCGAGAGAGGTGGAGGAGTTAAGTTTCTGTGCTACCAGCGAGGAAGACAAAGTATACCACCTTTGGTTGACTCTGTGGGATTCATACTACCACAGAGCAGTGTCAAACTAAGGCCTCGGTCTTCCCACTGACCATACTAGACCTCACCATTTGCCGTGGTATTCTGCAGGGCGGAGGTCCGGCTCCAGTCGAACTGCTCAATTGGGATGGGAGATACCATCTTGTCCCACTTCCATCATGTATCATTATGTAATCAATAGTATGTAGATCCCATTTTTATTTGGAGCACGTGTAGAAGAAAATAAAAATAATCTTCACCAACTTTCATCACAACTCCCATAAAGAAATTTTACCTGCGCAAAGAAAAGATTTTCACAATTTTTGCTTCATGATTGTAATGGTAACCACAACTTGCTCTAAAAATTCTTAATTTACTTCCTAAAAGAGTAGAAGAACTCCCCAATAGACTTCGTGTTCTGTAATAATTCCCACTTCAATGTAGGCAGTAGCAGTACTCGCTTAGCTGAATAATTCAAAAATTCCCGTCGACCACTTGTAAAAACAAGTGAAGTAAACGTCCCACTGTGCAGTTCGGGAAAAAATACAGTCAGACAAGTGCAAAGCGCCGAGTTCATTATTCTGTTTGTATGTGTGCTGATTGTTCTTTTGACGGGAAATTAGGGTAGTTGTATAACGGCTGGCATTAGCAACTTTTTAGCTTCATATAGTTTTTTTTTCTGGAACTGAATCATTTATTACGAGTGTCCATTCTATCTCCATTCTAGCTATTATTCTAAGAGTAGTGCTATTAAGGTAGTCGTATAGTGGCATTACTTCATGCCATTTTAGTTTCATATTGTCCAGAATCTTTTAGAGCCCACCGTACACTCAAATCTGAGAAATTTGCTAAAATTATTTATAAAAGATACACACAACTGTGAAAAAATGTTTAGGAATATTTCTCAATATTTAAAATATAAGAGTATTAATACAAAAACATCATCATTATTGTAATCACACAAAATGTAAACAAGAAATGAAGTAACCGTAAGTAAACACCAGCATACGATATGAATATCCTTCGTGAATACGAATATCATGCATACGTAAGATACCAGATACTTCAACACTCAATATTCTTCAAGTATTTGGTGTGAAACCAGTTGTTTGAAATACTATTTTGGGTCATATGAATGTAACATCCTGTAGATCAGGCACTATTGCTAGGATACTAGATGGTACATTGATTGATCTCCTTGTATAATCTGAAAAGATTTTTTGTTTTCTGATTGGCTGCAAATTTATTCGAACACCCAACACTCAACAAGGGTATGTCTGAGTAATACACACCCTTGTATTCCTCATACATACCCTTGTTGAGTGTTGTTTTTTCTTTGAATAAACTTCGTGGGAATTTTATACTGGTTCTTTACATATTAAATATTGATTAGTAGCTTGTATCTGACAAAAGACACAAAAGTGTTCACTTTTGCTCTATCCCTAAGTCATCAGTTTCGGTTATCACACAAACATAAAAGAAAAATAGGTGAAATAGACCACACATAAGGGCTGGACAAGTGGACACCTCACCTGATGAACTGCGTCCTTACTGAAAGTAGCCAATTACCTGTGATAACACAGTCCACTGCTGGACATAGATCTCTCGCAATGTTGGGAGGCTTTGGTCTACTGTTTTCACACTGGCCAGACATGTTGATACAGGGTTTTATTTCGTGTGGTGGGTTTTCTCTTCTAAACACCTACCTAAAAGAGCTTCGCGTAAACTCGGTGTCCTGAACAGAGTGATGTTCATAACTCCGAGTTTACGCGAAGCTGTTTTGATGATGCTCTCGATATAGTTCTTGTTGTTCAGTTTGCAGCGAACATCCATACCGAGTATATTAAGGTTATCATGTAATGGCAGTGGTGTGCTATGATGAATGATGATGAATGATAAGAGTAAAGTTTTACCATATTAGAATCAAATCAGTCAATGTGGGTTAGTTTTCACATTCATACTGGCTATTAGACCTGGAGGTTACGAGGTAGTTAAGCAAAATGAATCTTTCATATTTTATTCATCTAATCAAGTAACGCGAAAGGTAGTAAAGGGAAATGTAATGAAATCTTTGTCTAAGTGGATAATGATTAAAGTATGAAAGTTCTGGCATAACTCCCGGCGGCCTCATAAAGAAATGAGTTTGGTGATATTTCAACTAAAGTGCACGCTCCATATACCTAGTCAATATGAACTGGACGTTCTATCTGATGAAACGACGTGTAAAGATGTTTATAATAGATATTTATACCTTCGCCTTTTATTTATATAGTAGATAAAAGTAAGCAAAGTTGTAAACCTACTCAAATTATTCACAGAAATACCTAAATTAGGAGGAGCAATTCCACATCCTCCAAAGACAAATCTGAGATATTGTACAATTTATTTTTTTGGTGTAGCTATGGAATGATTTTGAGTTTTAAATGTATGTGTTTACGAAATCACAATATATAATATTGCGTAGCACTAATAATAAGTGTCATAACAATCTGAACTAAATGATTGCGGCTTTTCATCAACAATATAAATATGTCCCCGAATAGCGAAAGCTGACATTTCGTAAAAATAAAGTGACGCCAGCAGCGCTTCCATTAATTCTCTCACGATCCATTAAAATAAAATTTTATTCAACACGACAAGCTGGTACACAATCAGCCTTTTATTCTCTGATATTCGAAGAGCCATAAATATTTGCGTCCAATCTGTGAGACGGAATGGAAAAGAAATATGATGCTAATGAAAACATCGCGGCCGTAGGTTGTCTTCCGTCATATTGTGATATGAATTCTAATGAATGGAGTATGAGCGTTGAATCTTTAAGCATAGTGAATCCACTTTTTTATTTTAATGAATTTCGAATGCTTCAGACGGGTTTAGTATCTCATGTGATCAGAGCGTTATCCCTGTAAGAGACTGAAGGATTCAAATTCCGTTTAGATATTAATTTTATTCAAATTTTTCGAAGATGAATCCAGGTCACACTTGTAAACACGTGGATAGTCCTATTTAATAGGCGATAGAAGGCATTTTGTCATGGACTATATTATGTTAACAGTCAGAATAATTACAGCCCTTTTACCTAGTTGCCTTCCACCACTTTCTTAGAAAGAGATGAGGTGCTCTGAGATGTACTGGTTGTAGGTTATAGGTTGCAATCATAGCACATGTAAAAAATTATAACTCAAAAGTCCTAAGCGTATATTCATTTGTAGCCTTTTTCGAAAGTACAGGCGACGCTTCGTGGCTTAGCGTTCGCCCTGTAAGGAAAAGATCGCGGGTTCGAATTCCGTCGAAACACACATTTTTTCCTATATAAATTTGAAAGACATTGTTTTTACTGACGCGCAGATCGCTTCCAACACAGTATGTCATAACACAGCAAGCGCTCTTTTACTGTATGTGGCCAACATTTACAATATAATCTGTAATTCATACATTACGATTTGGACGTTTTCATACAAATCATTTATATTTATCTTTTCTTCATCCCGGTCGCAACCAAAACTCTTGCTTTGAAGCCATCCTTTGAATCCGTTCTTCTGTTCCATGTTTATTGTTTTTCCTTTCGCTTTTGTAACTCATAGCCCTGAGGAAAGTCCGCCGATTGACATGCTTCATCAATTTGTAGGTTAGGTTGGGCCACGAGAATATTGGTGAAACTTCAACTTTATTCATATAAAAAAATAGGTTCATTATTACAACCTGTGTGACTTCGCGGCAAATTATTTTACCAAGTCTACCAAGTCAATGCTTTAAACTAGGTCATCACATTTCTTCATCTTAGGATTCGAGCAATAAGAAAAAGTATTAACCTTTTTCGTGTGTAACGATAACATCTATATCGGAGTTTATCTTTATAAAGAGTTTTTGAACTGAAGTATTTCTTATTTCATTACCTTTATTTATTTTTAATTCTGTATTTCTACGCCTTACGGCCATACACCCGTCGGAAATTACAAAGAGTACTTTGTGGGGTGAATTTTAGTTGAGAATAGACAAGTTAATTTTCTCTATCGTGTGTGCCGTGCATGGAATAAACTTAAATTACACGCACAAAGGTTTTTAATGTTTATTTTCATACATAAAATGGCGCACACATACAGAGTGGTGTCAATTGATGATAACAATTTTATATTGACCGCGGTCATAGGCACCATGGAATATGTAATTTTAGAAATTAATATAGGTACATGTATGTTGAAATGCGGTTTTCAAGAGTGCGAGACGGTATATACTGCAAGAAAAACTCATTATTCATAAAGAGACGCTTTACAGATGAAATATTGTGCAGTATAATTTTATATTAAAATATTAGGTTTAATAATATATTGATATATAACTTCGTAAAATGAAAAGTTATCTGAAAGATAGGTATCGCAACCTACGATTAAACCGCTCATTATACAATTTACTTGCCCGTATCTTTCTTACCCTACCCTTTTCATACCCCTATTTCCATACCCTGGAAAGTCCGTTAAGCCGCCCCCATCCTGATTGTCATACGAACATTTAATGCAATTGCTACAAGTAGTTAGAGCTCTAAAAAGTTCAACAATTAGTATAACTGCAGCGACTGCAGTACTGCCATATCTGCAAAATACCAAGAAAACCATTTACTGTATGGCCACAATTTGGTAATAATACACTACCATTTCCTCGAATTTTTAAGATTTTTGAAGTCGACATCTCCAGTATTTAAAAAAAACTTGGAGTGCTTAATAGAGCGCTTCAACTTCAACAGTTCACTACCTTGACTTGATGTGCAGAAGTTACGGATGGGACCGGAATCAACATAAGGATGAGGACGAGATTAGCTGACCTTATACACATTGTCCTGTCTGAACATGACTTTACTTTTGATTAAAACCAATAGCAGCTTCACTCACCGGATACTTTGGTGAACTTAAACTATCAAGGAACTTATTCAAATGCACTTACAAAATTTCATCAAACTCAATTCAGTCGATCAGGAAGAGTTCAGTGACATACCTATAAACGCACTGCCGTTGAAAGGCAAACAAACGTTATTGACATTGGATATTCAAAGAAAAAAGACCTCAAACGACATTGTAAACGCGTTACTAGGAAGTGATTTTCTTGTGAAATGGCCTTGTCGCTTATACCTTTAGTCTTTCAACAGGTTTAAAGATGAACTAACATTATTTCACTGCAACTAGTGAGCTATGATAACTGAATGGTCTAGACATTCACATCTCGCTCTAAACTTCGATCGTGTGAATAATATACATTAATTATAACTTCGGAACCTAAACTTGATGTATTTGCGTCATTTGATGACATAGTTCCCGTAGCGACCT
Source organism: Pelosia muscerda (assembly GCA_963691645.1). Taxonomy (NCBI): domain Eukaryota; kingdom Metazoa; phylum Arthropoda; class Insecta; order Lepidoptera; family Erebidae; genus Pelosia; species Pelosia muscerda. The sequence goes on from OY829103.1 coordinate 4,620,928, forward strand.
ACCAACTCGATTATGATTAGATCAAGTTCATGACGAAGTACTTGAGCATTGATAATATCTGAGTTACGTATGTGGAGAAAATTCAAATTATAAGATTAGATTTCAAACTAATACCTACTGATACGAGCGTGACAGATGTGTATGGAGAGGCAGGGAGGTTCTGGAGGAGAGAGAGAGGGTAGGAGGAATTTGGAGCTCCTGGTTTACTTACTCTTCCACTTATCCACATATTACCAACCATTGGATTCGGTTCCACGTAATAGGGGATGCGCCATGCATCTGAGGTGGAGACTGAACTGTACATATGTATCCGACATTAAACGGCCCTATCTCTGATCACCTTGTAAGAAATCGCATGTCAAGTGATGGGGGTGGCCTAATTCTACTCAGCTGGGAACTTCTCATTGCAGTCCCGCTTTAGACTTGTTACTGTTACGTACTGTTTTTATTATAGCGACTGTCGTCAGACCTCTGAGAGATAAATCTAAACCAGAGCCTCGTCTGGTACTGCACCGGTTTGAAACTCATATTGCCTTGACTTCCAAGACCGCTTACACCCGCATGAAGGAAAATCCTGGCATCTGTATAAAGTATACTGAGTTAATACTCCGACTTCCATTATAAAAGTAAACTTAACATAAATCTCAATATTGTTATAGTCTCAAAAAACCCAAAGCATCTAAGCTGTGGTTGGTTAGAATTTAATCAACTTTCTTAATCTCTTTCAACACAAACACATTTTTCTGTGTAATCTCTTCTATGATCGTACACAAAGCGTTAGGTTAAATTTGTTAGCATTGTCGGCGTTAGTTGTCGGTGTACAGTTCAACGCTACTGTATAGTGTCGGCCAAGTAGTCTCGGGTAAGCCGACTTAATTAAACCTGAACATTACATGTACGGGGATTGTTATTTTGCGACACGATCCTATCTTAATTATTGTAATGATATGAGTTTGTTTTAGTTGTTCTAATTAGCAACTTTCTTGTAATTCTGGATGTGCAGATAGGAAATACCTTTATTAGTGAACTTGGTTGATTTTAAAAAAATGTAGTAGCGATTAATTCGTTAGCTTATGTGACGTAGAGAAAATATTACCACCTCATCGCATCTGAAGGGATCACTTCTGACCCGAAGATATATTATTTCGTATAGGTATGCAATATTATGCAAGCGAGAACAAACCTCGACGCGTGTTTCATCTCTGCAAGAGGCATTGTCAAGACCGTTCTGTCACAGAATCGCTCTGTAGCGTAACCGTGACACACGTCCACACGTTCTCCTCAGCATATTCATCTCCGCGATACGCGGTTCCTGCTTCGTATCGTACCTCGTGTCGCTCCAGCAGAGGCCATGCTACCATGTAACGCCTTCTTAAACATTTTATAACACGAACCATAACTAATGCAAACAAACATATGCACATAATTATTTGCATGAAGTGGAAATCAAACCCACTACCTCAGACATGGCAGTCAAGTGGTCTATAACCATAACAAATGCTAAATCTCCTCTATAATACTTCTAGAGACAACCAATAAATAACCTTCCATTTCATAAACTTTTGTGTTACGCGCTTCGCAAGCACCATTTAATAGTCATTAAATTTTTAATAAACGTCCACTGACATTGGGTACCTACCCTTTATTTTACTTTTTAAAATACAAATAAAAAAATATTTAATATGGTGTTCACAACCCTGACCGACTTTCTCATTTACGTAAATAAAATCCTGCACTTTCCTTGCATGCGGGATTTTACTTCCGTTCGATATTAATTTCGGTTTTAATTGTGTAAATTAAGCAAGAAAATTAAATATAATACCGCTTATATTATTATTATTACACCATAAACCTAATAATATGGGCCATAGCTGTTGATTGAAGGCCGAGACTGCTGCAGGTGATCCTCGCGAGATTATTAAATCTCTAACAGTAGGAGTAGAAAGAGAATCTACTAGGTTACAAGATAAAAACTCGGGACGCCACCAGGAAACACTAAGATGATGTTGATGAGCATCAAGCAAACATATTTCCTTATGAATTTTCACTTTAATAATATATTAGTAGAATTAAAATAAAGTGCATGTGGTAGCACATGTAGTGCAGCACAAAAAGACGTGATTAATGTACGTGAAGACAATGCTCGTCTACAAGATGGACGGACGCTTGAAAGTAATGCAATGTGTACTACTAAACGTATGTTTGTGATGTAATGTAGTTCTGTACCCCTTGAATCAATGTATGGAAATGACATAGTTTATGTTTATGATAGTCGTACACACACTATTTTTTTCGCCCTCTTGGAATTCACATTCGCGCTGCAGCTTCTATTCATTTTCTTAAATTTTCTCGTGCATTTCTGATCCCGTTAGCTCTGCACCTTCTATTTAAAAATGGCTCCAGTATACTATGTCCGTCTCCTGATTTTAAGCCACCTCACACCAATATTATATATTTTATATATTACTCCGTTCGCGTGGATGTCGATCGGCGGCGGTCTGAGGCGATTTGAACTCAATTTACACATTTCTATGATGGCGCCGGGCTTCACCTGACGTGGTTTTAGCATGCAAAAAAGTATTTGTAGAATTGCTTTTATTTTTAATCTGTTATTATTAGTTTTGTTTACTGAATATATATAATAATGTTTTACATCAATATAATCAGGCACGTACTTAACAACTACACAATATTTCATATCATGACGTCACCACAATTTCACCAAAACCTAAACAAAAACGTATCCACATCCCGCACGTTCAGAAACTTTTAATTCATTTACTTTAATCCCGTAACGCGCAAAAATAAACTTCTGTTGCCAACGAAAAGTTGCAAATTCATTCACACGCACGCATATTAAAAATGGCCGCAATAAATTCACGGATTACAAACTTTTTCGCTTGTAAAAGTCGGACTAGTACTATGTCTACATATCGTGTAGGATCGGAGCTTTTTCACACATTACTTCAATTTTGTTAAGGGTGTTTTCATACGGCAGTTGCGACTACAAACTATTTATCAAAGTTTTGTTTGATGGTAGTTTTGATCACAAAACGTAGTGAACGCGCGTTGTAATAGTGGATGAAAACAAATCCATTAACGAGATGAGATTAGAAGTACATATGAAGGCCAATTTGCCACGAAGATGCTAGTTGTCCAACTTTTTAGATATTTTGAGGCGAAACCATAAGACGATTTAGATCCAGAAATGCATTAATGGTAGTTGGACCCACTGCCATGGTCAAGGCAAAGCCGAAGAGTTAGCAAATTTGTTTTAGATTTGGTACAGTTGTGCTTACTAACGGCTGGTTCAGACCTATAGGAAGAGATGGTTCGGTGTTTTTTGTTCTCAATTGTTACCACTTCAACATTCTCTACTCAGTCAATGTGTCGTTTAGGTTGATTCAAATTGAATTGTTGAAATTATTTCTGCCATGGATAAAGTACTCAAGGTAAATCAAAACGTTGATAGATTAATGATTAAGCAGTCAGCATTACGATCTAGAGGTCCCACGTTCGACTACCGACTCAAACACGCTTCTAACACAAGTAATTTAACTTACAATTAACACAAGTTATTTAATACCTCATATTAGAGGGAATCCAAATATTAGTAATTTCTGTTGTTCATATTGTTTTTAAACAAAAAATATATTTTAAACACTTATGTGAAACTGAAAAAAGAACAACTTTAACTGCTCATACAGAATAAACCTCCGCTAAATACAGATTAACATTCAGCATCTTTTTTCAGAAAATCTCCCCGAAATGGAATCCAGTACATTTTTGTAAGGTGTTGAGATTTATTAGAGGTTACGGGCGCTGTGACGTGAAATATTCAAGGATCAGAGCTGTCGTAGAGGAAGATTTCGGTGGATGATTTATTTGCAAGCTTCAAAGGTCGGCCCTAAATAGCTGTCAAAGGAAACAATGAGCCTATTAATTCAGGAGCTTTAAATATTAAATTCTAAAATAAAATCTATTAATGTGATGATTTTTCCAATGAATTTTTGATAACATGATTACAGAAATTGGCCCGAAATACTATAGAATTTATAATGTAAAGATATCGACAGAAAGGAGCATTGCGATTGGCGGGCTACACACGCACACAGGTCCACAAGAGGCAGACTGCCAATCACAATGCTCCGTTCTCTCGAAACCTTTACATTAAGAATTCGATAGGAGTTCATGCTAGTGCTACAGGTTCAATAAATATTCATAGGCATCCACTAACTTTCGCTCATGGTTTATGATTATCACTTTACCTAACACTGATCTGACTAGTAGCACTTAAACTTACAATGTACCTGAGTAAGTAGATTCATACTCGTACGTAATTATAATTTTAAATTAGTGAAATTTCAGAAACTGTCTGTATTATCTCACAGTTATAAAATGAAAAGTTGAAGCTCTGCGTCTCTCTCAGTCAGAGCAAAGTTGACTGAAAGTTATTCAAAGTTTAATTCGACACATTTTGTTGGTTACGGATATACAAATATTGTTAAACCATGGCTTACCAACGGCTTAGTTGAGTTTAACCTCTAAGTGCTACGTTTATATTTAAAAAGAGAACTTAATATACTTCAAAAGCAGCAGATTCTATAATTGAACTTAAGGTCAGCCTGAATATAGATTTTATTTGCTATCTTATTCACCTTGATCAATCAATATCAATTAATTAACCTTAATAATAATAAATGTTTTTGGAAAGTGAAAGTGAAATCGGTAAATATCTAAATGGCGATGATAGCTGACATTCATGCGGGCAGTTTAGTTGAACTTAGCAAGATTTTAAAACTTTTCGCTTGAAATAATAACCTCCCTAACATGTTATTCTCCTATATGTAGGCCGTTCTTAAATGCCTGAAGAGTGAATAACAACTGTAGTTATATATTATGAAATAAAGACTAGAGGCTTACATCGCTTGTAATCTTAAGTACAGGATAGTGTACTCCACATAACTCCACAAAATCACATTTCTATTTCAAGGAGTCTTGTCAAGCACACTGTGAATAAGATACTAAAAGAAAATATGCCTTTATGAGAGTCTTTTAAATAATATCGAGGGTAAAATATATTCAAATCAATCTTTCAAATAGTTACTTTGCAGATATTCTCCGTCTGATACTGTCCAAGACGTTAATTGGTAGTGCTAGTGCGGCTAAGCACGTAATTAATTGCCTTGCGATTTACACCGCATAGCAAGAAATCGGGTCAATTTTTATTTCCAATTTGATTTAGCTGCAACGTTTTCGGTTAGGAATTTATTTTCGGCTTACCGATTTTTTTTACAAAGTGCCTTATGGTCGGCAATAGGCTCGCCCCCTATTAAATGCAAGGCGAAATGTGGGTTCGCCAACTATGATTTTCGGTTCGGTCAGTAGGCAGAGATGTACCTCTGCCTACCCCTTCGGCGATTACGGGCGTGTGCATATGATTTTGATAAGTGTTTACAATTACTTCAGTATTTATTGTAAACACTATATGATGCACGTTGAAGATAAGAATGACTCAGAGTAACCAGATATTTATAAAGCCTTAACTTTTTGATCAATAAGTACATTAAAAGACTGATTAGTGAGCGATAAGACTAACACGAAAACGTATGATTGCATGTTAAGAATTTTATGAAAATAATAGCCGTTAAATTGAGCAGGTAGTATTCGGGCCACTAGGTCACCAAGGCGGATGATGTGGATATGACAAGGAATCGCAGGACAAATATATGCGTAGGTTTATATGTTAGACCATGCAGGATAAGATTACTTGGTTTAAGTAACAGTTAAAACTTGTCTTTAGATACAGCGCGATATTCCTAGTTACAACAATTTTTGTGAGGTATACCTTTGTTAATACTAGAATTAACTATTGCACAAATCGAATATCAGTAAAAATTAGTTCTTCCTAGACAAAATGCAGTTTTTTGAAGCGTCAGTTAAAACTGTGTCGTACTTTATATCTGAAAATCATATATATCAGTGGTGAATTCTAGTTTTAACTGGGCGTTTCTAGTTTTACTACTTCTACTACCACACCTACTTTCTATCATCGCACCGGAAACGGTGCCCACTGTGCGGTATGAAAGGAGTTTCATCCCGCGCACGCTCAAGCTGTGGAATGAACTCCCTGCCGTGGTTTTCCCAAGCGACTACAATATGGGGTTCTTCAGGACGGGCATTAGAAGATTTATACAGGGTATGCAGCACGTGTGTGACCGCTTCCCATCAGGTGGGCCGTGTGCTTGTCTGCCACCTAAGTGGTATCAAAAAACCAACGGCTTTAAGTAAAATCTAGTTTTGACAAAGGAAAACGAGTTCTAGCAAAAAATGTGTCTTAACTGTATCATATTATGCAATACAAGTCAGTAGTACTTGTAATGTATACACATGTGCAGTTTGAGGTTAAAGAATAAACAAATTAATTAGAATTTGAATTTGAATATTCTGTGATACCTGTGTAATAATTTACAAAGCAGGTACAAATTTACCAATCCGTCTAGCCAGCGTGGAGATAGTACACAAAAACCTCCTAATTGGGAGATTATACCCAACAAAAACCAATGCTAATAATATAAATCGGCTTTAAATTGGTGATCTTTATTATATAATCCTTCGAAAGCTGATCTGAAAAATTTAACAATAACTCTTCAATAGGTAGAAATATTGGAAAACGAATTGAATCGTTTCAAGTGTAATAATCCTGAGCTTAAAGTGGTATAAGTTCTTATAACTCCTTTTGTAGTTGGACACAACTGAAAATCTTTTCTATTAAGTGTTTAAGTACGGGTAGTTATTTGAACTAGAATAGTCGGGAGTCGTTATATCATATTTGTGAGAAAATATAATGGGTAGGGTGATATTTTTTTTTAATTTATTTACTTATTAGGCACATCAACAGATTATCTATATTACATTTCAAACTTAAATAACAGGTTTTATGGACTTATATCTAGCACTTAACCCAATTATAGATATGCACTGCACACTTCGTATATGCAATATTCTACAAGTGAGAAGAAAAAACCTCGACATTAGTTTCGCCTCTACACAAAGCATCTTCAGGAGCGCTCTTCAATATCTTATATCACATTTGTGTGGGTTCTCTGTGCTTGTTGATTTATCATTCATCATTTATATACCAATCTTGGTCATCCTCGGGACTTAATCCATAATGGTCTTACACGTTTATTTTTTTGCGGTTCAGTAGCTGTATCAAGAATGCACCTGAAATGTAAGTCTACTGATTTTCCAAATTAAAAGTAACGTAAATTTCACCCCATAATTAGTTATTTGTATTGAATTGCAGATGATGATGCTTTTAAGTTTTTACGAAAACGTCCAAAGCTATATTTTGTTACCTTTCTACACATCTCAGAAAACACGGCATGCATTATAATGAAACAGTGTAATAGTTCCTAAGAACACATCCCGAACAAAAAACCGAAAAAGGAAAAAGGGCGCTACAGTAACTTCGCACTCAGTATTGTTTTCTACTTAAAAAGCTTTCGGAATTACTTAAAAAGTTAAAGAAAAGAAATTGAGTTGAATTAATTATTAACACTTTGTTATGTGTTCCGTTTGTTTTGACGTGGACGTAACCTTTGTTATTTAAATGTGTTGTTCTGGTTGTTTATAATTGGTCAAGTTTAGGGTACCATTTACGGTTATAATTAAAAACAAATTCAATTTGAAATATTGCTTACGAAGAATTTTGTATTTTATAGTATATTGATAAGATCCCTCCTGAAAAACACAGTCAGTGTGTCAAAACTGTCCGCATAAAATGAAATAGTCTCGCATCGCTCGTGTTCATACTCGCACTTTGTACACTGCTTTGTAAAAAGAGCTTTAAATCATGTTCGTAACGTTGTATTTGTAAAAAAAATATGTATATAACATAATTACTTATGTGTGATTGCGTACAGATTCGAATGCTACATTTGTTCGAGACTGAGTATCTAGGGCTTTTTGTATATCAATGTATGGATACGAAAGCTACCATAACAAGTATTTCAAGGGGGCCAGTTTTTAGAATATGCTAGCTACCTCATTCTTCTGAACGCCATTCGGGTTATCTGGTAGGCGGTAGATGTTACGTTCATCAGTGCGCATCACATTTATAACTTAACATCCATAGTGTGATTCGGACTGTGACTGTTATGAGTTGACATCAAGAGTTGAAGCTGTTGAAAACAAGTGTTGACGTGTCTACAAGATACAGCGGAGGCAGACAAGTTTGTAATTAATAATTTATTATTAAAAACAAATTTAATTTGACAGAATCATAATGATGTTCGGAAGAGCAACATAGCTATCTAAAAACAGGCCTAAATGTAATACTCGGTTGATATCGGTGCTCTTATACAATATAATCACTTTTTAAATATGGAATTCCATAGAAAAGAAAGCATAGAATATTCCATAGATCTTCTCATAAGTTTTTAATTTGGGAGGAGTACTCTATTACGCTAAAAAGGCTAAATGTATCTGGCAAAATTTGGATCAGGGATAGACCATAGTCCCTTGAATAAGCACCCATGGGATGTGTAAAGGAACAGGAACAGATAGCTGCATAAGCTGAACCGCAGACAAAAACGCTAGAAGTACATAATAATATATTTTCATAATATTATCGAGTAAGTTATAATTGCAACATAATACTCACTCCGCTTCGTTAATTACAACAGCGCACTGAAATCATTAATCAATTATGTACATCAAAGCTTTCGTTATTTCATCATTATAACTCACCGTTTAATAAACAGCTAAACGAATTACTTCGTGAATACTATGTAAATAATAATATTATATAGGTACATAATATACGTATACATACATATGTAGACGATGTCACTGCGAGAGACGGAAAACTCTAAAGAAAACAATGTACCAATCCATCTGGCAAGTGCGGATACAGTAGGCCAAAGTATTCTAGCAATAGGAGAGGCCTAAGGTCAGCTGTGGACTGTATAAGCTAATTGATTGATTAATTATTCCTATCATTTAGTATTTTAAACAAAGAACCTATTTAACCAATGTTATTATGCATTAAGTAAATATTCCGGAACAAATTTACACAACGCTTGTTATATTCATCAGTGCGCATCGCATTTATTACTTAACATCCATAGTGTGATTCGGACTGTGACTTTTATGAGTTGACATCAAGAGTTGAAGCTGTTGAAAACAAAATTGATGACTTGTGTTACAAGATACAGCGGTGGCAGACAAGTGTGTAATTAATAATTTATTATTAAAAACAAATTTAATTTGACAGAATCATAATGACGTTCGGAAGAGCAACATAGCTATCTAAAAACAGGCCTAAATGTAATACTCGGTTGATATCGGTGCTCTCATACAATATAATCAATTTTTAAATATGGAATCTAAGGATTTTTAGCATTCCATAGATCTCATATGTTCTAAATTTAGGAGGAGTACTATGGGTATCTGTAATTTTCAGTTTGAATATTTCTTACTTTAATACGTTAAAAAGGCTAAATGTATCTGGCAAAATTTGGATGAGGGATAGACCATAGTCAGGATCTGGTATATACGTAGGCTCCCTTGAATAAGCTCCCATGGGATGCGTAAAGGAACAGGAACAGATAACTACACAAGCTGAACCGCAGACAAAAACACTAGAAGGACATAATAATATATTTCCATAATATTATCGAGTAAGTTATAATTGCAACATAATACTCACTCCGCTTCGTTAATTACAACAGCGAACTGAAATCATTAATCAATTATGTACATCAAAGCTTTCGTTATTTCATCATTATAACTCACCGTTTAATAAACAGCTAAACGAATTACTTCGTGAATACTATGTAAATAATAATATTATATACATAACATACGTAGGCGATATCACTTTGAGAGAAGGAAAACTCTAAAGAAAACAATGTACCAATCCATCTGGCAAATGCGAAAACAGTAGGCCAAAGTATTCTAGCAATAGGAGAGGCCTAAGCTCAGCTGTGGACTGTATAAGCTAATTGATTAATTGATTATGCCCATCATTTAGTATTTTAAATAAAGAACCTATTTAACCAATGTTATTATACATTAAGTAAATATTCCGGAGCAAGTTTACACAACGCTATCCAGACCAGAAGCATAGCTTAACCAGCTCGTGTTATAGAATCTCGAATGTGAATGAATTCTTTAATGTGCATCTACGTCCAAAAACTAAAAAACTACATGTATTCGTCCCAAAATTGTCCCTATTTCATTAAAATTTACAAGGAATTTCAAAGAGACCTAAATATCAGCACATTTCCAAATAAGGCTACGTAACAATTTTAATTACAAAGGTAGACAATGTTCGTAGATTGTCACAGCTTTTATAACAGTTCTTGTTAAAAATACAGAGCAGGCTGTACTGTTTCAAGTGCTAGGGTGAATGCAACTATTACCGACCGCGTGTGAAATAAAAAAATGTTTGAAAAACTCCCAATAATACTTGGTCTGGTCGAACAATCAACCACAGAATATCATGCCTAACATTGTATTGATTTAAATTGATTGATTGAGTTAAATTTTAAAACCATGACAAATATCCATTTTTGGTAATTTTCTCTAGTTCACACTTGCTACAATGTTATAATTATTTTTAATTTATGGATTGTCAATTTGACTTCACCTCACCTGATGGTAAGCTGAAGGCAAAGTCTCATGAAAGAGGGTCACCATTACAAATACGTACAGTATTACAATGGTAGCGCTCAGCTTGACGGCCTTATCAGATGCTTTTACACGCCCCGTTTAAAGGTCTCCGTACTGTAGGAAGAAGGAAACAGCTGCGCTGGTAAAGAATTGCAAGACTTAATGGTGCGGCAGAGGAAAGACTCACCGAACCGCTTGGTTCTTGATGGAATATGCTGCACCGCATCCGGATGATATCTAAGCCCTGTACGTGATGTCCTGTGTCGGAAAGGAGAGGGTGGGATTAATAGGAAGAGCTCATCAGAACATACATCGTGGTAGAGACGGTATAATACTGCCAGGGACGGAACATCTCTACGCATCTGCGAAGGTTCGAGGGTATTCGTGACCTCAGGACTCCCAATAATGCGGATCGCTCATCGCTGCAACCTATCGAGAGCATCTAGTTAGTACTTTGCGGAGCCATCCCAGAGATGCGAGCAGTATTCCACACAGATTTTGCTATTCTGGGATTTTGCGTATCTGTCCTTCTGCTACTAACCCAAACGAATTTGTGTCTTATAAAGAAGACACCGCTGCTTCGGCGTGAAAAAACGTCTCACTCTGTTCAGAACTCTGAGTTTAGGCGATGCTGTTTTGATGATGCTCTCGATATAGTTCTCGTTATTCAATTTGCAGCGAACATCCATACCGAGCATATTGAGTTTATCCTGCAATAGCAGTGGCGTGAAAGAAAGAAAATGCCCTTTCTATAAACGCACAATGCCTGCGTCTTCTGGCGTTGAAAAATACGCTTACACGCCTTAACCATGCAACCGATTGCGAACAGAAATAGGTTAGACCTTGAAATACTTGCTTGCGATAGTCGAAATATACGAATTTCATATCTATTAAAGTTTAATGGGCGAATTTTAGGAACAAACAAACGGAATAAACTATATCATGTACTTCAATCTTATGCCAAGGAAGCAGAACACTAACATATATTTGAACACTTTACCTAAACTAACACATATCTGGCAAAGCATCAAATTGGAAACGTTAACTTCCACGTTTACGTACCTATACCTATCGGCACGGATCTCAGACCTAAGTTGCGAGAGAAACAACAATTGTTATTATATTAGGTCGTTACATATGCAATTGTCGTTTTTTTGAAGAAATTGGAGGAAACCCAATTTTCAATAATAACATTTTTGCATTTTTTTAGGAATGACGAATCCATTTTTTATATTATTGTGTATGAATTAGGCAACAAACAGCAACTTTTATTACATTTTCGAAAAGTGACATCTATTAAATAGTAATTAAAAATTTATCATCAAAATGGATGACATTTAGGAAGTAATGTTTTTGAAAATCGAATTGAATTTATCAAGCGGCCAATAAAAACTAAATTTAATACAAAGTTGTAAAATCTTGAAATCAACTTTCAAACAAAATATAAATAATGGAAATAGCTATAAAATTACAGGAATAACGAACTCATGAATATGTAAGAAAATTTCGGCAATTTCGTATGTAAAGGCCTATTATAAATCTATGATTGGTAGATTTGAAGTCGTCCAACACCGTTGCTTTCCTCGAAAGACATTTGGGGATATACATTTTGGGTCCACAACTCGTGCCTATACCTATATATATACATAATATATACATTAGTTGATGGTTTAGATCTACATATCGTCCCACAACAAGTTACTCCCACAATACCGTAATATGAAGAGCCCAGTATTTGAGTTTCAAAGTTAGTATACCGTATGTGGCTTGCGAAGTGAGAAAATTGTCAAAGGAATCTGTAGTTGAGCGGGTGATAGCAAGCAAAATTTGTGTTCGCCTCTAAAATAGCATTATGGTTTCATAACAATGTGTGCTTATGTTTATAACATGAAACTGAAATAGGTCAAACAACTTCAATTAGCCTATGCTGCCTAGCCTAGCTGCCTGCTGGACATAGGCCTTTCCACATAAAACAAAGTCGCTTTCTCTGTCTTTATATCCCGATGTATAATTAAAATTATGCAACGGATTTTAATGCGGTTTTTAATAGATAGAGTGATTAAAAAGAACGGTTTAGATGTATATAACATCCTGCTATAACCATACTTTAAAAAGGGTATATTAATCAAAGGTATTTTACTAGACTGCATACTATGTAAATCAGTATTTAACTGCGGTATTTTCTCTAAAACAATATTTGTATTATCAAAACTTCGCAAATAAATAAAATTCACACTGCATCAAATAGTTTCTGCAACTGTGTAGTTTTCACCCCAAAACGGGTGCTCTTTCAAACATAAATGTCGTAAGTGGCTACTAATTTAAACTATGTTTTCTCTAAAAGTACACCTAGTTAAACCACGCATACGAATACAATTTTTTTTAATTGTCAAGTAGTATACCTTGCTCGCAGTTTTAAGAGTCAGTGAAATGTTACTCGGCCGTGACAGCGATGTAGGCAAGTAGCTGTTTACACGTATTTGGAAATTACCACAGTCAGTGTTCTATTAGACTACATTTCGAACAGGACATATCGTAAAAAGAGCATCAGCAAGTCTAGTAGAACGAGAGCCGAGCTACTGTCTCACGGTTTTACTTGGTCAAGCGCTCGGTCCACTGTTTCACCACTCGGTGCGTGTGAACAATACATTTGTAAGAGTATACGGAGTGATAGTTCTGTAAAATAATTCATTTTTGAATACATTTTATGGAACTTTTTCAAAGTTATGATGAATAGAGATATCGTTCACCACTTTCTAAATTCTGCGTCCACGAAAAATGATGAAGATATTTTTCAAATATTTTTTTACTAATGAAAGAATTATTTTCGTTTATTTACATTATGTGGTGTAAATAACACCAGTATTGCTTACCTTTGAATTACTTAGGAATAATTCATATGAAAATGAAATAATACTAGACTGGGAATAATACTGCATACCTTATAGTATTGAAGTCTTTGATACAAGCTACAAGTGATGTACTCGTAGGTACTAATTAAACATCGAACGTCTTTGTAAAATGAACCTTGATATTCTTAATTAATTCTAGACTGGTGCTTCATTTCTATTTAATAACATAAATATATTATATTACAGAATATTTAATTTAATAACTCAGCGCAGTGTTTTAATATTACTTTATAATTTAATATGTAGAGAGTAAAGTGAAGTTCGACTGTCTTCGCTCCAGTTAGAGCTAACGTCTAGTAACATTGGGAATTCCACCCGCTATTAAAAAATAACCAATAATTTAAGTAATAATAATTTAAATTATAAGAAATAACAAAAATATTTTATTTAAACAGCTTTTTTTTCAGCATTAAATAGTTTAGACGTTCTATAATAAGAGTATAGGCCATATAGCCTACAAAAAAGTTTTCTTGAAGTATAATTGGTTGAAAATTTCCTCTAGAAATGGATTGGTCGAGGATTCTGTTCCTGTCGCGAATGATGACTAGAAATACGTAGAAAACTTAGCACACTACTAAATGTACTAAATGCTTCCGAATTTCAAATTTATTTCGAGTCCTACTATACTAATCACAAAATAAAAGGCCCGTTTTGGCATATGCCATCATGGCATAATTAGTGATGTAACAAAACGACTCGGTACTCGATACTCACGATTAATCGAATCCAGTTTGCATGGGGATTTTATCGATTTGAATATGTATATGAAGTACATTGGTTTAAAGTTCTGATTAGAAAAATTAGCTTAATATTTGTTATTGTAGGTATTATAGATCAATTTGCTTTTATTTCATACTTTTGTTATGTATACATATAACATTCACTCAATCACAAAAACAACAGGAATATCAAGAACAATAAGAATCTGGTTGTAGAAATTTGATGGTACGAATTTGTCAAAAATAACCACCAAGCATATATGCGGAAAGGCCTTCATAGTAATCCAACCTCGGTTGCATTGCGTTCAGGGGTTCGCAAGTGCATAGCCGGGCAGGGGTAATGGTACAAATGGGACCAGTGGGCACGGCGCGAGGCGACCCGCCAAACAGGGAGACCCGTAGAAACGGTGGTGCCATGGCTGTACAGTGAACAAGTCAAATCTATGTGTGCCTTTACTGGAGCATTGGCAGTATTCGAATTCGAATTCGGTAGATATTCGAATATCTAAGTCAAATATAATCCAAAAATCAACAAAACCAAACGCTTTTACGTTACATAGTGAAGTTCAGTAATTAATTTGGGTCTAAACACTAGTTTAAATAAATTAAAATCGGGCTTGAAAAACATATCTTACTCGATATTTTTTTTCTTAATTGATTATTAATAGTCTGTGGACAACGGAATAAAAATCGTTATGCACAGCACTAAGCCGTGTGGGCGGTACCTGTCTATGAAAAATGTAATAACCTTCATAACATTTCAATTGGTAAGAAACTGAGAACTTCATGGGCGCGAACTGTCAAAACGGGCCTTTTATTTTGTGATAACTATAATTAGAAGGCATTTAAACTATAGTTGCGGCACCCTATGATGGTCGTTTTGACATGACTGGTTTTACTCGTTTTCTCTTTTCTGGTGTGTGAAGTGTATTTTCTCCTGTGCAAGTCTCACCATATTTTTCTTGAAAAGCGTGCAGCAACTATAAAAAACAGTAGTAAATGTTCATGTAAAGTAGTGTTAAATAAAGAGACATTTGGTAGAACACGCTAGGAATGGCTGTTCGGTCGGAATGTTTAATAAATCAGCACTTTACTTGTTTTTCGGGAGAGTGGCCCGCCTGAAGATTGTATGAAGATATTCTTGTTACATTTATTCGTTACAATGTTGTTTTTCCTTGTTTTCACCTAAATTGGTATTTGATTTATTGACTCGTTCAGCAGTATTCATCAGTTTTTAATATAATTAATAACAATCTCATATTTTTGTCAACTAAAAAAAATAGGTTCATAAACAAACAACTGTACCGTTCATTTGAAATATCAACATAGGGCGCTCGCTACTAAAACGTAAACAATCTTATTTTCTGCTTAGTAACGCATTTTGAAGGCTAAAAACCTGTATCGAACCACTAGTTAGTCAGTTAGTTAGCCTAGTTTTTTTAACATATTGTATTTTTTACCCTTGCGAGTGTCACTAAAGACATGACAGTAATCAAAATTCACTACAGCGACAACCAGACGCCATATTGTCAAAATGAAAAATAAAACGTCCATGAACTATGTCAAGTAGGGTGTCGTTGAATGTGTATGTGTGGACTGAGAGCCCATTTTTTTAATAGGTATATTAAAATCATCTTTAGTTTCTTTTTCTCATTTTTCATTTTATATTTAAATAGTTTAGCATATTTATAACGATTTAAAGTTGTTCAACCGCACCTATTACGTGGCAGTCGCAGTCCCAACCGCCCAGCCAGAGGTCTTCATTCTTAAATTAACAAAATAAATTCAGGCTTATGGCATCCGTTGAATTTCGTAACATTATATCTTTGAAGTTTGAAGGATTCATAACCCGCAACTGCAAACCAGTGGAGTTATATGTAATTTACAGAAAGATCAACATTCAACACAAATGAAGATAAACTCAACATTTTGAATTAAAACCTTTTATATATATTTCAGTAGGATTCACATAAAATATGGAAATTTTCGGCTATGTAATATACAGCTGTGCTTCTAAAGTCAAATTTGTGTTTCAAAACCTCTAGTCGCAGTAGTTCGGTTGCTAGACCGGTTGACCGGACTACTGCAACTCAAAAGTCGCAGTAGTCCGGTCAACCGGACTACCCACCGAACTACTGCTACACATTGGTAGCAATAGTTCGATGCTGTTTGACAACCGGTCTACTGTGACTTTTGAGTTGCAGTAGTCCGGTTAACCGGTCTACCCACCGAACTACTGCTACACATTGGTAGCAATAGTTCGATCCTGTTTGACAACCGGACTATTGCGACTTTTGAGTTGCAGTAATCCAGTCAACCGGACTAGCAATCGAACTACTGCGACTAGAGGGTTTCAAAAGGCTAATCTCTGATGAATGCTAGCGAATCAAGAAGCGATTTTCTATTGTGAAATAATTAGTTTGTAACAAATATGCTCCCAAAATACTGGACCGATTTCAATCATTCTTTCACCTATAAAAAGTTACAATATCTAGGAGTAACATAGGCTATTTATATCACCCTTCCATTATCGGAACAATAATATAAATCTCAATAGATCCGGTAGATCTATACATTGGCGCTAATATCGTTGTTATGATAGCAAGGAAAAGTAGTACAGAGGGGCAATTAGAGATTCGAGTAGAGTCATACAACGCTATAATCGACAACAGCTAGTCCTTTATAAAAAGACGGCGGCACTTTATCTACTTCTCAAACATTTAGAAGCTTATTCTACTATATATTAAATTAATAATATAAAAATAAAAAGATAAAATGACCTAAGAGTTTAGTGGATATTATGTAAAATGTCTAAACATTTTTATAAAATGAAACAAAGAAATAGAAATAAAATGAAGCTCGGGTTCGATTTTAGAGCTGAAAAATGTTTTTCCTGCGGAACTGTTTTGTCTGTACCTACTTACTGTACTCAATTCTATTCTTACCGCACTCCGCACTCCCTACTGCTATGAAATGTTTATGAGGAATGGCCTTTACTAAGACATCTTTACACTCATTCGGTATAACTAATAGTTACTTACTAAATCAAGTGAATTATAGTAACTTGAAATACCAAAATCGTATTTCAGCGACATCTTTGATTAGGTCAAGCACAAATTATAATTTTTTTATACTACTTAGATGGCAGACAAGCACGCGCGCGCATTTATAAAAATATGAATATAAAAATTGAAATGAAACAACTTTCCCGAATTCTATCGCGATTTTGGTTATTTACTTTTAGTCCGAAGTTCCGGTTACATTTCAGTCGTCATATTGTTGAATCCGTGAAAAGTATCATGAATAATGAATGAAAAAGTTTAAAATATTAAGACGAATTGATTTCATAATATGATTGAGTCTTATTTTCAATAAGTATTATGAATGGCGATGTTCAAAAACTAAATTTAAATATCAGGAAAAGATAATCTATTTCAGACGCCAACGGTACGTAAACAACATAAACTCTTTTCTGTCTAAACACAATCGAAATAGAATAATTAAACCATATTCAGTTGTTTCAGTACCATTGCAAATACACGCACACAATAACAAGTAAATTTTACAACGGTCATTATACATCATGTTTCATATTATTCCACGAACAATACAATCTCATGATATCACGCCGGGCCACGCAGAGTGGTGCAAAATATATGAATGTCGACGAGAATCCGAAGTATTCGCCAGTTCACAAGATAAAGCTATCTTCCGCGACCCACTTTACTTAGCAGGGTTGACATAGACCTCAGATCTATTGTTGTGGGTCAAAGGTCAAGATTACGTTTTATTTTGGGTACTTACTTTGCGCTGTGTTGAACATTTTCAGTTGACAAGAAGTGTACTGTTTTGAATACAATAATTTATGTAATTTGATATGCTAGAATAAAATAGAATATCTCGTCTGATACTTTCCAAGACGTTAATTAGTAGTGCTAGTGCGACTAAGCACGTAATTAATTTCCTTGCACGTTACACCGCATTGCAAGGAATCGGATCAAAAAAAATGATTTTCCCAATTTATTTAGCTGCAACATTTTCATAGTCATAGTTAAGAATTTATATTTGGCACACCAATTTTTTACAAAGTGCCTGATTGACGGCAATACGCTCGCTCCCCATTACGCGTGACCAAAAATCATAGTTGGCGAAATGTGGGTGTTTAATACACCTCTTGTTCAAAACACGTATGTATATTCAATAGCACGCAATGACTGAGCGATGTAATACAGTCCATTCATGTTTTGCCCCATGTAGTAAGTGTTAACAGCTAGTAATTTCCTCGCACGCATCACACTTTGGCACTTACAAAGGATATTCCTCTTGGACAATTTGGTGTGGTTTACGAGCGTAATAAGAAGGGGCCCACCACCACGCTCGAAGCTCGCTATGACACGATTGATGGCCTCTGAACATATGTCTAAAACTAGACTGTTACAATTAAGGCTCTTAATGTCCAACTTTAAAAAAGCCACCAAGAAGTTACCAATGGTTTATTATTTAGGTAAGGACCTACGCTCTTTAGGAATCCATTTTGCACGTTACGTAATGTTTAGTACCTTCCTTTCTTCTATAATACACGCCATATTAAGACAAATAGCCTGTCAGGCTCCTACAAAGAATCACTGGTTCTCAAGGCACTCAAATTACAGCACTCTACGGATGAGATAGGGTGGTGAATATTCTTTCTCCGTCACCACATAATTCAGGCTTTCTATACAATGCCTAGGCTGCTAGGCTAAAAGCTAGGCGTTGCTGTGAAATATTATGAATGCCATTTAGAGCCTCCATAGACTTTTATTTTTGGGCATGAAATTCCCACGGATACCACCTCTACCAAAATTGGTGGAGGTGAGATTATGTCGGACTCGAACCGACCAAAACGTACGCCCTCCATGGGTCCTTGATTGCCTGGGTATGGGGGTGGCACCTTGCGCCGCCGCCGCGGCCTGCTTTTGCTAGGGTGATAGGCGGCTCCCCCAGTCATTTCCAGGCCCGCGCTCATGGTCGATGGAGGTCATTCTGCGACATCTAAAGACTATGGTAACTACTCACCCTACGTTTTTGTTATATATTATCTGTTTTTCACATTTCACATCAATTGCGTGGCGTAGCACTCTGTAGTGAACGTGACTGCGACGCAGGAGGGGCGCGTCTTCGATTCCCACTCCGTGCTAATATTTTTGTCCATGAATATGAATATTTGCGTTGATCTGGATGTTTCTATGTTAATGTATTTACAAAAAAAAGGTTTCTAAGAAGCTATATTTATTCGCATTCTTGAAACCATAACCCAGGTTAGTTAATCTATGCTTACCGTGGGTCTAGATGGCGTTGTGTAGATCGTCCTAAAATATGTATTTACTTATTTATATATCTTTCTTTTTTATACTGCGCGTAACATCATACGGATACCACCTCCGCCAAAGCCACCGAACCGACTAAACCACACGTCGTCTATGGGTCTTTGATTACCCAAGGTGAGGTAATACAAGACATATCTCTCGCACCCCGGTAGACCCGACTATCCTAACCCGAAAGTGTACCTATCCTGATAAATGTAGTACTTAGATGATGTTATCAGTAAATATTAAAGCTAAAGGAAAACCGTTATCCTTAGCTAAAAGCTGAGGTCTTGTATACAGGGCGTTGACCCATTAGGGTTCCTCGCACGAAACGTTATCTTTAATCTATTATTAAGTATGCCCGTTCGAAGTTAGTCTTTACTGTAACCCTTGTTTAAAGATAGGTGACTAAAATAGATGAAGGTCTTGATGCGGTTTATGTAATACCTAGTTGGACAATAATTTGACGACCTCTGTGGCAAGCTGGTAGTGAATTGTTACGCAGGAGGCGCGGTTTCGATTACCGCTTAGCGCAAATAGTTGTCTGCCACCTAAGTTTCATAAAAAAACTGATGATAACATGACATAATATATTTTACAGACTTCTGCCTTTTTATATAGTACGAAAAAGCCCCACGGAGCCCTCGCCAGAACCGGTTGGGGAGGTTATGTCGGACTCGAACCAACTAAAACGCACGCCGTCTCTGGGTAATTATACTTTGTAAAATATAGCTTGGGTCCTATGACAGATGTCAAAATTAGGTTCATAGGGATGTCCGAAATTCGATGAAAATATCGATACTGCCAGCTATTATTGATGCATGTTACATATAATTAGGTTTAATTTAATTGTATGTATGTATTTAATTGTAATGAGAACAGAATATACGTAGCATACACGGCGTCGGCACTCGTACTGACGAGAATGAGTGGAGTGGATCAGTGGAAGTTCATATCAAACAAGATGTTGGCGCGTGTATCTTATGCCTGTAACATGGCCCAAGAGCCAAACGCGGCGTGTCTTGTTACAAAATCCAAAAACAGGTTCAGGGCGTTGATAGATTGAATGTAGGATTTTATTTACTCAATATTATTTAGGATCAAGTATATTGAAATATAAATATTATTATGATATTAAAATACCTAAGCAATAAGATTAAATTCTAATTATTTTTTTCTTATATTAATTTCAATTTTAAATTAAGCTTTATTCAGAATATGATATGATGGATAGTTTATAGTATGTGGTCACGATGATTCATCGCCCATCACTAATTAGCTCGGTATGCCCATAAAGTATGACATTGACAGCTACTACATTCATTATTAGAAAATTCAAGACTTCATGTGCGGGATTTCACTGACAGCTGTCATAGGACCCAAGCTACATTTTACAAAGTATAGTTGTCAGAGGTAAGATAGTCACCAACATAATAACCCTCGCAATTGTGCCTGCGGTCCCACTTGCGTTAAATTACATTTACAATTACAACATTTACCTCAGAAATAAAAAATAGCGTACTTGTTATTCTTAACTATAACCTATTCCTGTACAAAATTTCATGAATAATAAACATCCAATAATCCAAAAATCCAAGCGTTTTCACAAAATTTCACATTCATTTATTTGTATAGGTATATTAGTAGGATTACTTTTATAATGCAAAATATATCGCACTATCACCTCTATAAATATCTCTCCTATGAATATTTAAGTATGTTAGGCACACTTTAAAACATCCATTGGGCATAATTTCGCAAAATGGACGTCAGATATTCGCGAGCATTCTTCACTAATTGCTCCGAGTGCTCGGTATGCCGCGGCACGCAAAAAGAGACAAAATGAATAGAAATATGAATATTGATACCAGAGCGTTCGTACTTGAGCACAATTTGATATTTTACAATAGATACTGACTGTTTATTACCATTATACTTTCAATACACCGCGGTAGCCTAGTGGTATGGGTTTTGGACTGCATACGAGGTCTCGAGTTCGATCCCAGGTTTACAATGACACACACCAATGACTTTTCGAAGTTATGTGTGTATTTATCGCAGGTTTATAAGTGCCCGGTTAATGGCAATAGGCTCGCCACCTATTACATTGGGACCTTAACATAAACTGGCGAAATGTGGGTGCTAGCACCTCTGCCTACCCCTTCGGGGATAAAGGCGTGAGTTTATGTTATGTTTTTTTTTTATACTACGTAGGTGGCAGACAAGCACACGGCCCACCTGATGGAAAGCGGCCACCGTGGCCTATGAACGTGTGCAACACTAAGGGTGTCACACACGCGCTGCCCACCCTGTAGGGAAAAGGGGGAGAGCTGGGAAGGGGTGGGAGGCTAGGAAGGGGTGGGGAAGGAGGGGTACAGTGAGCTCTGGCTACCCTACTTACCGGTGGGAACACAACACGATGGTTATTATGACCGCGGTCTTCTGTAGTGCGGAGGTACTATGGTGTTATGTTATGTTCAACAGAAAAGGCTTGTATAGGGCAGTATCACTTTTCGTTTATATTTCCAATTGGTACTCATCATTATCAGGGTGATTATTTCATTTCGTGCACATTACGCGGCGGACGATAAAGAATACATTAAACGTTCAAGGAATCTTAACCTGATATTTTTTTCATTTAGTTAACGTAGCAGTGTATTAGGCGCAACCCTGAAAACATCTTGTATTTTATTAGAAATACTCGAAATTTAAAAAACCAAACCGAAAATCTAATTACCATCGATGTCCCTTTCTCCAGATTTTAATAAATTAGTACATCCTGGTTAAAAATCTGTTGGAAGAACGAATTTTTATATACGTTTTCGGTTAATAGATTAACTAATCTATATTGCATAGGATATATTGTTTACGAAAGAACAAATTTAACTAGTTTAATACAACTTTGAAAAATGTCCCTAGCCTCACCCATAATTACCATTCGACGATATTCTAGATCCGATATTTTCGAATTTAAGCGTCACTATGCACTAAACTGAACATAAATTACTCGGCGGCAGTCACCGCTATACTACCAAATCCAAATTCACGCATCAAAGAGCGAGTGAAACTATGTAATTTAAAGTTCTCCTGTTCGGAAAGTGAAGTGGTTCAAAATATTTCTATATACCATTCGCATTTTCAAAGGTAATTAAATTATAACTTCTATATAATTATTTGTCAGGTGTATCCAATATAGATCTTCTATACGCTGGTAAAGTCATCAGGTCTTTGTCTATCAAAAACTGAAGTATTTAAATAAAATGCTTCTAAATCTAATTACTGTTCTTCTAATTACCATTTTTTACCATTCTAGGCCGCAAAGAGATTAACCAGCAAATTTGCTTTCTCTTGCGGTTCATGGGCCAGGGATCCATCAGGGTTACGCAGGGGGGGGGGGGCAGCGAATGGGATGCTACTCCATACCCAGACTGATCTCACCGACGACAGCAGTTGCACTATCTGATGGGTCCTTACGTTCAAAGCAGCGCTCAACCCACGGGATGGATGCAAAATAGTCACGCAGTCCATCCCAGTCCGCTGACGAGTAGTGCCAGAGACGCCGATTTCCCTGCACTGGTCGTGGGGACGCTAAGATAGGCACCTTGGAACAGACCAGACAATAGACGGAGTTGCCTAAAGCGGCTTGCACCGAAACATTGTACTGGTCTGGGTGGCTCGTCAGCTGAAGGTCTAGCAAAGAGGTTGCTAGGCCCGACCTTCTTGGTATTCTAGTGACCTCGTGTACCAGTTGGGTCAGGCCGTGAGCCAAAGCAAACGCGTGGGCGGCTCTTCCCGCATGGTCTGTTTTGGAGGAGCCCAACGCAGATCTCGTGGTGGGCGTTAAAGTCCGCCAAAAATAGCAATTCAGTGTTCGGAAATCGCTCCTACGCATCATCTGCCGCCTGACTCAGATATTCGAAGAGTCGAGTTGTCTCGGCATCTTCAGTATGGGAACGGTAAAGTCACACATAGATTTGACTCGTACAGCCATGGTCTACGCGTACCCACAGGACAGAAAAGGATGGGTCCTCAAGGTCAAACATCCGCCCTAACAAACACGCATATCCCGGCTTTGGGACGGAAATTTTCCTCTAGAACATAGCCGGGGTAGAGCAGGTAGGTCGTGTCATCAGGGCGGTATATTTGGGTCACCGTGAGAAAGAGCAAGGCTGGTTTCACCGTCTCTAGATGTTGGTGGACGGCGTTGAGGTTTGCATGGAGCCCACAGATGTTCGTTGACTCCACCTCAAATAGCGAACTTGTGGGAAAACGAAGAGCACTGCCATGGAGGGGTAAGAGGATTCGTGAAAAGAGATGATGGTCGTCGCAGTACCGCGTGACAAAGCGCAGGAGATTGGTTTTGTCTATTATGGTCGCCGGGTTCCCACGTCCGGTCACCAACCAGCACGATGAACCATATCGGGATTATGCGCGGCCTGGTGAGGCATCCTCCCAGGGTGGTTAGCCCCGGTTGGGCCCCTGTACTATACCGCGGGCGGCCGGCGGCACCACCGTTTCTACGGGTCTCCCTGGTCGCGGATCGCCCCGCACCACTCTCACTAGACTACGCCAAGACCCACTGGTCCCACTAGTACTGCGACCACCATCACCTCTGCCCGGCTATGCACTTGCTGATCCCTGAACGCAATCCAACCGAAATTGGATTACTATGAAGCTTTATACCAGACTCCAACCGACTAAACTGCACGGTCGCCTGTGTGGGTCGTTTGGATGCCGGAGGTGAGGTTGACTTGCATATCCCTCGCACCCCGACCAACCCAGGGCCATCTCAGCGCTCTGCCCACGCATCTGCGCAGCGAACCATCATTACCATATCCTGAGATCTAATTACCGTACTTGTAAAATCTCATTACCGTTTTCACAAAAATAGAAACGTCGAAATCTCAAAGGATAAAAGAGTTATTGCTGTCCCTTCAACATAATTCAAAAGTAACGCTTAAATACTTTACAAAAAATATATAAAGAACATATTTTGGAACTAATTTTTTTTTTTTTTTCAAAACATCAAATATGCTCGAAATGAAATATTCACCCATCATCATCATCCGTCCGTTAATGCCGGTCACATCCTAAGCTATCATCTCAGAGTCTAGCTCATTTCTGATTCGATCTCGCGGACAAATTCTGGGCATAGCCCTTCCCATAGCTCGATGTCCTTGAGCTTTCTTATAAGGCCCATAGTGAGAGTCGGTCATAGCTATGGCACCGAGACGTGACTACATATAGCCGTAGTAATTATAAATAGCCTCATATTATCACGAACACATGCATATAATACGAGTACATAGCTCTGCATAATGAATTTCACACTGTGAGCTCAAGCCTGGCTTCAATCGACGCCTTACATTCCAAGCTGACTAATAGTTAGATATTTACGTAACTTTGTTAGTTAGTACCTATCTCAGTGGAAATTGAACGAAAACACTGGATTGTTATTCTGATATTCTAAAGTGTAATTCGAAACTGCTGAATAGTTACATGTATATATGGTATACATTATTGTTTTGATCAATTACTAAAGAAAATATATACATACAAATTATTACCCGCGGCTTCTGAGGAACTTCGAACTTATTCTCGGAGTCAAAAGCCCATGTAATATTCAAGACTAGTCTATCGCGATATCAAATTTCAGCCCGTTTTGTTCAACGGTTAAAGCGTGATTAAGTTAGAAATATGTAAAACTTTTATGTTTATAAAATTTGTAGGTTAAGATAAGATACGATGATAAATTATAATTAAGTAGGTATCGATATATATCATTGACTCTACACCCTGAAAGACAACTTAGTCCGTAATTCTACTTAAAATCATTACACATAAACACTGTATTGTTTTTTATATCCTAAATCATTTCTGTAATTTTCTTTAAAAAAATATGGAAGCGATGCAGAACTACCTAAAATAACAAACCACCGATACAAAAATACCTCGAAACAGTAAAAAATAAATAGGTAGCGTTGTCGCTCTAACTGGTAAAGCACTTCCACACGTTTCCAAAACGATTCAAGGTCCTTCAACACAACAAAGCTTGAAATATTTATATTTTATACTTATTAAATAGATCTCTTAGTCAAGCCTATTTATTTGATACCCATATTGAGGGACTAGTGAAATATAAGAAGTTAATTCGCTCTTTTGAGTTGGCGGCCATCTTGGATTTGAAATATTATATCATGTTATTTTCATCAAAAATCGCACACGATCCTTCCCCACTAATATAACTTTCTATTGAAAAAACTGCATTGAAAACAGTTCATCCATTCTGAAGCTATGGTGACACATAGAGGAACACACAGACACCTCAAACTTATTACATTGTCGTTTTTACGTTGGGGATTAAAAAAGAAAGGAAAATTACCATGGTTATAGTATTTTCATAACTATCGTGCCAGTTTTCACATTTTCAAACGTCATCATCACGTATTATACCTGGTAATAATACAACAAAACATTCTCTTTTACAATCAAAATGAAACAGGGCAAGACATTAAAAATACAATTGTAAACATAAACCCTCGTGAGATAAACGGGATGTCACCAAAATGTGACAGTTATCGTATAATGACATATTTTCTTTACTTTTCACTTTGAATTGGGTCTTCCCGAGGGACAGAGGGTAGAATCAGCCTATGTGTTATTTCAGCCATGAAATTCGTGAGGGTTTCTGATAAGTAATCGAGCGGCATTGTTACTGTTTGGCCTTAATTCTGCTTAAATGTTAATTTAATGTTCTAGGATTTTATAAAATCTTTATCTAGACTCAAATTAAGTATTTAACTTTGTAGACGAATATCTTGATGATGAAAATGCATGGTCATACAATGCAATAGGCTTGCCCCCTATTACGTGGGACCGAAAATAATAATTGGCGAAATGTGGTTGTTTATACACCTCTGCCCACCCCTTCGGGGATTATGGGCGTGAGCATGTGTATGTATGTATGTATGTTTATCTAATTACATTGATCAATCCTTCTGTGATTAATCAACGGGATCAGAACATAACGTGGCTAGAACCACGAGCGACAATTGGTTACCTCTATATACTTCAATTTATCCCTTTAAGCTTCAATAATTTAACCTGATCTACTTCAAAATAACCCTATATACTTCAAAATAACCCTATATTCTTCAAAATAACCCTATATACTTCAAAATAACCCTATATACTTCAAAATAATCCTGTATACTTCAAAATAACCCTATATACTTCAAAATAACCCTATATGCTTCAATTTAACAGTCCATACTTCAATTTAATCCCAACTGCACGACATACACCAATGTTCTTTGAACAATTATCTGTACTTCAACCTAACAGCGTCTGGGTCACAATACCCGAAAATTCAGAATTCATTTTACGAAATCAACTCGTGATAAGTACCCAAATACGTGACTAGAATCGCAAACCGCGTTTACCTTTGCTACTGTGAACATTAGTATTTCTTTTTTCGTATGAGAAATATGAGTGTACTGCTACCATAATTGGAGCAGTAGAACACTTGAGAATTTATTTTATTGCTGACTGCGTGACTTGTAGTTCTAAATGTATCTTTTACGTTAAGAAAAGGTAACTCGTAGTTATCGTAATATTTAAATAAATTTACTAAAGGTAAACTCAAAGTGATAACAGAACAGTTTCAGAGAAATTTAAAATTCTATGAAATGATAGAATTTTCTTTTGGAGTCAAAAATTTCTATAGTTTTTGTAAAATACATGCGTCGATTCGTAGTCCTTCCATCCACAGTTCGCATGCATATACCTAAATAATAAAATTAGTCACGCCGATACTTGAAAATATTTTTATAGCCTTACGCGAGAAAAGTCATTCTCATTTTACGAGAAAAGTCATTCTCACTTTACGAAAAAAGTCTTTCTCACTTTACGAGAAAAGTCATTCTCACTTTTCGTATACACGTTGTACGATTTATTT
Organism: Pelosia muscerda; assembly: GCA_963691645.1. NCBI lineage: Eukaryota > Metazoa > Arthropoda > Insecta > Lepidoptera > Erebidae > Pelosia > Pelosia muscerda. The sequence goes on from OY829103.1 coordinate 4,648,541, forward strand.
TCTCGTGTACTCCGCGTACCCTCTAACCATGGTCTGCCCTCTAAAAAGCAAATTGTATTTTCCAAGTTTAATAAACACAAATACAACGATGTTAATCCCAATAATACTCTGAAATACAAATAGCAATAACCAAGCAACAACCAATTTATTGGCAGGGGAAGCTATTTATCTGCAATTCTGCTGCCAGGCGACAGTAAATACCTTTTGCTGTCTCATTTATTTGGATCCTATTAATTTTCTTCATCTTCGGCCATAACATTTTCTTCTTTGATAAACGTTGTCACGTTTGTCTTGAACTGTTGTAATTTTAAAATCAAAAGTACAACTACACAGGAGAAAAAATAACTTAAAATTTTAATAAAACCTCTGACACTACGGTAAAAGTAAAATATAAATAATACAAGCGTTATCGTGTCGGGGACCTCACCCTGCTAAACACTTCCACATGTTTTCGGGACGATCGAATTTCCCCCGTCACGACAATGCTTAAATATTTTTTAGTGTCGGGTTTTTTTTTAATTTTTAAGTTAATTCTTATTTCATACTTTTGAAAATGTTCTCCTAGTCAAGCCTTTTCATTTGATACACATATTGAGGGACCAGTGAAGTATAAAAAGGTATCGCAATTTTGTGGTGGCAGCTATTTGGATTTGAAATTTGTCATAGCGTTTCGTAATATATTAGTCAAGCCCTTTCATTAGACACCTATATGAGGGACTTTTGACAAAATATGTTATTCCTCGTCTTGAAGCGGCGGCCATCTTTAACTGATTTTCATCAAACATAGCTAAGAACACTGCCGAATAATTCACCTTTCAAACAAAAAAACTAGATCAAAATCGGCACATATGAGGGAGCTATGATGCCACTGACACACACATAGAATCGTGATAATTATAAAACCCTGTAGTTTTTACGTCGGGGGTTAATGACGATAAAAATAACTAAAAACATGCTCCTAAAGTTTAAAGTAATATACTTGGAAATGAGTATTACTATGTACTTACATTACAAGTATTAAAAACGAAATACTACATTAATTTATGAACTGTTTAACATTCTAGTACTATCTCAAACCTCATAAATGTAAGTACTTTTAATATCTACTCTGAAATCTAGAGTGGCTTATCTTTGAAACATAATAATAAGACCAGAGTAGCCTTTGTATTAGATTTATTTATGCATAAAGAAATGAAAAAGGAGCCTGTCTAAATCATGAAATAGAGAAGTAACAAAGAAAATCAAATCATTCACTTACTTCACTAAGTACAGGAAAAAAAATTTAAGGGGAGGGAAACACAACCCACCACTCACCCACGGGTTTTCAATCCCAACGATAGCAATAATAAAATATCACTAGTTGTCATCATAGAAAGGAATTCCTAACCACACCCCTCAAAACAAGTAAAAAGACTTTGTACCCAAGGAGATAAGACTACGTACGTTGCAAGTGCAAAAAACATTACTAGCAATAGATTTTCGCTATGTAACACCTATTTCAATATCTTATCAGACTACATGAAGATGAACCATCTGGTTGAACATTTTTCATGATATCTTGGCTATTCTTTAGCCATTTTATTTAGTATCGGCGTTTAATAAACGGCCTAGGCGTTTAATGAACTGGCCGATTAACCAAATGACTGATATAATATACATTACCATACATAATTCAACTTTTTTTTCTTATGAGAAAACTTTATTCACAATATTTTGTACATACACATACTGATGAGATGTCGACTGGTAATGTGCGCAAAAGGACTAAAAATATACAAATAATTGCAATAAAGCGTTTCAAGTGTCGGTAGCTTATTATTGCTAAGGAGTCAGCCTTACAACCTAGAGGTACCGGGCTCGAATCCTGGCCATTTCACTACCGACGTGAATTCACTCTTAACACAAGCCTTTCGACTTGAGTGGAAGAGTTAGAGATAATATTAGTAATTTCGGTTGTTATTTTTGGATGCAGACCGCCTCCAACCAATCGGATTTGAGGTTGATAAGGGAACCCAATGTGGACATACTATGACTGAAATGATAATAATGATGACGATGAATATTCTTTAAAAAAAAAAGTATTGTTGCTATAACCTAACAATTGTAAACAATACATGAATACTTTCCACAGAGAAGTGATTTCTCAAGCTTAAGAGGTAGATATCGGGTTCCCAAGATTGCTGTGTGATCTTTGAAGTCGAAGAGGGTTCTGATTTACTGGCCCCCGGGGGAAGCCGAGAACACGAAGCTGAGATAAGTAATAACACCCCTATCATATTTTTATAGCACTTTTTGTATTACTGTTTTAAGTAAAAACGGTGATTTATAATGTATTGCTGTACCTTTATAGCAGTATGAAGTATTGTAGTGGTAAAGGTGGATATTTTTTCAAATATACAAATTTTTTTGTATATATAGGGTGACAAAGCTGTTACTTACAATATCAGGAGGTTATCGCTCATGTGAAAAACGCAATCAAAAACTAGACAAGTGCTATAAACAAGATTTGAAAATCCAGTCTGCTTTAGTTACCACACATAAGGATATTACTCAAGCATGATATCAATGATAATAATAAGACAAGAATAAGACCATTAAAGAATTTATCATCATCTCAAAACTTCTCTTTGGTTTTCTGTAATCTTACAGACGGTTTCAAATATATCAACTGTCTATTTGTCTACTGTTTTAAATATATTAACTGCTGCCGACCATATAGAGAAGAGGGGAAGGGGAAGAGGGGAAGGAGAAGGTTAAAAGAGTCTGTGTGCTGTCAGTGCAGAAGACAAAGAAGGGTTTTTCGGTCTTCCCACTAATAACACAAAACCTCTCCAGTGAGCTCTGACCACCCTACTCACCGCCGGAAACACTACACAAGGTTATTAGGTATTAGCCGCGGATTTCTGCAGGGCGTACTTTCCCGATTGGACTGCTTTATACATTTTTCCGAGCAACAATGATAATAGGACGGTTAAAAATATAAGCTAAGAACTAAATATGTATATACCTAGTAAAAACCATAATGAATTGCATTGTCATCTACCACATTGTACAGTAAACTTGTACTCTATAATTGCACTGCTGACAGTATTAAAACAGATGAGACGTCCATATAAAATCCCTCATAATGTGGTACTGGAGAGAAAAACCCGTGGGAAATGGTTGAATTAAATGTACACCCGGAACGCAAAGCCCGGACTTATTGGGGCCATAAATATGCAGAGAGTAGCGGAGCGGAAAACTGAATTATTAATGTACACTGTTATTTTTCTTCTACACCGTGTTTTTGCGTTGGTTAGTGTAAAATTGGCCGACAGGGCGTCTCTCTGTGTATGTTCAGTGATTGATAGTTAGGGTCCACGGATGTTGGCATGTTTACTCAAAGGTTGAAGCCTTTGAAATGTTTTGTCCTGCTCTAATACTGATAAATTATAAGGTCTTGACCAAAAACCGAGATAGGATTTCGTCAAAGATAGAACTTTTCGTTTTTTTACAAATCTAAGGTTATTATATACTCATACCCATACCCTCAATGAAGTGAAGTCAAGGCGAAGTGAAGTCAAATTGACGTGCCATAGATAAAAAAAATAAGGCTATGCTAGCACGAATGTTAGCATGAGAACTTTAATAGATAGGTAGATACACAAATGTATACAATAGTTACTGGTACGTACGTACATAAGGTACAAGGATACCAGCTATACTATTATAGATGATCGCGGGAAATATTAGACTAAAGTGTATAAAAGTAGTAACGGGTTCAAAAGCGGCAATGATGAAAATAAAACAAATCACAACATTACTTAGTCATGTGATTACATTGCCGACTTACTTACTAAATATTTATTTTGACAGTTTTAGTAACATATATGGAAGAATGAAATAATCAAATATTTCTGTTCTCCATTTATAGTTATATCAGACACATCAAATGACAAAATAAGACACGTAAACAAATAAATAAATTATTTACCTGCTCACTTATTCATGTGACCTTTCCTTCAAGCAGGGCGTGAAAAAGCATCTGATGAGGCCGTCAAGCTGAACGTCACCATTGTAACAGTGTACGTGTTTGATATGGTGCCCCTATTTCCTAAGACTGCCTTCAGCTTACCATCAATACTAGTGCTAAGTGTGGATACCACGGGCGTTGCTCGCTTATATAAGAAGTATTTGCGCGAATACCGCCTAGCCACATAACATAATATACAGCGAAGTTTCTTCTTAACGCCGTCATGCTAGTGGCCATACAACTGCTGCCATCATTATGTTTACGCACAATTTAAAACGGAGCCAGCCAGTAATGAATATCACAGTTGAGATAAATGGATTTGGTGCCAATAGAACCGACAGTCATTAACCACACTTTTATATAAGTAGTACTTTATATAAAACGAAGTTATTTGGTAGTTAAATTATAAAGAAGGATATAAATTGAATTTATATTGTAGCTTTAATGAATATAAATGATGAAATAGCGATATACTGAATTGTCATTGTAAATTTGTCATAGTAGAATTGTCATAGTAGAATTGTCATAGTAGAATTGTCACAGTAGAATTGTCATAGTAGAATTGTCATAGTAGAATTATCATAATAAAAAGGCGGTATCGACCCAGCAGAATATACAATGATCAGTTGATAAAGGATAAACACAGACGAAAGTAGAGACAGCAGTTAATAAAAGTCATAAGCAACTACGATATAGAATATGTAGGCGTTATCTGGCAAAAAGTCAACACGTGAAAAAATTCTGAAAAAATCTCCTGACGAGGCCTCGTGTAGAGGTGAAACACGTGTCGAGATTTATTCTTTGCACTTGCGGGATATTGCGTATACGACAACATCTCTCCTCGGGTAAGAAGTCATTTACTTGCTTTGAGGAGTGCGGTTTCTTTCTTTCTTTCTATTAGTAATAATTTACTATTGTTATTGTTGGAATTGTTAAATCATGGGCAAGTAGTGGGTCCCCCTCTCTCCCCAATATATAATTTCTTGTCGTAAGCAGCGTCTATAGCGTTTGTATTTGAATGTTACATCAATGCGTCTATATCCATCGTTGAGATAGGTTGTTGTTATACGGACAAAAAATATTGCTGACATCACTTTTTTGTCACACCATGTTTAGAAATGACGGCAGTGACAATTATACAGAATTTACTGATATTTTATACAAGCTTAGTTTTTTTTGGTAACCTTATCATTCAAATAACGATTAAGTATAGCGGCACATGAGCACACATACTAGAGTTGTGCTGACACGGCATCCAGTCGATCGATGGTTTCATTTAGGCTGCGTTTTTATTGACGCAGAGCGAGGCGTAGAGCAGCAAGATTAACCAATCGGATTGAAGGAGCGGAGTTTTATGCAATGCTATTGGCTACAAAGCTCATCACGCAGCTGAATATGTGACGGATACGCACTTCTAACAGCTAACACGTTCACTGTAAAATGTTACGTATATATAGACGCAGCATAACGGAACTACGTAAAATGTTATCCGCTCTCTAACTAAGAGGTTTACAGACTACTCTTCCTTACTCCGTGTTGATAATATAGGATTGACTCTTACTAAAAGTCAAAATAACTGAAAATTATCTGATAATTACTTTTAATGCTAACTTACTGTACTGGTGGATATTTTTAAAAAGTACTTGGTATACAATGTAGCAATAAATGCAATAGTCCTACAGTAACATCGCGCGTGGTCAATGGTTTACGCCGACCCGCGATCTTTCTCCATTGCATTTTGATGTTGATGACACATTTACTATCCTGAATGACAAAAAATATTGGAATTATTTTCTGTTTGCCCACTTGTCATGCAAGTCACGTTGTCAACGCTGGTAACGTTGGCACGCCTGCCACGCTTATTTTTTTACATATCGAAATAATCTATCCTCTCGATGTCAATACCAACAAAATAACCGTATATCAGTTGTCCCAAGTGGTAAGTATTAAAGGTATTTTAATAATGATATAATTTTCCGCCATTCCTGAACTAGCTACTAACACCCACATCATATTTACCGAGTGAGTAAACATACACTCAGTTTTATTTGTAGCGCGCCAACGCTGTGCAAATAATATAAATATAAGTTTGTTTTTGTAGTTGAATAAATCTTAATTTAATATTTGGAATTTACCACAGAACAGAATTTATTTTCCGTACAATTTGTTCAACCACAAAGGTTTTGACTATAATTACTAAGCGTAATAAATAAGAAATAAATAAATAACCAAAGCTTCAGTAAGTATATAGCTATAGAAGCTTCTGCTTTATTTTTATAGAGGCAAGGTGCCTTTTATAATGAACGCAACGCTTCTCTTCCTTCTTTTTCTGTAGGCGTGGCTGCCTCAGGTTAGTATATTATTTTAGATTACATTTAAGTTTAATCAAATGTTAAGCAAAAATTGCACACCTCACTTACGTCAACAACATATTATATGTGCTTAGGACCGCGGACACACGCGTAATATTTTAACAGGATTTTCAATATTTTTATCAAGGGTACGTCATTTTGTCTTCACCCCGCCTTATGTTAAGCTGAAGGCAAAGTCTCAAGAAAGAGGGTCACCATTTCAAACACGTAAAGTGTTACAATGGTGGCACTCAGCTTGTCGGCCTCATCCAGATGCTTTTTTACGCTCCGTTTAAGGACTCGGAACTGTAGGAAGAAGGAACCTGTTTACATTAATGTTGCGGTGATTACTGCTTCGATGATGAGCAGAGCATAGAACTGCGCCTAGCAGCATAAAACTGCAGCAATGCAATTCTCTAAGCATACAGCGTCGAGCTTTACGACAAACTCAATCCACCCACGACACACCCAAAGGAGACGGAAATCGGTGGGCCCAAAATGGAATAAGTTGAGATATGATCTAAAAAATCAGTCATATTTTTGTGTCTTAGAATATGAAAAATCACCTCAATTCTCAGTCTGGAAGCGGAGAAATATGAGAAAATAGTTTTCGGTAGATTATCGATTAAGTAATCGATTACACATTTGCAGTAAATAATTAACTCAAAGTAATTAAATGCACTATAATATACTTACATGCAATATAGTGCATATAATTACAGTCATATTATTAAACCAAATATCAATTAATTACTGAAAAACCAATATTAAAGATTATCGATTTAATATCGATTCAAATCTCTCTTATATTTTTAGGCTGTCACTGGCATGACAGTAAAAAAATAAAAATATAATAATAGCATTGACACTGACAGTTGCCGTTTTGTTTGCTCATTCGTTTCGTGTAGAGATGGGTTAGTACCGATATTCGTTGGTATTAGCTAATCTTAATATATTAGTTTCATGATATTATAATATCTTAACTAATATTTGAATATTAGTAATATTTTACCGACAACCAATCGTCAAATACCGCGGTGATCTATGATCGTATTAATATTGACATATTATTGAACTAATAAATATAGGTCAATCTTCTTGCGCTGAATAGACTGATTAGGTAGGTACCTATTATTATCGCTGAAGATATGAAAGATTGATATATTTTTAATAATGATTTTGATTTATGTATGATAGTAGGTACAGCATACTTTAACACATCGTGATTGAGGACTGGAATAATAATAATAATAACAAACATAGTTACAGTACCTACTTGAAGTCGGTGGCACATTTTTCTTATATTTTAAATACAGATATAGGTAGGTTAGGACCAGTTGTGTTTCTTTTTGTAAGTAAGTAAATTAGTTTCTAGTAGCTGTTGCCCTCGGCTTCCAATATAAGACTTGCTTGATACTAAGAATACAAGTTATGTCTGTGTATAAGAATAGTCTAACCAACATGGTTTGCGATGGCAAGTTTCAAATTATTGTTTATAAAAATGATACCAAGTAATGAATATTTATTCTCAGTCAGCAACCAATCAGCAACGAAGTTAATACGATCCGAGCGAATACATCACACACTAATCCATTCAATCCATTCAATCATATTCACCAATCGAAAACAGAATGATATTACACGACCATGTCAGATAGTAAACAAGATCTGAAATATTACTGATATCAGCAATATTACCATATCATAGTCGGTCGGATTACTAATACCTGAATCTTGAAAGTAATCTTTTAACTAATATTAATATATTCACTTCATCTCTAGTTTCGTATTTTCCAATGCGTTTTGATTGCTTTCCCGATTATTTGTAATTTTTTACGACCACTGCTTTGTATTTTACGGATTCTGACCCTGCCTACCTTATACTACGTTGGACACCGAAGATCGCTCACACGTTTGACTTGATTTAATTTTGATTGTTATTTTGGATTTTACCGCCGGCTTGTGAATTGGATATTATTGAAACTATGGATTTCTGTGTGAATTGTGGGATATCCACTGCTCATTGCAATACACTGGGTAGACCACCCTTACACGATGAAACAATTCTGTCAGTGATCCGGCAATGGCTTGCACCTCAGTCTGTGAGTAAATATAACCTCATCTAACCAGCTACCATCCTGGCAGGTGTAAAATACATACATATATATTTAGAAGGCCTATGGAGATTGTTTACAGTTATGGCAAAGAATTATTTATTTATCAAACAATGTTTTATTACCCTAATACGGAACAGTTAATTATGTATTGTTTAATGTAGCTGAAGATTAATAAAACTTATTTTATTAATATTTTAGTCGACGGCTCTCGTAGAAGAAGGGAGGCTATAGTAATGCGTTACTGGTACTGAATTGTATTGTAGGGAAACGACCTATAGGCTGCTGGGCTCATATTCTAGACGACATTTTAATTATAATATAAGGCGAATAAAACACTATATTAAATGATTTTTTATTTTATTTTAGACATCCTTTCCCTATCTTTTCACCTGTTACCTACCTATAGCTTGAAGTTCATATGATTTTTCAAACATTTTCTAGTAAATATAATAATTATGAGTGCAAAAGAACACATTTTGCACTTCAGGAATCAGCTGTTGGTTAAAGATTGTAACATAATGTCACTTTTACATAATCTCTTATATCTCTGTTCTCAGACTGACAAAATCCGCAGAATATTCAGTAAAAGGTTGATAATATATATAAGCTATTAATTGACACCACTTTCATCTTCTTACACCCTGGGCCCAAGATTGTATGAAATCATTTCTGTCTCCTTTCTGAACTTATTGATTGTCATATATTTGATCGTTAATTAGCGTAATTTACTGCCAACTTTTAACGAAATAAATTGCTTCCAATTTTAAATTGATAAAACAAAAAAAATATACAAAATAATAAAAAGTGTAAATCGACTACAAAACCGAAAAAGCACCAAATACAGGCGCTGAAAAACGAAATGCAGTAATTTATTCGATTCTATTGACCTCGGGGTTAACACTAGAGTTATTCTAGTTACGTAGCTAAATGAATTTATTGAACTCGTGTCGTTTTTTTTATTTCCCGCAAAATCGCATTTTCGCACATTTACCTACTCTGAGCGCTCAAAAAAATGTTCATAATATGTTCCCTTTGTAGATATACAGTAAAAACAAAATTGAAACATTAAAGCACTAAGGATTTAACCCTTATTCACAGTCAAACAAGATACACTTCGCAAGTACCTTCCTAAAGTTAGAATTCACTGCAGAAATGAGCACCGAACGCAAAGTGCTGCAAGCCCGACGCTTTCAGTTCTTATTAAAAATTCGGTTTGAAAACTTTTCCGAGTTAATAGAATTTTAACCGCAGCAATGATTAACTTACGGTACGTCTCGCCTTTTTAGTTTGTGAATAGTTGCCGTGGAATTCTTTTAATGTTCAGCTTAGTGATGAATAGGTGCAATTATATCTGCGGGAATGAATGTGTGGTGTTTTTGTTTGAGGAAGATGGCTTATTTTAGTAGTTGTTTTTTAATATGTTTACGACAACATCTTATAATATTTAATAAAATCCATAGGGATTTGATTGATCTATCACTTATCATCATCATCATTTCAGCCATATGATAGCACTGCTGCACATTAGCCTCCCCCATCGACCTCCAATCCGACCGGTTGGAGGCGGTCTGCATATAATGGGTTCCCGCGACTTCGACCATGTCGTCCGTCCACCTCAGGTCGTTCTATGCTTAGTCTACCGGTACGCGGTCTCCATTCACTTAATTAGTTTAAAATAGAAGAACGGTAAATCTACCTGAGTTTCTTGCTGGTCTCTTCTCAGTGGATCCAACTACCGAACCTATTATTATTGTTATTTATTTATTTTATTTTAATAATTTTAACAAATGAAATTGTAAAACTTTTACATTCATAATGTACTCTATATGTGTAAATGCCAATTTCATGATCTAATGGTGCTACATCTCACCTGATGGTAAGCAGGGGTGCTGTCCAAAACATGGTGGCCACCGTTACTGGCGCAGTCCCTGGAACGACGGTTCTATATTAAATAAATATTGTTATGCCTTATAAATATTTTGAAAAGTAGGTAGAGACATTTTAAACGAATAGTTAGACGTTGTTGTCGCCAATTTGGGTACTTAGTTAATTTGCTGAAAGATAGCTATTTTAAAATATTTAAACAGTTAACAAAAAAGTTTAATTTTCTTGATTAACACAAGAAGTGCTACACTGTTTAGTAATGAATGGTTACAGATATAATCTTAATGGGTCGTTGAACACTTAACGTTTCCTACCGTGGTGGCTTCGTTCTTATTCTAATTACCGTGTTACAAATCTTATCTAAATAATTTATTAGCACGGCGCTTCTCTTACTAATAGGAATAGGTATCAGTACGTGTCTAATTATTGACTAGTAGCTAATGTACTTTAACTGTTCAATTACATTATTTACAAAGTAGTTGACCTGCGCAATTTCGATTGCGTCACAAAAGATGTCTTCCAATCTTTGTAAGATGTTTCAATCCTGCTCCACCTATTGGTTATAGCATGCAATGGTTTTTAGATTCATTAGAAAAGAAAGTGAAAACAAAAATTACATAAAAAAAAACATGTTAAATTTGATACTGCAGACAGGTTAAGCATTACATAGAGACAGATAGTCGGAAGTGACTTTTTTATACTATGTAGTGATATCTAGTGATATTGATCTCTTCTGCCGATGTTACTTCTTAATATATATTTTTAAAGGATTATGCCCCCTTTCCATGGTGCGACCTTTTACAGACGCGTGCGTGATCTCACGGACCACGTGTTGGAAAGTTGTCCATGATACTACATAATAAGTGACGTCTGTGTCAGCGACCGCGTGCTTAAAACCTTCCACGGTGGAAACTCGACATTAGTAACTGTCACTACTAGTATTCCCCATAACACGATAAGTGTCAAATTGCTTGTGTTACGAGTAAATTCAATTTGGTAGTGTTATAACCAGTAACGAACTTCGGATCTCACAATCGTAACAACTGCATAACCACTATGGTAACGGGTACCTAGATAAGCTAGCAGTAAGAAAATTAATGAACGAGAATAAGAAATTGGAGCTTCCAGTAGTGCAATACATAGTCGTAATTTCTGGGCAGCTACGGCGTAACTACTGCAGCAGTAGGTACACTACGAACAAAATTCATTTATCTAGGCTACCTACATAGGTAGCCAACAATAACATTATTGTACTGTTGAGTTCACAGTGTTCACAATGAAGTGAGAAAGGAACTTCATTTCACACAAACTCAGGCAAAATGATCCATTTGCTGAGATATTTCCAAGTGATTACAATCATCATTCTCTGAGCCTATTCCTAACTCCGTTGGGGTCGGATTTTCCGTGAAGCGACTGCCATTAGACCTTCACAACCAAATTGGCGACATCGACGTTCAGTAATTAGGCTAGTAGGACTTTTGAGGGCTCCAACTACCCGTAACGACTGTCATAGATGTTCGTATGCGACTACAATATGGTTTTTTTATATATATTTCGGTAGTTAAGCTAACTGCAATCTGCCTGATAGTAAGCTGGGGTGCAATTCAAGGAATAGTAGTCGCTTTTACAGATGCTGTCCCTTAAATGTCAGTCTCTGCCTTGACAGTCGCAACAAGAGTTTTTTCACGCCCTGTTTAAAGATCTCAGAACTTTAAGAAGGGAAAGGAATGAATTTGAAGACATCATGCAAAGTGCTTACCATAAAATTTACAGTTATATATTACATTATTTTGTTATAAAAACAGTACCGAGGCTAATAATAACCTTTGTGTTGCGTTTCCGGAGGTGAGTAGACCGACACGGCGGGATGATCAATTTTTCTCTTGCGCTGACGTCATAGAAGCCATCCTCCTCTTCCACCTCTTCAGGAAGAGCTCAAAACAGTTTTTATAGGGTTGGCAAGGCGTGTGTGACGCTCCCAGTGTTACAAACGTCAATAAAAAGTATTTTCAAAATTTTAACACAATAAAATATGGGACCAAATGGCAACTATTTTGCATCGAACTAAAAAGAATCACGTAAATCGAATCAAAAATCTCCGAGTAATCGGTGTACATACAATAAAAAAAAATCGACTTGGGAACCACCTCCTTTTTGGAAGTCGGTTAATAAAAACATCACGAGTCATTACTGGTCATTACACACATGATTTAAGAACAAATGAAGTAAATAACATACTGTCTGGTAAAACACGTCGTCGTGTAGCCACTTGAAATGTGAGATATATCTGCTCCGTTTGTTTTTATTTATCTACGGTAATCTAAGATGAAAGAGAATATATTGGACTATTAAATCCGCTATTTCGGGAATTGTTTGTTGTTTTTGTACTAATATTAACCACCTTTTGTAACAAAACGGAATAAGTTCTTTTGGAATTACCGTACTGTAATTTACCGTTTTATTATCTAGCTAGTTAAAAACTAAATTTGTTTACAGGAGGTCCCATCAAGATGGTTGGAATCTAAAACAAACCCATTAAATAGTAAGCTGGTATACCTGATGAATAATGTGAGATGCTCTGGCTCAAGTTTCGCTGTAGGGTTCAAGGTGTTAAACGACGGTCACTTCAGTAAAAGTAAAAATAAGCCAAGTAGTGGAAGATTTAGAAGAATAATAGCAAGGACTTCAATATTAGCACCACACACAAATAAGAATTGTTTTCTTTCTTCTCCTTTCTTCTTCTTTACCACAACGTGTTTTAATAAGGTAACTGAATTGAAATATATATAACCACAGTTAACTAACCTTACTTACCTTACCTTTGTACCATTCATAGTTTTAAAATAATGTAGTTATGAGGCTGTATTTTCTTCTTAAAGTCAGACAATATTGCTGAAATTTGTTATGGAATATATAATTTCTCAGGATTTTTGAATGAACGAACTTAAAGCTAGTTCATATTTTTATATAACAAAAACGAACTACAAAGAACATCGCTTTCTAAGGTCAACATCACAAACTGTATGATCACACACACACTTTAAATTTACAAGCAAAAAACATCATCTACGTAGAAAAGTTACAGTACGTTAACAAACTGAAAACTGAACTGCAGCGTGGAACTTTCATAATGCAAAATAAACTGTTCAAAGTTTAAACCGGCTAACCTATCGCATGGTATGCAAAGAGAATATTTTAAGGGCAATGTTGCAGCTGCATGCTGTGATAAAACTGTATAAGATGTCCATAATTCTCACACTTAAGTGCTCGTACGCATAGAATAAGAATTGGAAGTTTTAGGGGTAAATATATTTGCTACAGTCAAACACTTGTGTCTGAGACACAGTTGAGCTGATTAAAGTACTTTACAACCAGTTTATACGAACATAATATATTATGATTCGTAGGGCCTTTGGTGTCCCAGGGTCAGACCGGGCGTAAGCGACATGTCAAGGGCTACCTCACCCACGATAACAGGCAGTGCCTAGAGATATTTGATTGACAACCAGGACCAATGGCTTAATGTGTTCTCTGAGGCACGATCAGTCCAGTCCAATTACATAAATTCATACATACACATATTTTTACTAAGACGAAATCGAACCTGCACCCCTGCGTTGCAGTCGTATTCACTACCGTTACGCCACAGAGGCTTGTCATAATGCTTATAATACTGCATAGAAGGTTTTTCAGAGAAATCTCTCTAAAGTTTTATTTCAATGTAAACGTTTTCATTTCATATCAACCGAAGGCTAAGTTTTTTAATTCACCAGAGCATGAACTCAATGGAAAGCATGATACCATTTTCTGAAATAGTATAAAACGAGGACTATAACAGGTATGTAAAACTTTAAGCAACCTATGTTTTGAGAAACAGTTACAAAACTTTATACATATAGAAACTCCTCTGAGCTTTGCAGACTCTAAACTCAGAAATATTTTTACAAAAGTATCTGCAAATAGGAGTGTTACAGATTGTTTTTACTACATTCACTAAACTAATATGAGCTTGTGTCCACAGAAGATAAATATTTCAAAAGAAATGTTTATGTTCTCTAGAATATTACTTGCATCAGCCTAATCAAAAAACATTTGGCATCGTTTTGCTTATTCGCATATATAGGCGGGGCACATAGCAAGAAGAACAGACGGCCGTTGGAGCAGAAAGATTCTCGAATGGAGACCGCGTACCGGTAGACGAAGTGTGGGACGGCCTCCTGCGAGGTGGACGGACGATATAGTCAAAGTCGCGGGTACCCACTGGATGCAGACTGCCTCCAACCGGTCGGATTGGGGGTCTGTGGGGGAGGTCTATGTTCAGCAGTGAACGTTCTGTGGCTGAAAAGATGAAATGATGATGAGTCAAAAATATATTTTTATGTAAGTATAATAGAATCCTCACGGATACCCCCTGCCGATGTGTGGTCAGAGCAAGAGTGGTCATATCCGTTGCCCAGGATGAGGCAGACTATGGGATATACCTCACGTGTCGACTGACCCAGGGTTTGTGAAGGTGCTCTTGGCGATTATATCAGACTAATATCACTATTAGCAGTAAATGTATTATTACAATTTATTTAAAGATTAAATTTCACAAAAAGCCCTAGGCAAGGCACTCATTCGTACTCTAATAATAACAGTTATTAGTTTTAACTTTGAAATATACTTAAAGTGGGCACACTTAGTGGTAACTTCGAGATAATTTATTAAGAAAATATTACCCTAGTATGTTTTTAGAAAGTCTGAACCCTTAGTATTAAAGTGGAATTATGCAAAAATAAGATTATTTAAAAGTTAGGCTTTATTTTTCTAAGGTCAGTATATTGCTCAAGGGGTATTCATAGATATTTAATATGCATTTTTTGCAAGTCATTTTATTGGCACTACCTGGTTTTCTGTCAAAAGTACGATTGAAAACGACATCTACAGAAACTTACGGGGGTAGCGAGTCACACTGCTTTTGTTTTTATTTATGAAACGTCAATTTGACTTCACCCCGCCTGATGGTAAGGTCAAAACGAAGTCTCAGGAACGAGGGTCACCATTACAAACACGTAAAGTGTTACAATGGTGGCACGCAGCTTGACGACCTCATCATATGCTTTTTCACGCCCCGCTTAAAGGACCCGGGACTGTAGGAAGAAGGAAACACGTGAGCTGGCAAGGAATTCAAAGACTTAATGGTGCTAACTAATAATGGAGGGTAGGTAAGTGGACTTTGGAAAGCACTTTAAGCTCTCGATCTAGGTTGCCATACGAACACCTGCAGCAGTCGTTACAGGTACTGGTAAATACAGAACTTCGATATCACTAATTAGTTGTACAGTTCACATGGAAATCATGTCATAGAAAATATCGAAGTTAGGTCGCATCATCATTTTCCTAACTGAGTAAAGAAAAGACTCCAATTCTTTCTTCCAAAGCTTTGGGTGCAACTACGATTAGCCCTCGGATAATAACATCGGTAGTTAATTGTAACTAGCATAAAAATAAAACGCGCTCTATAAAAATTTACTGCAAACGTACCCTCAAGGTACAGTAGAAACATTACTTAAAGACGAGTTCAAAATTTACAACGGGTAGTCGTTAAACATAATAATTAAAACATAATTTCAACTTTTAAGGCGAGACATAAAATTGTACAAAGAACTTTAATGTACAGGTGTAGGTACTAGTCATCATTACTTAACATTGTTCTAAGTTTAATATTTATTTTAAGGCTTCAAGGATAAGCATCCTTGAAGCCTTAAAATGGGCAATCTTTGTTTATGGGAACCTAGCTTAGTATGATACGTCGAAAAGCGCCATTTAATCATATACCCGTGTCACAAGCTTCAAGATTTGCTTCGGTTTGTACTCTCTGTCACACGACGGTCCGTCGTGTGACAGAGAGTACAACGGTGTGTACAAGAGTACAACGTCGGTACCCGCACGGTGAATCCGTGAAAAACTGAGAAATTAAACTCTTTTATGTGCTTTATATACATAGATCGGGCAAAATGTTATGAGATTTCGTATTCGAACCGAATCATATCATACGGTATGTCATCATATAGCTCTACTTGGCCGGGGAATCAGGTCTGCCCTAGAAAGGTTATCCTTGACACCCGGGCCGACCTCAGCGGTCAATATTGTCGACCGCAACGTATAGTGGGGATCAAAATCTCACCTTATTG
The DNA here is from genome assembly GCA_963691645.1 of Pelosia muscerda. Taxonomy (NCBI): domain Eukaryota; kingdom Metazoa; phylum Arthropoda; class Insecta; order Lepidoptera; family Erebidae; genus Pelosia; species Pelosia muscerda. The sequence goes on from OY829103.1 coordinate 4,665,081, forward strand.
CATAAGAACACGGTGCGAAAGTGATTAACATTGTTGATAACACTAGAATGGAGGAAAAGTAAGTGTTAAAATATCAATTCCTATTAGGAACATAAAGTAGTGAGTATGACAGACACCTTACTTGAATATTCTATAATATATCGCCCGCCAATGTCGAAGGCAAATTTCGTGATCAACTGCTATTTATCACCGCTAAGTTTCACAGATTTAGTGAATGTATGCAAGACTGTGATAAATCATCGGCCAGTTTTGGCGCCCAAGGAGCTTGGCTGGAGATTTAGGGACTATAAAATATGTACAGTGCCAAAATATACCTGAGCGTTAGTTCTAGGTTTCTAGTTTGAAGTGGTTTCTGGAGAGAAGTACAAAAAGTTTGGATAAGAGGTTTGCAATTCAATTTTTATTTTTTACAGTTATATCAGTATATTACTTTTTACGTATGTATTACATAAGACATAAGACATAAGACATAAGACATTTATTTCTGAACAAACTTACATTTGTGTGGAAAAACAACCACCAAACACTGAAAAATCCAAATATCATGCACAAAATACAGTTCAATTTATTATAATTTTTATATTAACATTTTTAGAGCATATAATAATCTAAGAGCATCATTACGTTTTATTTACGCTTCAAATATAGGACAAATTACAGCTAAAAAAGTATTTTTTTTATTAATATAAATTATTGCTTGCAGAATGTAGGGTCGACAGCGCGAGTGTGATGCTTCTGATGTTGCAAACGTCCATAGACCACGGTGACCCCTTTGACCAGGTGGGCCGTGTGCTTGTCTGTCACCTAAGTGCTTTAAAAACTACTTTTTGATTTACAAATCTAAAAAGTTACACTTTTAGCATCTACCGAGGCAAAAAATAATCAGGCTCATCATTTGTGTGATCGTTTGAATGTGTATAACAGCTCAAGTATTAACAAATATATTTCAATCATTCAATTAGCTACAGTGCGCTGTTGAAATTAGGCATCTGCCAATGTTGGAAGGCATTGGTCTACATGTTTCCACAGGCGGGTTGGTATAGGGTTTAACTTCAAGTTATTTTTCTCTTGAAGTGATTTTGTTTGAGTTTTCCGATATTCCCCTCTTTCGACACCCTTCCAATTAGATGGGGCGTATTTTCTTCCCCTGTCCCCACACGTCCTTTATTGTAAAATATTTTTTATTATACATCAATCAGTTTTACAATGAACAGTTTATGAAATCAAATACCCCACTTAGTCAATATCTCAGTGATTTAATTACGTAGGCTTCGAAATATTTGCTAACGTCCTTCTAACTTATTTCCTCTTTATTAAATTCACCTTATTCTAAGGTTTTCCTCAAAGCTTCAAAATGTGGATTATGTTGACGTCAGATCTTGGCATTACAAATGAGCACTGTGTCCCAAAATACAGGCCTCAGCCTAGTTTGGGATTCAGTTTTACGTACTTTTAAGCCCAAAAATTTGAAATATTTTAGTAAATAAGAACAGTATCTGTAAATTTTTTGTGATAAATAAACATTATTATTATTTGTGATAAATAAACATTATTATTATTTATTATTATGTCTAAGTAAGTTAGTTCCCCTATGTTAAACTTACTTACATCCTGACAACATTATTTTAAGGCCGCCTGCGTCCCTAGGCCTTTCTGAACAATGATTTATTGACTCCCAGGGATGTAGATTTACTTCATTCTCACTAAACTTTCTCTTATCCGATATATATTACTGGAAAAATGTTATTTGTGCATATTTATGGGTTAATGGACGATTCTATCTTTATGACGTATGTCTTTTGTGCATCTCTCTTTATTTATAGAAAACTTCGATATCGCCAATTTGGTTGTGCAGGTCCGATGGCAGTCGATTCACAGACAATATCGAAGTTCAGTCGCATCTTAGTTAGACTAGTAAACCAACCCGAACTGAGAGAATAGGCTCAGAGAATGATGATGCTTTATGTTTTAAATTTGGTCAGGTGTCCCCATGACTGCCTTTTTACTTTTATTATTTATACTCTTCATAATTTTATAATCACATAATAGAATATAAAACATAAAAGAATTTCACAATGGCTTGTGTCTGTAGTTTTACATTTATCAAGTCCAGACGCTTTCTTTACCATTATATTATATATACGCGTATTGAAATCCTATTCAAATTCACCCAACTTTTGATTTATGCCACAAAGAAAAAATACACAATACACCTCGTACGGATTTTCATAAATATCTTTAGTATGCAAATTTAACCTGCCAGCCTATTCACGTGAAATGAATAGAGAACATTTATTTCACGGTAATCTCGAATCGGGAAGTTCGGTGAAGAGTACTAATATAATAAAATGTCAATAAACTGGGTGTTTGATGACAATAAAATATAAGTAAGTGTAAATGCTCTGAAGTAATATTTATTTATATATTGAGGTCGACTGATGGTAAGCAGGTGTGCAGTCCAAAGCAGGGTGGCCGTTGTTAGAGGTACTGTACCTGGAAAGGTGGTCACCACTCTGACCGCTTCAATAGTTGTTTTTTCACGCCCCGCTTAAAGGCCTCGAGACTGTATCTATTATTTTTAGAGATTCCATAACATTTTAAAAATATGTAGTCTCGCATTTATGGTAGGTAAGTATAATAATATGTAGAGCATAAAATTGAGTGCAGTTGCTGAAATTATACATTTAACATTCGTAGATTTTCGAGAAGGCTTCCATTTTATTTTGTAACTACGAGTATTGTTAGAATTTTCTGTTCGAAGTTCGAGCCACTAGGGAAATATCATACGGAACACCGCAGTTACATGCTCGTAACAGTACCTACTTTTCATCAATTATGTCTAAAAGTTACCCATTTCATTTTCGATGGTACAGGCATTTGGTGATTGATCATCATCATTTTTGGAGCCTGGATTCCACTTATTGACCGAACTAGTGAAGAGTACTAGTCTTCGTTTCGAAAGGTAACCGATTTTGCTTTTGACTGTATCTATCTGTGTGATAGTGTGTTTTGTCAGTTTCGGTCTAGAAGTCGTATTTCGAAACCGTTTTTACCTTACTTAGAACACGTGTTCTTAGACTTAAAAAGCACTTTTTCTTAATGGGGAGGAGGGAAATTTGGGAGAAAATGACATCACGTTAAATTCAATATCTGGCAAATACTTTATTTCAAGTGTGCTGCGTTATGTCCTAATCGAGGTGTATCGAGTAATGCACAAAAGACTTACAATGAATCTTAATATTAACTATTATTAGTGTGGTGTTTAAAGCATACTGTACTCGTATACTCAATCGACCGCACACTAAGCGCACAATACGGTGCGAACGGCTTAAAAAACGTATAGACTGTAGTTGTTTTTAGATTTATTAATGTAGAAATTAGTGTTAGTGTGGAGGATGACAACCGAAGACCGGGATAATGCACTGCTGCAGTCTGATGATGTAGTATGTAGGCTACATATAGCACATTCGGGTTAAATCCCGTAAAAAGTATTTTATAATACTACAGAAATATAGTACAAAAATATTGTACTGATTCTATCATTTATCAATAATCTTCAATATTCAAACCTTCTGAGAATCGTTCTAATGCCATTCCGAAAATAAATGTCACCAACGTATGAATATCTCGGACAAAAACGTCCATTACTTATTTCCCTCGTTCTCTTAATGACGTCATTATCTCTAGAGGCCTTGTACGCGGTCACGTTCCCCCTTAATTCTGACTGTGACACCGCTGAGTGACGCAGGCGATGATAAATAGCGCGAAAACCATGACAGTTTTATATGACGGCAATAAAGAAATTGAGGTCATGTGTACCGCATATTAAATATGCCACTTGATTAATTTTAATAGTGGTGACAGTTGGGTAATTTTCGAAAATCGAACCACGTCAGTTTAAGCCGTTACCAACAAGAAAATGTTTCATAATTGGTTAGCGAATCCCGGGCATTAACACGATCATATGGTAAATAAAATAATTCCTCTTTTGATTTGCTTGATGTTTCGGCCAGGTTGCACTAGCAAACTGACAGTCAGCTTGTGACCACGACTAGTGCCATGTCAAAAGGTGAATTATTGTATTTAACACATGACCGAGTTAATACCTGAGTTTCAATCAATCAATCAATTAGCATATGGTAGTCCACTGCTGGACATAGGCTTCTCCCAATGTGGGCCACTGATCCCTACCTTCCGCCCTTCGCATCCAATCTGTCCCAGCCGGCTTTCTCAAGTCATCAGACCATCTAGCTAGAGAGCGTCCTACCTTCCATTCGCCTTCTCGTGGTCTCCACTCAAGGACTCTTTTGCTTCAAACGGTCATCGGTGCTTCGGCCTGGGTTTCGCTAACCTTTCATCATGCAACGTGAAAGTTTATAAGTGAGTATGTTATATAATTATTAGTCTTAGGTACATAATGTAAACTGCTTTATTAGTAAATATAATGCGACTAACAAATTATCTCGTAAATAATTATACTTTTCATTTATCGAACTAATTCATTAAATCGAGAATGTGAAATATGTAAATTAAATCATTGAATTTAGATTAACTGATTCTGTAAAATCATTTGTTTAACATATTTAGATCCAAATTTGTTTTTCTACCATGTTGAGTCACCATTGTTGGGTCAGCCATTAATGAACTTAAAAAACATTTTCAACACAAACATTGCGAATTTAGTCTTTCAATAATACTGTTAAAATAAAAATATTTTTGAAAATTGATTTCGCAACTGATTGTCGAGAATATTATACAAAAGGTGTCGTAAAAGGGAATAAACGGAAAAATACACAGATGATATCACTGCAAGAGAAAAAAACTTGAAATAATCATCCCACCTGTCTAGCATAGCAACAGTAGGTCAAAGCTTCCCAGCATTAAAAGAGACCTATGTTCAGCAGTAGACTATGATGGCGTAATTAATTGATTGACTCAAAAAACTATATCATGTACACTGGTGTGCCTTGAAACATATTATCCTTTGAGCCTTTTTCTAACTAAGTGGTATCTGCTTCAAGGCTAACTACTACTAATCAGGAAAACGCAGACGATACACTGCGAGAGAAGGAAAACTCGAAATGAAACTCTATTCCAACCCATTTAGCCAAACGCAGAAACCTTCGGCTAAAGTCTCCTTTTTTGAACTTCAATTACCAGTAACAAATGCCATAGATGTTTGTGTAAACACCGCGGTGGATGGTTTAAGGTGCTCTCTGAGACACTGTGTTGAAAAAATATGGTACATTTATTTTCAACCAATTACTGTAATATACGCAAAACAACCTTCATAAAATGTAATCAGTTGAATTTTCTAGCCTAAAAAGCAACCGTTGAAACAAAACCTTCATTCTAAATTTTTCGTAAAGGAAAATATCAAAGCTTAGAAACTCCTTCAATTAAATACTGTGTACAAAAACCCATTTTACCATTCAGTCGATATTAACACCTTTTTATGGGTCAGTAGTAAAAACGGAAACCCTGTGATTTCGTTCTACTCTTCTCTCAATACGTATTGCTAGGGACATTTTATTTGATGTCTAATGGCATACCTACAGGTGAAAATTTGATTGGTATAACCGCTAGACAGTGATACAGTAATTTATTATTACAGTTCTGTAAATGCGGGGTCCAACCCCAGTCTATGTCGCACTTGTTGTTGTTGTTGTTGTTTGTAATGGGGTTTTCCGCACTTAGCCTCTTGATTGGGCCATTGTGCGTGAGGTGGTGCTTCTCCCCGCTTACTCCAACCATCCCAGTTCCTCCCAGAAAGCCAGAAGCTTAGAGAAACTTCTGCAGGCTTCCGGAAGCGTTGCCGGTGATTGGAGCACTTGTGCCCGTTGATGCGCCACACTATTACATTTCATAATGACGTGTTGTGGCGTTTCTTCCGCCTCCATGCATCCTCTGCTTCGGGGGCTGTCGGTTACACCTATGGTAAACAGATGTTTGTTTAGGGAGCAGTGACCCGTAACTATACCTGTGATTTTTCGTATTTTGTCCCTATTCAATCTGATGAGGTTGCGGGCAAACCTTTTGGATGTTACTGGGACCGATTGTTTGGTTTGCTTGCACCCATCATCGTTTGTCCACTCTTTAAGGTGAGTTTCTTCGGTTTTTTCGCGTAGCCATGACCTTACTTGAGCCTGAGGTATTGGTAGTAGTGGTGTCGGTCCGTGTACCATTGTGTCTGATCCTCGTTTGGCTAGTTCGTCCGCTGCGTCGTTTCCTAGTGAGTTGCTGTGTCCCTTAATCCATTGCAAAGTGACCTTATTGGTGTTCGCAATCAGCTGTAGTGCCTCGTGGCACTCTAAGATTAGGGCAGAGTTAATCGTGCTGTTGCTTAAGGCCTGCAGGACTGATGCGCTGTCAGAAATGATCCTTATACTGAGGTTTTTCACACTTCTGGCTGCTACTGCCTGTGCGGCTCTGGTGATGCCCAAACATTCTGCTTGGAAGATTGTGTTAAGTTTGTCTAGTGTTGTGGATATCTTAATGTTGAGGTCGTTTGAGAACACACCGGCTCCTGTCCCTTTTTTTGTCTTTGAGCCGTTGTCGCACTTGTTCTCTTACACACTGTGTTCATTCACTTGTAGCAACGAACATCTGTATAGAGCAACAGAAAACTCTATTGCTAAAGCCAAGTATTGGGCCGACAAAATTAAAAAATATGCAATCTAGTCTATATTATATGCCAGATTTACTCGAACCATTTCGAAATCTGGCAATCAAGAAGAAAAAGATTAATTGGGTATGATTTTCCATAAATATTGTGCATGAGAGGAGTCCTCAAGAGAGACGTCAATAAAGCGAACTTGAAACCCAACGTCCGGCACACCCTGGACACCTAGCACTAGGTAATGCAGTCTAGGTGACTAATCCTCTCACCGCAATGGCTGCAAACATGGAACCAATAATAAATATAAATAACCTCGAATTTGGAACTTTCTCGATAAATGCTGCTTTTTATCATTTTCGCACATACGTCACATTGCGTGATAAACAGATAGAGAGTAGTTGAATAATATGTTTCTTGAATTCTGAATAATTATAATTATTTACATCCCAGAGGCCTCTCTTCATCTCCTTAGACTAACAAATAAAGTTCACTGAAAGACAATCTCCAAAAAAAATCCATCAAATGACAAATGAATAGTGTTAACCGCAAAGGGCTCACGTTACGGTAAAGAGTTATGGGGGATGCTTTTATACACGACAGGTGAATAATACGACACTGAAATCACAATACACAATAGCTCTTGCTAAATGTATGGGGCGACGGATTTGTTCGATCGTCTGAACGGCCGAAATCGGATTCAATGTTGCTGCTTTTTTATTGTTAAAAGGTCAGTGAGTTACAATTGAAAAATCGCTTTATTTGTTTAACTAACTTAGGAAAGAACATACTCGTAGTTTAGTCATAGAGCGGCCGAAATTGGATTCCATGTAGGTACTTGTTTTTATTTGTTAATAAAAGGTCAGTGAGTTAATACAAAAATCGCTCTATTTATTTAAGTGGCTTAGACAAGAAAATAGTTCTTTTGAGTCAAAAAGTGTCATATTTGACACTTTTTATTCTAAGAATGGCTTAAGCATACCACGCAGACGGGAACATGACAGTATAGCAAGCAAGCAAAGAAAAAAAAAGTCAACTGACCTAAATTTGCGCAAAATAAAATTATTTTGATATATGGAGTAACCCATCTCAAGGGAAATTTCAGAAGCACAAAATATATAAAAAGTATCACGACTTCCATGATAGTTACATTGCACAATAAGTCTTTACCTTGGCGTGCCCACCTAAAATTGCCCGCAATGCGACCAACCATACATTTTTTCATCAGATTATAGAAAAAAATTACTCGCTTATAAAGACTGATGAGCTTCGTACGTCAATGGTACGTAAACAAAACAAATGATGGATTCGATCGTTTCACAAAAGAATGGATGAAATAAGAGTGTTGTATACATTCAATACAATTTATAAGTTGAATTTTCTTTGAGGGCTGCGTACCTGTGTATCATCGAACAGTGTGTATTTTTGTGAAGGGCACGTCAATATCATCTCACATCACCTGATAGTATTAAATGGAAATTCCCAGACATGTGGGTTGCTATAACTGATACTAATACTACACTAATAGCGAATCTCTGACGTCGTCAAATATTGAATAAAATATTACAGTGGAAGAAGAGTTCCTTTATCTCTATATAGCTATTTCATTAAATAGATAGATAGATACATACTTTACTATTTATTGTACGGCAAAAATAATACAGTCAAAAGAAAGTATTACATTATCAATGGACGGCCTTATTACTGGAAGTGGCTCCTTCCAAGCAAACTTTACTATAGGTGAATAGCAGAAGGAGATCATAACCGCCAAATCTTTCTAATTCTTACATTTCGCAATAAAAATCTCTACGGGCTCCTCATTCAAGAATAATTCCGCTCTATAAATCTGTGAAAGGTTGAAGAACTTTTAGTACCATTTAGTTTTTAGTCAATCCTATTCAATTTTATGCTTCGTTGTGTTACAATTGCCTTATGATATCCTGGGATATTTTTTTTAATATTGTTGTATATTTTTAGCAGAAGAAATCGTTTCTAACTTATACTTTGAATTTCACTCATCCTCATCATTTCAGCCATAGGACGTCCACTGCTGATGATAGATTTCCCCTATCAATTTCCAATTCGACCGGTTGGAGACGGTCTGCATCCAATGGGTACCCGCGACTTTGACTATGTCGTCCGTCTACCTCGCAGGAGGCCGTCCCACGCTTCGTCTACCGGTACACGGTCTCAATTCGAGAACCTTTCGGTTCCTACGGCCATCTGTTCTCCTCGCTACGTGCCTCGCCCACTGCCACTTCAGCTTGCTAAGTCTGTAGGCTGAATGAATTTTCACTGGGGTATAATTTTTGCGAATGGTGTGGAATATTCCAACATTTTTTATCGAGTCTTATACCTACACTCAACCAAAGAATGTCCTAGTAAGCCAGTTTACACAGATTAGGAGAATACATCTGTTTATTATGCATCTTTTTCTACAAGAGCAACCGCATGTATTCACTAAACACGAGAGAGAACCACTTACACAAAGTACACAATTTATTCATTGAACTCGGTGTGCAATTTTTCAATAAAAACTTTATAAAATGTACTCTTACAGAAAATCTTGTTTTCTTCTTAACGTTGTATATGAAGAAGTGACATCCTCTGTGATGCGGCGGAAGAAACCCGACTGATCCATTACATAATTTGACTTAATAGTAAATATATATATATATAACGATTTTAGGCATACTTTTAATACCATACCATAGTTTTAGGTATAGTTGCAAGTTAGATTTGACGACTAATCAATGAATCAGTTAGGTTATCGTAGTGGACTGCTCCCATTGTTAGGGGGGCTTTGGTCTACTATTTCCACGCTGGCCAGTCGGATTGGTACATGGTGTAAAAAAGAACTTAAATACGCATTTTTAGAGAGTATTATTGAATACGATATAGATGTAGGCGTTACCTGGCAGAAATCCATTACACAATATATATATATATTATGGATATTGCACATCATAATACAACATCTCCTCTCTGGTAAGAAGTGATTTACTTGCTTTGAAGAGGGCGGTTTGACATTCCAATATAAATATATTGTTATCGTTGGAGTGTTGAACTGCGGGTGAGTGGTGGCCCCCCCTCCCTCCCCCAATATAATGCAAAATAAAAAAAATGTATTTCATTATATCATTCATTATAAAGTAGGCAGCTATTTAGTTGAATTAAAAATGGAACTAAGCATAACTTTTAATTTTACAGAAAATAATGTTTTAAGTATGCCATAAGTAGGTATTTTCCAATTAAATAGTATCTCTTTGAAACAACAGCGACAAAGCAAAGAAATAGAGATTGAAATTTGACAGTTTAAATATCTGAAGTAATTACAGGGCCTGGAGCGGTGCACTATAATCATCAATGGACGACTACTTATTTACTCTTTTGTTCACTGTTATTAGTCAAAATGTTTTGTTGTAATTAGAATGCTTCTACAAATTACTTAAAGCTATTTTCGTAGTGAAATTTATGTTGATAATATCAATATTTGTTACAACATTAACTATTTTTTAAAACTAGAACTTAAAATGTTGGTACCTAGGGTTTAAGAGATAATGACATACATTTCCCGGTCGTTTGGCTATATGCCATGATTATCTAGGCGTCTAATTACCTCACATCAAAATGGAAAATGATGGCCATAGAGTTGGTAAGTAACCCATACAAGCAGTTTTTTGTCAGATCAAGCAATGGCATTTGGTTTTTGCAAAGTACATGATACGATATGAGAGCAAAGGTGATACCATACTGGAAAAGTTATTATACAGTGGTACTTATTAAATATGTCGAATAAATAAGTTTTCGAATATGGCACCACCATTATTCCTACTGGAATTATGGCAAATATTATAACGACCACGTTGTATCATATATTATTCCCAAACCAAATGCCATACCGACATGAATTGTATAGTAAAAGAAAATGCGTCTATGTGGCACGATAAGCGCGCACGCGCATATGCCTACGACGACGGTACAATTCCATCTTCTTTTCTCGTCTTGACGTAATTAAACCACCGTCAGATTCAGTATAAGTAAATAATATAATAAAAAAACAATAATAAAGAAAACAATTACTACATTTTATTAATAATTAGCAGTTTACGTATTTTATCTGTTTTCGTTTTATTAATATATTTTTTTATTTAAGATATTCGAAAGTTTAAGATATTCAAACAACCAAACATCTTTCACAAACTTTCGAATTTATACCCGAACTATAAAGCTTGCAAAATGCTCTATGGATGATAATATTCGTACTATCAACGATGACCACCTTTTACAGGTTTTTTTGCGGATCTTTCGAACTGAAAAGCAGTGTTGATTAAGTAAGCAGCATTTATGATAAATAGGCCTCTTCTTTCTCTTATTTCCAAGTAAATGAAATTATTCTTCCATCAGTCCCTAAGCTAACAATTAATATCTTAGGGCGACAAATTTTATTTATGTCCACTAATGATTTTTTGACGAGGGTTACTTTTCGAAATAATAACAGTAATTTCTTCGTTTTAGTTCAAAGACCTTTGATGAAGCGTTTATATTTTGAAACGCAAAGAATACTTCGGCTTAAAAAGTACTGACTTCAAAAGTAATAGTTTTTAAAAATAACTTCCGAAAACTGCTTACGCTATAATGATGAAAAGTAAAGGTGAGACTTTGTTGCCGACCTCAGACTGCAGCAGCACTTACAGCGTACCGTTGAATATGAGAATATTGTTTATTGTTTTAATTAATTACGGCTTTTCAATGGTGCCGTTTATCGCAATACAGTTCTACAAACAGTATCTGTGAAGAGATGACGTGTCATTCAACCGCACAAAAAGTTCATAGATATAAAAGAGTATCAAACCGCATTCGCTCATTTGTCTAAAAGTAAACATTTTCATTTTTTCTCATGCATTACTTATTAAACGCCGCCGCATACATTAAAAAGTAGCCGTAAATAAATTAAAACAGTAAACCATATTGCAATGATAAAGTCTATTTCACGGTACGCGCAGCTTCTGCTGCTGCAGTCTGCGGTTGACTTCGAAACCGTACCTTAATAATACAAGTTATTTTTATTAGTTAGTAAATACCTATTCATGATTAGGGTCACAAAGGCAACCGTTCTAAATAACCAAACTGAATCAAAGTAAATAATCCAATGTTATTAGTTTGTCTAGAACAATAGTCTGGGTCGTGTTATTGGACTCCGGTTAGAAATAAATTCTATTAACACTAACAAAAACTAACAATAACATTGTTTGTTAGAAATGTACTATAAACTAAGCAAAATGTACCAGAGTTTTTTTTAAGCAATTAGAATGCTAACTGTTTAAATCAAAATTTATCGCACGTTTTAAAAGTGCCCGGTTAATGGCAATAGACTCGCCACCTATTACATTGGGACCAAAACATAAACTGGCGAAATGTGGGTGCTAGCACGTCTGCCTACCCCTTCGGGGATACAGGCGTGAGTACATCTTTTTTTTTAAACAAATTTATTTTATATTTACGGAAAACTTACAGCTAATTTAAGTAAATATATAAAAGTAAATACAAAAGTATGAGAAGGCCACTTAAAAGTTTTCATACCATCCAAGCAAGTTTCCGAACCATATCGCCCCAAAAATGCTTGTATAGGAGAATTTCGAATGCTTCAGACGGTACTTCGTGGCTGATCGTCCACCTGTAAGGAAAATATCGGGGATTCGAATCCCATTGAAGTATTCGTTTTTCCGATTTAAATTTGAAATGAAACAAAGGTATACAAATAATTAAAGTTACGGTTACGTTACGGTATATACGGACCTTAGATTTTAGTTAAACATTGAATGATGAATGAAAAAGTGTTACAATTTTTTGAAATACTCGTTTAAATTAATTATGTATATTATACGTTTATTATTTAAAGTTTGTCTACTTTGACTTCACTTTGCGTGTAAATCTAGACACGCGGGAGCGTGTCAAGCCAATGTTCAAGAAACAGAACTGGCGAGCCGCACCGTGTGTAATATTACACGAACCATTTGGAGCCACTTTTGACCCCCTCATAAATCAAAAACTATTTTACATAAACGTATCAAATTTGGCTCATATATTGAGACTTGCGAGATACATATGTGTTCTAATTTTCATAAGCTTATCTCAAACGGTTATTTAAATATTAATGTCCAAAATTCCTCATTTTTATCACTGACTGACCTATAGACCAAAACTCTAACCCAGTTCCAGATGACCTAGAGAGTTAAAATTTGGTATGCAGATAGGTAATTAGATGAATACAAAGGAAAAAATAAGAAACTGGCAATTTTTAAATAATTAGACTCTATTATGAACCCTTATAACATAAATACCTTATATTACTTATAGGAGACCAAAATTCTAACCCAGTTCCAGATGACCTAGAGAGTCAAAATTTGGTATGCAGATAGGTAATTAGATGAATACAAAGGAAAAAATAAGAAACTGGCAATTTTTAAATAATTAGATTCTATTATTAACGCTTAACATAAATACCTAATATTACTTATAGGGTACCTACGTTATTAACTGGGATTAATTATTATTTTTATATTTAGCGCACAAGTAGTGTAAAATTATTACCTAACCGCCCCGACTTAGCCAAATTGAGTATAAACAGAAAACGTTAAAAAAAAATTGCGGATACGGAATGGGCAATTCACTCAAATATTTCAAAGGTACAAGAAAATATAGAAAATAACACTGAGAAGAAAATTATACCCCGTAAACGTAGGAAAATACAGTAACTCATTCAATTGTTTTATATTTATATAGTCTACTTTTAATTTTATTAATTTATTAAAAAAATTATTAACGCATCATTAAGGCCTATACATACCATATCCGCCTGCTCGCCAGGTTGGCCCGGCGAGTTAGAACGGCGGCATTAGATATTGTAATCTATATCCCATCAAAAAAATAAATTTTAAAAAGGAGAGCCAAGTTCAATACAAAAATTATTCTCTGCTGTGGGCTTGGCAATGCAATTGTTTTATATTTATAAAGTCAACTTTTAGTTTTGAATTTGTCCTTTTAAAAGGACTCACGGCGTTACGAGGATATGTACTTACCTACAAAAAGTAATGATATCCCACCAAAACATAAATGTAAAAAAAGAAGAGCCAAGTTCAATACAAAAATTATTCTCTGCTGTGGGCTTCGCCGCAAAAAGAATGGAGATCAGAGATTGAGTGCCAAGTTCTATGCAAAATCCAAATATGTAGTTTAAGGGCTGACTTGGCTGGTTTTCCCATACGAATTATATAGCCTTCGCATGTTTTAAACCTGTTACCTTTCGGTTCTTATTTTATTATTCCGAAAATTTGGCTTACTGGTATAAACTACCCATCGAACATAAGGCTCTTCCATGACTGTGTAAAAGTAGGTATTTAATAATAATTCGTATGGGAAAACCAGCCAAGTCAGCCCTTAAACTACATATTTGGATTTTGCATAGAACTTGGCACTCAATCTCTGATCTCCATTCTTTTTGCGGCGAAGCCCACAGCAGAGAATAATTTTTGTATTGAACTTGGCTCTTCTTTTTTTACATTTATGTTTTGGTGGGATTTTATATTACATGGCTATATTATGTGTGATTATCTCTGATATCTACGAAGTACTGAAAATGATATTCGACAGGAACTCGATATACGTGAGTTTACACTTCAAACTACAAGTTACTTTCAGATCAATGAACCTATATTTCACCCTACACCTTCAAAATTTGTCGATTCCATTTTCAAAGTGGAAAGCCCTCTTAAGTTTCCCAATCTAATCAGAAGGCACATAAAATAAAATTAAACTTGCTTAAGTTATTCTAAGTCCAACACTTTAGTTCAGACGATCAAAATATTTACACAAGGGTGTGTATTTATTCGAAATACTGTTAGTTGAGGTACTTTGATGATATTTTCTTTTACTATTCAAGTTTTGTCTAGAGCATTGACATTTAAATTGAACTGTCCGCAACCACAGTTTACTTAATAGTTGACCGAGACTCCGTCCGCGAATAAAACTTATTGAGCTATCTATTATATGTCTTATGCCTATATTACTACACAAACAACGTTACGAATTAGTCTGCAGATATCCCTAAGTAAAATCGTTTATAATTTTATTGTTGGCATATTCGATATGTACAAATGAATTAAATGATTTTATACTCTTTCGAAAAAAATAATATTTTGTGAACAGCTTCGATAGCAAAATCATCGGGAAGGGCACCACAACAACATAGGAGACGAATCTGCAATATTTTTTTAATCCGGCGACGAGTGGAGTTCAATCCGAAGTCTTTTAGGAGAGGAGTGGGCTCGTCGCCTTGATATCTTGGTCTGAACCTAAAAACAAAGCTGATGTAATAATAAATCCCGGAACATCGTGGCGACGACAAGAACCAGACTAAGCTTACCTCACAGTATGATTAATGATATCATTAAATAATTCGATGTTTTTCCTGTATCGGAATCTAAGGCCTGTGAGAAAGAAAATTGCTGACAAAATCTGCTTTCAGAGGCTTGAAGAGAATTGAAAACATAGGTACATATATGCTCATGACTATTACCCTCCAGGGGAAGATGCTACTGTCAATCATTTGAATATTTTATACTGCTGTGGCAAACAAGCACACAGCCTCCTGAATGGAAAGTGGCTACCGTGGCCTATGGATGTTTGCAACACTCGGGACGTCACACTTATGCTACCATCCCCATATAGTCCTGCCTGATGAGGGGGGGGGAGGATATGCCTTTTATACAAACACTCTGGTTTCGAGTATGACTTGCCCTTTTTTCCACACTTTATTCATTTTGCTGTTTTCAAACAGTCCGTGATAAAGCACCCGCTTAACGACAATAGGCTTGACTTATTTGAAACTAAAAATCGTAATTGACAAAATGTGGGTGTCAATCTCTGCGTGTTCCTTCAGGTAGTTACAGACATATACGGAGATATATGCTAGAGGAACGCTCCTGAAAAAGAAAACTGGATACCCAGTACTGACTAATTTAACAAAAATGGGCTAATTTTTTGATCGCTATACTATTTTCTAGTAGGTACCATGATTTTTAAATTCTTTAAATAACATCAATGAGTGAATTGTGCTAATAAAAGGGTTTAAATATTATGGTATCTACCAAAAGAGTCATCATTATCATTATTTTCTGAACCTATTCCCAACAAGGAAACCCTAAGCTTCTAATTTAACTAACATGCGGCCGAAAAAAAGAAATTAAAACTATTGCCACTGGTATTGCGATCAAATAAAAATATAGCACAATTTTGTTAAAATGGTCAATGATATCCCCTGATTTCGTGATTGCGACCGTTCGTCTAACACTCTGTATATACGTATGTACTGTATTTATTAGATAAATTGACACAACTATTCGATATTTGAGCACGAAATCTCTTTATTGTATCTCGTATCGTACATTTGAACTGAATGCTGTGAGTAGAATTTGCATGAGCCGATTCGTAAACCCACACAACCACAAGTCAGATAGTTATCGACCTGTCGTCTTACCGACATGGATTGAAGGCTAGTTCACTGTGTGTCGATTAATTTGTAAACTACAGTGGATTTCGTACTAGTAATTATTAGATACATTCTACACAGAACAGTCTAGATACAAAGTAACTTGTATTATGTGTTATAGAATGCGGATCACTATAGGTACTAATGGAAGGCAAAAAGCCATACACGTGCAAGTTTAACTGCACAAGGCTATGGTTGTGCAAATAAGTTAATTAATTTGCACAAGTTTTACTATATTTGTGCAAGCCTAAATTTGCGCAAGTATATATATTTATATATATTTATTATAATTATATTTTTATCATGCGTGAATTATTTTAACATGCGTGCCTACTTTAAAATACAGAAGGTCAAGAATTACACCGGTTTCCAATAATGTGAGATCAAAAATGTCCCCACCTGCTAAGATCTTGACGTACCTGCTCGTTAGGTATCTACACTTAACTTGACCTTTCTTTTAACATTTTTTATACCACTTAGGTGGCAGACAAACACGCGGTCCATCTGATGGAAAGCGGTTACCGTGGCCTACAGACGTTTGCAACAACAGGGGCGTCACATCCGTGCTGCCAGTGAAGAAGGAGAAGGGCGGAGAGGAGAAGGTTAAGAGAGTCTTTGTGCTGTCAGTGCAGAAGACAAAGATGGGTTTCTAGGTCTTCCCACTGACGACATAAAACCTCTCCAATGAGCTAACCAACTAACTAACTAAGAAACAATGTTCGATATTTTGATATTTTTCAATGTAGCACAACATTATTACACCTTAGTGACGTCACCTTTACTTAGCTCAAGTTTACCAACGCTCCCTAGGCGCTAGTGGAGAAGAAGATGTAACAAACGCCACTGCGACTTACATTTATATTACGCACTAGCTCATGCCCGCAGCTTCGCCCGCGTGGATGTCGTTTATCGCACAGTATTGTAAATTTTAATGCACTACACGATTTTCTACTAGCCTCTTACTCAACTTACATATGTTTGTTTCATCATCAAAAGTCTCCGCAGTGCATGCAACGTAAGACGTGCACTATTTTACACCTTAGGTTACGTTACTTAAGTTTTAATAAGGATACCTAATGTTTCCTACCAATTAAAATAGCTTATGTTACTCAAGGTAAATGTAGCTTTCCAATGGTGAAAGAATATTTGAAATAGGCACTGTATTTCTTTTGTTTATTCATCACAAACATAACACACACAAACATATATTTTTTTCTCCTAATAATATTAGTGTAGATAGAAACATATATAGAGCAATTCAAATAAACACATTCATGCATACCAATGAGAACATAGTTATGTTTACATGTAGATACGAATAACTGTATTACATATTAGGTAATAAACATCAGTATTTGACTGAGTCAGCTAACATGTCAAGTTACAATCAAATAGTCTTATGTAAATTATCTCCTGTTCGCGTAACTGACAGATTTAATAGATTAGCGTGCGTAGTCTATAACCATAAAATACCATATCTATTATCTATATTCCAGCTGACGATGTGTGGCTCGCGCCTTTGTGAATATTGGTTGTAATATGATTCTATTTTTAAATTATCTTTTTTTTTATTTGTAGCACGTCAATTTGACTTCACCTCGCAGTAAACTGAAGGCAAAGTCTCAGGAAAGTAAGTCACCATTACATACACGTTGAGTGTTACAATGCTTTTTCTCGCCCCGCTTAAATGACCCTGGACTGTAGGAAGAAGGAAACACGTGAGCTGGTAAGGAATTCCAAGACATAATGGTGTGGCAGATGAAAGACTCACCGAATCGTTTGGTTCAAAATAAAATATTCCGCACCGTACGCGGGTAACATCTCAGCTCTGCATGTGTGCACTGCATTGTATAGGAATAATCAGATAAAAATAAAAAATAGGGTGCAGAATAGTTAATTTAACTAAAACTGATGTTTTTGAAGTGGCAAATTTATGGGTGAACAAAAATCATGGAACTAGCATCATCGTCACCTCACCGAACGCTGGTGCAAATTTACGATTTTCACTTCTATCGGTAGCACCTAAAGATTGCACAACATGTGTTTTTTTAAATATCTCTAATGTAGATAGATAGATAGACAGATAGATAGATAAATCTTTAAGGTACACTAAAAAAACGGAAAATTACAGTAACATTGCATTATAGGTACACGTACATAATTGTACGTACAATGGGTGGTCTCATCTTACAGACACAATTTATCAAAATATCTATTATGGTATAACATTTCTAGCAACGTGTTTAATAAATTAAATTCATAATATTCTTAAACAGCTTAATTTCATTAGCATCAGTCAATTCATAATCTTTTAGATTGCACATGCACATAGAGGGCACAAAATAAATGTATTGATGATTTGTAACAAATGACTATTCTGAAAATAAAATCCTAACCAATTCCTTGCTATGCGGTGTGTATCGCAAGGAAATTAATTACGTGCTTAGCTGCTCAAGCACTACTAATTAACGTCTTGGAGAGTATCAGATAGTGTAGAGTATCAGACAGGTAGTAGGTACGTACTTATATAATATCAGTACCTATCTAATGTAATGCCATGAAGCTGAAAAATTGTTGTATCATATGTCTTGATTAGACTTGATATGCTCTATGCGCTATGCGTGCTCTCTGAGGCACGAACAGACCAGTGCAAATGGCCATATTCATGCATACAAATATTTGTACTGAGCGGGGATCGCAATTGCGCCTCCTGCAGTAGTAGTCGCGTTCACTAGTTTCTTATACATATATAATTCGAAAAAAGTGTAACAGCTCTCTCAAAGATTACTTTCAAGTTTGACTAATATTAGACGATAAATTCATTGCACTGAATGAAATTTTATTAAGAAATCGTACTGCAAGTTGAGAAAAGCTCTTCACAAATTTAATATTGTATGTACGAGTACAATCGTCTGGTGAAGTAGTTCAAAATTATTGGGTAGATATATCTCCGTGTAGTGACTAAAAAGATTATTACCGCCACATGTTATCCGAATGCAACACCTTTAAGAGGCGACTAACGCAAAACTAGACAGACGATATCAGTGCGAGAGAACCAAAACTTGAAATAAAACTGTACCAACTCGTCTAAACAGTAGGAGAAAGCTTCCCAACAGTGGGAGAGGTTCATGTCCAGCAGTGGACTGCGATAGAGTAATTGATTGATTGATATCTTCGTATATGTTAAAGATCTTTCCCGAAACCAGCTCACCTGAACGTTACTACCTACATCTGTACACTGCCTACGACGTACGTAGATTTTTCTCTCAGGGTTAAGAGCTCGAATGACAGTTTCACCTGTGAAAGCCTAAATAAAAACAAAAGATGTTACCGGGATTGGCGCTCGCAGAAAGACATTCTTAAGAGATTACAAATACTTCGAGTATCTAATATCAAGATGGTTTAAAAAGTTAGTGTTCAGTAACTATTAATGGTGACTGTACCTAAGTTTGGCTTCGAAACTACTTGCATTGCATCGCTAAAAGTGGCTACGTTTTACTCAATACATTTTGTATGAACTAATGTAGTTACAAGTTAAACCCATTTATCAAGGTACGGGTAGGTCGACTACATACGTGAAAATATTTAATTGAAAATGTCTTTTCACTCGTCTCTGGAATAGTGTAGCCTTTAACTTGAGTGCATTTGAAATATGCTGTAACTTTTATATGTCAAAATGTAACTTAAATCAATTAGACTATAATACTGGAAATGGACCTCTCCCAAAGTTGAAAAATAAACTTCAGCCTGCTATATCCACGCTATACAGGGTTTTATTTCGAGTTCTCCTTCCCTTGCAGTGAAATTGTCTGCGAATTTTTCCGTTGGTCATCTCTTACTTCTTTCCTTCGAATGAGATGGCGTGGGCCACTTAATTGTATTCTTTCTCCGTCAGCACACGGATACGCCACTTATTTTTGTTAAATAAACATCATGAAATTCCACTATATTCCAGGTCCATTGTAGTAACGTTTACAGAACACTGGCAGCATTACCATATTGTGCGGCAATGTGAATTCTCTGTGCCAAAAATACTTGAAAGAATTAATGCAATATGTCCAAAGCTGCAAAGATATATGAGGATCTAAGTTCTCTAGTACGTTTCTATATTTTCACAAAAATTAAAATGTAAACAAAACAGTAAAGGGAACACATGGGCTATAAAGTGAATTTTCCGGTAATATTGAGCACGTGGCCCATTGCCCCAGAACGGTCGAACGTTCATATCATGCGCCACAACGCCGCTCCCGCCACAGTACGCCATTTGTACCTACCCCAATTCTGATAACACTCGATATCGGTGTAACCAATTAAGTACCATTATTTCGTGCGGAAATCCATTTAGATACCCCGTGTACAGCCAATGGTTCTTGTACTGGAACCTACTTAAACCATACGATACACGAGGTTCGTCTTTAAATTGCCGAATCTTGAATCTTCGATTTCGAGATCATCCCAATCAATGACGGTACTGAGGTCCAATTGGTAGTCAGTCCTATCGGTACTGATAATTTTATTTTTGCAATAGACATTATATTACAAAATATTCAGAATATTCAGTTTTAAGTAGATATAATTTTTATAAAAAATTAAAAGTGTATCAACGAAATCTAAAGTATAATCGCGAAACTATTACAAAAAAAAACATGCCTGTTATTCAAACATTAATATATTAAGTTAACCTATACACACACAAAATAAGTAACGTATGCATAAGGTTGAAGCCAAAATCAAATCCGTCTGTCTGTTTTGCTAGTACTTTTATTTATTTATTTAAGACAGTCTTGTTGTTCTCAAAATATACTCGTAATTTGATAAGAGTCTAATATCATCTATGCAGATAATGTAATATGTAAATTGTTAGGAAGGCTCATACACCAAAAGCATTTACTAGACACCGCAAATTGCCAAGAAAAAGGGAATGACATTTACGAAATGTAGATAAATTGCTACGTAGGTGTTGGGCCTCCCTAAAACGCGTTCAATCATTTATGTGTATGGCCCACTAAGATATTCGTACATTGTTTTATCACAATGAATATATCGAACGATGCCCTAATAATGCACTGATCTTTCATGCGGAACCAACTACTGACAAAATGTGTGCAACCGACGAAATACTGCCGGGTGCATGGCATGCACATTACTGTCTAATACAACAGTAAACGTTCTTCATTTGTAGCCTTATTGTCGTAGAACAGAATTAAATTTTTGCACCTTTTCATATTTGTATAATTTTGTGTACCCGGATGCAACTGGGATTGGTATTCGAAAGAGAATGATGCTGACTTATAATTGGAAAAAGAGCACTGAAAGAACCTGTATATTTTTCCGTTCGCAAAATCCCCACGGATACCGCCTCCACCAAAGTCAGTGGATTTGATTGCCGGAGGTGAGATAATCAAGACATATCTCTCGCACCCCATAGACCTGGGGACATATCTTTGAGGTCCATGGTGTTCCCATCTAGCCTCCGGATAAGGGGAGGTGCACTTTGCACCGCCACTCCATGCCCGCGCTCATTGAGGACGGAGGTCATTTTGAGACGTCAGACGCCCGAGTCACCTGTTTGAGGCAGTTATTGACTACATTCTTACACTTTTCTATATTTATTTAAAAACTCACACTATATCTCTATACACTCCTTTCCATCCAAAGGTTCGCGTTATAAGTTATGGATCCAAACAAGCATTCATAACTTATAGCGCGATAAAAAGTGGAATATAATTATGTAATTTCCAAGCTCTAGTCTATTTCTGTCCCAAATATTATCAAGACTGGTTCAATGATTTAGATGTAATGGTATTTGTTAAATACTATTAAGTTGGATTCAGTGCATGTTATGGATCAAAATACAAACCAAAATTTCAATTTCAATTTTGTACACAAAATAATTAAATTTCACTCTGTTATTTGTTAATAATGAGCAAACTTTTAGTTAGCAACTTAACTTCCGTGGAATACCTGAGGACATTAAATTACTATTAGTACGAATGTCTGTGTAATGAGCAATAGTTTTACGGAACAACGATGCTGAGTCACAGAACGACAAACTAAAGTCTGACGTTTTATGGTTTAAACATCACTAAATTATATAGTTTTTAATGTTTTACTGGACTACCGTTTTCTTTTGGTGTTGCATAACTGCATAAAATTTATATAAATTAATTAAGTTAAAAAGTTATATCATTATTTTAAATATTGATGATTTTCGTGCGCAAAGTCCTCGGTGAAAATGGTTATGTCGGACACGAACCGACTAAAACGCATGCCGTTGTCTGGTCTTCGCTCGTCAGAGGTGAAATAGTAGATAACACATCCCTTGCATCCCGGTCCAAATATTTATGCATGCAAGAGTTTTTAACACTCAGAGGAATCATAGACTGATTCACTAAAGTTAAATTTGTGATTATACTCATCCGGAGGAGCCTCCATGTCCCTGATGTTGCAACAAAATGCAGAAGAATCACATAGCTGATACGGTCATGTTCTGTTACGGTCATGTTCTGCGGCGACCACCTTGCTACGTAGGTAACAAAATCACAAAACCCAAGAGTGCTGGCTTTACGCCATCAAGGATGACATGCATGCCAATGGTACCATCTTGAAGTGGAAGAAGACTCGAACTCCTAGATAAAAGCGTAAGATCCGACCAGGAGCAACACAAGGATGATGATAATGATGATTTTGCTATCACATATAAAAACAGTAGTCTTCGTACATTAAAAGAAGTAGAATTAAATTCTTCTTCCAAATGTTAATACTAATTGAAGCGATAATATTATTTGTTCCAAACTTGATCACTTAACCCAAAAATACCAATTTCAATCCAAAACCAATACCAACCAAATTGTTGATAATTATAATTGTAAAACACTTCGAAGTAGAAGTAATTATGTTCTGAATAGACCCAAAAGTTACAAAATTAATCGTGGTTTTCATTTCAAAATATAGTGAAATTGAAATGTTTATGTCAAGTGAATAAATTATGAACAATGGATTACCGCGAGTACCTATTGATCAGCGTATCTCTTACACTCTGTTGCTTTTCATGTTATATATAGGCACCAAATTAATGGTGTCATGCTTAAAAATATTTTCAGTTATATCAACTTCAACTGTTTTTGGTAGATGAGAAAATATAATACATTGGGGGAGGGAGAGCGCCGCCTACAACCGTCGGATTTCAGGTCGATGGGTAAGGTCAATGTTCAACAATGGACGTCAACTGGTTAAAATGATGATTATATAGATTAGTCTTGATTTAAAACTAATCTATAAATTCAATTTTCTAAACTTATATAAGCAGTAGATTCTGAAAACAAAGCCACACGCGGGGCGTTCTAGCCACCGATTTAGATAAACTTTCCACTTGCATGGATTCACTTCAAAACTGTTGTATTGGAACTATTCCTAGCATATGCAGTGTAGTTTATGAGAATAAATTAACGAAGTAAGGAACTATTAGTGAAGTCGGTCGTAACCTTAACGGATATGCTTTGAAGTTTGGCTGTTCAATTTAGAGATGGGTATTCTAAGAAATAGCACTTCGTACCAAGGAAGTATTCTTGAGTTGCCTAAACTTAGTAAACTTTACAAATAGATTCAAAACTACTGTAGTTAAATCAATTGAAGTAGTTAGGTACTTATCAATTGAGAGGATTAGACCCTTAATAGGATAAGCACCTATGGCATTAATATAGTTATAATAATTTAGATATCAAGTTTACTACTGCTACTTAATCATCACGAAATACTTGCATACAATATATAATTTTAATATTTTTATTACTGCGACTGTTTTTTGACCCCCTTGTTGTGAGAAAAGGTCAGACTGCAAGTACCACGGTCATCCTTAACCCCTCGTGCCCGCCAAGAAACAAATTATAAATATGTTTGACACAAAACTGATCGAAGATTTCTCAAAAATTTGTAGATCATAACTTCACAGAACACAATTACTTGTTTTATACATGTATTGAGACTGTTTCGAACTAGTTGTAAACAAGGTTAAAACACATTTGCGTTCATACTGACAAACTGGTTTTAAACATGTATACAAACTTTACTTTATACTCCATGTTTTAAACCTTGGCGTAAACGTGAACGTAACTATAGGATCTCACGAATACTTACTGTTTGTGCGAACGCGTTATTAAACATATGCATTGCTAATACGTGTCCTATAGTTTGATCACGATCGCTGAACCGCTCCGATGGTCCGAGGGAGTAACGACCGTTGTCGGTCGCTCTCGACTCCTACTCTTACTTTTTCTTTCTTTACCACGCTACACGCAACTGTGGTCCGTCAGACTAAGTTGATTCGCACGATTGTAATTGAAATGAATTCCACTGAATTTCTTTCTCGCGTTCTTAATGGTCACATTCTTGCTTTCTATTAGGACACAGGTGAGTTCGACATGTACTCGAAAACCTTGGTTCCTTACACTCCAGGTTATAAGACTCATGATGGTAACACCGGCGATCCTCTCGGCAACTCTTATACTAGCCTCGCACATTCACCTTAGGACCAAGTACAGGGCCAAATCTGGCACAAACTGTGCCAGTTATGTTCCTGTTAGTGAAGTAGGTAAATTGGCAATAAAATAAAAAACCCATTTTTTTAAATACTAATAATTCAATCTCATTAATACATATTAGAAAAAATTACAAATAATACGATTAATTCGTAGCTGTCTAAGCTTTCGAGTATGGAAACACGACTACGTTAGAAAACGGCTGGTCTTGTAATGCCAAACGGTTTATCGAGCATTGTGAGATCTCGTGGGATCGGGAAGCAATAATGGCCAAAATATATTCTCGACTAAATGTTTGTTTCTCGTACTTGTTAACTCACCAACTATGTTCAAAGTGCTAACAATACACATTTGTTGTCATTGATAAACGGGATCTCTAGAATTCGTACTACAAGTATATTTTTTTTACCTGTATAATATCACGCCTATATCTCCGAAGGGGAAGGGGGAGAGGTACTAGCACCCACATTTCGCCACTACAAGTATAATTTATATAATAAAAACAAAATTAAGGTAGGATACCCCGTAGGAACCGCGTATATTAGCTGCCTATTTGAGCATGTCTCTGTATCAAATAGCATAGTTAATAAAATTATCAAATATATATTACAGTCAAAACATCTGGAATCTGGAATCTAATAACAATGATACATGTTAGGTTATTTATTTATTTTCCTAAACCACCACATGCTATTTCTTCCCCCATAAACCGGGACAAATATTTTAGAAAATTGCGTTGAGTGCGAAATCAATTTATTCGTTCCTGGAAATGTATAAATCTATCAATTATCATATAACATGTAAGATCATAAAAAAATAACAATATTATTCTCTATTATTATCTAAATAAAGATTTAAAAGTTACTTGTCTAGATTTCTTTCAATAACAGGTTCGAACTGAAAAATATGACAGTTTTTCACTGATTTTGTAAGTGGAAATCACGATGTCTGGGGCAAAGATGTCGATGGCCACTTAATATGATTAATTGTCGCCAAGTTTGTTGGCTGAGACACTTTATAACATCCTTTGTTGGAGATGAGTCGTGACACAACTGGGGGAGCTTCACAATGTTTGAGACGGGCGAAATTATTCTATTAAGAACTTTTTGATGGGTGAGATCTTCTATCATATTTCACAGCGTCTTTATTGTTAGAGATTTAAGTAACTTCTGTGTGATTTTAAAGTTCTGTCCCTGATAGTTTTGACCTTCTAAGTTCTAAGTGACATGCAGATTTGGAAAGGTTATACCTACTTTAACGACGCGATTGATCGTATGGTTATTACCATTAATTTTTAATTCTAACAAATCTGAGTTCCTTGATACAGTCAATACATTAGAATTAGAATTAGAAGGTAAGCAAAATTTAATAAAATAAACTGATCACTAATATGGAGCAGACTATCG
Organism: Pelosia muscerda; assembly: GCA_963691645.1. Lineage (NCBI taxonomy): Eukaryota > Metazoa > Arthropoda > Insecta > Lepidoptera > Erebidae > Pelosia > Pelosia muscerda. The sequence goes on from OY829103.1 coordinate 4,691,190, forward strand.
CAGCAATAAACTTCCATTAAAGAATTAGCCTTAGAAGAAGTTAGTTCAAAACAATGAAATTACTACACTATTCTTTACTTACGGTGAAATTGAACTTAAATATATGAACGATTTCAAATATCCTAGCGACAGATACTAAAAAGATCAAGAAGATTCAAAGAAATGACTACTAAAACATATCAAAACCACTTCGGTTACACTACAAACTAGCATAAATGAAATCACGCAAGCAGACGCTCATTAGGCGACAAGCTTAACGACAATTATCTAAAGCGGCGCACTCACGGTCATAATTTCAGAGCAAATCCATTTTGTATGCACAAAGTTGGGAGTTTGTTAGCGTTGGCACTAAGACGCGGGTGTTTTTAAGTGCTGTGTTAGTGCTAGATTTATTGTTTGTTTTAGGCAAATTGCAATTTGGCATTATTTTTGTCATTGTAGTATTTTTATGTAATATCAATTCTAGACTTCAAATTTGTTTATGTTGCATACATAAATATAAATATACTGGAGCCTATTTTCGCCCCGTAGAAGGGAAAAAATCCATATCTGCTTCCATTCTTACAATTTTCACAAACTTCCTTTACTGCCATTAAATCATATGAAGCTGCTGGTTTCTTTGTCAAAAAGGAATCAACACAACCCAACAACATATTATACCTATGTTAGTATATTTTTATTACAAGTCTTTTTATTTTGCAATTTTATAAACTTTAACCTACGACCTTTTCGAGTGCTTGGCTTAGTTAAAATAACAATATTTTGATACTTATCGAACTGCAGCGCTCATTCTTCGGGTATATTGATTAGTGACTGAGTTGATGGAAAGTCCAACCCGAGTTACTAAAAAAAAAGTGATATAACTCTGGCATAGGTTATTTTACCATGGTTAATTTGGTCAGTGTGTGTTGTAACCTTACATTTGTACATTGTGTATTCAATCACTGACGGATCAATACCTCACCGGCACCTAATTAACGTGTCAAGGAAGGCGACAGAAGGTATCTCACGTACACTCCTCGATAGAAGACAAACGAATACTCAATCGTAATTGCTAAATAGGATTGCAATAATACCAATGAATATACTAATGAACATGGACTAGAGTTTGAAGAAATTGATTTGATTGGTTTTAATTAGCAATACCTAAGCTCACCTTCTTATGAAATGATGATGTATTGAATCCTGATATCATTAAAAATGGAAGAGGTTATGAAAATATTTCGTGATTGATATTTTGTTATTTAATTACCCTCAAATGGTAAAAACGTGTCTGACAGAAAATGGTCCATTACCTCATTTCCCCGTTTTCTCATTTTACTATTTACCCGTGGCGCCTCTTCGATTTCCCGTGTCCCTGGCACCTCATATCCCTATCTCCTATGTTTACCTAATTCTCCTCTCGCCATCTATTCCATATATTTACCCATACCTCCACCCACATTTCCTTAGTTTTTTATCTCCCCATATCTCAATTTTCCCGTGTCCCTATTCCCCAATTACAAATTTCTACTTTCCTATGTCTTCATTTCACCATTCCTATTTCACCATTTCCTTATTCATTTATGTTCCAATCTGCCCGTTTCTCCATCTCCCCATTTCACCACTCCCTTTCACATTTCCATTTTTCTTACTTTTCTCTTACCTCCTTTCTCTCTATTCCTCCATTCCTCTTACCCTTTCTACCCTCTCTTTCTTTTCTTTATCCCTTCTCCTGAGCGCCTGCCTCTGTCACTTCCCCTTCCCTTCCCTCTATCCTGCTACCCACCCCCTCCCCCTACCTCTCCCCTCATCATTACTTTTCTATCTACTATCTCTGTACCAAATTTTACCAGTATATCTTCAAAAATGATAATGTTTCATATAACCTACATCTTGAGAAATCATACTTTTGGTTAATGACTTGTATGGTTTTATAGGTGTGTTCGTGTCGACCCCTGTAAACACATTGTTTTTTCTAATAAACTATCTCTAAATTATTGAACCGAATCAAATAGCATTTTATTTTTCGTTTGCACAAATATTGGAAGATCGTTATATTTTAGTACGAAACTTGAAGGATTCGGTAAACTAAAACCAGTAGTATTTGAGTTCACTGATTCTCAAACGAGGTTTACACAGCAACCTACCTTATTCATTAGCTGAGGTTAACTAATGTTCTGCGTCGTACATTTAATTAAACGTTATATCTCCTTTGAATTGTTTATGACCTGGCAAGAATATTAATTGCAATATTCAAAATGAAACATCTTATATCAGAGTCATTAATTCAAATATTGAACTTATGGAAACTGATTGAAAGTAGTTACCAGAAGCGTCACACTCTTACTGCCGACCATATAGGTGGAAAGGGGGATGAGTAAAGGTTAAGGGAGTTTCTGTGCTGTCAGTACAAAGACACCGTCTCCCGTTCTTGTGGTTCTCGGCCTTCCCGCTGACAAGACAAAACCTCTCCAATGAGCTCTGGCTCACTGCCTCACTGCACAACACGAAGTTATTATTAACCGCAGTATTATCCAGACTCTAAAGTAACCCTATACCCAGAGCTCGTACCACATATTTCTGTCAGAGAGCCTGGGTTCCTTTAAGCGGGACATGAAAATAGAACTGGCGTGGAAATGTGAAAACCAGCCTACCATACCATAATATACTTACGAAATTTTACGTGAATTTTGAATTATACAAATATTGAAATCATAACTTTCATTTTTACATTTGAATACCTAAAAATAGTTAAGGCGTATCAACTTTAAAAACTCACAGCACGCATTTTTACTTCATACATTTGAAATAGTTTAGGCGTATCAATTTCAAAAACGCACAGCACGCATATTGCCAAACCGAGTACTCGATTTTTCACTGTTACGAAGAATTGGCAAAAACCCGTGCAAAACCATTGAACACCTTTTGAATGGGATTGATATTTTCTATTTTAGATATAGGTGCAGTTGAATGGTTTTAATATTTTTGAATAGCCGTTACAGAATTTGAGACCATTTGTATTTCATATTCTTTTCCATGAATCAAAATGGATCATAAAAAGCATTGTTTAAATACAAATATTCAATAAAAATAGTCAATAGTCAGATATTGTCGGAAGTTCACATGATTGTACTCGTAACAAAATTAAATTGAAATATATCCGTACTTCATTTTTTCATTTTGACTTTTATATACTTTTCAGCAGCTATGGTCACGGAACGACTTCATGGGACTATCACTGCAAAATGCGAATGAAAAGAACATATATTGGAGTATGGAGGGGAACCTACTACTCATTGATAATCTCAACGATAGCAATAATGAAATTTCACTAATTGTCATAGAAAGGAATGCCAAACCGCACCCCGTAAGGTTTGTTAAAAGACCGAGAAGACATGAGGTCGTATGTGTAATATTCTGCGAGTCGTGTTTCAAGATCGCTTCCGAGGGAATGCGAGTGAATAGTGGAATTTCACATTTATTTATTAGTATCTGTTTAAAACTCAAATTTGGTATCAAATAGAACGAAATTGAAATTTAAATAAAGTACCTAGAGATAGTTTGGTAAGGTTTAGTTGGGTGAGATACACGACAGAATCGACTACATTATCAATTGACAATCGTGTTTAGTTACTTTAATAATAAAGTTAACTTTAACGATCCTTGGCAATTAGTTTAGACGACGACGGCATTATATGGGTATATTATATCAACTAAGCTTATCTAGTGGGCAACAACACTCTGTTATCGGAGTTTCCTTTTGACGTTAGCGGCTAAGAGTTGTATACTCATGGGTGTATAGGATTTAGAACTAAACTATCCCTTTGTTGATTTGAAGACGCTGATATCTGGGTTCACCATCATGGATGTGCAAGACCGTGCAAAGTGAAAGAGAAAAAGTCCGAAAGCGGACTCCGGACTCTGAGGTAAAAGCTTCGCATGTGACCGAGACTTATGCAAGGATGATGATGATATCTGGAACTAGAGTTACCATTTGAAAAAGCCTCTTCGTCAATGTGGTATATTTTCTTACAGGTAAGGTTTGACTACAAAACTTTTGTTGGGATTTTATACGCCCACTAGATAAAATACGAGTATCAATAATGTACAATGAATTAATGAGACTACTTTCTATCATCTCACCACTCGCCCCAGGCAGGCAGTTCATCCTCTTACATTACGCTCGGACACGGTAGGCACTGTGCGGTATGAAAAAAACTTAATTCCGCACACTTTCAAGCTGTGGAATAAACTTCCTGCTGCTACCATGGTCGGTAGCACGAGAGTGATGACCTGGTGTTTAAAACGTCCATAGGCCACGATGATCACTTTTCATCATGTGGGCACACGGCTTGTCTGCCAAAAAACTATTGGAGTCAGCTGGACAATAATTATTCTACTAGCAAATGTCTTAGGCCTTGCATTCAGTCTACCTCAGACACCTTGTAGTCTATGAGGAGAGGTTCTACCGTATGTCCGTATTCACGGTATCTATCTAGAACTTGAGAGAGATACTCCACCGGCATCGGTGTGCATAACCATGTGTACTGTCTGTACAATCAAGTGGAGTACCTGACTCAAAAACAAGTTCAGTAGACAGTTCTTAAGACAAGTTCATGCACAAATAACCAACATGTTGTTTCGTCATGTACGGCAGTGTGTAACAATTCTAAGCATCATATAACGATGTAATTTACCGTCCAGCCCTCTTCCCCCACCGCGCTACCCGTCAACGCTAAAGACTTCCTCCACACGATGGCAACATGTAACCTTATCTACCGCTATAAATAGTTTAGTACTATTTTAGTTTTATTGTTGTTTATATGAGAAGGTTGTTGTGACTAATAATTACTATATACAGGTCTATATAGTAGACCTGTTTTGGAAAAACGGATTGTCAGAAACTTATAAATCTAGATGAATTTACGTTTTTTACTCTCTCATCAATATTCATCACCCCATTTCATCCAAAGGGTGTCGTAAGAGGTGAAACGACTACCATCTGACCTCTACAATCAATGGTCCAATGACCAATGGCGATATAGAACTTTCAAGTTAGACTGATTGGAAGGCAGATGGCAATCGCTTCACGAAAAATATCGAAATTCAGCCGCATCACAGTTAGACTGGAAAGCCGACCCTAACTGAGTTGGAAAAAGACTAACGGAAAACGCAGAAAATATCACTGCAAGAGAACTCGAAATAAACCCTTATATCAAACTATTAGGCCAGCGTATAAACAATAGACCAAATTCTCCCAACATTGGAAGAGTCCTATGTCCAGCAGTGAACTGTGACAGGCTAATTGAATGATCATGCAAAAGCAGCTAAACGAATATAATAAAATTTGGCACAAAGTTAGATTGTTTAAATAGTAGACATATTTATTTCCAAGCATCTATCGAATTCATTTCCAAATTGTAATTAAAAGCCATTTAACCCGAACAAATACAATTAATATCTAACACAATACTTACTACATTGCTTGAAATCTAGATTATCGATATTTAGTTTATACACAAAATCACAATATTCGTAGAGTTTAATTGAATTCGGTACATGTAATGATTACTTTGTGTTCTCAATGTTGATTTTAATGTGATATGGAACAATGCCAATAATTAAACGGCTATTGAACTATTAATTGGTCATTCAAAAGGAAAATTTAGATAATGAACACTTTATAAAGCTTTCTGTCTTAGTTTTAGTAGTACTTCTATCTACTATTAAACTCAATCTTGAAATTTTTTTTTTATGCACATACATAATATACCTACACATTTCCGTTTATGTACACTGAAATTTGCGACATAATTGCAACTTGTGAAATAAATGTTATAAACCTTGGTGAAAAGGAGTGGTTAGGCAATAGGCAAAGCTAAAAGGCCTAAGCGGTCATTTATTACATTAAAATTTCATCTGGAGAAATGCATATGGATCAAAGAAATGGAATGACTATAAAAGCTATGTATTTTTAAAATCAAGTAATATTTTTAATCTGGTGAGTTATAACATAGTGTATTGCGATTATATCCATCGAATTTGACTATACAAGGAGGATATCCGCTACTGAGGCAAAATAATACACTGTGCTTTTTTTTTTTTTTTTTTTTTTATACCACTTAGGTGGCAGACAAGCACACGGCCCACCTGATGGAAAGCGGTCACCGTGGCCTATGGACGTTTGCAACACCAGAGGCGTCACACACGCGCTGCCTACCCTGTAGAAACCTTCTAATGCCCTTCTTGAAGAACCCCATATTGTAGTCGCCTGGGAAAACCACGGCAGGGAGCTCATTCCACAGCTTGAGCGTGCGCGGGATGAAACTCCTTTCATACCGCACAGTGCGCACCGATTCCGGTCGTAGTGTGTGAGGATGAACTCCCTCCCTATGGCGAGCGGTGCGATGATAGAAAGTAGATGTGGGCATCATGTCAAACAATTCCTCTGAACACAGGCCATTATACAGGCGGTAGAACACACACAGTGAGGCGAAATCCCTCCTGATGTTCAGCGGTTCCACACCGCCTGAGAGTATGGGATTGTCGACGATCCTCAGCGCCCGCCGTTGTACCGAGTCAAAGGGGTCAAGCTGGCATGCAGGCGCCCCGGCAAAGAGGTGACAGCAGTACTCCATGTGGGGCCGAATCTGTGCCTTATAAAGAAGGAGTCTTCTCTGGTATTTTAAATCTTCCAGAACTATACGATCAAATTCAATACCTATCAATTCGTAAATAAAGAATATTCAGCACAAATGAATCTTAGTCTCGGGTTACTCGTTAAATTAACGTCAAAGTAAACAAGGTGGGTAGTATCGACTACCTCTGTTTTGATTGCGTTCAGTGCTCATTAATTAGATGCCCGTATAACGCTTTTGGATCTTAGAAACACCAATCCAATGCCTTTATTTATGCTAACATTATTAAATCTCGTAATTTTCTGTCGGACCTACAAAACTGAATACACTTTTAGTGAATTATTCACTCAGTTATACGTTCATTTATTTTTACGTAAAGTCGGTATGCTTTTCGAGAAAAAAAGTGTTAAATATTTTTCGCCAGAATAATAATAATATTTCTAAAATATTATCTATTTGTTATGGCACTAAATTATTATTAATAGATTTTTAAAATGTGAAGAACGCTTCAAGGCAACTTTTTACTTACATAATGAAATTCAGGGCGTAAATTTTATTCAGATAAGTAGCACAGAAGCTAAGTCACAAAAATGACTAACACGCCTTAAAACCTAGCACTTAATACAGAGCACTCTCATCTCCATTCATTTTCATGTCATTTCCCGAGGAGGCTCAGCTTAAACACACTCTGCCACTTTCCTCAAAATTCTGCCTAAATTCCTAGACTGTGCCGGTTTATGTTAATATACCATCTACATTATTGAGTGGAGTGTTTTTACGTGTGGTTATTAACTTAGATCAGCTTGTTTATTTTCATAAGTAAATTTTATAGGCTAATAGACAAGGCGAAATGTGGAAGTTTGATACACCAGTGCCTACCTCTTCGGGGATTACGGGCGGTAGCTTATGGTAAGTTGCTTCAATGACAATGACGGTTCAGAAAATCTATGACATGTGATAGGTTGATAGTAGTACCTATAGTCCCTGCAATGTTTGATATTCAGATGCAGATTGACATAATGTCTACATACATACATTTATACCATACTATCATTAAAGGAGTCAACGGGATAGAATAGAAACCTCTGTTAGGCGGCGGTAGTAAACGCGACTGCTACGCAGGAAGCGGGTGTTCGATCCCAGCTCAGTGCAAATATTTGTAAGCTTCCTGGGAGAGCACGTTAAGCTGTGAAGTTCGCTGTTAATCCCTATATATCAAGCAATCAATTAGACTATCGCAGTCCACTGATAAACATGGACCTCTCTTAATGTATTGAGAGGCTTTGGCCTACTATTTCCAAGCTACACTGTCTAACTTTAACATCAAGACGCTTGGAGTCCTAGCAGCGAGAAATCAAGACGCTCCTTTGAGTACTTACAGGATCAAATGCCATCTAACTCAGATTCAGAAAAGCCATACTCGTCAAAGTGGTAATTGCCATTAGATTGGCCATTAGAGTTATATATCGTACTACAGTCTAAGGTGTATGTGATTTCAGTTTTTCCACCGCAAATACTTATTTACTTGTGTGTACTTACTTATGTGACATGACACTAAGATTTGTGTGCAATGTCGTCCGGCGCGTAAATAAATGGCTGGACTCAGCGAAAATATTCTAGGATTCTAGTCATAAATCTTTGTAGCACATGCAAACATTTTTTTTTTATACAACTTAGATCGCAGACAAGCACGCGGCCCACCTGATAGTAAGTGGTTACCGTGGCCTATGGGCGAGTGTAACACCAGAGGAATAACACTCGTGCTGCAACCCTTGTAAGAACAGAGACATTCTGTGTCGTCAGCTCAAAAGCTGTAAGATAAACAAAATGGGAAAACCAAAGGTTTTTCTTAACCTTTGGTTTTCCCACTGACAACACAAAACCTCTCTAGTGAGGTCTGGCTACCCTACTCACCACCTATGTAGTGGTACTTCCCCAGTCAGACTGCTCAATTGGGACGATCTCATCTCTTTATACACATAAAAAAGAATATGACTGTTAATCTTGAAAGCAAATAATTAGATAGTCATTCACCGTCTTAAAAGTATCTCCAAAATGACAAATTGAACACATTTTCGATTCAAATGCTTGCGAATGCCGAGTTTTAGGTTTTATTTCAATGGTCCATTCAACTCATTCTTATAACCGACCTTAAGTGACTGTTCCAAAGGTCGGTAGGTCAATTAGTTACGACTGTAATCTCGAACAGTATTTGCTGAAATTAGGTGCAAAAATGAATACAATGAATGTCTCGAAGTAGTAATAAAAACTATAACCGAAGTAAGAGAAAAGAAAGAGGAATTTGTGAAGATTCATTTCTTTTATACATCCCTTTTACCAAAGCTATGTACTCATTCATGTTCGCTCTCGTACATAATATTATATTCCTGAAAAGGTGATATAGGTGTATTTAATTACACTGACACCCTCTGTGATGATGCGGAAGTCAACGCGCCTGCTACGCAGGATGCGGGTGCGATCCCCATTCAGTGCTCATATTTGTGCATGCATGAATATGACTATTTGCACTGGTCCAGTATCACGCTGAACATTTTAAACCGTCGGTCCCGGTTGTCATACAAACATCTTTAGCAGTCTTTACGGGTGATTGGAGCCTTATAAAGTTCTACAACTGATCTATCTGCAATTCTTCGATATCGCCTATATTCTTTAGGTTGCGGTTCAGCCGCAACGCAGTTAGACTGAAAAAATACAGGACCTCGGCATCCAAGGTGACAGCTTTGCAAAATTACGTGCTTAGCTGCACGAGCACTACCAATAACGTCTTGGACAGTATCAGAATAAAAATTACACTCATCAATCAATCCAATTTCTACGAGTATTACTAACCCACATATCTGGCTCTCTAAGTCTTAATAGAAGCGTACTGTATCGACTAGACGGAATCGTCGTTACGCTCGAGCGCCTTTATCTACAAATATCTTACACAAGCCCTTACTTTGAACTTTAATGACTTGATTTTCTCAGTCGTAAAAGCAGTATCACTTAACATTTTCTTCGAATGCGGAGTTCTACTTACTTGGTTTTATGTACTTTTTCATAAAGTTGTGTGCTTTGGATGCGTGTTTTCTGAAACGAAAGTTCCAAAGTTGACTAAGTGCGTAATTTCGTTTCGCACACGATCGGCTTTATTTAAAAATAGCATTAGTTTTAAGACACATTTATTAGACTGTAATGATTACATTACTGTATTTATACATAAGTTATTTTTATTATAATAATAAAAACGATGACGCGAGGAGATCCATGATTTTCTTTTCACCCAAAAAGTGTTCAACACCCCTAAACAAAATTTTACTTCAACATCAAAAGCAGGGGGACGTCACCCCGCCCAAGAGATCGGTGAAGTGACGATGACGCGAGTTCCATGATATTTGTTCATACAGCTTTATGCTCTGACGTCTACTGGCCAAAGCGTTCGGTGAGGTGACGATGACGCGAGTTTCGTTATTTTTGTTCATCATCATCATCATTTACCTTTTCCCAACTCAGTTGGGTTCGGCTTGCCGTCTAACTTTGATGCGGCTGACCTTCGATATTTTCCGTGAAGCGACTGCCATCTGATCTCCACAACCAACGATGGTCCTATGACCAATGGCTTTCCAAGTTTGTTGGACTTTTTTGAGAGCTCCAACTACCCGTAACGATTGCCATAGATGTTTGTAAGACGTAGCAGTCGCATGCACTACCGCCACGGCACGGAGGCTGTCTATTTTTTCACCAATTAACAAAAATAGCAAAAATCTCTAAGGAATTCAAAAGTATTTTACACTAGATGTTATAACATGAATATATTAAAACTAAAAATAAAAGATACGAGGCTCGTATAAGGTTGTTGTGGGTGCATAAATTTATTCATGTGGCGACACTAGCGACAGTTGCCGAGCAACTGAATTTAAAACGTTTATTATCTTGCCTAGTCTAGTACGGGTTAGCTGAAATTATTTGTATGGTAATCCTGGAACCTGTTGTTGATTAAGTGAGAATTTAGGTTACAATCCCCTCCAGATAAGTGGCAAAACGTATGTAGAATAGAATAGAATGATTAACGTATGGCAATCCATACGTTAATCATGCCAATGCATGAAAGTATGCCAGTATGCCATAAAGCCATATGCCATAAACTGTAACAGTAACAAAACTTATACAAAACCTAGGTGTGAGAAAATGACAAAATAAACGAACCGTAAAACTTTTTTTTATAAACCATTATCAACTTTGACAGAAATAGTTACTGCAGTGACGTCAATAAGTCTGAACTGATATTTTAAATTCGATAACGCAGTAGTAAAGAAGTATGTGAGTCTATTTATGCTAGTAATATTGATATCTATGCCTTCACATCTATCATAAATGTAATAAACATCTAGGAGGTGGGTAGATGTTGGATGATTGGTATTGAAATTAAGCAAACAGATTGTACTAATGGCTGCCTGATTTGAATACAACACTTATAAAAATATGCATGAAACTGCCGTTACGATCTAAAACATGATTACAATCTGCCAATCACTTCATATATAGAAACATTCTAAATATTGTTAAACAGTTTGCAACATGAAACTATACACAATTCTTTCGCACATTCACCTAATAATAAAAAACAGCAATAAATGTGGCCTAGACTTCACAATATGTGTAATATTGTGAAGTTTAGGCTTTCAGAAGAACAATATAGTGTTATTATTATGCAATATTGTTCAACTCAAAATGAATATGTACGCACAAATTCTGAAATTTCTAACAATGAGAGAATTACATTTTTACCTTATAAGAAATTTTATAAGATAACATTCGCTAATGATCTATATAATGTTAAAAAGAGGCCTATAGTAAATGTAAAATATAGTAATATAAAACGAAAAGTACATTGAAATATAAATAAACCGATCACTAACAAAGTTCAATACCAAATTATAAAAACGAAAACCGCTGGAGTACTTGAATAGGTATAAACTATTTTCTGTTCATTCATGAAACCATCATCCGATGAAGCCGGAGAAACATTGATTTTCAATACAAGAATCAAGTACTTTTCAAAGTTCAGTCTGTGGTGAAAAATTTTCAACTGTACTGGCCCGTTTGCGGTTAAAACTGTAACTGAAAAGTAATTCAGAGAATACTGAAAACGTTAAGCCGCAAAACAACATTTGAAAAGTTTCATTTCATTCACAAACCGCTGAACATTTATGTAATTCGTGATATTGCCGACAAACAATGTTCGTAGTTGGATATATATGAGAGCATTTTCATATATTATACAGTACGCTAATTTTATTTTGAATATTTCGTTTGTACACTACACTATTTAAATTGTAACTAAATTTGTTATCCGATAGAAGTGAATATACCAATAGCTATATTGGTAGGTATACACTAATAGGTAAATATACTGATTACGGAGGTAGGTCATGGCGGTATTTCCCGTCCTAATTGATCTGTCCGATTGCGGAGGTATCTCCGACTTACAGAACACCGCGGCTAATAATAACCTTGTGTTGTGTTTTCGGTGAGTATAGTAGCTAGAGCTCAATGGAGAGATTTTGTTGTCAGTGGGAAGACCGCGAAACACCTTTTTGTCTTCTGCACTAACAAGACAGAGACTCTCTTAACCTTCTACCCTCCATGGTTCATATTTATGCTTTGAAGCCTTCTTACCATACGGTTGACCACAATAAGAACTAACTCGGCGGTCGTCAGTACATCGTGAATTGTATACATCGTTGAAATATCGGTTACTCCAAAATACCGACAAACATGGTAAAAATTCCGTCAAATTTAATAGTGAACAGAGATAGCTTTTTGTTTCAATTCTTAAATTAAAACATTCGTGATATTATAACAAACTTCACAGAAAAATAAAAGCTTAATGTTTTAGGTACATGAGCCAATTGCGGGGTCAAATTAATATTTATATCGTTACGTCTGTATCGACTCGTTTATTGTAACGGGTGAATGGACGGCGACTGAATTAACTATTATTGGGCGTCGCGGAGCGGAACGCTGATTGGGTGATGAAGACAAATATGTTACATTTACTCATTGACTTCTCGTATCAATTCTGTTTGTTTAATTTTCATTCCCAGTTTGTTTTGATGGCGTTTTATTTTTTTATTAATGAACTTTATGCAGAAGTACATAAGCGGACTTAATGCCATCGAAATTCTCTACCAGTCAACTAAAGGTGGTGCAGAGAAAGGCTGAACTTTGCAGATATTGGGAGCAAAAGTAAAATAAATCTCTTGCGGATATTTTTTTCTACAATTTCCTTATCAACTCGGCAACTCGGCAAATACTATGGGCTGTATGGGGTCATACAGCCCATAGTATTTGAGTTGCCGCTTTTCATTTAAAAACTGCTAAAATCACAGAAAAGACTGCCTTACGTACATAAATATTATCTCAAACGATTTATCATATTAAACGGCTTCCAACTGTTATATACTATAAGCATTTCCCCAAAATAATAAGATTCCTGCAAGCTACACATCAGCTTTATTATAATCGTAAACATAATAAAATAAAAGAGAAAAAGAAACAATTAGTAACAACGAGTAAAAATTATAACACTGCATACTAAAATCAAGTAGTAGTGATAACATTAAATAAAATTAGTTCATTTAACTGAGGTCAGCTGAAATTAAGACATCTGTGAATTCAATTACTTAAAGACAAGGTGACATTGTTAAAATTAATTTATGTTAAAGAACTTCACCAACCTTTTAATAAAAGACCTAAATAATTAATTTGTTAGATTCAAATCACAATAAAGAAAGCCTTAACAGATGTAATACAAACTTTTAGTATTATGGACCAAGAATGAACGCGTTAATTTGGAAACATAATCTAAAACAAATAAAAGAAAATGTTCAGTCACGCAATAGTAGTCTGGAATACTATATTAAAGATTTTAATTATTTTTCTTTTAGGTTTAATATAGCTGCAAGGTTTAATATATTTTTATTGTATCTATATTGAATCACGACTCACGAATTTCTCAACTGAAATAACAATGAAAGAGATTAAGATATACTTATATTTATGATTTATGGTTAAAGATCGCTAAATTGCACTGAACCTGGACTACAAAGGCACACAATGAACTTCCATAAAGAGAAGTAGCATGATATAGAAGGATTTATCACTACATAGTATAAAACAAAATCGCGATCTCTGTCCCTGTGTACCTTTGTACGCTTAAATCTTTAAAACTGCGCAACGGATTGCGATGCGATTTTTTCAATAGATAGAATGGTTAAAGAGAAAGGTTTATATGTATATAACATCATGCTACGACCAACAGGTGCGGAGCAGGAATGAAAAATGTTGCAAAAACGGGGTGACGCAGACGAAGTTGCGCGGGTCAGCTAGTAAATATTATAGTAAACTTGTTGGTGCTTTATTATTTCAAACTATTACTCAGTAAGAGCCATATATAAACTATCATACTACTTATTGATTTATAGTACGTGTTGTACTATTTCTAGACTCATCCATTTAATTTCAAGGTAAGATAATATCTACAAGCTACATACAAACATAGCTGGTAGACTCTATGGAAATTATTAATATTTAAAAAATGTATATCTATTACGTGCCATATTTGCAAATCAGCTGTCACCTTTAGGTTTAAGCAACATTTTTACATTACCAAGGTCGAGAAGGAAACAAATTAAGTGAACGAACAAGCAAACTAGGAGAGTATTAGCGCTGTCTATCTTTTGGCGGAAGTTCTTCAGAGTAATTGAGGGTAACACGTTATTTAATGGAGCCAGGGGTTGTGAGTGTGACCATCTATTTTATGCGTACGTATAATATACCTCCTAGAGTGATTGCTACGTAGAGGTCAGTTTTCGTGTTATATTTGTGAAAAGGGAACAGTTTGTAAGGCTGGACGAATCGGAAAGTGATAAAATACTTCATCCGGTATATTTGAACTATGATGTTTTAAACGAATTATTACTTATTTGAGTCGATATATAATTTAAAGTACCTCTAATAATATACGCCAATCAAAGATATTTTGAAAAATAAAATTATCTTTATACCTATGTTATTAAATCCTATATAGGGTTCATCCAGATTTATGAGCCGTGATTATGACTTGCTATCAAAACAAGTAAAATCCAGTATATTTAAAAGGTGTGATGCATTTTCTTTTCGTGCACTAAATCGCTAAATACCACTCTTACCGGAGCCGGTGGGAGTAGTTATTTCGGACTCGAACCAACTAAAACGCACGTTGTTTTCGGATCTTCGGTTATTGGAGGCGAGGTAGTAGGTAACATATCCCTTGCACCCCGGCCCACTGAAAGTCATCTATAAATGAGAGAGATGGCCCACTTTGGGTGTGTTGAATACACAATATACATACTTAATTTAAGTTTCCACTCGTTTTGTGCCTAGTTAGAGGCAGGCACTGCATTGCTTTGCAGTAGCCAATTTGATTATTTTATTAACGAACAAACTCACGCTGAATAAAACTATAATCGAGTTAAATACAGACGCAGCATAGAACTTAATTAAAACAAACAAAATTTAGAGCTATAAACAAAAATTGCATTATTATTTCTCATAGCGTGACCAATAAAATGTGCCCTTATTTTCGAGCTATAAAATTGTTGGTGCATGAGACCGGCGGTAAAAGAGAGGGTAACTGTGTCACGAATTATTTACGAAGATTGCAAACGTGATTTGTATTTTACCTTTGTCTCTTTATCATTACAATCGCGGGAAAAGCTGAATGTACAAAAAGGAAGGTATGGGACGATACATTGAAGATGTTTTGCACAAGAGTCACAGAGAATCTTAAGCAAAATAAGCGCTGCCTAAGCTTAAAACTCAGCACCGGTTATGGATTTTAAAACACGGTAAACTTTTTTTCGGATGAAGATACCTGGGAGAAATTTTGTACTGATATCAATATCCTATAGTATAGTATACCATCAATAAAGAGATCGAAAAGAAATACTTACATAACATAAAAGAACATAAACTCACGCCTATATCCCCGAAGGGGTAGGCAGAGAGAGGGCAGAGAGGTAGGCAGAGATCTCCGCTCAGTGTAAATATTTGTATGCATCAATACTACTAATTACTAATAACTCACGCCTCCTACGTCGTAATCGCGTTCACTACCATAACGCCACAGAGGCCTCTGTGGCGTTATGGTAGTGAACGCGACACCACCAAAAATTTAAGATCAAAAATTAAATTACAGTTCTGATCTATTCCGGGTCGATTTAATAGGCGAAGATATATTGACATGTGATAAAGCTGGGGCCATTATAGTACTAATCTTGAAAATGTGACCCATCTAGGCATAATCTACGCAGCACTCGATCCCTTGAGGCACCGGACTCTTCATGACTGTCAACCCTCGTCGAAGTGAATCGCTTTAAGATACCCTCACACTAGAGAAAATGTTTGACGTTTCAATTTTCAAATAATATTTATACCTTTAAGTATCTAAACAAAATATTATGGAATTGAAAATTATTGAGCAGTAAATAGATTAGATTGAAAACTGTATAATATATAGAGCATTTAAAATTTTAGCTGAAACTTTTGGGAAAATTACAAGAATACAACATTACTCCTTCCTCCTTTCTACCCTATACATGGTCGGCAATACGAGTGTGATGCCCAGGGTGTTGGCCCGTGCTTTGGGTTGAACCAATTAGTTCCACCACCAGTACCTACATATTTTGCAGTAAAGTAATTTACGATAGCTCTACATTTTGATGGTGATTGTATACAAAATAGACTTTATCTTAGATTGCATACGATAAACTTATAGTACCATAACTTACATTGAACGAGTAAATTTTAACTCAAGATATGTTTCACTTAAATACAAGTCAGTGTGACGATGCCTTTAGTTGGACGCCTTAAAGTATAGTCATGGATAAATTTACACCGTTTTTGCTGTGACATAATAATATATGAGTAATATACCAATCCCTGACCCGTCAGTGAATCACACTTTTTGGGGCGCATTACAAGGCGTATATTTGATAAGGTTGGTTTGATTAGGATGTGGATGTAAATGGGAGTACATCAAGATCATGTGATCCAAGACTTTGATTGCTGGAGGTGAAGTTGAGGTGAAGGTGGCAGACCCACGGACTTCTCATGGAGATGACCCCCTCCCCCTAATGTGGTAACCATGGTGCTCCTATTCAGCCCCCGAATACTTGCACCCGTCGCCCTCAGGCCCGGGTTCATAAAGGACGGCTGTCAACGCACCTTAGTAACAATATAAAGGGCACCCACTAATAAAAATATAGTAACGAATAATGTATAGTAACCGGTACATATCTGACCGTAGTTATGTCGGAAATGTGTGCAGTACGCGGGGATTTATCTTTTGTCCTTCTCGCTGCAATAGCATATAAGTTATGTATATAAGTTAATAGAAAACTCAAATTCGTCAACTCAAATTATCAATATATGGCGATAACTATGATAGGTTCAGCTAGTTTTTTAATATTAGATACTGTACAATACTATAATATTACAAATTTACATAAAGAAGTCCTCTGGTGACAACATAAATGAATAGAAAAAACTGTCACAGTTCGTGAAAATAAAAGTCTTAAGTACACCAATAAATAAACACAGAACATCCCATCTTTCATTTCTACTCCTCCCAACAAGGAATACTCCAATAAATCATTTTCCATATCTACACCTTACGACTTCCACATTTGCAATGTAGCTGAAAACATCACAAGATTGTGTATGAAAGAGAAAATACTACTATAGCAATGTGAGTATCATGAAAATAAATATAAATAAATCCCACTTCACACGAACACCGTAAAGATATCTAGTCTCACAGCAAAGATTTCAAATACTCTCCCTTTTTTCTCGCCGTGCAATAAATCGCTTCGAATCGCGGTAATATATCTCAAGGTTTGCTTACTACGTGTGGTAGATTCTAAAATACGTGTAAAGAAAATTTGCCCTTACATGAACTAACGTAAATATGCGTAGAATAATCGTGTGAGTTGAATTTCTTTCTCCTAAATTCCTGGCGGCGGCATTTCTCAAATCCTACTCTTTGATAACTGTTGAAATGAAATTATTTATTAAAGTATGCAATGTTGGATATTTTGTATTCTAATAACTATTCAAATCGATAACATTAGGAAAAGTGAATAAACAGAGCAGACTTGAAATAGCCACCAATCTCTTTCATGGGGAGTGTTCTGAGTGCGTGATTAATACCATTTTTATTGTCACTTGAAATATATTGTAATTAACGCTATTCTAAGACCATAAGTAAAAAACGCTTTGTATTAACTGAATGATACAATGAAATGGATTTCTTTAGTTAAATTTACATGATTGCAAGTAATATTATCTAAAATCATTCAATGCACGGTTCCTGGTTTCATCGGAAGTTTTCACCTCGAAGCACGGGCGCCTCTTACTTCTTCTCTTGCTTAGTTTAATTTAGACGGTATTTCTGGGAGTGTTTGTCCTCTCATCTCTACTGTCTAATCTCCTGACACCCAGAGGAAAACCTTCACTAGCTCCTCGTCCGTTAGCACCAAGTGTACCGGCTCGTAGATGACGTAACTTGGGTCCAGGAGACATGAGTTGGTCTCCAAAATACCTTTTGAGAGTAGAGACAATCAAGTTCTAAGAATGCTAAGAACTGGGAGTATGCCTTAACTGCAATCCTTCCTAATCAATGTTTGTCCCACTTTCGCCCACTTTCAGTTTGAAACTTTTAAAATATTACCGCGCTCCGCTAAAACTTTTCAATTTGACGACACATCTATTATATTTTTTGTTTGAACTACGTATAAAATCCTTGATTCAGTTTAATGTTCATTTTATTATGCGTTTGTAATAAAATAGTTTTCGCTCTTTTCTTTATTGTGTTTGGTATTATAAAGATGATCGAAATATGTCCACATCCCACAGATCAGTTTATTTCTTCTATTAAATCGGCTAAGAAACATGGATAGATTCTTCCAACAGGACATCAGAAGGTTTTTGCAGAATTGAAAGTACAAACCATAAAATTTATAGATAATCTACAATTGCAGGTAACAATTTAAAATTATGAGTTGGTAAATTGGTGTGTGCATGAAGCATTTTATTCGAGTAAAGATTCCGTTTTTCGATTATCTCTCTCTGGTTTGATCTGAGCACTCTGTGGCGAGCTGGCATGATGCCACTTTGTTAACGGTGTAATATTGGCTGCCCAACATATTGTGATCTTGATAGTAATTTTCACGGAATAAAGTAAAATTTGGAATAATTTACATAGGAATGGGACAAGGAGGTTTAATAACACTTCACGCGTAATTTAACTTTTTGGCTTTAGCCTGCCGACCATATAGGGAAGAGGGAGGGAGGGGAGAAGGTTAAAAGAGTCTATCTGTTAACTGACAACACAAAACCTCTCCAGTGAGCTCTGGCTACCCTACTCACTGCCGGAAACAACACAAGGTTATTATTAGTCGCGGTGTTTCCACACTGCGTCGGCCCGGGTTGCCGTACGAACATCTATGGCAGTCGTTACGGGTAGTTGAAATCCCCAAAATTTCGACTAGCCTAACTACAGAACTTCGATATCACCAATTTGGATGTGAAGGCCCGTTGGCAGTAGCTTCACGGAAAATATCGAAATTCAGTCGTATCTTAGTTATACTAGAAAGCCGACCCCAACTGAGTTGGGAATAGGCTCAGATAATGACTTTTTGGTGGTGATACTAATAATGCCTGAAAGTAATCATAATTAGCTGCTTTATTAAAAAAACCTAGTGGCAAGGGCCTACAGTTATCCAAATATAAACCTGACTATTATTAATTCCTATCTACAGTCTAAAATATACAGTCAATATTCCTTCAATATCTAAAATAATATCTTATCAGCTGTAGCCTTTCACCATTCAACGAAAATAAAGTACGTACAAAAGAACAAAGGAAAATAACCGTAAATTGATGAAAACTTTTGAGCAATCTGTCAAATAGAAAATGATAACGTAGACTACGAAATACACCACAATTTAGTTCTTAACACAACAGACATAAAGCAGAGTTTTCTGTATATTGCTTAAAATTTGTTGATGGGTAGTTGACTGAAGAACTGGTAACAAAGTTTGACAGCTTTTGTATAGGTATCGACCAAAAGACTGTCTGATGAACGTTAATCAATCAATCAATCAATCACTAATGAAATAAATTTTATGGAAATAACGATTTTATGATGCTGACGTAAATCAACAAGGTTCATTCTAATTCATAGAATTTGGGAAATGCTAATGAAGTATTGTATGTATTTAAATACAAAAGGTTCAATGTTTACATCATTTATGTATTTTGTTTTTTTTTTTCAATTTTATTTAGCTGCGACATTTTCGGTTAAGTTAGGTTGGTAGGTGTAGGGACCACGGGTATGGGGGAGATAGATTAGAGCCTGGAATGTTGTTGTTGTTGTTTGTACTGGGGTTTACCGCACTTAGCCTCTTGATTGGGCCATTGTGCGTGAGGTGGTGCTTCTCCCCGCTTACTCCAACCATCCCAGTTCCTCCCAGAAAGCCAGAAGCTTAGAGAAACTTCTGCAGGCTTCCGGAAGCGTTGCCGGTGATTGGAGCAGTTGTGCCCGTTGATGCGCCACACTATTACATTCCATAATGACGTGTTGTGGCGTTTCTTCCGCCTCCATGCATCCTCTGCATCGGGGGCTGTCGGTTACACCTATGGTAAACAGATGTTTGTTTAGGGAGCAGTGACCCGTAACTATACCTGTGATTTTACGTATGTTGTCCCTATTCAATCTGATGAGGTTGCGGGCAAACCTTTTGGATGTTACTGGGACCGATTGTTTGGTTTGCTTGCACCCATCATCGTTTGTCCACTCTTTAAGGTGAGTTTCTTCGGTTTTTTCGCGTAGCCATGACCTTACTTGAGCCTGAGGTATTGGTAGCAGTGGTGTCGGTCCGTGTACCATTGTGTCTGATCCTCGTTTGGCTAGTTCGTCCGCTGCGTCGTTTCCTAATGAGTTGCTATGTCCCTTAATCCATTGCAAAGTGACCTTGTTGGTGTTCGCAATCAGCTGTAGTGCCTCGTGGCACTCTAAGATTAGGGCAGAGTTAATCGTGCTGTTGCTTAAGGCCTGCAGGACTGATGCGCTGTCAGAAATGATCCTTATACTGAGGTTTTTCACACTTCTGGCTGCTACTGCCTGTGCGGCTCTGGTGATGCCCAAACATTCTGCTTGGAAGATTGTGTTAAGTTTGTCTAGTGTTGTGGATATCTTAATGTTGAGGTCGTTTGAGAACACACCGGCTCCTGTCCCTTTTTTTGTCTTTGAGCCGTCTGTGTAAATTCTGACCTCATTCACTTTTGAGATATCTACTGGTTCGGCTTTGAGCTGTACATTGTATCTTCTGTCGAAGATATAGTGACATGTTGTTTTGTCCGTTGGTGCTTGTAGAAGTGGGACTTCTTCTATAGCGAGCCTTAGGATTTTGGTGTGCGTGGTTTCGAAGTTTTGTTTCCACAGTCCGTGAGACTTTAGTCTTAGGGCTGCTGCTTTTGCCTCCTCTTGGATGACTAGATCTAGAGGTCTTAGATTGAGTAGATATTCCAAGGCAGCAGATGGAGTTGTTTTCATACATCCAGTAGTAGCTACGCTAGCCAGACGTTGCAGGCTTTGGAGTTTTGTTTTGACCGTGGTCAGTGTTGTTCTTGGCCACCAGACCACCGATCCGTAGGTAATAGAGGGCCTGATTATTGCTGTGTATAGCCAGAGTGTAATCTTTGGGTTAAGACCCCATTTTTTACCCACTAGTCTTCTGCACTGATTAAATGCAATACACGCCCTCTTTGATTTGTTTTCTAGGTGGCTAGCCCAGTTTAGTTTGTTGTCCAACACCATGCCTAGGTATTTCACCTGTGTCGAGAGAGTAAGTCTGGTGTTGAATAGCTTTGGTGTTTGTAGTGCTGGAATCTTCCTTTTGTTGGTGAAAAGGACTAATTCTGTTTTTTGTGGGTTAACTGTTAAGTGGTGTTTTTCACACCATTGTTCTATTATCTGAAAGGCTGCTCTCATTATTTGACACATAATGTTTTCCGCATTCCCATTTATCAGAATTACTAGGTCGTCTGCATAACCAATAGTGGTGTAGCCTTTATCGTTTAGAGATCTTATCAGGCTGTTTACCACTATGTTCCATAGAAGCGGAGATAGGACTCCCCCTTGTGGGCATCCTCTAACCACTTTTGCTCTGGTCGTGGTTGTTGTAGCTTCTATTCGAACCGCCCTTGCGCTCACCAGTTCTGTGATCCAGTCTACTAGTACTGGTTCAGCTTTGAGGTTCGTCAGGGCGTGGTTTATGCTGTTGTGCATTGTCTTGTCGAAGGCTCCTTCAATGTCAATAAAGGTAGCCAGTGTTGATGCTTTGTTGTTTATAGCCGACTCTATTTTATGGACTACCATATGAAGTGCTGACTCTGTTGATCTGCCTTTCCTATAGGCATGTTGTTGGGGGTGGAGAGGATTTCTTCTTAGAACTCCATCTCTGAGATGTCGGTCTACTAGTCTTTCTAGGGTTTTTAGGAGGAAAGATGTAAGACTGATTGGCCTGAAGGATTTTGCTTGTGTATAGTCATCCTTACCTGGCTTTGGTAAGAATACTACTTTGGCTTCTCTCCAGTGTTTTGGTATATATTTGTAGGCTATGCATGCCCTATATAGTGGTGTCAGATGTTTTATTATCAGGTTGGGTTGCCATTGCAGGAGTGCCGGGAAAACGCCATCCAGCCCTGCGGACTTGAAGGGATTGAAACTGTTAATTGCCCAGTTTACTTTTTCCGACGTCACTATCTTGTCTGCAGTTTCCCATTCCTGAGTTGATGGTAAAGATCGATTTTCATCGGACCATGTTTGGTTTGATGTTATTTGACAACCGGGAAAGTGTGTTTCCAGCAATACTGCATTGGTTTCCTCAGTTGTTGCGGTGTATGTACCGTCTGCTTTTTTGAGAGATCCCAGAAGGTCCCTATCATCCTTCGCCAGAACCTTCTTTAGCCTAGCCGTTTGGCTTGTTGTTTCTATATTGCTACAGAAATTTCGCCAAGCCTCGGTTCTTCGGAATCTGATACGTTTTTTGTAGTAGTTTTGTGAAGTTTTGTAGTTGTCCCAGTCTTCCTGGGATCTGGTGTTTTTTGCTCTGTTGAAGAGTGCCCTTAGTTTCCTACGTAGACCTTCAAGTTCCTTTCCCCACCAGGAGCTTTTGGTCGGACCCTTCTGTTTTACAAGAGGACAAGTTGTTTCGTAACTACTTACGAGTGCCTTTGTAAAGAGCTGTATGTTATTCTCTAAGTTTACGGTGCCAAGTGTTTCGTCACTCATCCTGGCTTCGTTTAGTGATTTGGTTACTATGGTTTTGTACCTTGCTATATCTGTTTTACGGGGATTACGATAGGGAGCAGGGTCAGTTATGTTGAAATTTAGTTGAAAGCATACGCGACGGTGGTCAGCAAAGGATGGCTCTTTGGATACGTGCCAATTTTTTATCATTTTGGTTGCCCCGTGCGTTGCTAAGGTTATGTCTATGATGGTTTGAAATCGTGAACTTACGAATGTGGGTTCAGTACCTACGTTTATAATGTTCATGTTGGTTTGGAATAAGTATTCAGTAAATGACTCACCCCTTTCGTTGGTATCCTTACTTCCCCACAGCGGATGGTGCGCGTTGCAGTCCGCCGCGATGATCAGGTCCCAGTTGTGGTGTTCACAGTGTTGTATCAGCTCCGTCAGCGGCGCGGGTGGAATTTCTTCCTCCAGCGGCATGTAGACCGAGGCTAACACAAGGACTGTTTGTTGGTCAGTGAGGGTTTTCACTGCTGTTTGATCTCTAGAACAGAATTGGTTAAGTAAAGTGGCATTTATGGACTCAGGCATGTAGATGCAAGTCCTCGGTTTTTCAACTGAGGTGTCGCTGAGTAACTTACCACCAATATTGGTTAGACCGCAGATTTTGTTGTTTCTGATCCAAGGTTCTTGGATCAGGGCCACGGTCTTGCTGTTTGTCTCCAGCACTCTACGTAATGTGGCCGTCGCTGTCTTTTTGTGCTGGAGATTGGTTTGTATGACACGACTGTTGTTAAGGGCTACGCAGGACGTCATCTTCGTCACTGGTAGCCGTCGTGTCGTGTAGTTGCGGCTGCGGGTCAGTATCCATCACGCTCTGACCCTGTTGGGGAGCTGTGGTGGATTGGACGGGCGTGGAGGTCTCTCCTACCTGGTTGTCCATTGCCTCGTCGGTTTCCGCAGTTGGTTGACCTCCAGCAGAGAAAAAGCGGATATGTCCACCGCCGCTCATGTGTGCGACTCGCCTCTCTCTGCTGAGGATGTCCTCGCGCTGGTCTTCGGGGATGCCGAGAATCAGGTGGACTATCTTCTCCGACGGATCACCCTCCGGTTTGTCCTCGAACGTCATGCTATAGCACTGCCACGTGTCAACTTTGTACCAGGGGTTCTGGGCACGAAGGAGTCGTTGCAGTGTAGCAGCGTCGGTAATTTTGGTGTGTAGGAGGAGCATAGCCCTGAGTTTTTTCTTCAGCTCTGACAGTTTTACAACTGCCAGAGTGGTGTTGGGTATGGGTGAGGTAAGTGTTTTGACCGCGTTTTCCAGCCAGCCGAGCGCGTTTTCGTCTTCACACCACATCGCCAGGGCGCCTTCCAGTAGGAAGGGCCGACCGCGGAAAGATGGAGCCCGTGCGTCAGGGGTTGGCGGCGATAAGACCGTCTGAAGAATGCCATCGTCGATGGCACTCCTCAGCCGTTCCGCCTGTTCGGCCGAGAGGTCGCTTTGAGGAACGGTGACCACCGCTACTCTCAGATGCGATTTGCTCGCATCTGCGTAGCTCACCGTCCTCGCAGCTTTGGTGTCGGTTTTCGCGCGTTTGGCATCACCTCTGGGGGACTTGGTTTCGTCCAGGCGAGCACGTTTCGTAGAAACTTGCTCGCTTTTACCAGATTGCTCCTTTTCAGGAGCAGTGGGAGCCTTCGCAGCGTTCCGCCGTCCACGTTTACCTCTCGGCTTCGGCCTGCTGCCACTCGGATGGCTGGAAGCTGATGAAGGTGTTGTGCCTGTCTGATTTGCCTCCTGCACCGTGTCTGGCTCTTTCGAGCAGGACGGCGCAGGTTCGCGCTGTGTTTCCACTGCTGCGGTGGCTGGTGCAGTATGGTGCTTGTTTTGTGTTTGTTCCCTTTGAGCTAGCCTTCTCGCGCGCCTATTCAGGCGACTGCGTTCGGGTTTGCTCTCCGGGTTAGTTGTGTTTGTTGGGACTTTGGGCGCTGCGTTAGCTCTTCCCTTTCTGCAAGGGCGCCTGCGCGCGACCATAGTCCATTGTGGTGCTGGTTTGGGTTGTGCTGTGTTTATGGCCTCAGCTAGGCCGGAAAGGTCGAGGCTGTTATTGCCTGCCTTGGAGCGCGGGTTGCCCCCCCCAGAATACGCGGGGCTGGCCAAGGGTTGCTTGGCGAGGGATTCTCCACCTTGGGTGGTACCCTCCTGGGGTAGTATTTTATTAGACTCGTCGCTCATGTTGGTTTTTTGGGCTTGGCGGGAAGCGCCGTGATGGAATTACCATACCTCTTAGCCCGGTGGAGGTATGGTGCCTACTTTTCGGGGGTATTTAGTGCCCCGGGGTCCGGCTGGGCCTGGGTGTGGTTATACCGCCACTGGATCGGTGGGGTAGGGAAATGAGGTGTGGGTTGGGTTGAGGATTGGTCGGATGAGGAGTAGGTGTTTTAGGATGGGATAGGAAAGCGGTAGGAGAGGATAAGAGTGGCCCGACTAACCCGCCGAGTTGACAAAGTTAGCCGCGCCCCGGTTTTTATAGGGGTCGGTACCCCGTGGTCCTGAGCGGAAGGTGTGAACAGGACCCTCGGCCCACTCAGTGTGGGTTTCGAGTTGGGCGAGTGGACGAGGGAGTGTGAACGCACTTCCCCGCCCCTCTTCAGGTTTTGGTCCGCGCCGGTTAAAACCGGAGCCCCTCATATCTGAGGGGCATCCCCTATCCGCCACCCGGGGACGCGCCTCGATGGCAGACTCAGCCTGGAATATCATGTAGGCTACGTTTTATCCCGGGAAAAGGTTGCGGAACCGGATCAAAATTCTATATGGGCGAAGGCGCGGGCATTAGCTACTTCGCTATACTTACTCATGCGATTAAACGCTGACGGTAAAATTTTCCATTTAATGCGCTATAAAATTGTTTTCTACAAGAAATATGGGTTTCAATGTTCCTCTTTTTTTTTCATCTCTAGAATAATCTAATCATGTTTTACTGTATATTTTTATTTCTTCGAATGAAAATGAATTGTTCGTAATAAAGTTAAGATCTGTAAAAATAGTTATGCCTTCTAATCAAGACGGAGTATATTTGACATACTTATTTAAAAAAAAAATGATTCAATACCTGCATTGTACGTTATTTAAACAGTAAGTACTTAAATGAATTTTATGAAACAAATAGAATATTTTTAACCTATATTTCTCTTTTACTACAGTGCTAATTCTTTATTAATATTTAACACGGATTTAATGAAGTGCGTACAAAATGTGCAAAATACACCACAATCTTCGACCCACTTGTCGCGAGAGCCAACATGTAGATAATTAAATAGAAAAAAGGCGACTGACTGCGCAACGCAAGCAAGCAGGCAGAGGTGATAGCGCCCACATTTCGCCAGTAGGTATGTGGCGAGCCTATTGCTATTAACCGGGCACTTATAAACCTCTCGTCCGAAATGAGCTGTCCAACTGGGGAAGTACCTCCGCCCTACAGAAGACCGCGGTCAAAATAACCATCGTGTTGTGTTCCCGCCAGTAAGTAGGGTAGCCAGAGCTCACTATACCCCTCCTTTCCCTCCGCTTCCTAGCCTCCCCACCCCTTCCCAGCCCCCCCCCCCCCTTTCCCTTCAGGGTGGGCAGCGCGTGTGTGGCACCCTTAGTGTTGCACACGTTCATAGGCCACGGTGGCCGCTTTCCATCAGGTGGGCCGTGTGCTTGTCTGCCATCCACGTAGTATAAAAAAAAAAACCTGCGATAAATACACACATAACTTCGAAAAGCATCGAAAAGTTATATGTGTGTACCATGAATGTGTACACCTGGAATTGAACACGAGGCTTCGTCTCAGCAGTCCATTACACATACCACTAGGCTGAATTTTATTCACATGAGATCGAGTCCCAGTATGTCGAGTTTCCACTACGTCTACTTTGAAAATTCTCGACCGCGGCTTGCTTCTAATTTTTGCTTGCTGCAATCTAAATTTGATAGTCATAAAATACACGAAAATGTAAGCATCTCTGTTATTTCATGTGTGAATTATTTTTTTAATAAAACAATAAAATACCTTTGAGAATACTAAAGGTTCATATTTGTCGGCCAGAGGGAATGTTGTGGATTACTTCTCTCTTTGCTTCTACGTTAATGAAAACTTATACTCTCTGTATACGTATTGTGTTTCGTAGCTTAACAAAAAATCTCGGGATGCAGTTAATTTTTTATTTTCGTGAAAGTTCTTCTTTGTGTGAAAGATGATTATGGTTTAGAAGGGAGTGAATGTAGAGATTACTGCAACTAGATCTCAAATAAATATGGGATGAGTGCTGGAGGATAATGATGATAACTTCTTAGTGAATAAAAACATTTGTTATACCAATTAGGTGGCAGATAAGGACACGGGCCATCTGATGCCTCAGTAGGAGTTCTGTAGACCCTATAAAAATCTTCTAAAGCCGTCCTTGAAGCTGATGTAGTAGGGTGGAATTTGTGTTGAAAGATATAGAGTCCATATTCATAAAAATTACGAGTTATATTGAAGACCTGTATTTATACGTGAAGTATGATCAAAGTTTTCACATTACAATACATTCGTGTGATCAAATAGCCGCTAAGTGAACAAATAAAGATGTCTACATTATGCTGATACTAATTTATGGTAATGGCTGGAGTTATCAAGAGTAATTCACAATTGATACTTACCTATATTGAATTGCAAATCAAAGCCTTGGACAGTTCATTGTTTGTTGGAGGTTATTGCAATTTATACTTCATTAAGATAGTTGAATAGTTTTGACGTGACAACGTCTTATAAATTGGCTTGCCGGGTGACACTTCAAGAAACTGCGTTACGCTCCGCTCACGTTATGCGCTCACAATGAGAGCGAGTGAGAGGCACGCGTCCCTTCCACTCGGGCATGGTTAGCCCGCCTAAGAGCGAGAGAGACAGACATAAAAAGTGAAAGGCACGCGTCCCTTCCACTCGACGAATGAATATTCACATTAAAATTATTTTACCACTCAAAGTCGTTGTCACGTAAAACTTTCGCCCGTATACCGGCGTATATATAAACTTTACAGGCAACCAATTTTTTTTTTATACGATACTTCCATTTGAATTGGATGCATAGATTTTAATACGTTTGGAAATCCAAAGCTGAAAGACCACTATTTCATTGGCACACAATTACCACATTCAAGAAACTACTAGTATTTTGAAAGATGAACTACGGACATTGGCGGAAGTCTGGGTGAATGTCTGGGTTTGCCAACAAACCAAAAAGTCAAGTCAAGTCAAGTATTGTCAATGGTTACCTTTAGGCGGCAGACAAATACATAGTCTACTTAATGGAAAGTGGTTACCGTAGCCTATGGGCGGTTGCAACAACATAGGCGTCACACTCGTGCTAGCGACAAAGGAAATTGAACGTGGAGGAGTGAAGATTGAAAGAGATGTTGTAAAGGAACATCGTATAAGTTATAATACCATCGTAATTTCAATAAGTTTTGAAAGCTTGTATAATGTTGTCGCACATCTGGCGTACATTTGAAAGGGTCCTTTGCCCATTCAAATATTATCGCCCATTTAAGTATTGTGTTCCCAAAAGATAATAAAGAGATATTTTAACTTGTTAATGGTTGTTGCACACGTGTTTAGGACCTTTCGACTGATTCCAGGAAAAGATAAAGAAAGCATATTTTTTCTGCCACTTGTAAATTTCGACCCGACGACGTTAAGTTACAAAAATAAAATACCTAAGAATTATTGAAGGATCCATACTATTATAATGAGAAATTAACCATAATTGATGTTAATTATTATCGTAACGACAGATAATGGATTTAATAAACTATTTTGATTAACTGATCAATTAATTAATGCTTAACTAGCATTAATATAATATATATTCAAGAGATTAGTTTGAATATGTTGAGTTCCCTTGGGATTATCTAAAAAAAAGCCATTGGCATAATAAAATGATGCATCATTAATTACCATCTTTAAGAGCGCTCTGCATGATATCTTCGCATGATAATTGATAATTTGTCTGATTGAAAAATGTATGTATATAAATGGGTTTATTGTTATTGCATGAAATAATTAATGTGATGTGCATGGTTGAGAATAAAATATTAGTTAAGGGAACAGAACCCACAAGGGTTTGTGTTCACACACAATGAACCCAAAATTGGCTTACACCCCGCAACTCAGATCTCTTTGAGCGATCGATTCCAACGATGGGGATAGTTGCTATGCGAGCGTAGCGTGAGCAACACGTATTCGGGAACGACACGTATTTCGGGACGGGTCGTGAATTATTCGTGTGGTGATAAAATTATTTTAGTGTGTGATAAGTTCGAGATATTTGGTGATGTATTCCTTTTATTTTAACATAGAATATCATTGTTAATTCTTATACACAATTCACAATACACACAATTTGTGGCCAGATAATTTATGAATGATCGCGTCATTCATCAATCAATCAATCGGTGGGTTTTGGGAAGACTGATTAATCTTCACACTAGTAAAATCTAGACTAGAGTTAATCCAGGAGCTTGGATGTGTCTGAACCTATTATTTTTGACAATTTACTAATGTGTCAGTGTGGATGGTAAAACTCCACACCGTGAATTGTGTTAATATCGCAGTGTCGCAGAACACAATTTGTGGCCAGATAATTTATGAATGATCGCGTCATTCATCAATCAATCAATCAAGGTATTTGAATCTTTACATCGCAATCGTGGTGCGAAATAATATTCAAAGGGTTACACTATAACTCCAGATTTGGCCTAATTTATATTCATTGGACCTATGCGCCATAATATCGAATTATTGATATTTTTGTATTATTGAAGTAATGAATATTATGAACTTGGTTTCATTAATTACACCACACTGAGACCACTAAACCATAAGTTTTACAATCTCCTGTTTCATTTTGATTCAGTTTGAGTAATCTTGATGCATGGTTGATAACCAGTACTCAAGAGCAGTTATAACGTGTAACGAGTGTTGATCATTTTTGGAAGTCGCAATATAACATTAACAGGTGTTATTTAACAACCATTTTGTATTCCAAAATATACTGTATGTTATCACAATAGCACTGGGATTGTGATTGATAAAGAGGCTATCCGTGGAACAAGTCCTTACATCATTTATTTAAATTTAATAATCATAGTTACTTCCAAAGTATAATCTCTGCTCGTGAGGCGATTAAGGGGATACTACATCTTGCATCGACATCTTGCCGATACACGTTGGAGTGTAGTGGAGGAATTATAACTGTAATAAATTCAATTCATCATCATCATCAGCCTGCTACAGGCTTGACAATTGATCTTCCCTTTGGGAAATTGATCATACACCTATAAACTCGGGCTGCGTGTCGCGAGATGGTATTGCAATATAAATGAAGGTCCGGACCGCATAACATCATATGTACAATAAAAAAAGGCCAATTACATATCACTACCAGCTGAAGTACACCCTTTGAGGTCGTAAATAATCTCCATTTCAAACTAATCATAACTAAACACCGGTACTGAAAGTACGTGTTTGAATACATAACATCATCTCATTTGTAACGAATCCATTATTTGTCGAATATCGAAATAAGAAAGACATAGTTTAGATTTTGAAGTTAGGTAAACTAGACGATCATAGCTATATGTATTGGGACCCCTAATTCCCGTTACAGTTTTGGCGCCGCGTGACCAGAATTTCGTTTAATGTATTATACTTCCTAATACAACGAAAAGATCCTTAAAAGTTACAATATTAAAGATCGTATTTGATAAAAATAAAATAAAAACACAAAATCATTAAGAAATAAACACAACGTAGGCAGTTATCATTAAAACACATAGGTATTAACCATTTATTTTATTTTGACTTCACCTCACTTGATGGTAAGCCGTCAAAATCGCAGGAAACTTAATTTTAGACATAAGGATATTTTCACACATGTGCTCAATAAGACAGCGACAAAAAAGGGTCTTCTTTTGAATTTTAGACGACAAAAAAACAAAGGGTCATCTTTTGAATTTTAGACAACAAAAAAGAAGGGTCATCTTTTGAATTTCAGAAAAAAATAAACATTAGAATCTACAACTTTCAAGTTATAAAAAAAAGGGCTTAGACCAAAAGAAAAAATAACACCATTTCAGATGATTTAATATATCGGTGACCCAAAACACTTAACAAATTCGAGTTTTGTTGTTAACACTTAAAGATAACCATAACGTTAAGACGATTGGGTAATAGGCACTTACTTTCGTGAATATATTTTGACAAATAGGTTACGATAAGTTAACACACAATCTTAAGTATTACTGAGGGTTATTATTTGTTAAAGGTTAGTTTACGACTCCAATATGTCGGGCCAGAGAAAAAACCTTCGTCGCACTAATAAATCTGTTGATAACGAGAGCAGATTAGATACTGAAAACCGAACACAACAATTGCTTTCAGAGATTTTAAATCGATTAACTAAGTTGGAGAATGAAAGACATTCTGAACAGGGCTCAGTTTCATCTACTATACAGAATATGAGCAACTTGCACACTCCAGTAACAAATATGAACAACGAGGTTCTCCGTCAAAGTGTAGTCGTACAATTTAAGCAAAATTTACCTACCTTCGATGGAAATAAGGCATACAATCCAATGGCTTTTCTAAGAGATTTAAAAAGTTATATGATTGGACAGAATATAAATGATGAACGAATGTTATTGTTCGCCATTGAATCTCTTACAGGGGATGCGAAAATACGTATGAATATTTATAGAGATTTTTGGAAAAGTTTCAGTGATTTCGAAAGGGATTTTCAAAATGTATTTTGGAGCACGTCAGAGCAAGAAGTAGTTAAATCTAAATTCATGGCAGCTAAATATAGTAAACAGGTCGGTTCTATGGAAAAATATTTTGCGGAACAGTTAAACATTGTTTATGGACTATTATACCCATTTCAGATGCCGAGAAAGTTAACACTATTTTTAGGCAATTACCAGATTACATACAGGTGGCGTATTTTAGTAGACAGGAACAAATGACTATTAAGGAAGCGGTAGAGTTCTTAAGACATTTAGAACGAAATATAAATAGAGAAAAGCCTGATAGTTTGCAACCACAGAATACCGCTAATATATATGAAAGACCACGGGGTCTACGTACTAACACAAAATATAGCTCAGTACGCGTTAATACTATAAGATATAATCCGACTAATTATAACCGCGGTCGTTCTTATAGAGGTTATGACAGACGTGGTAGAGGGGCATTTAGGGGACGACTATCTCATAATGTTCGAGGAGGCGTGAAGCCTATAGAATTTAGACCACCGACTGAGATACAAAACAAACAAAGTTCGGACACCATTGCTGACAATAACTCAAAAAACTAGTAAGCGTGGGGCGTTCTGACCCCACACACACCCGTTTACCATTTGCAATAAGATATTTAATGAAATATGGTTTTGAACTTGATAAAATTAAAAATAATAAAATAATGTATAGACTATTTCACATAGAATCGTTAGTGGCAGTAGAAATGTTAGTCCAATTATTATCGTCTAAGATAGAAAACTCTAAAGAAATATGTCTTATTGGAAAAGACGATGCGACAGAAACCACGCGGCATGATAAAGCTATCAATACACTATTTAGAGACACTGAATTATTAGACTGTGAAAACGATTCGAGTAGATATTTGACATTGCCAGAGATAAATGTTAGTATAGGAGGCGTAAATTTGACAGGTTTATTAGATACAGGTAGTGAAGTAACGTGTATAAGGCAGGAAATTTACAACAAAGTATTGGAGGATTTAGGTCCATTAGCGGAAATACCTATTCCAGAGCTACGTATTGCTGGAGCATTTGGTTCGAGTAAAGAAAAGATAAGAAAGGTTGTTGCAATCCCAATAAAAGTAGGAAATATTGTAATAGATACACCCACATTAATACTAACTAAATTGCCGAAAGCATTAATTCTAGGTTACGATTTCATACAATTAGCAAGAGGTAGTTTAATATGTGACAATGGCATGAGATTTATAATCAAAACTAATAACGCTTTTTGCGAAATAGATTTGGAACAAAACATGCAAAATAAACTGCAATGTTATTCGATAACGACTATTAGTCCAACGAGCATGGTTGATAAACTAACTCAATATGTGAACCAGCTCCATTTACCAGTAGAACATCAAACAGAATTATTAAGCGTTCTAAGAAAACACGAGTCGTTATTCTCAGATAGAGTAGGCCGAACAAATAAATACGTACACACAATTAAAATGAAAGACCAGACGCCGTTTGTCATAAGACCATATCCGATACCACACGTGTACCGAGAAAAGGTTAGAGACCGACTTAATCAAATGGAGCAAGCAGGGTTGATAGTAAGAAAGGCCACAGACTATTGTAGTCCCTTAACATGTACTTTGAAAAAAAATGGTGAAATTCGTATACTATTAGATGCGCGTGAATTAAACAAGCGAATGATTGGTGAAACGGACACACCACCGTTAATGAGTGATATATTACAATCAGGTCGCATAATAAAGTATATCGCGTTAATAGACATAAAAGACGCATATTTTACCATTCCATTATCACCGGAATCTGTTAGGTATACTGGATTTGTATTTGAAGGAAAATCGTATTGCTATCAAGTTCTATGTCAAGGACTAAAGAGTTCACCGTCATCATTTTCTAGAGCAATGGATCATATTTTAGGTCATGAAATTAGGTCGTATACACTTAATTACCTTGACGATTTATGTATATTATCAAGTGGAACATTTAAGGAACACCTACAGCAAGTAGATACGGTGCTTAGCAAGTTAGAAGAGGCAGGTTTTACATGTTCATTAGAAAAATGTAATTTTGCAGCCAAACAAGTTAAATTATTGGGTCATATTCTCAGTACTGACGGAGTAGCATTAGATCCTCAAAAAGTAGATGCTGTTTTAAATTATCCACAACCAAAAACAATAAAACAATTACGTTCATTTTTGGGATTCGTAAATTATTTTAGAAGATTTATCAAAGATTTTGGTATATTAACTAACCCATTGTATAAATTACTACAAAATAAAACAAAGTTTATTTGGGATGCAAATACACAAGAAGCGTTTGATAAATTAAAATCGGTGTTTACACACAGTGTGATGTTATCACAACCAAGATTTAATGATACATACTATGTACAAACTGACGCTAGTTCAGTAGGCATTGGAGGCTATGTCTTTCAGCTAGATAATGACGGATCAGAAAGGATAATAGGGTTTTGTTCATATGCTTTCAAAGGGGCACAGACAAGATGGTCTGTTACAGAACAAGAATTCTTTGCTGTGATTTACTGTTTAAAGAAGTTTGAGACGTATTTAAGAGGCGCGAAGATCGTTATTCGCACGGATCATAAAAGTTTAATTTTTGTGAAATCGTGGTCGTTAATGGGAGCGCGTGTTACACGTTGGGTTATGTATTTAGAAGAATTTGATTATGAGATACAACATATTAGCGGTTGTAAAAACTTAGTTGCCGACACTTTAAGCCGTAATATTTTAAATACAGAGACAGGCAGAGACAATAAAACAATACAACAACATATATATTGGTTTCGATCACCAAATCATGGAACTGTAATGACAGGATTACGGCAAATAACTAAATTACAAAACGAGGATTCGAAATTAAAGCAAATAATAGAATCTATAAGGCAGGGTGAACAAGAATCCAGGACGAGGGGATTCAAACACTATAAATTAATAGGGGAAACATTATATTTTACAGTACCCAAATACGAATTGACATTGTTAGTCATACCAACATCATTACAAGAATCTTTAATTATGCAAATTCATGAGGAAATCGGACATTTTGGTAGATATAAAATCATTTCTTTCTTGAAAAAACGTTACTATTTTACTAATATGAGCAGAATAATACGAGAAACAATTAAAACTTGCGACATATGTCAAAAAGTCAAGCCGAACATATGTAAAACTGTAGGACCATGTGAACCAGTCTTAGCTAAACAGTTAGGAGATAAAGTCTTTGCGGACTTCTATGGACCGTTACCAGCAGGTAAATTTGGTTATAAATACATTTATGTTATGCAGGATGTTTATAGTAAATTTATAAGGTTATACCCTATGCGAAATGCTACAGGACGTGCTACATTAGCATGTACAAAACGATTTCATAACGAAATACCGATCAAAATAATAATAACAGATCGAGGACCACAATTCATTTCAAAGGTATTTGAAGAAGGCGTAAGAAATTTAGGAATAATTCTTACACACACATCGGTGTACTGTCCAACTTCTAATAGTGTAGAAAGGGTGAATCGCGAGTTAGGTAGATTAATTAGGACTTATTGTGCAGACTCAAACAGAAGTTGGGTAGATTTTGTATTTAATATAGAAGATAGTTATAACAATATAACTCATTCTAGCACAGGATTTGCTCCAAATGCGTTGGCGTTTGGTGAGCAGAAATTACTTACAACAGATTGCGAATTAGGGCAACAGTGGCTGAATAATCATTTGAGGAATGAATCACAAAATATACGGGCAACTGCTATTAAAAATACAGAAAACACTAGTCAGAATAGGAAAAGAAAATTTGACAACAGTCGTAAACTAGATGTTTATCAAATAGGCGACTATGTAAAGTTAAAAACGTTCATTCAATCAAGTAAAGAACATAAAATTTCTAAAAAGCTATCATTGTTATATCAAGGGCCTTTTATAATAGCAGCCATTCCACATGTGAATTGTTATACTCTCGTAGATCCCAAAACCAATCAAATAAAGGGTAACTATAACACAATTAATTTAGCGAGGTATTATATAAAGCGATAAGAGAGGAGCAATAAGAATTAATCCTATAGTCAGATCTTCGAAAGAAGACTGTTTCTGAGCGAATCAGTTTATTTCAAAGTCTGAGGAGGCGAACTGTAAAGGAACATCGTATAAGTTATAATACCATCGTAATTTCAATAAGTTTTGAAAGCTTGTATAATGTTGTCGCACATCTGGCGTACATTTGAAAGGGTCCTTTGCCCATTCAAATATTATCGCCCATTTAAGTATTGTGTTCCCAAAAGATAATAAAGAGATATTTTAACTTGTTAATGGTTGTTGCACACGTGTTTAGGACCTTTCGACTGATTCCAGGAAAAGATAAAGAAAGCATATTTTTTCTGCCACTTGTAAATTTCGACCCGACGACGTTAAGTTACAAAAATAAAATACCTAAGAATTATTGAAGGATCCATACTATTATAATGAGAAATTAACCATAATTGATGTTAATTATTATCGTAACGACAGATAATGGATTTAATAAACTATTTTGATTAACTGATCAATTAATTAATGCTTAACTAGCATTAATATAATATATATTCAAGAGATTAGTTTGAATATGTTGAGTTCCCTTGGGATTATCTAAAAAAAAGCCATTGGCATAATAAAATGATGCATCATTAATTACCATCTTTAAGAGCGCTCTGCATGATATCTTCGCATGATAATTGATAATTTGTCTGATTGAAAAATGTATGTATATAAATGGGTTTATTGTTATTGCATGAAATAATTAATGTGATGTGCATGGTTGAGAATAAAATATTAGTTAAGGGAACAGAACCCACAAGGGTTTGTGTTCACACACAATGAACCCAAAATTGGCTTACACCCCGCAACTCAGATCTCTTTGAGCGATCGATTCCAACGATGGGGATAGTTGCTATGCGAGCGTAGCGTGAGCAACACGTATTCGGGAACGACACGTATTTCGGGACGGGTCGTGAATTATTCGTGTGGTGATAAAATTATTTTAGTGTGTGATAAGTTCGAGATATTTGGTGATGTATTCCTTTTATTTTAACATAGAATATCATTGTTAATTCTTATACACAATTCACAATACACACAATTTGTGGCCAGATAATTTATGAATGATCGCGTCATTCATCAATCAATCAATCGGTGGGTTTTGGAAGACTGATTAATCTTCACACTAGTAAAATCTAGACTAGAGTTAATCCAGGAGCTTGGATGTGTCTGAACCTATTATTTTTGACAATTTACTAATGTGTCAGTGTGGATGGTAAAACTCCACACCGTGAATTGTGTTAATATCGCAGTGTCGCAGAACACAATTTGTGGCCAGATAATTTATGAATGATCGCGTCATTCATCAATCAATCAATCAAGGTATTTGAATCTTTACATCGCAATCGTGGTGCGAAATAATATTCAAAGGGTTACACTATAACTCCAGATTTGGCCTAATTTATATTCATTGGACCTATGCGCCATAATATCGAATTATTGATATTTTTGTATTATTGAAGTAATGAATATTATGAACTTGGTTTCATTAATTACACCACACTGAGACCACTAAACCATAAGTTTTACAATCTCCTGTTTCATTTTGATTCAGTTTGAGTAATCTTGATGCATGGTTGATAACCAGTACTCAAGAGCAGTTATAACGTGTAACGAGTGTTGATCATTTTTGGAAGTCGCAATATAACATTAACAGGTGTTATTTAACAACCATTTTGTATTCCAAAATATACTGTATGTTATCACAATAGCACTGGGATTGTGATTGATAAAGAGGCTATCCGTGGAACAAGTCCTTACATCATTTATTTAAATTTAATAATCATAGTTACTTCCAAAGTATAATCTCTGCTCGTGAGGCGATTAAGGGGATACTACATCTTGCATCGACATCTTGCCGATACACGTTGGAGTGTAGTGGAGGAATTATAACTGTAATAAATTCAATTCATCATCATCATCAGCCTGCTACAGGCTTGACAATTGATCTTCCCTTTGGGAAATTGATCATACACCTATAAACTCAGGCTGCGTGTCGCGAGATGGTATTGCAATATAAATGAAGGTCCGGACCGCATAACATCATATGTACAATAAAAAAAGGCCAATTACATATCACTACCAGCTGAAGTACACCCTTTGAGGTCGTAAATAATCTCCATTTCAAACTAATCATAACTAAACACCGGTACTGAAAGTACGTGTTTGAATACATAACATCATCTCATTTGTAACGAATCCATTATTTGTCGAATATCGAAATAAGAAAGACATAGTTTAGATTTTGAAGTTAGGTAAACTAGACGATCATAGCTATATGTATTGGGACCCCTAATTCCCGTTACAATGTATGTTATCAGTGCAGAAGACACAGCAGGGTCTTGTCTTGTCTACCCACTGATAATCTCTCCAGTGGACTCTGGCTACCCCATTCGCCGCTGAAAACATAACAGGTTATTATAAGCCGCGGTATTCTGTAGGGCGGAGGTATTTTCGCAGTTGGACTGTTCAATTAGGACGGGAGATATTAATCATAATTGACAAATTCTCATTTGATGGTCTATAAACTCGTATCAATTTTTAGTTTCAATTCTTTTAATTTATATTATAGTTTGTTTTAATTGTGTTGTGTAATGTAAAGTACAAATGCTTTTAATAGAATATTTTCTTGATCCTAATGAACATGA
This sequence comes from Pelosia muscerda, assembly GCA_963691645.1. Taxonomy (NCBI): domain Eukaryota; kingdom Metazoa; phylum Arthropoda; class Insecta; order Lepidoptera; family Erebidae; genus Pelosia; species Pelosia muscerda. The sequence continues at coordinate 4,729,720 of OY829103.1, forward strand.
TTCATGACATAATAATGAATGAAAACAAGTTAGAACAATATAATATATTCTGCGGCACAGGTTAAGCCACTTTACGCCTATGCCATTTCATCAATATAAACCCAGAGGTAGGTACAGTGAAACTACATACTACACAATCAGAGCTGACAAACGTAATTGCAGCAGGCGACAATAACGCATAATCCTGTGGAGATTAATCTCCAAGGAACCTAAACAGAGCCGCGGATCACAACATAGCTACATAATAGCACTAAATTATACGTACGTATGTATTCGTAGCTTCGTTGTGGTATACCAATATGCAGTCATATATTTTTGACGGTTTATAATGTATGGTTAGCGTGACCCGTGTATTAACGCGATCATAGTGGCAAATACAGTTTTTTTTATTTTTTTTTTTATTTACTTGAAGTTTCGGCCAGGTTCTCAATGAGTCATCAATGACAATCTTTATAATGTGTTAAATAGTCCGTTTATCGACACAAGTTATAAGTTTTCAAGAAGGTCATGAGAAGATCATTCAGAAGATAGGAAATGACGGTTTCTCCCATTCTAATTGACCAGTCCGACTGGAGAAGAACCGCCACCTCACAGAAAACTTTGTGTAGTGTTTCCGGCGGTGAGTACGGTAGTCAGAGCTCACTGGAGAGGTTTTGTGGTGTCAGTGATAGGATCGAGAAACCCTTTTTTGTCATCTGCACTGACAATACAGAAACTCCCTTAAACTTTACACCTCTCGTCTTTCCCTCTCTTCCAAATGGTCGACAGCATGAGTGTGACTCCCCTGGCGTTGCAACGTCCATTGGCCGCAGTAACTACTTTCCGTCAGGTAGCTCGTGTAGGTACTGCCAACTAAGTTGTATAAAAACAGGGTTGGAAGTACGACTATAATGCCCCTGGTATTGTACACTCCAAGTCGCCCATGACTATGAACCATGGTAACTATTTTCTATCAGATTGGCCGTGAGCCGTCTGCCGTCTAAGTGGTATAAAATTACAACTTAACTTAACTCCTGGTAGGTTTGCAGAAGCGCTTATGTAATCTTCACTCTAGTCCTCAACAATGTTGTCTCAAATACTTCTCAATTAAAAGCCTGGCATAAATAACTTTGCTCACTACATTGCGTGAAAAATGCTCGCTTGTTAGCACCCACCGCGCTGCACCGTTATTTATAGAAGCTTAACAAGATAACCGCAGTAATGAGAACTGAAGCACTTCGCACTGCACTAAGGGCCCTACCACGAACTCTTAAAAAAATATTATTTCAATCTTATTTCACTTTCATAGTGTAATAGACCGTCATCGTCCGTAAGTGATATCACCCTAGCAGAAGCAGGTCGCGGCGGTGGAACAAAGTGCCACCCCATACCAAGGGTAGGCAGCACGTGTGTGACGCCTCTGGTATTGCAAATGTTCATAGGCCACGGTGACCGCTTCCCGTCAGATCGGCCGTGTGCCTGTCTGCCACCTAAGTGGTATAAAAAAAGGGACTTGATGGGCACACCATGGTCCCCATATTAGAGGAAGAGGGTCAACTCAAAAGAGTATGTACCCCGGTCTGCCAGGGTGCGAAAGATATGTCTTGTATAATCTTACCTCCGGCAATCAAAGACCCATGAACGGCGTGCGTTTTGGTCGGTTCGAGTCCGACTTAATCACCGCCACCGATATTGGTAGAGGTGCCAAAACGCACGCCGTGCATGGGTCCTTGATTGCCGGAGGTGAGATTATACAAGACATATCTCTAGCACCCCGGCAGACCCGGGGACATCTCTTTTGAGATGACCCTCTTCCCCCAAGATGACCCTCTTCACCCAGTAAAGTAAGACTGAAATAGTATTGCCTTTAAGTGGTTGTGGTAGGGCCCCAGACTAGGTTTTATTTTGCAATATACCCGCATAGAAATCTGTTCATAATGGTCGGTAAGGGTGAGGTCATGGTGCAACAGAATTTATCGGAAGTGGTGTAAACTTTTATTGTATCATGATTAGCTCCTGCTAGTTTATCCACAATAATAAGCCCGATTTTACAATGGAAACACATGTACAACGTACACAAACTAATCTAGAGATAAATACAAACTTACTGTATCGACACTTTTGTTGAGAATACGACGGTGATACCGTCAAAGTCATCATTACCTGAACCTTTTTGCCAACTCAGTTGGGGTCGGCTTCCCAGCCTAACTGTGATGCGGCTGAACTTCGATATTTTCCGTGAAGTGACTGCCATCTGGCCTCCACAACCAATGGTCTAATGACCAATGGCGATATCGAAGTTCCAAGTTAGACTGGTTGGACTTTTGAGATCTCCAACTACCCGTAACGACTGCCATAGATTTTTGTATGGCAACTGGGACTGACGGCTTAACGTGCTCTCCGAGGCACGACCTGACCAGTGCAAACAGCCATATTCATGCATACAACTTTTGCACTGAGCGGGGATCGAACCCGCGCCCCGTGCGTAGCAGTCGCGTGCACTACCGCCACGCCACGGAGGCTGTCAAAGTATGTCAAAGTAAAGTATATAATACTAGCTGTTGCCCGCGGCTCCGCCCGCGTGGATGTCCATTATCGCGTTGTACGACTCTACTCGATTCACTACTTGCCTCTCTATACTACTTTTCCTTGCTGTCATGACAATGGAAATTGTTAGCGATATTAGCGCCAATGTATAGAAATTTACCGGATCAATTGAGATTTATGATTATTACTCCGCTCCCTTGTATGGTAGCGTGATGATATATAGCCTATGTTACTCCTAGATATTGTAGCCTTTTAGAGGTGAAAGAATTGTTTAAATCGGCCAGTACTTTTTGAGCCTATTCATGATTACAAACATACAAAAATCGGTACAAATCCTCTTTATAATATTAGTATAGATATAGATTAATACCGTAAAAGTAAACGAGAATATTACTGATTGAAATAAAAACACCTGTCAACAAATTCTGTCGCGATTCATTTGGTTTCCAATGCCGTCTTTACCATAAAGGCACTCGGGGTACGGGGCACGAGGTGGGCCACTGAAGCCTTCTACGTAGCGATCGCTTTCACTACTGCCGTGCCATAGGGACTGTATTTTTGACTTATATAGTAGAAAACTTATCCATTTATACAAATTTCAAACTTCTCTAATGAAGTTTCGAGTACATCTGATTAGTAAGTTAAGTGCAATAAGACCATCGTATTCTGACGAAAAATCCTTTACAAAAACCAATGCGCAACTGAAATGTTATATAGTTTCTTTTACTGAGCTAGAAATACAAAATGTCGGTAGCTATTACCAAGAAAATATACATACTTAAAAGAAAGTCTGCGCTCCAACCGTTGCGACTCTGCAAATGAAATCGCATTACCGCACTGAGGTTCGTTTTTAATTCCCCATTTCAAATACAAATAGTTATCATCGTATATATTTTCTGTTCATAGAGCACGAGCTTTGGTTCTTAGTAAAAGTTTCATTATGAATACCTGTCGATAATATAACAATTTTCTATGTACTGTAAAGAATTGAATTGTACAACCCATGATAAACACATATAAAATGAATTTCACTTCATCTCGGTAAGTATTTTGTTATATTCACGCATGTAAACGATGGGAACTATGGAAAGGGCTATGCTCGGAATCTCTCTGCTAGATCGAATCAGAAATGAGGAGATCCGCAGACGAACGAAAGTGGTCGACATAGCCTACAGGGTTAGCAAGCTGAAGTGGCAGTGGGCAGGGCACGTAGCAAGAAGAAAGGGTAGACAATTTAAAATTCACGTTACAGTACTGTACGTAACAGGGGGTACGTCAATGTTAACTGTATATCATTCTTAATAAAAATGCAAAAATGTTAATAACGTACTGAAAATTGGGTTTCCTTCAATTTCTTCAAACAAAACGGCAATTTCATATGTAACAACCTAATGTTACTAGCGTAAATAGACCCACAGACTCCTTTACTGTGTTACCGATTTTAAAATGTCAGTGGCAGTCACTTGTGATGTGACTTTTAGTGTAGAAATATTGAAATTTCACGGTTCCTTTTATTCGTTCTCGCACACTTTGTTTCTCTAAGAATAAGTTATGGTTGGATGTAACCGGAGCTAACATCATGATGATGATGATGACGAAGAACTTCATAAACTTTGATGATATCGTTAAATGTCAAAGCACTTACTCATAAAACGAATACATATTAGCGTATAAAGATCACAAACATCCAATATCACAGAAGAAAAAGATGCTTACTAACATTGAAATACTTAAAGAAACTTTACGCAGCAATAAAATTATTTTTTATCGTTTCCACGGCATAAAGTTCAAATTCTAATAAAAATAGATTTCCAACACCATTATGTCGATATGTATACGTTTAATTTTCCCATTTGTGTGGAGTTTTCCCACCAGGAGTGGCATTACAGCGGCCATATATGACTTTTATATGAAAAAATCAGCCATTCCCATTTTGGATTGCCACTTAAGAGCGTTGCGTGTTCTCGAAACCTGGTGAAAAGTTTAATATAATACAAATAAGAGGTGTTAAGTATAGGTATGTTTATCTTCTTCTACCGTGTCGATAGCGTTCGGCTTTTAAATTATGTTTTCCCAATGTATTGCTGGATGACCTGCTGGAGGACCTAGATGGCCACCTCGGAGGCGCCATGTTTTTTTTTATACCACCTAGGTGGCAGACAAGCACATGGCCCACCTGATGGGAAAAGGTCCCCGTGGCCTATGGACGTTTGCAACACCAGAGGCGTCACACACGTGCTGCTGTATTCTTCTGGTGTATATGTGTTGGTCCATAGTGTACGGAGTAGCTCCACAGTCACATTACAGGTCCACACTACTCAAGAAGTCGCACCTAGATCAGTTAATAGGTTTATATGGAAAATATCTTCTGAGTATGGATCAGTTTTGAATGATGACGATGATGAGACAGTTTTGAAGCCCCGCATGCTTCATAGAGTTCACTGAAGACCATACAATGCAGATATGTATTGACTTGACACGCGGTTTGCTTATGAAATGGAATACTCATCAGTCGCCGGTAGACTGCCACTATCGCTGTTATCCAGAACCAATATACTTCTTCCAAAGGAATAACATAAAAGGTGTTTCTGCTTTCATTGTCCAGAAAAAAAACTCTACCCGTGCTGTGTCTACAGAGATTTTTTGCTCTTTAATCTCTTGGACCTCAGAATTAGATTGTTTTATGTTACATAAATAACCTATCCAAAACCTAAAACGAAAGAAAAACAAGGCTAAGAGATAACTTATAGTAGTTTTAAAAAGTTGGATACCTTCAACAGCGAAAAGTAAAGAAAAACTTCTAAAATTTCCTCCGCAATATTGACGTCAATATTTCTAATATGAATTGACAGGTGCTCCTACAGGATAGATGCTCATCATGTGGGTGCTCAACCTAGACTACAACGATAAGTTAACAGACAAAATAATCTCATGTACCTATTCCGTGGTCATATACACCGAATCAAATAATTATCCTATAAGTCCTATAACCACGGTAGCCTAGTGGTATGGGTAATTGACTGCTGAGACGAGGTCTCGAGTTCGATCCCAGGTTTACCATGGCACACAGCAATGACTTTTCGATGCTTTTCGAAGTATGTGTGTATTTATCGCAGGTTTATAAGTGCCCGGTTAATGGCAATAGGTTTGCCATCTATCACATTGGAACCTAAACATAAACTGGCTAATGTGGGTGCTAGAACCTCTGTCTATCCCTTCGGGGATAAAGGCGTTAGTTTATGTAACGTACCTATGTTATGTTAAATCCTATAAGCATCAAACATTCCACACCATTCAGATAACATTTTGCACGGACAGATATGTCTTTAAATTCATTTTCAAAATGTTATAAAGCCTTTAATCTCTAACCTTTCAGAGTAATTAAACAAAAGAAAAAGGAGAATGGAAAAAATTAAAGGGAAAATGTAACTTCCGACACTCACAAGCCGTATAAAATGCAGGATACAGCTACTTAGCTTCGATAATAATTTAAGTGAGCGAGTTGCACTCACCAGCGGAGCCCGCTCGTTCGTGCTCGGTAATCACGGTTTTACGATAATGCTCGGCTTGTACATGGAAAAAAAAACATTTTTAGCTTAGATTTTTGCACACAGCCTATGTGGCGTGTGTAGTGGCGACTGCTATGCAGGAGATTCGAGATTCGATTCCCGCTCAATGATAGTATTGGTATGCATGAATATGTCTATTGGTCTAGGTATCGCCGTGACTCGGAGAGCAAATTAGATAGTCGGTCTCGGTTATCATACGAACATCTACTAACTATTTTCGTTATGGGTAGTTGTATCTCTAAAAGTTCAACACTCTAACAATTCCAACGGTATCCATTATTTTCATCTATTCATGTAACTCAAAAATTTGCAGATAATAAATTAAAAACATTTTGTTCGAAAACCTATCGATTACAGATTTAGTTAGGTGGTAGAAAAGCGTACGGTCCACCTGATGGAAATTAGTTACCGTTACTTATGAACGTTTGCAGCACCAGAGGCGTCACACTCCTACTTGCCGACCTTGAAGAGTAGAGGAGGGGGGAAGGGTGAAGGTTAAGAGAGCTTCTGTGCTGTCTGGGCAGAAGACGAAGCAAAATGTCTCAGTCTTCCCACTAACAACACAAAACCTCTACAGTGAGCTCTGACTACCCTACTCACCGCCAGAACAACGCAAGTGATGTGCCAACTTGTGATGTTTCCGAAAAATATGAACTTACTTAACATAAATGACATAATTCCTACCACAGATACCTTATAACTTGCTGTTAACAGAAATTGTGGACGAATTTCTACCACGCTGTGATGCTTCCTAAAACGAGAATATTTAAAAATCATAATTATAAATAAACTGTGACAGTGAAGCATCAGCTTAAAATTTAACGTAACATAAGCGGCAGACAACAGGTGTTATGTGATAATGACTAAACAGCTTTTGAATTTGTAATGAAGGCACTGAGTACAGGGCGGGGGTACTATGCAGCCTTTGTGACGTCATAGCCAGTACGCTACACGCGAAATAGAAATTGAATTGCTACACTGGCTTTAAATGTGATGATGGATGCTGTTAAAAAGTGAACTCTGGCGTGGACATTTCCTTTTTTAACCCCAGACGTAAAAACGAAGGAGTGTCATAAGTTTCTGTGTGTGTGTGTGTGTGTGTTAGTATGTGTGTGCGTGCGTGTGTGTGTGTGTACGTGCGTGCTTGTGTGTGTGTGTGTGTGTGTGTGTGTGTGTGTGTGTGTGTGTGTGTGTGTTTGTGTGTGTGTGTGTGTGTGTGTGTGTGTGTGTGTGTGTGTGTGTGTGTGTTCTCCCCAAGGGATGAACCGATATTGATAATTGATAATTTTTATTTAATTGAACTTGTGGTTGTGGATTCGATGCTTACTCATTACAAAATATTTGTATGCTTCATGTATTTTTTGCTTTATGAAAAGGTCCCATTTACTTGCCCGTGGAACATATAACTAGGTATACCTGACTGACTATACAATATCATTTCTGTCGAGAACCAACCCACCAATCCACCAGCAACAATGTGAAACTTTTTGTTGTTCGTTAGCGCATTTATCTAATATTTATGTCCAGTACACCTATCTATACCCACCTTACCACTAGGATTAATGAAAAAAAAAATGCAAACGAAAAAGAAAAAAAATATATTTTTTATACCTACCATCCTATTCTTCATTTATTGCAATCTCTATACCATAAAAATAACTTGTCAGTATGAATAAGTTTGAACGATAGTCTTAAAAATATATATTATTCAAGTACGACAACTTTTCCATTTCCTCTAATAGCAGACATCACTGTACATACACCTGTAAATATGCCCTACGGAATTCAATAAGTGCCAGGGTCGAACTCGGTCGTTTTAAATATTATATTTGGACCATAGACATTAATATTGCTAACGTAAAAAGACCCACAGACTGCTTCATTATCATGCTACCGCCTTTAAAATGTTATCGGCACTGACTTGTGACTTTTAGTGTAGAAACATTGACGTCACTGCAATATTTATTTCTGTCAAAGTTGATAATGGTTTATAAAAAACGTTTCACGGTTCGTATTTTCTTTTCGTCAGGTAGGCCTTGAGCTTATCTACTGCCTTACTAGAATCTTGGCTTTTTCAACTTTTCTCTTTAAGTTTACTATAGTAAATTTAATATTTTGTCCAATTCGTCTGTACCATATCTGCAAACACATCGCGAACTAATGTTATTTATAATTGTTTTAGGCATAGAATATATAAATATTGTGATATTTAAACACATTATTTCTGTACAAACTGTTAAGTTTATTGTAACTAATGAACTATCAGTTTCGGTAAATTGGAGTGGTGTTCTATTATGAAGTATTTTTCTCTGTTATCCAAAAATATAAATTTGAATACATCTCTGTATATTACCAGTGAGATGACCTTACTGAGGGAACAAAAACTATTTCTCGTAATATCGAATGTGCCATAAAAGGCGATAGGAAAGCCATTGCTTATCTCAAAGCGTCCCGTGGGCGTTTCAGAGGACAATGTCACCGATCTTGGCTCTTTCAAATTATACATAGATATGTGTATGTCGCAATGTCATACGATATTACATTTCAAGTTTATCCGACCTCTAGCTGAGAGAGAGCTCTGATTAAAAAAAATGTAGATGGTAGATGGTGTAATATTCTGATTTTCCTTCCACTAAATACTACCAGAACTGAACAGAGAAAGTTTGGCAGACTCGAAGAGGAGCGTACTAGGCTACGCAGCCTAGTACGAGCTACGTAGGACGCGTGAGTTCCATCCTCGCTCAGTGCAAATATATGTATGCATGAATATGGCTATTTGCACTGGTCTGGTCGTGCCTCGGAGAGCGCACTAAGCCGTCGTCGGTCCCGGTTACCATACGAGCATCTATGGCAGTCGTTACGCGTAGTTGGAGCCCTCAAAAGTCCGACTAGCCTAACTACAGAACTTCAATATCGCCAATGTGGTTGTGTAGGTTCGATAGCAGTCACTTCACGGAAAATATCGTAGTTCAGCCGCATCTTAGTTAGACTAGAACGCCGACCCAACCGAGTTGGGAATAGAGTCGGAGAATGATGACTTTAGAACCGGCATCTGCACTATTGATACATGCTGATCAAGCTATGCTTATGGTAGGTCTAGAATATGGTACACACAGGACTAATAATACCTATCCTAGATGTCATTGTTATAAGGTGATACAATAAATTAACTGACATTCGTCTACCACTTAGTTCGAAAGCGCTAACTAAAACAGCTAACAACAAAATTAGAAGAATAAAGATATTTAAAGCAAATAAGAGCGATGTAAATTAATGAACGAAAATTTAACTCGATGCGACTGAGCTAAATTGATATGTTCAGCTCATTATTTGGTTTAAATTTTAATGAGACTGAGGGAAATAAAGAGATACGCGTTGAGTCTCGAATACTGACGATAAATCCGCAATTCATATATTATTATCTAAGTATGCCTTATTAATAGGTACTAGAGATACATTGATGTACAATATTCGTTATAAGAATATACATTTAGGTATAATTATGAATATCATCGTTCCCTAAACTTTTTCCCAACTCAGTTTGGGTCGGCTTTCCATTCTAACTGTGATGCAGCTGAACTTCGATATTTTCCGTGAAGTGACTGCCATCTGACCTCCACAACCAATGGTCCAATGACCAATGGCGATATCGAACTGGTTGGACTTTTGTGGGCTCCAACTACCCGTAACGACTGCTATAGATATTTGTATGGCAACCGTGACCGACGGCTTAACGTGCTCTCCGAGGCACGACCAGACCAGTGCAAACAGCCATATTCATGCATACAATTTTTGCACTGAGCGCGGATCGAACCCGAGCCCCTTTGCGTAGCAGTCGCGTGCACTACCGCCAAGCCACGGAGGAGCACGGAGGTATAATTATGAAAATATATGTATAAAGATATTTTTATGATTGGTAACTACATAGTATAAAACAAAGTCGCTTTCTCAGTGCATGTGTATGCTTAAATCTTTAAAACTACGCAACGGATTTTGATGCGGGTTTTTAATAGATAGAGTGATTGAAGAAGAAGGTTTATATATAACATCAAGCTTTACCCGGTGCAGACCAGAGGTGAAAAAGGTTGCAGAAACGGGCTGCACTTTGATTTATAGTCATTGCAAATACTTGTTAAAATGAAATCAAGTATTATCATGTATTATTGGGTTCTAAGATCAGACTTCTTTTTATATTTAGTGTGGGTTGTTTAGATGACGTGTTATTACATTTGATTTTAAAAAAATCCTTCTTCTGTCGTTTCTACTCCTAAGTGCTGTATTCCCAGTGAGCTGGCACTCTTGGATTGCGTTTTCGGAAGCGCTCATAAGATGTTCCGGTGTACTGGTTTATGGACGTGCCGCACACTCCAGCAGGTAAGTCTTGGTGTGTGGAGTAACTCCGCAAAGCCCCATCCAGAGAAGGCCATATTCAGGGGGAAAAGTTTCCGGCAACAGGACGAAAGGGGTTGGAGAAGGGCTCCACGTTCTCGAGTGATTTCTTTTCTCGAAGGATCGCCATCTATGAGAGCAACACATGTCCTGAAACATTTGCAACTTTTCAGCTGTTTGTCATGTGACTAGAACAATACATTATACCTACTGTTTTAATTACGTGTTAATTGTTATAATGATTACAATCAGTGCAAGATAATGTTTACGTAAAGTTAATTACCATGTTAAATATACACTTTGTGCATTATTTTCAGTTTGTACCGATTACTTAATGCCAAGTTTGGTAGGTTAATTATACAACAGTATAATTGATGTGTGTTGTTGTATTAGGGAGCTAGTAACACTGAATCACGATGTAAATAACGCAATGTAAGAAAGCATTCGAAGGTTTCTACAGGGTAGGTAGCACGAGTTTAACGTCCCTGGTGTTGCAAGCGTCCATAGGCCACAGTGACCGCTTCCTATCAGGTGGGCCATGTGCTTGTCTGCCACCTAAGTGGTATAAAAAATATTCTTAAGTAATATGTTCTATTTGAAAGCCTACATTAGTAGCTACTAGTATAGTATAAACACTGCGAAAAAAAACAAGTGAAAGTGTGAAGTTGACGTGGTACGCGTGTCATTAATGTGTTTTACGCAACGAAGGACAAATTCGACCATATAAGGTTCATATTGTATTTTGTATGAACAGTATAAATAACATAGCTGTCTTAAAAAATGGAATCACTGAAATTCCATTCATATTTATTAAATAAATAACAAAGACTACAGCCAGAATTATTTTAATTACATAAAGCGTGCACGAAAAAAGTATTTCCACTTAAAATTGTATTATTTAAATAGCTCGAGGCTACACTCTACATCAAAGTAATTATGTAAATATCAGCAAAAAAATTAAACAATAACAATATTATATAAACTCAAAAAGCAAACACATGCCTACAGTACAAGTATTGTATATTAGACTCAGCGGCTCAGCAAACGACGTATAAACTAATCCTAAAATATGAAGTACCACATCAACCAGCCTATTGAAGCTCACATACAAACAACAGTCAGATCACGTACTATCAGCCACTTACGCGAGTCGGTGTCGTAAAATAAATTGGCAGTAGGACGGACTGGGACCAAAACTAGACACTGTTCAGTCGGCCAATATGATGACGCGAAGGAGACGTGACATTGTCTTTGTCCAAAAGTTTCATTAATTCATGGTGTAAAGGAAACACTCTGAAGCCAAAGGTCCCTGGTAGTACTCCTGGTATAGAACATATTGGTATGAAAAAAAATTACGGGCCAGCAAATTTTTTTTATACCGTTTAACTTGCGTTATTCACTGTCCATCGTGTTAGTAAAGCTAAACAAACAAAAATTTCACGAAAAACATGAACTCGTAAGATGGCGCCTCTTGTTCTTTTTGCAGTGACGTATTTTTATGAAATTTTCGTTTCATTAAGCTTCGCTGATACGATGAAGAATTAAAAAAAAAAAATAAAAAAAAAATTTCGTTGCCGTAATTTTTTTTCATGCTTATATGTTATGTACCATGAGTACAACCATATACCAGGGGTCTTCGGCTTTGGGAGTGTTTTCCTTACACCCTGTATAAGTACAATATGTAAGTATTGTGTGTGCGAATTGAAATTAGAATAGCAAAAAAGTTTTTGCTAGGATTTTGTAAATAAGATGTTGGCAGATTGCAATCTGCAAATGGAAATGAATGTAAATTACGCCAGACGTGGCCTTGTAGGGAATGATATGCCTGCCAATAGTCTTATTTCTATGGATGCTTATACATATACGCTGCTATATATAATCTGAACTTAGGAGCACGTTAATTTATCGGTCTCGGTTGCCATACAAATATTTATGGCAGTCGTTACGGGTAGTGTTGGAGCCCTCAAAAGTCCAACCAGTCTAACTTGGAATTTCAATATTGCCATTGGTCATTGGATCATTGGTTGTGGAGGTCAGTGCAGTCGCTTCACGGAAAATATCGAGCCGTATCACAGTTAGACTGGTAAGCCGACTCCAACTGAGTTGGGAAAAGGTTTAGAAAATGATGATGACACCAGAACTCCGAGATGACGGCCATTCGCACGGTAACGGCAACGGTTCGAGTCCGACATAACCTTCCCAACCGGTTCCGGCGAGGGAGGTATCCGTGGGGATTTCACGCACGATAAAAGAAAAAATAATGGATGGTGACTACGTCAGTATAAATAACAGTAGGTATTACAATTTTTTGATCATAAATTCAAACACGAGGTAAATACTGACTTCTTACCTCGTGTTTGAGTGTATCGCTTTGCATACTTCAATAAATTTAAAAGTGTTATACTAACATATTGAATCGCTATCATTCAAATAATACCGCGAGACGTTTCCTCAGTTTAGATAGCTTAGTCACGAACGTGTTTAGTGTAGATCGCAAACGTGGATAACTTTTATGGATATGGGGCAACAAGTTAATAGTTTTATATCAACTATAAAAGAGACTACTATCTCTTACTGAGTAAAAATGTGGAATATTTGTTTTAAATTAAAATTAAGAGCCAAGTTACTGCTAATACGTTGTACCCATGGAAAACATAATACAAGTGCAAGTGTACGCGTATCATTGACGTGCATTTTTACGCAAACAAGGACAAATTCGATAATATGAACCTTATTATAAGAAGTTAAAGTTTTAAATAATTTCTTAGAATTCACTGACACACGCCTGAACTTTATCATAAATGTTCAAGCTCGTTCGGTTCAAAGTATGAAACGTCATAAATATTTTTTATTTATAGCAAAGTAATCGCTCTTTTGAACGGTTAAGATGTGTTTTCGTTTTGTTATTCGTATGATTTGAGCTTATTTGGCATCAAAGGTAGTATATGTATACGACCAATTAACACAATTGTTTACTAGCAATGCAACATATTATTAACGGTTGTACGTATGAGTTTGGCGAACCTGTCGTCTGACATTTCTACTAGTTTTTTCTATTCTGTGGTTTTACCACCAAATTATTTATTCTGCGCCTTTTGAATAGATTGAATTTTCAGATGCACGTTGTGGAATTAAATTAAATGAAAATACATACCTAATGTAAACCTGAGTGAGTAATTATTATCGATACAAATTAAATTATTTGTTTTCACTGACTGATTGATTCATCAACGCAGAGCTTAAAGCGCTGGAAATACAAAGATACATAATTGTATGTAAGTATGTTTATTTGCAGTACTGAACAATAATCTGAAGATTTTTTTCATGTAACTAATCACTATCACTACATAGTATAAAATATAGTCGCGTTTTCTGTCCCTATTTTTCTTGTCCCTTTGTATGCTTAAATCTTTAGAACTAACCAACGGATTTTGATGCGGTTTATTTCAATAAATAGAATGGTTAAAGAGGAAGGTTTATATGTATATAACATCATGCTACGACTAACAAGTGACTAAAAAAAATGTTGCAAAAACGAGGTGACGCAGACGAAGTTGCGCGGGTCAGCTAGTTAAGATATAAATATCAGTGGACATGACAATTATTACACAAATCAAACAAATTCGCCGACATCAAAATAAAAAGGGTCATAAAAGCTGAACATGCAAAATTTAAATTATGATGAATTGGAACGAATGCGGGATCCAAAGCTCGTTCTAATTGTCACGAGAACTCTTGAGTAGAGGGTTGAGCGCGTGATCAATCGCTTTGTCGGGCCTACCTCGCCCTCGCCGGCTCTTACTGTCTACTGGGCACAGCTCAGGCCCTACTCTTCATTAATGAAGACAATAATTTTAAAGAGTGAGTCCATAGGGTAATGCAGTAAATCATTCAGTCAGATTTTAAATTTATTTTGGAATTTAGTAAAGATTTATTTTGGGCAAGTATTTATTAAATCTTAATAGGTTGATTACATTACCTACAACATTTTTTGTAATGTAAATAATATATAAGTCATAAAAAATTGAGAAAAATCAAATCACTTTTGAATTGAATTTGACTCGTATAATCAATCATTATGCTCACAGCTTGTGCGATATATTTTTTTGTAGAACTGAAGCAAGCCTATTAAAACTGGACTCTCACTCTTTACCTTTACGCCATCGAAAGCTGGATGGGAGTATAGGCATGTTGAAGAAACTTTATGGTGTCCTAAATTCATAATTAATGACTGTATACTTGTGTCATGTTTTGAGTACGCTCAGAATTTTGAAAAAAATATAGGTGAGTACAGTAAGTAATCACTAATATCTATCTATCTATTTTTTAAGTTACGATGGGGTTGACATATCTTTTATGAATAAAAACCCCAAATTAAAATTCAGACTAAGAAAAATACTATCTACTGTGTGATTAAACCCATAAATTACTCCTAGTCTATTTAAAAAACAATAAGTAAGATCAAAATAAGTCGTGATAGATAACGAATTCTACGATTTGAAATAAAATATTTTCAAAAACATTATACATTCCACATCTTTTTCAAATCAGCAAATTATGCAGATTAAAGGTAACCTTATCTGCAAAGGACTACATTACAATAGATGAAATGTATTACAATAGACCCAAAACGTTTATCGGCCGATAAAAAAGTATTCTCTAGAGAAACGTTAGCATTATTTTTGGAATTACAAATCTACGAACAGAATCTAATTCACAAATGTGAGAACCAATAAGAATTTCAAATTAAGCGGCCACGTTCGTCCGTTTGTGAGAACGCCTAACTTTTAGCCCGGCCAATAATGGATCGGTTCAAAGTTACTCAAGAGTCACGCCAAAACTGAATTAAAGCTGATAAAGTGAAAAAGCATATTATGTTAGTCGACTTTTCCTTTAACTGAAATCAATTCGTGACACGGTGAATGAATTTTAAAAATTGAATAACTTTGAAACTGCGCTGTGATTGAATTTGAATGAATGCAAACTAGTTTTAACGATGTTAAATGCTATTTAAATACCGGATGACCTCGTTATTTCAGTAAAGTAAAAACTGGGGAGTAAAGGGTGAGGTATTTGTTCACAAAGACAAACGTGGTTAATTCAATTTCTTTGTACACTCATTGATCACCAATCGTTATCTTACAGTTACTTATAGTAAACTATTATCTGGTTTCAGTGTATTTTAATGTATTGTAATATCTATTTGTATGGCAAAGATTATAAAGTGCAAAAGATATGTAACATAGTAGGTAACATATCTTTTGCACTTTATAATCTTTGTCACCTCCGGCAACCGAAGACCCGAAGACGTCGTGCATTTTAGTTGGTTCAAGTCCGATATAACCACTTTCACTGACTCCTGTGAGGGTGACTCCGGTGAGGGAAAAAAGAGACACATTGTTACTAACTCAGGATCCTGTTATCTGTAGTAAATGAAATGATGATTAATATAAAGGTTCTATAGTCACATAACGATGAATAGGATGGAATAATCTTTTTGTATAATAATTGTAAAATTCTGAGGTCTTAAAATTTCAGATTTCCACGAGTGGTGATGGTAGCTGATCAGAAAGTATTTCTATAAACAGAAATTGTCAGCACAAAAACATCCCCAAATGCATAATTAAACCAATATTTCGCTCAATTCGAACACAGCCATTAAGTCCAAACTTTCATAGAAACTTAATTGTTCAAATCAATACATTTATGGAAAATTAAAACATACAATTTCCCTAGAGGATATACGAATATACCAATATTTTCTCGGTGCTCAAAAACGGTCATTAATTTCCCAAAAGATCGCATAGCTAATTATAAAGGTTTATCCCTAACTGCCCCGCGAGGGACTTCATTCTGGGTATGTTCATTTTTTACCAATATTTCCTTTTTAATTTAGGTTACAGTTGTAATAAATTTTCCTTGGTCTGGATTTCGGGGTTTTATATTAAATTTTATCCGTGTATATTAAAGGGAGGCAGGTTACGGAGACTATAAATATAGGCTGACTTGCTTGAGCGAC
The DNA here is from genome assembly GCA_963691645.1 of Pelosia muscerda. Classification (NCBI taxonomy): domain Eukaryota; kingdom Metazoa; phylum Arthropoda; class Insecta; order Lepidoptera; family Erebidae; genus Pelosia; species Pelosia muscerda. The sequence goes on from OY829103.1 coordinate 4,746,223, forward strand.
CCTTTAGTTCATAAAACAAACTTCCTACCGAGCCTTATTATTCCCAAGTGAAGTAGAATCAGCTTCTAGTCTTAGCAGATAGGGGAAATTTATTGGTCCTCTATGTAGTACTCATTGCCTATTTTCACAGATCACATGTGCAATGCCACGTTCACAGAACTGACTAAACTTGAAAAATTCAATAATACTTCTTAAACATGGATCATACAAACACTTGATAATTATAAACATTGAATGTAACTTTTATGAGGAAGAGAAATCTACAAATTCACTGATACATGTTTATTGAAATTACTTTTTAAAAAGGAACCGTGGACTATCAAGGTATGCAAAATTTCTAAACCAGTTTTGTCTTCAATGTCCAAATTAGAGTACCTGAATAATAATAATAAATAAATATGCTAGAACATTTTACACAACATCATATAGACCCACGGTAAGTATACCTTAAATAGCGCGTGTAACGCATTCCAGAATAGGGATAAACATGCGTAGATACATATTGTTTTAGTAAATATATACATATTATACACATAAACACCCAGACCATTACGAATATTCATAGTCGTGTACACAAATATTTGCATTGAGCGGGAATCGAGCCCCCGTATCTAGCGTAGCAGTCGCGTTCCGTCCCGCCTCGCCACAGAAGTTATCTAATAAGATAAGTGTACGTGAAAAGTTCCGTTTCATACCAGTAGCATTATTAGTTTGATTCCCATTGTGAGAACAAACACGTGCCTTAATTCTCTCATCAATTCTACAGCAAATGTCCTTGAAACCATACATAACACACAATTGTCTTCAACCGCTGATAGATGCCTCCACACATCTCCTCCTGATATAAATTACACCGCAACGTGCACATTGAGTGTTAAGCATTTATCAATATGAGTGACGACCGATTATTATCCTTCGTATAAATGTGATTGTTATGATAGTAGACTAGATCCATCAATATTTGCGCCTAACCCAGTTCTCAAAGCATATAGCAAAACGTTGAGATCGTAGATATATTTACGTACAAAGAACCAAGGTTTCTGTCCGCAGCCTATATCTCGGACCTACCTATCGGAGGTCGCAGATTGACTTCCGACCTCCATGAGAGCAGGCCTGGGGGTGACAGGTGGAGCTGCCTTTCACCTTAGCAGGAGCTTATTCGAGGAAGGACGTGGACATAACCGAGAGTGCCAGTTTTTGTTCACGCTTCAGTATCTCAAAGCTAAATCTTATAATTTATAAATGTGCACATTCATTGCTTGTTTGAATAACATTAAATTTATAAATATATTACCGCGTTCCACATAGAACAATAGTAAAATTATTCCCAATTTTAAACCAACACTGAGCGCCATCTATCAAAACTCTGAAGAACTACTTGTGAACTGAGAATAGCCAATGGTCCTGTGCTATTTCTCGCAACTTTCATCACATAAGGACTGTACAATTCGTAACCTGTGGGATTCTTATTATAATCAATTTAATTAGTAGGTATTTATAAAATGTATGCTAGTGACCGAATATCGAATTTGGATTCTCAAAAGATAAAATGTTACTAAAAATTTGAACGATGGTCTGATGATAATTATTTCATTACACATAATTAAATATCAAAATATTGGTAACGATATTACATAACTTTTTCCCCAAAATAATCGCTTACGATAACTTAGCTGTCACAATTCGATATGTCCACATTCATAGCGGCACAAGTCGTACAAACTAAGATGAGTTATCTCTAGATCTATTTGAAGACATTCTGCGCTTATTGTTTCCTTGACAAAAGGGCGGTGGTGTCAGTCGCAATTGATCACGTAGTCACCCATCCCTACGTCCGTTGCGATAATCTTGAGGGCCGCACACAAACGCTCGACGAGTCGTAGTGAATAAAATATGACTACTCAGAATAGGACTTGCTAAAAATTTACTCCAACAGTAGATTGATAGATATACTTTATTTGTACATACTCTATTCACATATAAATTACATAATTTACATATGAAAAACCGCGGTAGCCTAGTGTTATGGGTAATGGACTGCTGAGATGAGGTCTCGGGTTCGACCCAGGTTTTACCATGGCACACACCAATGACTTTTTGACGCCATTCGAAGTTATGTGTGTATTTATCGCAGGTTTATCTAAGTATAACGTCTTGAAACTGTTCAAAAACCAAACTCCTGAGACAGCGCAAGCAAAATAAAAACAAATAAATTTAACATTTATTTTTATAGCGTTTTATAGCGTAAGTTCGGAAACTTTGGTGTGGGAATCTGACTCGCACTTGACTGAGTTTTTATCATAGTTGTAACGATGAGGCTTTTCCTTTATTGCAGCATGCTGCACTCACACTTAGTATTCTTGAGAATTTGAAGTGCTGTAACTTCACGATAAATCTATTGAATACCTTGAAATCAATAATGAATTATCTATAATTACATAGCAAATAGCTAAATAGACATGACCATCCTTATAGATTTGTAGAGGCGTCTTGTTGAATTTCAGCCAACCGATTAATTACCAAGAGCAGCTTGTTATGAATGATACAGAGAATTCTATAGTGAAGGAAAAATATCCAAACGTAGTTCGGTAGACGATGAAAGGGCTTGTATCAATACGATATTTTGATTAGTTACGAGGAACAATAACAAACTGAGAGCCCAAAACCACTATGTCAATTGTATATGAATAAATTGATTTTAGGTTCGAAGATAAAAAGAAAACAAAAAACAAGTACTCGTTGTTATACCACTATGACAGTTGAAATAATAGGTTGGTTCCCAAGTTTGATTGGTCATTAAGCAACTACGTATTTTTACTATTGTGTATTGAAATAACAATAATTGTATGAAGCAGGAATATCTTAATTATTGTTATGGTGATATACATACATATTGTTATGTACGATAAGTTGACTGTCAAAGCTCAATATCTTTGTAGATATTGAGCTTTGACAGTCAACTTATCGTGAGCTATATTTTTTTGGAATAGCAATTTATAGCGTAACCATGGTGGCTCCCCACACACTATGGTACCTAATAATAGATCGCTACACATGAACACTCTCGGAGCCAAACAAATTGACTTGACTAATGTTACTTAATCATAGAATGAGCTAACTTATTCATTAGCCTTAAGTTCCTTTCAATATAGAACAAAGCTGACGCAGCTTTTCCACCCAGAGTTTGGAGAGCAGATGGTAGTCTCTCCTATAACGCCAAACCAAATGACGGAGAAAAAAAGTGAACTCCGTATTTCGAGGTGAAATACAATTAGATAAAAAAAACTGAAATAAAATAATTCAATTAAATAAATTAATATTTAAATAAATTATCATGATAAACAGTTTATTCAAATATATTTCTTTTAAATTTTGAAAGGAATAAACTCAAACTGATAAAATCAACACAACCGAGCGTAAATTTATCATGGCCGAATTGGAATTCTTCCTGATTAAAAATATTAACTTATTACAATAGAATAAACAAAGAGAATGTTATATCGAAACTTAGTTGAAAAACATTTTTAATAATGCAGAACTATATCAGTTGGAAACAGTTGTTGCAGATGTTCGGTATATTATAACTAAACCCTTAACACATAAATGTTTGTTCTACCAAATAAATGAAAGTTTGTGAAGAGTGTCTGAAACGATTACAAGAAAAAATTCTCAGGAACAGACTTCCAACTATAGAAAGTGTTGTGCTTTTAACCTCGCTTTCATAAAGAAACTTAGAATTTAGTTTCAAAACAGTTCTATTGACTTTTGAACATAAAAGACATATCATAGAATTTTATTAAATAAATATTATTTGTAAATTGTTTTGTCTAGGTCCGATTTGGATAGCAAAATTGAACTTTTGGTTTTAATCCTATAATTTTATTAGACTATACTCTGATAAAGTCAAAATTACAGTAAGGAAAATCAGTATTTTCCTAGAGGTTATAGTATCTGATACCTATAAAAATAGATAAAGGTTAACAAACAAAAACAAAACCATCCCTGACTTTAATTGAAATCGTTTGACGTAAATCTATACTAAGACTCGTATTACAAAGAGGAAATATTTGGATTTTTGTATGTAATGTGACTAATGAATCAACTCAAAAACTATGAGACCGATTGCAACAATTCTTTCACCATTGCTACATTATCTCTAAGTAATATAACTACCTACATTTTTTCCCTATATTCCAACCGGATTAGACTTACACCGTTAAAAACGCGGCGAGATCCTTCTGTCAACATACGAGTATTTCGATAGTTCAGTGAATTTGCAGATTCAAAAATATATTATTTGTTTATCATCCATTAGTCTACATTTCACAGAAAAATATGCAATATAAACATGTTGATAAGCCCTATTAATGACATGATAAATTCCATGTATTAATATGCAGGTTCTTAACATATTTCCAGCAATAAGAACTCTTATCTGTAGTGATGATTTTCATTCATGATAATTCACATAAATTATCTTTGAATCATAAGCTGTTCTTCACTTCAAGTTCTGGATACACCCCTTTCGTAAACTATTTGTAATACATGACGCATACCTAATAATGAGTACAAAAAAGTATATATAACGCATAATAGTCTAAATAACGTATCATAATAAATAATATCATTATGAAGCCTAAACAACTTTACTTTTTAGTTCTAGTGCTTGTAGGATCACAAGCGACTTCAGAGGAACTGTTTAATTTAGAAGATCGAAATAACAGTAAGTTTTAGATATGTCCTTACTTCATAACTGCGTTTACTTAGATAACTAAATGGGTCTCATAATTTTTCAAGATAACTTCACTTTTGATTATTATACCAAAAGCATCTGATGAGGCCGCCAAGCTGAGCGCCACCATTGTAGCACTGAATGTGTTTGCAATAGTGACCCTCTTCCATGAGACTTTGCCTTCAGCTCAACATCAGGCGAGGTGAAGTCAAATTGACGTGCCATAAATAAAAAAATCTTCTTTTTACTTTTATAAAATAGTTATTTTGTACAGTCTACAATGTCTATTCAAAATTCTAATGTATACTTATAAATATTATTATAGGCATATATGTAACTTTGTTAAATAATATTTATTGGTTTTTTGAAGTATAAAATAGATTTATTTTAGTTAAAGAGTTAGATAAGTTAGATTGAAAAACAATTGATCCACCTGTATTGAATTCCCTAGACATACCGGCCAGGATTTTATTTATTCACATTATTAGGTAAAGTGCAATAAATATTCTAGGACACAATAGTCATATAAATGAATATTAATAAATGAATAATAAAATTTAATGTAACAAATTGTTAAAGATAAAACAATTTCATACAACTTAGTGCCTTACAAGGTTGTATAATATGTTTATGAAAATAAACTACGTTAACAATATTAATATCACTCTGCAATTAATTATTTCAGGTCAAAATATCCTGCCAGACGAAACAACGTCTATGTATAATGTCGGTGTACACATGGGAATAATCAATCCGGAAAAATATAGCCTTGAATCATTTAAGAAAGACGAAAACAACATTTTTAAAGATTTGTTCAAGGAATATGTTTCATTAAATATCAGTGAGCCGATTAATTACCAAGAGTGGCTCATTCTGAATAATTTTGGAATATTGCCCGATACCCAACAGTCTCTGTTTGATAGGAAAATAAGCAAACGTAACACGGCAACCAATAAAAAGAATTTCATGAATACTGTGAAGACAGGCGATATTTTGATTTCGGGACGAGGCAGCGGCGGTATAGTTGGTCATGCAGCGATTATGACTTCAGACTACTGGATATTGGAGATGCCTGGTGGCTCCGGTTGGGCTTCAGGTATACCAAGTAATAACCGACAGATTGGTAAAGACAAATGGTTTGATAAACATGCTTCTGGTTGGACTACGGTTTACCGCTGTCCGGATAACACAGTTGCGCGACAGGCGGCCTCTTGGGCGGATCGTACGTACTACAATCCTAGTGGCGGGGCTACGAAGACGAAACATATCACGTACTTGATCACCTCAGATCTACATAGTACGAATCCTAGTTACTGTTCGAAGCTCGTAATTCAGGCTTATTACTTTGGAACTGGAAGTAAGAAGGTGATTATTAACCTTCCACAAACGGGTGGGGTGATTGTTCCCTCAACTATTCCCACTTATTTTTTAAGTCCTTATCGATTAATTAATAAAGGAAGATTTTAGATTTATATAAATTAAGTTTTACAGTACCCGTATAGGGAATGGTCTTGATATTGGGTCATTTTTGTCTAAGTAATTTCCTTAAGTTTCGTAAATAGACTAAATAAATTGTTGATAAGTTAAGAAACTTTTTGCAATAAACTGATATTTAAACTAGATGTCCCATGCAATTTATTATGAAACCACAAATGGACAAACTTGAATCGAAATCATTTAATGAATCAATGGAAACGTCGTATATAAAATGGAATGAAGTGCAGTTCCGTGTTTCAAGGAACCCGTTCCCGTTTTCCGAGAAGCCTTCGAGATCCTTGATAATTGATTAAGTAACATTTTTAACTGAACGATTTCATTCTTTAATACCGAATAGTTCACCGTCATTCAGTGTTCATGTTGTTCAATTGAAAGTATGGTATTTTGATATAAGTTGAAATTATTATGCACTAGCCTAGGCCCGCGGCTCCACCCGAGTGGCTGTCGGTTATTATTGCGATCTAAGCGTCATATGTGCAATTAAAATTTTACATTACTAATCATAACTCTGATTCTACTTAACCGATTGCAATCAAACAAACGTAAGATTTTAAGTTGGACCGAAAGCCGCATCGAAATCCGTTCAATAGTTTTTGCGTCCATTGCTGACAAACAATAGACTTTTTACAATTATATACCTAATAGTAAAGAAGATAGAAGATAGATTTGTAGAAGTAAATATACTATGTTGTTTCCATAGACATCAATATTAAGTCTAGGTAAGTAGGTATTCTTGGTCTATGATATTAAGTACTTACTGGCGTAAATAGAACCACAGGCTTCTACATTACCGAATTTTGAATGTCAGTGGTAGTGACCGGTGAATTTTAGTGTAGAACATTGACGTCACTGCAATATATGTATATTTATGTCAAAGTTAACTACCGTTAGTTGACTACCGCGGTAGCCTATTGGTATGAGTAATGAACTGCTGAGACGAGGTGTCGGGTTCGGTCCCAGGTTTACCATGGCACACACTAATGACTCTTCGATGCTTTTCGAAGTTATGTGTGTAATTTTCGCAGGTTTATAAGTGCCCGGTTAATGGCAATAGGCTCGCCACCTATTACATTGGGACCTAAACAAAAACTGGCGAAATGTGGGTGTTAGCACCTCTGCCTACCCCTTCGGGGATACAGGCGTGAGTTTATGTTATGTTTATGTTTTTTTATGTCAAAGTTATCAACTTCGTTTATGAAAAAACTTTTCATGGTTTAGGTCACTTTCATATACTCTGTGACTTTCATACGCCTAGATTTTGTGTAAAGATAGGTACATATGTCACTCGCACAGATTGTTTTTATAAGGATAACTATTATAGTTTTTCTATTACGTATACGCATAAGAATGTCCAATGAAATCTCGATAAAAAGAAACAATTACAACTTATGTGTGCGATATACAAATATACAGGGTCCAAGCGAAACAATACCGAAACCGAAGACTCCTGGTACACTTCATATTGGCATGACAATAATGTTGTCGTTGTTTTATTGGCATTATTTACTCTCCATAATATCAGTAAAGCTAAATGAAACTATAATTTCATAAAAATGTCACTGTAAAAAACATGAATGGTGTCATAATGAGAGTTAATATGTTTTCAGGCAATTTAAGTTTCATTTAACTTTGCTATGGAGAGTAAATAACTCTAGTTAAACGGTATAAAATATAAAATAGATTTAAAAAAAATCTAATCGTAATTTTTATGCCAATTATGTAGGTAGTGTACCCTGAGTACCTACTACCAAGGGCCTTTGGTTTTTAAGTGTTTCCGCTACGTCCTGTATAAATACTAGACATACAGTATCATCATCATTCTCTGAACCTTTTTCCAACACAGTTGGGGTCGTCTTTCCAGTCTAACTGTGATGCGGAACTTCGATATTTTCCGTGAAGTGACTGCCATCTAACCTCCACAACCAATGGTCCAATGCCCATTGGCTATATCGAAGGTCCAAGTAAGACGGGTTGGACTTTTGAGGGCTCCAACTATTCGTAACGGCTGATAGAAGTTAGTATGGCAACAGGGATCTACGGCTTAATGTGCTTTCTGAGGCACAATCACTGAGCGGGGATCGAACCCGCGACCTGCCACTCCACTGAGACTGTATTAGACATACAGTAATCAGTTAAATATAGTTCAGTAGAAATCAAGAAGGGCATTAGAAGGTTTCTACAGGGTAGGCAGCACGTGTGTCGCCCCTGGTGTTGCAAACGTCCATAGGCAACTGTGACCACTTCCCATCAGGGCCCACTTGATGGGAAGCGATCACTGTTGTGTGTGCTGGTCTACCACCGAAGTGGTATAAAAAAAATCAACCTATAAAACATTATTCGTACAAATTCTAGAAAGGTTCACTTTTATCAGTATCCGCCTAGAGTAGGTGTCACGTTTCATTAATCAGGTCAAGTGCTGATCCGAACCACCTAATTGACGGCTACCGATAGCCCAGCAAATAGCCGTCTAATCTACTAAGCCAATATATTAAGAGTAGGGTAAAAACTACATCGAAGCTCGATTTGTTTGTAGGAGATCTTTCAATACCTAGAGATTATCTGATTTAGACATCCATAAGTGATGTTGTCAGGATGCTTTTCGAAGTTATGTGTGTATTTATCGCAGGTTTATAAGTGCCCGGTTAATGGCAATAGGCTCGCCACCTATTACAGTGGGATCTTAACATAAATTGGCGAAATGTGGGTGCTAGCACCTTTGCCTACCCCTTCGGTGATATATGCGTAAGTTTATGTTATGTTATGTTATGTTAAGTGATTTATTTTGACATTGCTACTCTTTGCCCAGAAGCTTTTTCTTTTGTCGAATCGACGGCATTTTTTTATTTGCCATCGTGGTGTAGTAATTTGTTTCACGACAGCGCCGCTACTCTAGGAGAGGGCATAGAAGCATAATGATATTATATTGGGCTCCATTTAGACCCTCGGGACCTTATCAAGCTCACTTGCTAAGGTATACGTCATGATGATTGAAGACTGCAGGCTTTCCTAGACAGATGGTTAGACCAAGGTAGTTTCCATAAACTGTATAAGACAAACCAATTCGAGAAGGAGGTTTTAAATTACTTTAAATATTGATGGATGCTTCGATTTTACAAGTATTGAATATCTAAGCAAAACATGGATATAGGTACATTTAATTTCAGAAATATTAGGAACTAGGTATAAGTAGTTCGTCAATATTGGATTATACGGTACGTGTATACGTACTTTGACACAATGTAGACATTGCGTCCAATCACTGTCCAATGCCCAATACTAACGCGCTCAGTGTCGATTTTCGATACACGTTCAAAGGAGAGAGAAATGAAAGGAGAGTGCGCGGGGGCATCTTGGACACAACGCCGCGCTCGCGCCGCACATATCGTCTCTGTCAGTCGCCTTGAGATGCATTTTTATCATCCACCATTGCCTTTTCTTCCGTTGATTACTTGTCTGATGCAAGTAATAAGCATATATGTACCTAGTCCATACGCGTAAGCCGCTAGTACAAATAAATTATCGTCCATCGTCTTCGCTTCTCTGCTACCACAGTTGGGACTGGCCCAATGAGCTAGTCTGTTTCCATTGATTGGTTACAAAGTTGACATTGAAGCCAATGTATAGTGCAGTAGTTTGATCATTAGAAATTATAGCCAATATTGGACGCAAAGTTGAATCCAATGTGAGGCCGCGGCTTTAGATAGTAGAAAAGCAACGAAAAGTCATTAGTGTGTGCTATGGTAAAACCTGTATCGAACCCGAGACCTCGTCTCAGCAGTCCATTACCCATACCGCTAGGCTACCGCAGATAACAGATAGGCAGATAACAGGACGAATAAAAACGTTGCTATTTTTCCAGGCTTGTCTAATTAACCATAAGTACTTATCATCATCCTAATATTTTCTGGATGGGGACACCTGACTCTTGAATGAAATAACCCTAGGTCGGTCGTGGTGCAAGGAATTAGTTGCTCTATCCTCCGGCAACCGAAGACCGACTCACCGACTCCGATGAGATTGGTATCCATGAGGATTTTGCAAACGGTATAACAAAATCATCGTAATACTTATGCCGGTAAACAAAGCTACTACTACTCCTCGTTTAAGAGTAACTAGTAGGTACTTCTAGTAAAAAATATGTCTATGTTTCGATATCTTGGTACCAACATCGTGAATTGCCGCGTGGGTGCGCTCAGACTAGTGAATAGAAGCGAATGATTAATGTTCACAGTCGAAAGGGAAATTCGTCCTAAATCAATTAACAACAATTTATAACTCTCTCGATTCCATTAAAATATAATTGTTGTTTTACATTGTTGAACAGAATAAATTTACGTTTAAATCTAATTTAGATATGAAGGTGTTTTTATGCTGTTTGTATTATACCTTATTGTTTTTCGTAAACGAGGCAACTTTATCCTGTAATCCTAATTTACTTAATGTCTATTTAAAGTTTTCGTTTTCACACATATTTATGATAGAACAGGACTTAATCGTGAAACTGTAAGTAACTGTTGGGCAATTTACACCTACGTTTCGGACGGGACATTACTCATGACACGGTGTTCGGTGAGTCTTTCCTCTGCCACTCTATTTAGTCTTGGAATTCGTTACCAGTGTGGCGTTCGTGTTTCTTTCTTCCTACAGTTCCAGGTCCTTTAAGCGGGACGTGAAAAAGCACCTGATGAGGCCGTCAAGCTGAGCGTCACCATTGTAATACTGTACGTGTTTGTAACCTTCTTCTGCTTACATCAACACAACTTTGCCTTCAGCTTACCATCAGGCGAGGTGAAGTCAAATTGACGTGCTATAAACAAAAAATAAAAATATAATATATTCGTTCTGTCATAATTACATAATGTCTTAACTAGATGGCGTTACATCATGAAAAATATAATCTGAAATTTTAGATCCACACAACCCATGAACCAAAATTTTTTAGCATTTAGGCACTATCAAGTCAATACATAGTTTTATGGAGCGAATAACTGTGCGTGACTGTCATTTACCTAGGAATCTTTTACTATTGCTATCGTCCCACCATTCCAATATATATATATATATATTATACTACGTAGGTGGCAGACAAGCACACGGCCCACCTGATAGAAAGCGGCCACAGTGGCCTATGAACGTGTGCAACACTAAGGGTGTCACACACGCGCTTCCCACCCTGAAGGGAAAGGGGGAGAGCTGGGAAGGGGTGGGGAGGCTAGGAAGGGGAGGGGAAGGAGGGGTATAGTGAGCTCTGGCTACCCTACTTACCGGCGGGAACACAACACGATGGTTATTATGACCGCGGTGTTCTGTAGGGCGGAGGTAGTTCCCCAGTTGGACAGCTCATTTCGGACGGGAGATACCGTCGTGTCCTACCTCCGTAAATATTTTCTTGTAATGAATTCATGTAACGTCTACCTCAATATTTATCTAAGCGATGCCTCTATAGTCCTTGCAGGATAAATCAATATCTGGTATTATAAACATCAAAACACTTTTTCTTTGTAATAAACAATGCACGAGTATTATAACTTCTAGAATTACAAACCATACCTAATTGACATAGTACACATTGATAGGTTCAAAGAACAATAATAACATAACATAAACTCACGCCTTTATCCCCGAAGGGGTCGGCAAATGTGCTAGCACCCACATTTCGCCAGTTTATGCATAGGTCCCAATGTAATAGGTGGCGAGCCTATTGCCATTAACCGGGCACTTATAAACCTGCCATAAATACACACATAACTTCGAAAAGCATCGAAAAGGCATTGGTGTGTGCCATGGTAAACCTGGGATCGAACTCGAGACCTTAGCAGTCCATTACCCATACCTACCACTAAGCTAGCGCGGTTTATACGCGGTAACAATAATACTGTATGTTTATTCATTATTCAAAAAATTCATTATGTAAAAGTTACAGCAAGTGTTTCCTCTCGTACATAAGAGTGTAGTACATTTAACCCCATAACGATTCGGTAGAATAAAACCTATATCAGGCATATTACATAGAATGCGAATTCGGATAAAAACGACATCATTACTGGTCTGATAACAAACGCTATCGCCGAGAAATATTACGCCAATATTACAGGAACCATTAGGTGGGACGGGAAGCAGGAGAGCAGACAAAACGAATCCCTTGAAATGTTGGTTCCACCTAGAACTGTAGCTCTGCATTCAAAATTATACTTTCTCTGTTCTACATAAAGTTCAGAATGGGTTGGTGATTATAGTGATTTGATGGTAGTTAACGCATATCACGCATTTGGATTGCCGGCTCTACCCAGGTGGAAGTCGCGTGATCGATTGCCTTTTTGTCGCATCGTACTTAAGGCTTATATTACAGGAAACGTTTCTTCGGTTGTCATCGTCTTTTAAATTTCTACGTACCAAGGTATATTGATGAAATTCAGTTATAATGAATTGGGGAGATAGAAGAACCGCCTGGAAGAAAAACTTATTATGGGAATTATGGGAATAAGGGAATAATATCTTGTCGTCATCGGAGGGGGATCAATACTCCGTTTATTTTTATTTTTAAATGGTTACACATAGGTAAAATACCACTCCCATGGTACACGTGGCATGGTGGGGGGAGTATTGACCGTCAGATTTGGTCTATAGTTATAAACAGTGGTGCCTCGGCCACTCTCACATTCTTTCTTTCTCTTCATTGGACACCACACCAAATTGACCGGTACTTGTAGTCGCAGCCAGACTATAGTTCCTTGCCGGCGCACGTGTTTCCTTCTTCCTACAGTCCCGGGTCCTTTAAGCGGGGCGTGAAAAAGCATCTGATGAGGCCGTCAAGCTGAGCGCCACCATTGTAGCACTGAACGTGTTTGCAATAGTGACCCTCTTTCATGGGACTTTGCCTTCAGCTTAACATCAGGCGAGGTGAAGTCAAATTGACGTGCCATAGATAAAAAAAAAAAAAAAAAAAAAAAAAAAAGTTAATTATACGACGTTTAGAAAGAATTATTATGGACTAACTTACTCGTAAATGTATCAGCTAATATGAACACCCCTTTTAATAGTACAGTTGATGAACAAGAGAGCTTTTCATTCCGTGCGGCAAATCCCCACGGACACCGCGCAAACCATAGTCGGTGAAGGTGATTATATTGGGACTCTAAGCGACTAAAACGCACGCCGCTATCTATGACTCTTTGATTGCCATAGGTAGTATTAAACAAGACAGATCTCTCTTTGAGATGACCACCTTCCCTAATGTGTCCCTATCTAGATATGGGGAGGCGCACTTTGCACCGTCGTTAAGCAGGCGCTTCTGCTAGGGTAACAGACGGCTCCATCCATCACCCCCAGGCTCGCGCTCATGGAGGACGGACGGACGTCTCCGATGTCCGGGTTGCCTCCGGACCCGCGAACAAGAGGGCTGAGGTATGACGTACGTTAACACTAATAGAGGAGATGGGCAAGAGTCTGGAAAGGGCAAACGCAGAAATTTGGAATGAAATTTTTCTTGCTTTCTTACTACAGCCACCAAAAAAACACAATACAGTTGAAGTCATTGTTAAGTGAAGGATGTTAGGTACTTCTTTGATTGAGTCATTGCTACAAGTACCAATAAAATCTTCTGTATTCTTCCCCAAAAATAACGTTAACCGCAATTCCATTATCCAACATCCGATTAGACATTGTCGAAAGCCGAACACATTACGAACAGACCCCCACTTAACTCATTTGCGAAGTAAGGAAACTGTGATGAGGTCGTCACAACTTGTTCACAGTCGTCCCTCACGTCTCCCCCCAGCAAGTTACCCACCTTACTTTAATAGACATCGTTTAGTAAATCACTTCCGATCCCTTTAATTACGCATTCCAATCTTTCTTTTAAACTTTGCTCGTATTTTTGGCGTTGGCGTGTGAAGGGTTTCGATCTTGAAAGTTTGACGCGATTTGTTTAAGTGTTAGCTGAGCTGTTAACATTCATTCCCATATATCTATATCAGTGGCGTGCATTCCATAATGATAAAGTAATAAGCACTGCATACCCTTGCTAAATCTATACACAGTAAAAAATAAATTATAACTTCAGCTATGTGAAGCACAAATCTAATCAAAATCAGCCCAGCACTTTAGAGTATACTATTTCTGTAATTCCACAGCTTTACATCAAAAACCTTTTGTTTCGTCCTCAATTAATGGATTTGGAACTAATTTGGTAAAGTTGGAGTTTAGTAGAGACAAACGTTTCTCCTCTACAAACAACTTGTGCCCAGAAACGACCGCCATTGAAACCAGCTATTGACAAACTTAAATTGTATTTCCGTACCGACTAGCTATTTACTCTCGAGACAAGACCCTAAATATTTGTTTAATTAATTACAAGTAATTTTTGTTTAAAATGAATCATTTGCGGTTGTATAAGAAATCACATTATGTTTGATTCCTTGACTTTTTATATTTATATTCATATCTAGAAGTAAAGTCATGCAAATTCTAATCAATCAATATGTAATTTTTTTTTATACCTGACATGTCAAAATGACTACGTCTCGCCTGATGGTAAGCTGAAAGCAAAGTCTCAAAAAAGGCGCTATAACAGACACTAACAATGTAACAAGGTCCACCGTAGGAACTGGACGGCCTCCTCAGATGCTCTTATCAACTAAATTTAAAGCGTAATATAAGAATACGAGTATAATTGAAAGCTCCTATGGCACTCGAACCCACGATCTTTTCGCAGAGGGAATGCTTTAACCGCTGAGCCATGGAGCCAAGTCATTCGAAATTCTTCTAGACAACCATTTTGGGATGATTGTGGGAGCCATCTACCGACAATCATACGAACTATCGGTCGGTATAATTATTTGTGAAAACTGCGCTCAATCATTGTAATGAAATTATAAAGCAATTAGTATGCCAGTTCCAGTTCCACATTCAGGGATAAATCGCGGGTTCAAATTCGGATTATTCACTTGTTCCTAATTTCCTATATAAATTGGTATGAAGGGTAAAAAAATCTAAATTCATTATGTGCAATTCTGTATTTATAGCTATATACATAACCAACAAGCTAAATAAAAGAGGTTTGCTTCATTTAATATATATATTCTGTCCTCCATAGGTTTACTATAAACAAATCCACAAACAGACAGCTGTAGAACTTAGTTATATACAACAAGCACAGCAATGCAATACCAGACGACATCTTGCGACTAAACTATTCCTTGGCGAGCTGCAGTAAGGCGGTAACAAGCTGTTGATAAATTAAGTTGTCGACTCTCTACAGAGCTAGACTTGGTAATACTATAACGATATTATTTTATGTGACATTGATACTATAGGTTGTTGGTAGTTTATGTGCATCTCACTCATTGCGATAAAATCAACGTGGAATATCCATTTTAGTTTTAGCATCAATTTTTCGCCATCTTGTTTTAAAGTCGATTAATAAACGTTATTCAAAAAATTATGGAGGAA
This sequence comes from Pelosia muscerda, assembly GCA_963691645.1. Taxonomy (NCBI): domain Eukaryota; kingdom Metazoa; phylum Arthropoda; class Insecta; order Lepidoptera; family Erebidae; genus Pelosia; species Pelosia muscerda. Next base: position 4,761,902 of record OY829103.1, read on the forward strand.
GGGGAACCCACCACTAACCCACGGTTCAATAATTCCAACGATAACGCAAATTATTACTAATTGTCATAGAATGAAATGTCAAACCACACCCATCAAAGCAAGTAAAAAGACTTCTTACCTAAGGAGAGATGTAATGGATTTCCGCCAGGTAACGCCTACATCTATGTCGAACGTTATTCAACCTAAAGTTCTTAATTTGCTAGTAAATTTTGTGGGTACAGAGGTGTTATAACCTTATAATACATAGGTATACGTAGTTCATTCGTATTTTACCATATTATGATCTTCTGTCGAATCGACGGTATTTTTGAGTTGCCATCGTGGTGGAGTAATTTTATTTCACGGCAGCGCCGTCACTCACTGAGCATAGGTTTTGCTCTTCGGAAAGGCTTACTACGGCATAATATGTTTTTTTATTCTTATATAATGCTTGCTTTTCATAAGGTTTAGGTACTTGTATATTACGCACAAAGTGTTATTCATAAACAATAAACACTAATAAGTATAAGAGATATTAACGAAGCATTGTATACCTAATGTATGTCGCAATATGTATGGAATTCGAAAAATATTGAGTGGATTATTTGCCATGCCATTAGGGGAAGTTGACTTACCTGGGACTATGCCTCTCTATGCCGTATTGATGTTTTCAAATAAGTGTAGTTACTTAGCGAGTTAATGGAATATGATCCTTTTGTAGTATCCATTACGGTTTGGATATTGTTTTTCTTTCTCGTCGATCTTATTCCTGAATTTGAGTGAAGCAATGTATGCACGTGGGTCGCAAATATTTGATAGGAGCTTGAAAATAAAGTAATCTTATATATTTGAACCGTTGATAATGAGAGTGAGATTGCGTAACTGATAGTCTCATCGAAATTGGCCCAGCGCTTTCGGCGACTGTCAGAACAAACAGACAGGCAGCAAAAATAATGTTGTTTTATTATCAGTTTCATATATATTGAGTGTATGCATGCATTTATTACTAAAACAAATTATATTTTAACATTACAAATAGACTCTTCAATTTTATTTATTTTGTATAGATAGGTACATATTACATAAAACCAAGTGACCTCCTTAACCCATTGGCGATATAAAAGTATTCCAGATAGACTACCTACTGATTGAAATGTTTAGGGTTCCAACTTCGCGCAACTACTGCCATAGATCGATTTAAAATCAATAAGTGAATGTAACCTTTCCCAAATATGTAAACGTTTTGAAAAAAAAATGAAACTGCCATGCTGGATGCTGCTGGATGCTTGTACAACAACCGGGACCGACGGTATAAATAAAAAACACAAAACATAACATATAACGCATATAAATATTTGCGCTGAGCGAGTATCGGACAAGAATAATATATTATCACTATCATCACTACATACCTAGTATAAAACAAAGTCGCGTTTTCTGTCCCTATTTTTCTTGTCCCTTTGTATGCTTAAATCTTTAGAACTACGCAACAGATTTTGATGCGGTTTGTTTCAATAGATATAATGGTTAAAGAGGAAGGTTTATATGTATATAACATCATGCTACGACAAACAGGTGCGGAGCAGGAATGAAAAGTGTTGCAAAAACGTGGTGACGCAGATGAAGTCGCGCGGGTCAGCTAGTTATGTATAAATATAAATGGTGTTATAGGCAAATTAAAAGTTAAAAATGTTTAACATATGTAATAGATATGAACAAAGCAATATAAACCTAATGCATGTCGCTATACAGGGTGTAAGGGAAATACTCCCGAAGTCGAAGGCCCCTGGTAGTACTCCTGGTCCTCAACATATTGTCATGTCCTACAGTCCCGGGTCTTTTAAGCGGGGCGTGAAAAAGCATCTGATGAGGCCGTCAAGCTGAGCGCCACCATTGTAGCACTGAACGTGTTTGCAATGGTGACCCTCTTTCATGGGACTTTGCCTTCAGCTTAACATCAGGCGAGGTGAAGTCAAAATGACGTGTCATAAATAAATAAAAAATGTAAAAAAATTAAAGGCAAAGCAATTTTTCTTTCATTTTTAGCACATTGTTTACTCTCCATAGTATCAGTAAAGCAAAAAAATAATAATTACTTTGCCGTAATTTTTTTCGTGCCAATATGTCATGTACCAAGAGTAGGTACGACCAGGGGCAATCGGCTTCGGGAGTGTTTCTCTTACACCCTGTATGTATGAAATTTTAAAAATAATGATTATATTATTTGCAATGCCATTAGGGTAAATTGACTTACCGGAACCTACCTCACTCTATGTCATATTGATATCCTCAAATAAGTCTAACGAGCACAAAGAGAATGATTTAAATGAGAACCTTTTGTAACATCCATTACGGTTTGACTATTCTTAACAGCTTCACTACATGAAGACTAAGCGTCAATGGACTAGTGCTGAGATTAATACTCATATTTTTGTTTCCACGTCGATCTTGTAGTGGGTTTTACAGAAGCATTGTACGTGACCATGTTAGTATAAATATAGTGAGTCCAGACTTTTGTCACAGACTTCAGAAGTTGCAATCATGAAGACTTGTTTTGTGTACGCTGTTCTCCCTGTGTGGACGAAGGTAAGATATCTTCCATTTTCAAATGTGGTAATTTATGGGTTGGGTATTTAAGTATATATCTGTTTATTGTACAATATTGTAAGTGGATATTTTCGCTTACATCATGCCTTTCCCAAGATTTGGGAGCAAGATAGCCTTTCCGAGGTTATATTATTTTTAGGCTATGTCTATGTGATGTGATTTGTATGATGACATAGGTTTTTGTTGGAATTTGTACGCCGCAATATAGACGGCTAACATGTCGGACATAAAAATTGATTTTAATATCTTACATCCATGTATGTATAACAACACAAATAAACGATTTGATTTGATTTGATTTGAAGTTAAATCAGTCTGCTGAAGCGTTAGGGTGATTGTCAGAGAAACCGCCTGATTTCTTGGACATTATCGAACAAAACCGCTTTTTATATCTTGGTCAACTTTCACTAATCCCGAGCCTCTCAGGATGACTAAAAGTCTCCTTGGGATCAAATCGTTGACTGACATCGCAGCTAGGATTAAGCGCAAAACACACAGAGCGCGGGTGCGGCGCGGGTCGGGCCCGCGTCGCACCCGCGCCACCCGCCGCGGCTGTCAGTGCCTTCACACATAGCGCGGGTCGCACGGGCGCGGGTCGAGCGGGCGCGGGTGGCTTCTTCTGCTTTTCTTTAGTGTATAATTCTTATGAAGTTACTGTATTTGTACATCTAATTAAGATAATGAAATACTGCAACGATTATGATACTTCTAGCGTTCTATCCAAAAGCAATGAAGCCACCCGTTTCAGTGATTGAAAATGTCGGGAAATTCAGACACAGATGAAGAACTTGACAGCCACTGTGGCATAACTGTAGTGAACGAGATTGCTACGCAGGAGACGCGGGTTCGATTTCATTCAGTGCCATTGCTTGCATGGCAATCATTACGTGTAGGTGGAGAGGTAAAAATACAACAACTGGTCCAACTTCAATACTTCAATATCGCCAATGGTTCCACAAACCATTGGCGATATTGAAGTATTGAAGTCAGCGTTTGTGGTATCAATAGCTTCACGGAAAATACTGAAGTTCAGCCAAACACGGAGTTAGACTGAAAAATGCGGATTGCTCCGAGGTCCATACTTACACTCCCCCTCTCCCCTCCCCCTTCCACCCTCTTCTCTATATAGTTGGCGGCACGTAGGTACGTGACGCCCCTGGTGTTGCAAACCTTCATAGGCCACGGTAACCGCTGTTCACCAGGTGGGCTGCGTGCTTCTCTGCCACCTTAGTGGTATAAAAAAATGAAAAAAATGGTTGAACCTAAAATAACACTATTAGGCTAGAACTGAACTGTTTCTAGTTGTTTTGAAAAGTATAGCTTGAAAAAGAAAATGGTCGTGAAATCACGAAATCAATAAAAAAAGACTGGAAAACGGATAATTTCATCACTTCTAGAGAATTACAAACAAGCAAACATGATTAGGACCACATCCAATAATTTTTTCCTTGAGATTCATAGCGAAAATGTACTAGTTTTTGTAAATAATTACAAAAGCAAAATGGCACCCGCGCGACCCGCGTCGCACACGACCCGCACCCGCCGTATGTGTGAACGGTTATAGGAGAATGCGTACATTACGACGAAAACAAACGCCGCTAGCCCGCGCCCACCCGCCGCACCCGCGCCATGGTTTGTAAAGCGGGTGACACCCGCGGCACCCGCGCTTGACCCGCGCTTGACACGACCCGCGCCCGCGTTATGTGTGTTGTCGTCCATTCAATTATAAGGAATACAAAAAAAAATTACCCGTCGCGGGTCGGGCCCGCGTCGCACCCGCGCCACCCGCCGCGGCTGTCAGTGCCTTCACACATAGCGCGGGTCGCACGGGCGCGGGTCGAGCGGGCGCGGGTGGCTTCTTCTGCTTTTCTTTAGTGTATAATTCTTATGAAGTTACTGTATTTGTACATCTAATTAAGATAATGAAATACTGCAACGATTATGATACTTCTAGCGTTCTATCCAAAAGCAATGAAGCCACCCGTTTCAGTGATTGAAAATGTCGGGAAATTCAGACACAGATGAAGAACTTGACAGCCACTGTGGCATAACTGTAGTGAACGAGATTGCTACGCAGGAGACGCGGGTTCGATTTCATTCAGTGCCATTGCTTGCATGGCAATCATTACGTGTAGGTGGAGAGGTAAAAATACAACAACTGGTCCAACTTCAATACTTCAATATCGCCAATGGTTCCACAAACCATTGGCGATATTGAAGTATTGAAGTCAGCGTTTGTGGTATCAATAGCTTCACGGAAAATACTGAAGTTCAGCCAAACACGGAGTTAGACTGAAAAATGCGGATTGCTCCGAGGTCCATACTTACACTCCCCCTCTCCCCTCCCCCTTCCACCCTCTTCTCTATATAGTTGGCGGCACGTAGGTACGTGACGCCCCTGGTGTTGCAAACCTTCATAGGCCACGGTAACCGCTGTTCACCAGGTGGGCTGCGTGCTTCTCTGCCACCTTAGTGGTATAAAAAAATGAAAAAAATGGTTGAACCTAAAATAACACTATTAGGCTAGAACTGAACTGTTTCTAGTTGTTTTGAAAAGTATAGCTTGAAAAAGAAAATGGTCGTGAAATCACGAAATCAATAAAAAAAGACTGGAAAACGGATAATTTCATCACTTCTAGAGAATTACAAACAAGCAAACATGATTAGGACCACATCCAATAATTTTTTCCTTGAGATTCATAGCGAAAATGTACTAGTTTTTGTAAATAATTACAAAAGCAAAATGGCACCCGCGCGACCCGCGTCGCACACGACCCGCACCCGCCGTATGTGTGAACGGTTATAGGAGAATGCGTACATTACGACGAAAACAAACGCCGCTAGCCCGCGCCCACCCGCCGCACCCGCGCCATGGTTTGTAAAGCGGGTGACACCCGCGGCACCCGCGCTTGACCCGCGCTTGACACGACCCGCGCCCGCGTTATGTGTGTTGTCGTCCATTCAATTATAAGGAATACTAAAAAAAATTACCCGTCGCGGGCCCGACCCGCGCCGCACCCGCGCTGTGTGTGTTTTGCGCTTTATTTCTGTAAACCTCATTCTCTATATTCAAATTCATTTATTTATTGACATCATTATGTATATCAGTAATTACAGGCCCTCTTATATAATAGCAATTGCCCGCGTGTAACTTTGATCCTGTTCCCACAATTACTAGGAACGCACTCCGCAATTCACAGCTTTTTGAACTGCAGTGTCCTATTAAGGTGTCTCTGATGCTGCGGTAGGTTTCGATCCTTGCGTTCCGTGTCTATTGACAGTAAACTAGTAGTAATTCAATTCGTTGTTTTCAACAATTCTTCTGAACACAAACCATTGCACTGGCGTTTATTACATATAGTGGAGGCAAAGTCCTTCCTGAGAATGAGAGGTTCCACACCGCCTATACTCTCAGACGATGTGGACCTTGTCAACGGTCCTCAGCGCCCATCTTTGTACGTGGTCAAATTTGCTACTGTATTCAATACTTTTTCAGAATCAACCAACATCCCAGCAAAGAACCATACGTGCCCAGCGTAATGGCAACATACTCGAATCCAATGTCTGGGAGTGAATTGCCTGTGGAGGGCTAGAGGCATACGACCTTATTGGAATATTATGTACTCTATTAATTAGATAAAGGTGTATTGGGTATAAAAAGGGTTTTTTTTTTTTGTTTTTCTAATAAATAACATTATACATTAGCATAGGATTAATAACAATTTTCATGCCTCATGGGAAAGCGTTCCCAGAAGACTGGCAGCATTGCCACGTTCTATGGCAATGCTGATTTTATTACATGTACTATGTATATTATACATCATTTTTACAGAAAAGTTCCTTTCAACCGTAACAAAAGAGCATAATATTATGATAATTTGCAATCCTTACGTACGCATGAGGACAAAGAAACCGGTCTGTTATTTTAGTTACAAGTGCATTAAACTTTGTTAAGTGTCACTCCACTCGTCCACGTGTAAATTCATAATAAGAATACCACGATGTTTTCTTAAGCACAAAATGAGGCTTAAGTATTCCAAAGACTTCAATTTTCTAACATTTTATGGTTTCTGGAGAAGTAACATACTGGTGCTATCATTTCCCGTGGGTGTCGTACAAAGAGATAGGGCTGTTATCCATCTCTGATCCTTAAAATAAGAGCATACTTGATATAACGCGAAGGATATGCCTAGAAAAGTTTGCTGTATAACAAATATTTAGTAACTCTTCAATCAAAACCTTTCAACCGTTTAACTAAAATAGTCAAAGACTTTTTAAAGGTCAGTAGCAATCCACCTGAAGTTTCTGGTCCAATAGGGCGATCTACCTTCCTAGTCCAATAGCGCTGCTGCTACTTTGGTGACAATACACTAGCAGGAATTGAAGTCGATAGGCCGATGGCCGACAACCTGCTAAGTAATGGTATTCATGCAACTTCAAGGCCACAGACGGTATGGACCGGAATCGTCAAGCGATTCTCTTGACGATTGATGAACTCTTAGTTCATATTAGTTATTATTCTAAAACCTGAAACGGAACGGAATTGCGATTAACTGACAGATTGATATCCGCCAAAAAAACTGTTAGTTGGCGTATACCTTTAAAAAAAAGAAATGGTTCACCCCAGTTATCTTTATCAGGTTGTCAGTCCATCTGGCTGGGAGGCATCCCATCCCATCTTTCTTTTACCTTCTTGTAGTCTCCTTTCTAGGACTCGCTTGCTCTAACGACTATCGTGTTTATCATTAACGTAATTAGCGCAATTAGATAATATTATTGGCGAATGTATGACGATTTTTGGAATCAAATAACAGATGTGGATATAAATTATATATGTATCTCGTATTAATACATGTACAATAAAATACATACCGGATAATATGGGGTGAATAGAGATCAAAGGGTGAATGTAAATAGAATGGTCCGCTAAATTCTGTAGTTATTTTCTTTCAAGCGAACATTTTGACTAGTTCATTGTAATAACAGAATCATCAAATATCCGTTATTGGGCTTAGTTAAAATTAAGTAAAAGAAATTATTTATAATATTCCATTGACCGTTTTATTTCTATCCACCCCTGGATTCCTATTCACCCAGTTTTACGCTACGTAGAATAAAAAAATATAGGTCGGTACCCACGTAATAGTATTTTCATCCCCTGCGTATATAACCAGTGTTTGATAACCAGTATCCTAAGAAGTCATGTGCAATATCCCATAAACAAATGTTATCTGTAAGATAAGGTCTGGTACTAACCAGACCTTATCTTACAGTCTACCTACTGTCGTACCTACTAAGGTATATAATCAAAGAATTATAATCTCAATGGCATGCCAACAAAGTACGAAATCGTAAAACGATGATTCAATGCACTACTTGTAAGTCTATTAAAGAGAAATTCACTCAGGGTATTCCCTCCCCATACAACATTGCTGTTTTTAAATGTTATCTAGCGAGAGAATTTGATGATACAATTTTATAGTATACATTACTGTATGACTGTTCGTAACGACTTTGCTATGTAAAAACGAGACGTCAATGAACTAGTTCTACGTATTAGTATTCAGTTTAATGTTAATGCTTATTGATCTCATGGTAGCATTTCGAAGAAGCAGTGTGCGTTCTCGTGAAGTATAAATGTGATGAATCCTGTCTTTAGCCACAGATTCCGAACAGGTGCAATCATGAAGGCTTATTTTGTGTTCGCTATTCTTCTTGTAGGCTTCGCAGTCGTTTTATCCGCACCACAAAATAGAGACGAAGGTGAGTACATAACTTAACAAGATTGTTTAAAACAATTAGTATCCTTTACTGTTTCAAATCAATTTACATCGGAAAAACTGTATGATCTGACGGGACTCGCATTCGCTGGGAGCCAACAATTCGGAATTCTCATATACAATCCGAGTTCAAGTCCCCAGGGAACATTCACTTTTTCCAATCAATGATTCCGAAAACGAGAATCCGTCTCCAAACGGCTGGATTGGAGGTTGATGGGGGAGGCCTATATTCCGTAGACGCCTTACGCTATGAAATCGAGAAGATTTTAACTTTCCATACATTGTCACATGTGATGATATACTCTCAAAATACATTTAAAATTCTATCAGAGTTGAATCAAATACCAAATATTACAAATACAACTCCCACACTGCATTTGATTACAATTTTTATTAATTTAACGACGTTGTCTGTAACTGCAATACTCTCCATTTTCTTCTTCTTTTTTGTGATGAATATAAAACCAACATATAACATATTTTCACAGAATCATCCCACTTGCTGACAAAGAGAGACACAATTCACGTGGAATGGCCAGTCAAATGCGTATTCTACGAGTGCATTGCCAACTGCAGGCAAAAGGGATACCGTCGTGGAGGAACGTGTAGCGTACTAACAGGATGCTCGTGTCTTCGATAATTTTGAACTAAAAGAAATAAATTATTTTTAAATATTTGAAACATTTAATTTTTTTTCATTCATGATTATTATTATAGTCCCCATTGTTTTTTTGTTTAGAAAATTTCTTCTGTAGAGCCCTTTTAGGCCAAGTTTAAAAATGCTACAAAAATAATTTGTCTATATATTACTACATATTATATTACTATATACTATATATTATATATACCTACATAATAAAATTAGTTCTCTCCCAACTTGATTCATTGACTAATCCATTATTGCAGAGCCTAAACATTTTTTCATTTGCTCGATAAATCCCGACGAATCATTGAGGATACTGACAATATAATTAGATTATGATGATTTGGAAGTTTCGAAAGACGAAATAATATTATTTTATTAAAATCAGTTTCGAATTCAGAATGTTTTTTCTTTTACCAAAACCAATTAGGAAAGAAGAAATATTATTCATATTTAGAAACTAGTTTCGAAAGACGGTTTCGTACATGGCCGAATGGGGAGGTTATGTCGTCTTGGTCGCTGGACGTGAGATACTAGGGGGGTAACATCTCTCGTACCCTGATAGACTCACGAAGGTAGAACATGACAGTATCCCCCATCCGAGAATTGATTAGTCCGACTGTAGAAGTACCTTCGCCCTGCACAATAGAGCGGCCTTGTATTTCCGGCGGCGAGTAGGGTAGTCAGAGCTCACTGTCTTGCTTACAGCGATGGTGAGATGTGCAAGCTCTTTCTGCGAGCAAGTAATGCTCGAGAAGGAGGCGGCAGAGCGGATCCGAAGGTTTGAGTCACACACATAACTACCATCGCCAACCAACCGGGAAATAATGATAACGGTAAAATAGGAAGACATTGATAAATCATTCAAAATACAAAGCTTAAATTCAAACTTAATTCTAATTCTTTAGGAACCATATAAGAAGTTTGTTTTGTTTTATTCACTTGAAATAGTACAATTGTTACTTACATGCAGCAGTATAACATGGCACTTAATAAATTTTGCCAGGCTGCGGTGCCTATAAAAATTATTACCACTAAACATTCACTATTTTTTTTAAACTATTAAATACATCATGATTAAGAATACAACGTTCTGTATGAACAGCTGTTTTTTGCATAAAAAAGAAGAAGAAGTATGAGTGTTTCAAAATAAGTCTTCTACTTTATTTCCATAATCATGAAGCTGTTTAGTTTTAGCGTTAGCGTTTCATTTAACTTATTGCACTTACATGAAGAACGTAAAATTACTAAATCACTTCTAAACATACCTACAAAAACATGCGATAACTAAACAAACAGGAAAATGAAATGAATTTGTGTTACAAGATTAGTCGCACATCGCACTCTTGTATGTCGATATCAGAAAAACTTCACACACAATCGTAATAGTTAATCATAATATGCAGTTTCCAATAAACAAGCCTTATCTATAAGATAAAGTCAATGAATAAAATGCATTATACATAAATCAGAGAATTATGATCCTAATGATATGATGATTAAGTGCTAAATTGGAAATATAAACTTCATATATATTACTTGCAATTCTAATAAGGAGAAATTCACTCAGGGCTAGGGTATTCCCTAGTCGTACCATGTCAATATTTTCAAATGCGTTTAATGACTGAGTTTAATGAAGCTCTTTTGCAGTATACATTTCTGTTTTAATATGTTTAACAACATTTCTCTCTAAAGACACACAGTCAATGAATTATTCATCAGCGTTAATATTCATTTTAATTTTATCTCATTGATCTTGTGGTAGTGTGTCAGAGAAAGAGTATGCCATCTCGTTTTAGTATAAATATTATGAATCCTGCCTTTCTGTCGCATATTCCAAAAACTCGCAAACATGAAGACCTGTTTTGTGTTCGCTGTTATTCTTGTGGCTGTTGCACTCGTTTCTTCGGCTCCTCAAAGCAGAGAAGAAGGTACACTAATGCCATTTTCATTAAATTTATTTGTAAACATAATGAAGTGAACTTTATTTTACATATCAAAATACACTTCCCACTTTAATAAAAACAGTTAAGTTTTTTGTATGGAATGAAATAGAAAACAAAATATAATAAGTTGATTTTTACCATTAATATAAATTAATGTATTGTGTTTGTTTAAATATTTTTAAGGATACTATTTTTTTTTTAAATGTTACTTTATGTACATTCTATTTTAATGGGTATTACCAGTATTACTATTAATATATCAGCTTGAAATCAAGGACTCTGATTATATTAACCATTTTCAATCCACTTACAAAAAATTATATAGGCAACTGTTGAGGATAGCTCTTATGGAGGGCTCAAGAAGAAAATCTATAAGTGGACGATCAGACCTGTCGTATTGTATGGACCGTCATGTATGACCTTAAAAACCGGGGATGAAAGAAAACTGCATGTAGCGGAGATGCAAATGTTAAGATGGATGATAGGTGTGATGAGAATGGATAGAAAAAGGAATGAGTATAAATGTAGGAGCAGAGGTCGGCCAGAAAAAAGATGGATGGGTTGTGTGAAAGAAGATATGGCAAAGAAGGGAGGGACTGAGAAAATGACATCTAGGAATGTATGGAAGAGTGACCTAATTCGGCGACTGATAGTAATTGGGACAAGGTCAGTGAGATGATGATGAGTTGTTTGACTATGGTTTACTATTAGTAGAATCGGGGCCATCTTTTAATCGTATTGTACACATGAATACACACGTGAAAAAGGTCACATAACAGTCTATACTAATGTTTAAACAAGATAAACTCAAGGCCTCCATGTTCAATAAATAAGGAAACTAACTGTCATCATCTAAGCCTTTTCTCTTTTTGCAGTGTGAAATGGCTGAACGTCGATATTTTCCGTGAAACAACTGCCACTGACCTACACAATTAATAAAATTCTCACAACGTCTGTCATTAGATAAAAAATAAGGAACCAATTCATATATTATAAATATTTTCACAGAATCGTCTCACTTGCTGACTAAGAGAGATACCATCCACGTGGACTGGCCAGTTAAATGTGTGTTCTACGAGTGCAATGCGAGCTGCCAAAGAAGAGGCCATTCTGGAGGCACTTGTAACTATTTGACTGGATGCTCGTGCGTCGGATAACTTTAATTATTTGAAAATAAATTTATCTTAATTATGTTTGACCTTTTATTTACTATTCTATGTATAATATGTATTATCTAGTTCTATGGGACGGCCGAGCCTCTGAGTTCATACAGGTTAACGCTTCCGTAACTAACGCTCCGTCCTATCGGCCACTCTCTTAATTTAGCATATCAATGATATACAGCACACACTGCTATGCAGGCAACAGCATCCTTTTTTGTAAGGATGCTGTCGCGACGGATACCATCTCCACCAAATTCGATGGGGGTGATTATGTCGCACTCGAACCAACTAAAACGTGTGCCAACTATGGGTCTTTGATTACCGGAGGTGAGATAATACAAGACTAGTCTTAGAATTACATTAATGTAGGATCCAAGGTGTCCCCATCTAGCCCACAGATATGGGGAGGCGCACTTTACACCGCCGCGGCCGTCGTGGCCTGCTTCTACTAGGGCGACAGGTGGCTCCCGTTACAAATACAATACTTCATATAAAATAACCATGAAATTAGTTTGTTTCAAGATTGTAATGAAATTTTATAGCAATTGGTACGTTAACTGTTTCAAATTAAATTAACATTGGAATTTTTAAAACATTGTTATGCATGACATTCTTGAAATTTTTTGTATTGACATTTATAAAATATTGACATGTACTATTTAATTTACTATTTATGCTATCGAATATGTTTAATGATTATGTAATTTGCTGTTCTCTTAATTGTGATATAACTTATAATTTGTTTAAAATAATTTATTCATTACTTATCAATAATTTTTGTACGCCTGTCTGGGCAAAACATGTTGGCACTATAACAAACGACAAATTATATTGTAATAACATCCATGTAACCCGTGTTTATGCAAATAAATGAATCTTGAATCTTGAATAATGTGAAAACTTCGACGGGATTCGAACTCGCAACGGTTCCCTTACAGGGAAAATTTTCTAACCGCTGACCCACGAATGACACATTCGAAATTCTTCTATACTCGTACAACCATAGATATAACCATACAATCATAGATAGTAGATAGAAATTCGAAATGCAATAGCATGTAATAGAATACACTTTTCCGGATCTAAATTTGATAGAGACAATTTTTTTTACAGAAATAGGTAAAGTTCTGATAATATTTATCAGTTTGAATACATCGAACTACTAATGAGTCACTTTATAAGGTTGATTGTAATATGAACATCAAGTTAGATTTCCATATCCACCTGGATTATTTTTCGGCCATTCTGGTTATATAAGTGAACCAGGATTCGTCTACGATAGACGAACGCTATCAAGGAAATTTAACTCACACTTTCTTGATGAACGAGATGGAGCATTCTTATCACTTAGGTAGCAGACAAGCACACGTACCACCTGATGAAGAGTGATAACCTTGGCGTCACACTCGCGCGGCCGACCCTGTAGAAAATATCTTCTAATGCTCTATATATGTACACAATTGGCGCCTTTATCGCATAAAGCAATCTCTTCCAGACCATGTTCCGTTGTTGTCCCCCCTGCCCCTCCAGTCATGGATGGAATGGTTCCTAGTGGTTTTTACCTCTTGAGTAGATTATTAGTAACATTGATTAAAGAAAGGGGCAGAGTTAGATTAATTGAATGAAAAAAAAATCCGGGCATTCATAGAGCAGCAAATTTTGGTGAATATTTAAACACTGTCTAGAGATCGTTTAGAAATATTTATGCAAAATGTGTTTGTGAATAGTAATATAATATTATATAACTCTTTATGTCTATTTATTTCAATTATACTTACCATCTCAATCAGATTTGTACGCATGGAGTAAATTCTATGGTCTATAATAAAGTGAGAAATTGATTGAGATTTTTTTCCAGCAATTGCTTAGATGACAGCATTCTTGTACAATTCCATATCAAAGGAATTTAAAGTATTTTCATTATTGTTGCAATGTTACTTGATTGCTAAATGAGCACAATAGGTTATTTTTAATAAAGACCTTTTTTATAAAGACTCTACTACTTATTAATTAGATTTATGACTATCTTTATAAATATTGTGATTTATATCTCACAATATTTATATTAATCTGAATATTTATAAAGCAAAGCATGTATTATCCCTCATACCGTAATAGGCCGCGATCATGAAAACTAGCTATCTCTTTATTGTGTGTGTTGGAATCTTTGTAGCTGTGTCTTCAACCAAAACGAATGAAAAATCAGGTAAATTATATATTTATTATTATTTTTACACATTATTTTATATTTTTTACACTTATTATATTACGTTTATGGATCAGATGTCCTGATGTTACCCAGCTCCGTACTTTCATTACCTTCCTTAAACACTTAGAATTTTAAATTTCATGGAATTTTGTGCAGGTTAAATTTCATTCTTCGTAATTTTGTATTGAATCAAAAAATAAATTCGAAGTATGAGGTAACTGCCTAAATATGTTGTATAGAAATCACATCCAGCACACCTGCGGGGAAAACAGAAGGGTGTAATGGATTCAATAAAGATAATAAAATTACATTTTTTAAAGAGGGAGAACAAATAATGTGTATATGATTATTATTTTACTTCACACTTTGACAATTGATTTAAATAAGAAAAATCATTTACTAAATGCTAATTATTACAATTGCAGTAAGATTTACCAATATTAAGTAATATTACGTTTACATTATAATAATTATAATAATAAAAATCTCTTTATTGCACACCATTGGAACAGTATTACAATTAATTAACGGTACAGTTCAATGTAGTACATAAAATTGCAGGTCTTAGGGCTTGTACACAAAACTGAAATGAGACGCGATGCGATGCGAATCTATGAAAAAATCTATCGAAATAACTATTTTGCGAATTTGCATCGCAACGCATCGCAGTTCTGTGTACAAGCACTAATAGCACATGAGGTAATCTCTTACAGGCAACCGTGAGATGGAGCAAAATACAACAGAAAAGACTCGAAACAGTTTGGTGTACGTAAATAATAATATTTTATTATAATAATATAGTATTTTATTATTTTCAGAATTACTATTTCTATTCAAAATGATAACAGCACGCATCCCAACATTGCAAGAACTATGCGTGTTTCTGCATTGTGACAATAAATGCAAGAAGAGAGGGCATCATGCTGGAGGATATTGTAGCTCTACGGGTTGTGAATGTCTGTACTAATTTATAAATATTATATTTGACATATCGAAAGTACATTTTTTATTCAAAATTTATCTAATGACTTTATGAACTACTTTTTTGGTCTGACTAAAGCAAACTGAAATTAAACCTGAACCATAAACGAACGGTTTTGTTCAAGTTTGGAGTTCATCCTTATGGATATAGAATACAAAATAATCAATAGTCACAAGCATAAAGTCTTGCAAAATATATATGAATTTAATATCTTATTTTATACCCAACCATTTATTCAAAACAATATCAAAACGGTTCGAGCCCATCATTTTATAAAGCTACTAGCAGTTGCCCGCGGCTCCGCCCGCGTGGACGTCGATTATCGACCGGATCTATTGAAATATATGAATATTACTCCGCTCCCTTGGATGGTAGCGTGATGATACATAGCCTATGTTCACCGGGAATAGTTTAGCTTTTTAACGGTGAAAGAATTATTGAAATCGGTTCAGCAGTTTTGGAGCCTATTCGTTACAAACAAACAAACAAACAAACAAACAAATCTTTCCTCTTTATAATATTAGTGTAGATATATCCAATTAAAAAAAAACAACAATTCGTCACTCCGTTTTGCCGCGAAAGATGTTTCGCCATAACTTCAAAACCAAACGTTCAATTTTAATATTTTCAATACCAAATATTATCTACATAAACTGTACTTAGTGATGAAATAATTTATTTTGATAAGGATTAATAGCATGAGTAAAATAAATGCGTTTAAATGTAGTCCAAAAAAAAATTAAGATTTTTAAATAAAAAAATGGTTGTTGTGCCTCACTCGACATAGATAGGTATAGTGTGTCGCGGACTTTTATGTATATATTTATAAGATCTCCAATTAATTAGAACATTTTATGGTTCTATCTTTTATAGTTTAGGCAGCGTACGCAAAATAAGTAACTTTTCTGGTTGATTTTTTACACCTCGTGTCCGAAAAACGCAAATATTTTACGGATCCCTAATTTTTCCAAAATAAAATTTAGCCTATGTTACTGTAACTCGTGGATAATGTAGCTTTCGAATGGTGAAAGAATTTTTAAAAACGGTCCAGTAGTTTTTGAGCCTATTCATTACAACCAAACAGACAAACAAACAAAGTTTTCCTCTTTATAATATTAGTGTAGATATAAAAACTACTAGTTCGATATTTATTTTGAAAGCTACTATCACTTACACAGAATGCTTAACTCGCAAGTACCTATCTAATTCGCGCAACATCCGCAGGGCAAGAACTTCGCAACCGTTGCCAACATTTACTTATAAAGAGAAAAACTTTCTGGCCCTTGTCTTCGTAGAGAAAATTTATATCCTTTTTGGTTAATTTATTTACTTGCCACGTAACAAACTTGATACTTAACACAAAAAACACAGCGGTAAATCTACTAGAGTGTTAATTGTATCGGTCTATTGTTAGTTAGGAGGCTCAAGTATTCGACCAGAATTTTCTTACATTTTTCTTGATTAGTGTTGGATATATCATAGAAAGAACTTCTCTGAAAAGTGATCATACTTATTTCTAAGTACTTTTTCTATTTATATTCACCTCGTTAAAAAGATTGTGTAGAAAGTTAAAACTGTTCCAGACATAACCCCACAAACTCATTTATTACCGAGTTACCGATTTTAAAATGTTAGTAACAGTGACTTGAGACTTTTAATGTTGAAACATTGACATCAACGCAATACTTGTTTGATTCAAAGTTAATAATAATTCATACAAAAAAACGTTCCACGGGTCATAATATACTTTTTCTTATCGTGCGAAAAATTCCCACGGATACCTCCCCCCTGGAGCCGGTTGGGGAGGTTATGTCGGACTGGAACTGACTGAAGCGCACGCCGTCCTTGGGTATTTAGTTGCCGGAGATTTGTTGTAGCCAACATATTCCTCGCACCCCGCTAGACCCGGGGCATCAGCGGCGGCAGCGCAAATTGCGTCTCCCCATACCCAGGGGCTAGATGGGTACACCATGGTCCCCACATTAGGGGAAAGGGGTCATCTCAAAAGAGATGTCTCTGGGTCTCGGTTCGAGTCCGACATAATCACCTCCACTGATTTTGGCAGAGGTTGGTATCCGTTGGGATTTTGTGCACGATAAAAAAAAGGTTGCCACTATAACCTCCATAGTGTCAAATCGTTCTAAATTGCATTAGTCAGTAACAACGAAGTTCCTATTTTTATTCACGAAAAGTAGACGGCAACATTGCCTTGATTGTAAGTAGGTTTTGAACAGATTGCCTAAACACTCCATGAATGAGTTTAATTACATATATGGAGGTTATTTACTAGATATGGGTTTTGTATTTTTTATTTGGGTTATTTATGTCTGATTAAAAACATTGTTAGCTATTTTGACTTTGACTTTAGTTCGGAAATATACTATCCACTATATCTCTTCCACTTTTTTCTTATTTTAGCTTTTTTGAAGCGACTGCAATCTGTCCACTATATGTCCTAGAGTAAGTCTGCATCAGAGCTATATTGAAGTAGAAGGTGAGCTTAATTCAGACCCTTGGTAGGGCTCCCATACTAATAGGTACTTTTAACAATGCTTAACTTATCTAATCGAACGATTGTTTCTATAGAAGCTACAAGTAATTCTATCGTCACATAGTCAGAGTTCGCGATAAAATTTGAGTTACATAATCAAAAGTCCCACAATGTAAACTACTTAAGTATGAAGTCTCCAAAATTCAATTAATTTCGTTTATACAGAACGGAAGCTATTTTGAAAGTCCTTCGAGAAGTGGAACTTAAGTGCCTGTCCCTTGGTTTAGACAACCATTACTAATTTAACAGTTTGAATTAATTCTAGTGGCATCATTTTATGTGACTTACGGTGCAAATAATATATGAATGGACTCCTGTATTTTTTTCAAACTGGTACTTCGTATGTTCTTTTTTCGAAAACAATGTCAATCGATTTAAAATTGGAATAAGTGAATGTCCAGAAGGAACTTGACCAGTCTTTAACAGTGAGGATGCTTTGACCACTGCGAAATTCTCCTTCACGTCTTTGGAGGCGACGTTGAAGATACTTACCCAGAATCCTACGAGCTGTTGGAAATAATAAACCACGAAATTAACGTAAGTAAGGTCTAGATGTAGATCCAGTAGCTCAGTGGTTAGACCATACTCCCTGCAAATGTGTGGTCACGTATTCAAGTCTCATTTGGATATATTCACTATTCCCAATTTGAGTTTTGAAGAAGAAGGATTTGAAGAAGTTATCGTATTGATACCTCAAAAATTTACTGAAATTTAATTTGATAATATTTCCATGCATGTTTCAAATAAGAATATTTTAATGGCGGGACAACACTTCATTGTATTATTTATTTGCCTGTCTGTCAAACGACAAAGTATGGAGGGTGTCTTATTGCTTTATTCGCACGAATAATAAATACATGTATCCGTCCATTTGTTATTGGATACATATATTATCAAAGGGCACGATAAGCCACTCAGCAACAACAATGTAGTAACACATAATAATGTTTGACAAGTTTGATACATCAACACGAAGTGTGAATGATAAGTATGTTGTTTCGCTAATATGACAATTATTTGAGCGAATACAGTGTACTGTTATAACCGCATAGCGAAGAGTGGTTTCAACGTGCACATTAGTAATAATAGCACACGTTACAACACAGGTGCAGGTGCGGGTAAGCACGTCAAACGTCTTGTGTATACAGCTGAGACAGGAAAGCTGTCGTATGCAAATTACTCTCAAACTAAATGGAGGGTAATGGAGATGTTACTGCACTATCACGCGTTACCAATTTAAATTCGCTTGTGACTCTAGAACTAGAGATTCGCCACTACTGTCAAAGGTCTTTTTAGGTACAGAAAGTGCCCACATTACTGGCGCTACGTGGCTTGCGATGATGACTTATCGGAATCGAACCAACATTGCATTTGCGTTGCATTGCGGAGAGGGCCCCGAACATAGCCTAAAATATAAATGCTCTAGACATTGGTTGCAATATATTATGAACAGACAGCCTAGAGTGCAGTACTCGACATCGTATAGGATTTTTCATTCGTCTAGGGCAGGATTCGTCTAGGGAGCGGAGAAGGTTTAGGTCTAAAAAATCTAGTTGAAACTAAGCTGCTGTAATTTCATAACATGCTACAGAAACATAAATAGAACCTAGAGTTCAAGAAAAAAACTAAATTGTAATACATACATACATACATACTATAGTTCACGCCTATTATCCTTCAGGGTACCTACACTGAGGTGAATTAACACCCATATTTTACTAACCAATGTATACTCCATCCTACGTGACGGGGTGATGTTATGCCGTATTCCAAGCACTATTGCTATCTCAAAACTATATAATGTGCGATTGGGTCTAGAAGTATAAATATCTGTCTGATGTTAAACATCCCTTAGTTTCCTTGTACTGCTTGGGAAAAAGTTGGGTGGCCCAATTTCTTCTCTGCGGAGAACGTCAACACAGTAGCAACTGCTTAGGGTTATGTCTTAATAAAGGGATGATGGTGGTGTTGCTCTGAACATCTGCAAATGCAGACTGCTTCTTATCTCCATCTTATTTTTGATGGCTGTTCTGTGGATAGCACATTTATTGAGGTCGTAATATAGGCTATATCACACAGATGCACACAAATGCATCAGATTCAGATAAATTATATCAAAATTAATAAACTGCTGGCTTGAGTGATACTTACGGAGTATCGATCGAAGTAAGCTGCAGGCGAAACCGGGGTGAGTCGTCTACTATTTTATAAACATGTAATAAAAATAGCTTAATCCAAGGCTAATTTTATTTTATTCTGGCACTTGCTAGTTCGAAACTAACAGTTTTAGTATCTCTATGTGAGTGCCAATTTATGGGCTGAATGCTCTATATTTACTGAAAACATAACACAACACGAAAACCGGCGAATAACTTATGCTATATTACAGAACAGAACCATTGCATAGTTCTCTATATAGCACATTCCTTCAGTCAAATATTAAATGCATAACTAGACAGATGTTAGCATGAATTCAGATGTACTTGTGTATATCTACTAATCATTATTAATAGTTATCATTCTCTTTCCCAACTCAGTTAGGGTCGGCTTTCCAGTCTAACTGTGATGCGGCTGAACTTCGATATTTTCCGTGAGGCAATCAGACCAGTGCAAACAGTCATATTCATGCATACAACTTTTTGCACTGAGCGGGGATCAAACCCGCGCCTCGTACGTAGTAGTCGCGTGCACTACCGCCACGCCACGGGGACTGTCAAATCATTATTAATAGTCTTCATACCATAATGTTGAATGCTGTACGACACTGCATCGCATGCTCATAATTAAAAAAAAGTTCTAATTGACACCGTCTACTTCTTTCTTGCCACTTGTCTAAGGCTGCCTTCACACTGGCGTTTATCGAGCGTAGGCGTTCGATGAACGTAGACGCAGCGATAGATGAATTTAATATGCGGTAATCACTTTCCTTCAGGTTGACCACATGCTTGTCTGCCACCTAAGTGGCAAAAAAAAAACTATAAACTAGAAAGGGTCTAATCGGTGACAAACCTCTTAAAATAAGATGAGTTCTAAAACGATGACCTAAATTGAAAATTAAACAAGACAAAGTGATTTGAATATTTATTATTACAAAGCATCATCTAACAATTTGTACTAAGTGCCAACGAAGTTGGAGCTACACCGACATATGGACTTCATGCAAGACCCAAAAGCTTTCCCTTTTGTTCTACATAGCTCATTGCAATCTTGCCGGCAGTGCCTCTTGTCTTTTATAGCTGCTAAGGATCCTGGGAGTAAAAGAAAAAAGCATTAGAAATAATTACTCACTTATTTATAACACCACGGTAGCCTAGTGGTATGGGTAATGGACTGCTGAGACCAGGCCTCGGGTTCGATCCTAGGTTTTACCACGGCACACATCAATGACTTTTCGATGTTTTTCGTAGTTATGTGTGTATTCATCGCGGGTTTGAAAGTGCCCCGTTAATGGCAATAGGCTCGCCACCTATTAAATTGGGACCTAAACATAAACTGGCAAAATGTGGGTGCTAGCACCTCTGCCTACCCCTTCGGAGATATAGACGTGAGTTTATGTTATACTATGTTATTTATAACATACAGTTCAATACTCAAGTAGGTAGGTAGCTAGGTAGCTTGAAATTTTATAAATGGTACGTAAAATTGATTTGTCATTGTTGTTACTCTTTCCAAAATGGTATGAAATCGAGTTAAAATTAATTTCACAGATTTAAATAATAACACACTACACAACGCCACCTAGACCCGTGATAAGCCTAGTTAACTAGCTTGTGTTATGGGCTCTTGAATGCTGATAACCATACTTAGATACATTTTTTTTGTAAATATCTACAATTTATAAATACATTTTATATAGAGGAACACCTAGATCAATGGAAATATTCATATTCATGCACACAAATATTTGCAATGAGCAGGAATCGAACCCGCGCCTCCTGCGTAGCTGTCCGTTCATTGCCGCCACGCCACAGAGGTCATAATTTTCCCTCCACAGTTAACACTCAATTGTTTTAAAATTAATATTGTCATTAATAATACATAGTAATAATAATAGTTTACTTTTGTTAACATAATATCTTTTCGACGAATCCGTCAAATATTTTCAAGTTATAGGTAAGTAGTTCTTTTCTTTTGGTTGAATGTAAACAAATTAATTTAAAAAGCATAAATATATGTATTTTGACTAGTTTAACATTTATAAAACCTTCTTTAGGCATTGTTATGCAGTTCTTATAGAAAATTTAGCTCGTAGAAAATTTTTGATTAGGAAAAAAGAAATATATTGAAATTATCATCGCGTTAGTTGCACGTAGGTGAAATCAATTCAATATGACGATTTGCACAATTGCTAGGTATTTCTGTTTACACCAAGTGATTGAAAAAATATAATAACCCACAAGTGTAGATATAGGAGTGAAAAATTGCAATTAATCACGCATCAATCGAGGAGAATCGTATTTTATAGGTATTTGACTGCACTGATAAGAGGTTACAGAACATATTGGAATCATGCGATAACTTTATTGAAATGTTCATGTTTGTAAACAGAATAACTAGAGGTCGACACTGAATAAGAATATTCCTCTAGCAGTAGTTCGATTGTTAGTTGGTTAATAGTATCTGATATTACTATTACCGCGGTAGCCTAGTGGTATGGGTAATGGACTGCTGAGACGAGGTCTCGGGTTCGATCCCAGGTTTACCATGGCACACACCAATGACTGCGATGCTTTTCGAAGTTATGTGTGTATTTATCGCAGGTTTATAAGTGCCCGGTTAATGGCAACAGGCTCGCCACCTATTACATTGGGACCTAAATATAAAACTGGCGAAATGTGGGTGCAAGCACCTCTGCCTACCCCTTCGGGGATATAGGCGTGATATTATAAAAAAAAAAATTACTATTATTCTCCCGAACTCCCGCCAAGCTAAATTATGTTAGGAGTTCAAATTAGTAGACCACAGACCAAGATTTCATACTCTGTGGCAGCAGCGTGATACGCGCTCCTTCCGATCTGGGAAAAGAACCGTAGTCCCACAGAGCCTTCAATGGCCTTGGGTAAACCTGCTGGTAAACCTGGAGTAACGGATAAGCCAGAAACTACCTCACGCTTGGCAACTGCTGGCCCTAGACGGCCGTAGGGTTTTATTCGGTTCGAGTCTTATAGTTCTAGGTACAGATTGCTGCATGGAGAAAAAAAGAATTCCAACCTCTCGATTGCAGGGCGTTTCGTTAACCAGTAAGCTACCGAGCATACCTTATGTTTATTAATTTAACCGATTCAACCCAGTTCGACTGTTTTGAGTTCATTTGACTTCTGATCACCTATGTGGAATTTTGACACCGTTTCTAAAACCCATGTGATAACACATTTTGCCGAGGTAACAAGTACTTACCTATGTTCAATCAGATTCGTTCAGCCGTAAGAGTGTGATTGATAACAAACATTTTCAAACTGTCACATTCATATAATTAGTAAGAGGTTGAATAGTTATTAATATTTTTCTCAAAATGACGCTTTCTATCAAAAATGTTCTGATTTGTTTACTACCCTAGTAGTATATAATTCCTACGGAGATGTTTATATTATTGCTTTGGTTTGGTCAACACAATATTGTATTGTTTACATTTCTTGTTTATTTGTATCAGTACTATGTGTTACAATTAGTATCGAGACGATAATATGATTTTGTAGGTACTGTACTTTAATGCGTATAAACAATGTTTCATTGCAAATGTATGACTAACACCAGCTAATGTCATTGCTTTATGTTTGTAAGTAAAGTCTGCGGGGAACCCCGATATTCAAACCAGACTTTAAGGCCGCGGCACACATTTTTTGTTTACGGTTAGTACTCGTGTCTTTGCGTACCAAAAACATCTTAACTCGTGCACGTATTGCACGTAGTATTTTCGTATATAAACAGATGTAGACAAAAAAGCTAAGAGGAAATCGTTTTTAAGCAGGAAAGTAATGTCGTATAGAAGGCACTAACATGCTGACTACAACGTGGTGTCAAGGGTCCAAAAGGGTGAGGCCTTAGGACCTAAGAGGAGATGGATGGACTGTATGAGAGATGATATGGTCAGAAAAGGAGTGAGCGTGGAGATGACCCGAACCAGAGATGATTGAAAAAAGCATACATGTACAGGGTGTAAGACAAACGCTCCTACCAATGACTTATCGATGCTTTTCGAAGTTATGTGTGTATTTATCGCAGGTTTATAAGTGCCTGGTTAATGGCAACAGGCTCGCCATAGGGACCTAAACATACAATGGCGAAAAGTGGGTGCTAGCACAGAGGTGGCAGAGGCCTATCCCTTCGAGTATATAGGCATGAGTTTATGTTTTATGTATGTATTTGTTTTTTTTAAACACGGCTACAATATTACAGAGTAATGTTGCAAAACTGGTTACGATATGCATCATTTTGTTTGCTTATTATCTCGTGAACTTGTTAGCTGTTCGTAGGTTCATTATCAGTACACTGCATGCTACCAACAAATACGTTTTAAACATTGATAAGCTTAAAATATAAATAAATCACGCAAAGCAAAAAGTATTTAATATGCAGTTGTGTTTAATATTTCTGTAGATACTGATTGATTGATCAAAGTACAGAAAAGAAGAAGAAACGACAGAGCTTATGCAATTTCAATACTCAATACTCAATACATTTATTGCATTCCATAATGTGATACAGATGTTAGATTATAATTAGGTTACAATTATGGACCCTGTCGGGCACAGCACAATGTTTGGACAGAGGAAGAATTTACTGTTCTACACAGTTTCGTTACAATTTTTTAATTTTGATTATAATATTATGTTTTTTTTTTTTTTTTGTATTTTATTAATGAATTTTATGTATGTTTTTTATACCATGTCATTTATTGAGGGATGATATATTATATTATGATGATGTGAGCAGAGGTTTCAACAACTGTTAATTTTGGTTCCATGTCATACTATTCAACCAGGTACTGATTGCCAAGTGCATAGTCTTGCCTTTAAAATATCATGAAAGTATACATAGGTACCTACTCTGTTATTACATTACCTACATAATCTTTGTTACAAAGCTTACAGTATTGAGACATGCAAAGTTAACATGCATAAATAAAATGTCAGTTTTAGATACCTATATCTTAGAGTCATAACAAAAAACAAAAAACAAAAATGTCAACATTAGATGAATATTAAATTTACAAAAAAAAAATACAAAATGTTTACACAAGCACAAAAAGAAATAAAAACTGAGGTCAATTACACATTCAAAGTTCAGTATACAAACAAAAATTTGAATTTATTCTATGTCAATAATTTATTAATAAATAATTTTGCGTCCTAGTCACAATAATAATATATAGGTATATAATATTTAATGTAATTAATGTCATTCTGAATTGATTATGTATTTATTTATTAGGTAGGTATATTTTGTGGATTTTTTTTTTTAACTTTTAACTATTACTGTATTATGGTTGTAATTAGTTTTTATCATCAAAGTATTCTTGTAGGCTGTAGTAGTTTTTACTTAATAGGAAGCCTTTTAGCTTGTTTACAAAAATACTAAACTTTTCCTCATTTTTAATGGGCTCGGGCAACCTATTATATATTTTTATTGACATGACTAGAGGACCTGAAGAATACATTTCGAGTTTGGAGGTAGGTAGATTCAGTCTATTTTTGTGTCTCAGTGCATACCTAGTTTGTATGTTTTCACGTGTAGTGTAGTGTTCTGGGTATTTCCGGACAAACTTACATACCTCAAAGATATATATGCAAGGCAATGTTAATATTTTTAGGTTCTGGAAATGGGGCTTACAAGTGTCTGTCTGTTCTATATTTACTAATATTCTTATTAGTTTTTTTTGTTGAGTAAATATAGTAGGTGCATCTGTACTGTTTCCCCACACATTTTGACAATTGATGCAAGTTAATGTAATTTTGACAATTGATGCAATATCGGTGATTGATGCAATTGTGACAATTGATGCAATTTTGGCAATTCATGCAATTTTGGCAGTTGATGCAATTTTGGCAACTGATGCATTTTGGCAATTGATGAAGGATGATCCATTTTCATACCACTAAAATTCATACCGAAAACACAAACTAGTATCGAAATCTATTAAATCACTGTTTATTTCCACGGCATATTTGAGTAAAATCTTCATTAGTAGTTTTTTATAGAAGATTGTGTTTGCAGAAAATTTAGGGTAACGCTCATCACATTACGCTCTGATAGGCAGCTGTTCAAAGATAAATATCATCATTAATTTTAATAATGTAGCCAGTACGTACTTGAGAAATAAAATTGTGATAATTCACAAAATGACATCTCTTTAAAGTGTAAAATGTTTATTTAATCTCGACAAACACGTTTTGTGGGTAAGGTTTACAACAAAATCAACTCACCCGGTCTTACCATCAGGTGGGATGAGGTCATTTGAGGATTTAAGCATAAATTTTAAAAAATGATGACCGAAAAGGTGGTTATTAATATCGACATTCACTAACAGCTGTCATGAATATTTTTTGTGTGTGCATAAAATAAATAAAAATAAATAAATAAGGGCTTTTGGATTTTATTCAAAAACACGGCCCACCTGATGAATAGTAGTTACCGTGGCCTATAGCTCATATCTTTAAGTATTTAGTTTTTATGACATATTAATTATGTATTTGGAATAAATTACATTTTAATGAAATTTACCACTATTAACCTAAATGTGGTTAAGAAATAAATAAATAAACTACTGAGACATTAGGTGAATCATAATTTTTCAAACAATCACATACCACTGCACTTGTTTCTATGTAGATAAGTAGTTCAAGTCAATATAATTCACCTCGTCTGATGTTAAGTTAAATGTTAAATTGACTTGAATTATTAACGAACAACAGATACGAATATAATATATTATACTTATTTAATTATTGTAATTTTAATGATAATAATGGCTGGAGTATTAAATTAGATATCACGTTAATTTTTTAAATTATAATAAGTTGATTACTACTTCAAGGTTTGTCGTATAGACAAAATCCATTTATTGACGCGATCAAAAACGGAGAATACGCTCGATGCGGTTGTTTATAGTGATATGCTTGTAACCTAGACTATTATATTTTTATTATTATGTTGACATAGTAAGCCTTCACGAAGAGCGAAACCCACACCATAACTCCCAAAAACCTATGCTCGGGCCCTCTCCGTGAGTAGCGGCGCTACTGTGAAACAAGTTACTACACAACAGTGCAGTCCTAGCACCCACATTTCGCCAGTTTATGTTTAGGTCCCAATGTAATAGGTGGCGAGCTTGCCATTAACCGGGCACTTATAAACCTGCGATAAATACACACATAACTTGGAAAAGCATCGAAAAGTCATTGGTGTGCGCCATTGTGAAACCTAGGATCGAACCCGAGACCTCGTCTCAGCAGTCCATTAACCATACCACTAGGCTACCGCTGTTATACACAATTCTTTTTCCTCTATCAAATCGATGGCATTTTCGTAAAACCGCATCAAAATCCGTTGCGTAGTTTTAAAGATACATAGGGATATAGGGACAGAGAAAGCGACTTTGTTTTATACTATGTAGTGATACCATACTAGAGTATAAAAACAAGTTTTAAAAGAATAATAAGAAGTTACGTAGGTCTTCAATGATAAGGAATACGAGTTCTACTCGTATGATAAGGCTACACGTAAGACTGTTTAATGAAAACCATTTCATTGAACATTGGTAGTACCTACTTCTGCGGCTAAGAACGTAATTAATTCCCTTGCAATTTAGGTACACCGCATAGCAAGGAACCGGGTCAAAATAGTTTATTTCCAAATTTATTTAACTGCAACATTTGGGGCAATAGGCTTTTACGTGAGACAGAAAATCATAGATGGCGAAATGTGGGCAAAGGTGTATAAACATACACCTTTGCCTTCGGGGATTACCGGTGTGAGCATATGTATGTAAGAGTATTTTATTGAAGTAAACCAAATCAAATTCTAACTGTCATATTTTATATGCATAAAAAGGACCATCAGAAGAAATACCTGAACGTAATTGAACTCTATAAATCGGAAGGTTAGCACTAAGTAGTCAACCTAGCGACCGAGAAGTCCTGCCTTCTATTCCTGGTCATTAAACTATAGACGTTAACCGATTTTAAATACAACCTTGGTTGAAGAGAATTAGGTTGCATATTTTTCATTGACTAGTGTTAAATAAAAGTGTTTTAAAAAAAGAGATATCAAGATTAAATTCAAAAACTACTGACATCGTATTGTTTATAATTGAAACTACAACATACCGTCTTTGTTTATACAAAATCTCTTGTATTTCACATGCACTTTTTCATTATGTCAATATTTTAACTACGATGTAGGTATCTTCATTAGATATTCTTGGGTATTAAAAAACTGACATAAAATGCTTCTAAATAAAAATAAAATGCAGATAGCATTCGACAACAACTATTTTTATAAAATTAAAATAACCGGTTCCTACAGTAGCCACTTAACTCACCTTGCGTCGATATTAATATCACGATTATAACAATAAATAAATTCAAACAATCCAATTTCATTTTGTTTCTTGTTCAACTACGAGAACCAAGTAAAGTCAGTAAACATTTAATGCAACTAAATGCAAGCAAACTGTTTATCAATACACTATTGATACAGCTTCATTCCGATAATGAGACGAGCAACCTCCACGCGAACTTCACTTAGTAACAGCGCCATCTATGAATGAATACATTAACTACGAAGTTACAACTGAGTGCCGGTTTCGGCTGATGTGATAATAAAACTGGAAATTATTATATTATATACCTTGTTTTTCTAGAGTATTTTTAATTAATGATCTAATCAAATGTTTCCCTAAGTTTAATAAATAGAGTGTATAAAGAGAAGAAAGAGATAGGAACAATTGATGAACTCTGTAGCACTCTACACGTTCAACTGATAAGTTGGAGTTTGATTCCCATTAAGTCCAAATAAGATGCTTCTCTTTATAATTTTATGTATATTGATTCAAAAATATTGGTATCGGCTCTCTTGAATACTCTGATGGAGAAGACAGTCCCTGAAGCGCGGCGGTAGTGAACGCGACTGCTACGCAGGAGGCGTGAGTTTGATCCCCGCTCAGTGCAAATATTTGTATGTATGAATATAGCTATTTGCACTGGTCTGGTCATGCCTTGGATAGCAAGTTAAGCCGTCAGTCCCGGTTACCATACGCCCATCTATGGCAGTGGTTACTAGTAGTTGGAACCCTCAAAAGTCCGACTTTCGTTTCGTTTCGGCAGGGGGCCGTCCCACGCCTCGTCTACCGGTACGCGTTCTCTATTCGAGAACCTTTCGGCTCCAACGGCCTTCTGCCATCCGCCCACTGTCACTTCAGCTTGCTAACTCTGTGTTCTATGTAAGCACTTTCGATCTCCTACGAATCTCATTGTTTCTGATTCGATCTCGCAGAGAAATTTCAAGCATAGACGTTTTCATAGCTCCTTTTTTAACTTATACAACCTTAATCACAGTACCTGCACGATAGTCGTAGACTGACCTCCGTTCCCCATGAATGCGGGCCTGGGGGTGACTGGTGGAGCCGCCTGTCGCCCTAGCAAGCCGCCGCTGCATGACCTGTTATAGATTTATTGCTAGATACCATAAACAAAGGCGTGGCAGGTGCAATTTCCTACTCGATATAAAATTATAACTAAAATGTAAATAAGCTAGCAGTTCCGTGAATAGTAGACTTATTGATTAGTAGAGCGACTTGTTAATTATAACTTACTGATATAATTTTGTAGAATACATTACTGTTTGAATATTCTTAACAACTTTGTTTTCTAAAGATTGTGCGGCAATGAAAGAATTCTCAGCGTTATATTCACTTAAGTTTAACTAATATTGTTCTTGTGGTAGTATTTCAGAGAAGAAACGCACGCACAGCACGTTCTCATTTTGTACAAATATTATGAATCTTACCTTTCTGCCTCAGATTCCAACTAGTCGCAAACATGAAGGCTTGTTTTGTGTGCGCTATTCTTCTCCTAGCTTCTGCAGTCGATTCGGCGGCTTCACAAATCAGAAATGGAGGTATATTTAATTTGTAGCAATTTCTTAATATTGAATTTCATAACCTTTTACCATTTTTCATGTGCGCTAACATCCCCAAATAAGAAATTAATTAATTTCTTTATTTATTATATACCTTTTCAAAATATATACTTACTAACTACTTTAACACAAACAGTTCAAAAAATAAATATACTTAAATAGGTACTTAAATCAGCTAATATTTTAGTACATGTTATCACTGGGGTCCTACCGTTTGGCAAAATATGTTTCGTCAAATTTCACTTCCCAAAAAACTTATCGCAAAGTTTCATTTCCCAAAAGAATGCTTAGCAAATTTACATTTCGCATTTTATTCACTTGGTCAAATATTCATTTGGCAAATTTTTACTTGGTCAAATTTCATTTAGTCAAAAATGCATTAAGCAAATGCTTTATTTCGTAAAAAAATATATTCCAAAGGAAGTTCGTTCAAATTTTAATATGGGTGAAACATTGTAGTTACGTAGGTTAGATTTGAACTGCTAGAAAAGTTGGTTAGGTTAGGTTATAACTGTGATCCCAACAGAGCGCGAGCCGAGCGAGCGAAGCGAGCGTGCCGCAGTAGCGACCGGCGAAGCGCCAGAATTGAATTGTATATCTTAAACAATATAATTATTATAGAAGTTCTCACCTGTAAATTATTTGTCCAAGGTGAAACAAACATCCATTCAGCAGTGTGCATGCAGCATAGATCGGGACAGACAGTAAATCATATGATATATAATATATTATAGTTAGTATATTTGCCAAACCATATTTGACTACATAATATTTGGTAAAATGAAACATTGCCATGTAATTATTTGCTAAACAATAAATTGCTAAAAGTAGTTTTGCTAACTGCAAAATTGCGAAAAGATGGTTTTGCCAAATGTTTTTTTGCCAAATGAAAATTTGGGAAACATACTTTGGCAAGTGTCACTTTGGGAAACGTTTTTTGCCAAACGTCAGTAATCCGTTATCACTACATAGTATAAAATGAAGTCGCGTTCTCTGTCCCTATGGGATTTGTATGCTTAAATCTTTAAAATTACGCAACGGATTTTGATGCAGTCAGAAGAAGAAGGACCTAAAATAAATAAATATTTTCACAGAATCATCCCACTCGCTGTCAAAGAGAGAAACCCCATGCGACGACTTTGAGTGTAATGCGAGCTGCCAAATGAGAGGGTATTTTGAAGGCCGTTGTAACAACCCTCATTTCTGTATATGTGGTATATTAGAATGATATTGTTTTTGATTATCACATATTATTAATAACTATCTGTTGCCTGCGACTCCGCCCGCTGGACATCTGATCGCGTTCCCGCTGCTCCATTCCGAGCATTTAGGGGAATGAAAGACACGACATGAAAAATAGATGTATAGATGTTGGCCGATTCTCAGACCTACTCAATATGCTCACAAAATTTCATGAGAATCGGTCAAGCCGTTTCGGAGGAGTACGGGAACGAACATTGTGACACGAGAATTTTAATTAATAATATTGGACATACTGAGGAAAGAAGAAAGAGTTAGATAAACTCGTAAACACGGTACACCGCTTCCCGATTGCGACATCACCATGTCAGCATTCGGCTCCACGTGCAGACTTGTATCTACGTAACACAACGAGGCCAGTGCGTACTTGCATTTTCCTAGTAGTTAACACACTATGACATGCTTGGAAATAAATGAATTTTAAACATTTGTAATCTTTTATTTACTTCACAATGCAGGTAATTTATTAATTAATACAGTATGATCGCATTTTTATATAATATGTTGACATGGTATAATTGTCATAACTACAAACTTAATCATACAAGTGTTGAGTTGGATTTGTAGTGTGACATGAATGGATAAGATTAGAATGAGAATATTAAAGGAAACTTCAAAGTGGCACCTATCACGGGAAAGCTACAAGAAAATTGTTTGTCTTGGTGTGGACAAGTAATGCGTATTGATGAAAACAATGTCACACGGAAGCTACTAACTATGAAAGTGGATGGTTACAAAAGGAGAGAAAGAGCTGAAAGGAGATGGATGGATTGTGTGAGAGATAATATGGTCAAGAAAGGAGTGAATGGGTATGACAGCAATCAGAGATGAATGGCAAAAGCATAAATGTTGCGCCGACCCCAAATATATATGGAATGAGGTGAGGAGAATGATAATGACAAAATAAGTCATACAAAGAACACAGTTTATAAACAAGCTACACTCACGCTTAGATTAGCACTTGCATCTTAATAAGTACGTGAAGCTAATATTTACGTCCTAACACAGGCTGTGGAGTCCTCGTATAATGAATCCAAAGATGAGATCATTTTGAAGAAAGAGGAAGAGTTAGATAAACGATACTAAAAAATCACGTACAATTTCTTTATCTACGTCTAGTAGTGTGAGTTATGACTTATAGATCCTTCCAAATAATTATTGCAAGACAATTTAGTGCACTGGGTGGAGATGGAATATTCGATCAAAATTTGAATTCAATCGAATCTACACTATGCTCGAAAAATAGTGGGGTGTAGTCCACTTAGAGCATCTAACCCAAAAGCAACTACGTAAACAGCTCCTGGCCTTATCGACACAGAGAACTTATTAGACCGGACTGCTTGAAGTCACCTTTAGATAAACACCTTTGGATTGCCTAATGTTTAACGCAAAGTGTAATTAATACTGTGCTGGAGGTACTTTCCTGAACAGTATTTCAATACTTAGACTTCAATAGACTTATTGGTATAATTTAATTCAATAATTGAAATAGTGATGTGTATGTAAGTTTTTTTGCTTTTCTGCTAAATTCAGTCTGTATGAAATGTTATTTTTCTAGTTAATTCTCTGTGCTAACATAGCTATTTCTTTTTTTTTTCTTCAATGTCATAATACTCATAATGTTACTCATGATGATTATCTGTAGTTGGCAAATGTATTAGTCACATTACTCGCTAAACAAGCCCTTTAAATCAATTTGTAATGCATTTGCTGTGGATAAACCTATTAAATAAATAAATAATAAATTGATTACACTAGCACAGAAATTCAAATTCTTCTATAATAGTATTTTATAGAAAAATCTGGCCGGCCTTGGCTTCACCCGTGACATACCTTCGGCTCCAATGGCTGTAAGACTGCCTTCACACTAGCGTTTATCCAGCGTATACGTAACGTATGCGCAGCACAGCGCTCTTCCGGAACATATGAGTACGCTGCACTAGCATTTGGCGTTCAATTAACTGCAGTGGAAACGTTCATATTATGTTCAAGCAGACGTATGCTTCGCTTTGTCGCGGCGCATACGTACATCGAACGCCTGGATAAACGCTACTGTGAAGGTAGCCTTATTTTAATCATTTTCAAATGTTGTTTGAGTACCTGCCAAAGTAGGTTTTTACCTCGGCGTCTGGGGTTAATTTTTTCCATTGTTGAAGCGACTCCCATTTGACCTCGACAACCCATTGGCGATATTGAAGTATTGCTAGATGCTGGACTTTCGAAGTTGGACCAATTGTTGAAATTTTTAGAGTTAAAATTACACGTAACGACTGCTATAGATGTTCGTATGACAACCTGGATAGATTGCTTAACGTGCTCTCCAAGGCACGTCCCAGACTAATCCCGAGTAGCCAAATATTTACACTGATCGGGAATCAAACCCGCACCCACTGCCACTTGTGTCTAGAGACTTGACTGTCAGGTTCATTACCTCTAGTAGGTACAAAACTTATGACTAATAAATCCATGTGAAGTCCCGATGTGGAAAGTGCGTGGCGGCGTCACTATAAAAAGATTGACCGGGACTACAATGTAGTTACTGCAGGATTTTCCTTGGAAGTAGCAGGATTAGATTCAAAATGTGCACGAAAATATTATTTTTTGTTGCTACTTTATGTGTTGTCAACGCTTCAGTGATTACGGCCCATAATTACAATGGTAAGCATTTTTGAAATTCTGCTTTGAGAACTA
Source organism: Pelosia muscerda (assembly GCA_963691645.1). Lineage (NCBI taxonomy): Eukaryota > Metazoa > Arthropoda > Insecta > Lepidoptera > Erebidae > Pelosia > Pelosia muscerda. The sequence continues at coordinate 4,795,851 of OY829103.1, forward strand.
TGATTGAGTCGTCAAAGTTTTAAAAAAATTAGTTAGAATATGAAGACGTGTATCACTATTATCTGTACACTGGCAAAAGCGGGCATCGGACTCCGTAGGCAACAGCTAGTGATGCGGCCGGAATTAACTAGGTATGGATGATGATTATTTATAATTTCTTATTCATACTAATAAAATAGTTTAGAACGCACACCTATTGAATTTATTGAAAACTACAAGACAACAAAGATAATATAATTAAATGTAAAGTATGATTAATAACAGATGAAATTCAAAGACGTGATGATATAGAGGACAGTCCCACATTCCGGAGCTGTAACTACCAGGAATGCGACCAGAGGTGTCGGCGACTTAAATTTCCCGGAGGCGCCTGCGTGAATGGTCGCTGCAAATGTGATAATTTCCGTACATCAGAAGGTATTCTTACCAGTTTTTACCAGTACTCGCTGAGTAGTACCTAAAATTTACAAACCGTGTAATTTTTTATAACTCCTAGTTTAAACTGTATTTGTGTACATAAAGGCCTGTTTTGTGATCATACCCAGTTGCTTTATAATTTCAATGAAAATAGTCTATGTTAAGACCCCAAACAAAAGTTTAAAATGTACTTTTTTTCATGGTGTACTTATTTCTTTTTTGAAATGTAATGAAATGAAATATGGTAGGTACATAGTTGTTAGATCACATATACAGTCCATGCTCTGACATGCAAAATTCTAATGTAGGTTGAATTTGTCAATTAAATCAATGTATATATATATATAACCGATTATACCTAGGTATAATCGGTTGAAGAATATTCATTTCATAAATTTAAAATCTCTAAATTATCATTAAAATGTCATGTTAGTATAATTATTTTTTTGTACAAGACTAGAAAATTACAACTGGGATCAGCCTTCTTCTTCTTCTTCGGTACACTCTTGTCAGAGTGATTGTGGCCAATAGGTAGGTTTTTAAGTGACCCGATTCACCACATGAATCTGTATCATACATATGTATGTATCCGTATGTACGGATACACTACTGGGAATACATTTGAGGTTTGAATATATTATGTTCTGAGAAAGATATTATATTAATGACTACTCTTTTCTTTGTATTTCCTAGACTTTGCTTCTCTCATTGAAAAGTACCTTTCGGTTCGAAGCTGTAACCCTCAAGAATGTGATCAGAGATGTCGCAGACTCAAATTTCCCGGGGGTGCGTGTGTAAACGATCGCTGCAAATGTGACAATTTCCTAAATGCTGAAGGTACTACATTATATTATACTTTATTATAACTCACTTATATAAATTCTACTTGTATTATAAATGTGAAAGTATGGTTGGATGGATTAATGGATGCATGGATGTATGTTTGATACACTTTCACGTAAGAGCTACCGAACGGATCTGACAGAAGGAGGAGGAAGGTCACCCATGCGTTGGACTGACCACATCAAGACTGCCATTGAAGGTTCAGTTAAAGAGTGCAACAAAATGACATCTAACGGACAGCGGTGGCGAAACGGCGTGAATCGCATAACATCTGCCCCTTAATGTATCAGACATAACGACCACGACCGCTCTGTCAAGAACGTATCGGATAAGAAGAAGAACAGAAGAGACTTCAGAATAAATTCCAATAAAATTAAACAATTATTTCAAACTAGAATTAATAGAAACATCTAATATTTTATTTTATTTTAAGGAACTTTCGTGGTGTATTCCGATAATGAAAAAGCTGAAGAATCTGACTTGACATTGTTTAAAAATGTTGAAGGTAAGTAATTTTGTTATGGTTACAAAATAAGTTTGCCGTGCTAGTTCAATTATTTGAATATTCTGGTATCATAAAGCATAGACCTAAACTGTGCCTAAAGTGAGTAATATAAATTCTAGAAAAGCATACAATCATTTCCCTGCCCATGTCCCAATTGACTGGAGTCGGCGCAAAATGTAATTCTCTTCCACATAATCTTATTAGATAACATTTCCTGAGTCATTCCCTTCTTTGTTACATATATCTTCTTTCATACAATCCATCTATCTTTTTTTAAGCCGAGATCTGCTTCTAAAGCTCCACATTAATACTTAGGGTCTTTTTAATAATTTAGTATGTCCATACCACGACAACAGTCGTTCACTCCTCAATTTTTCATTTACTGGTGCAACTTTCAAGCTCTCTCTAATATCTGTCCAAGGAATGGGTATTCCTTACTCTATCCATTCTCGTCACACTACATATCAATCTAAACACAACGTTTAGAATAGCATACAATATAAATGTAAATAACATTTTAAAATCAGTTAGTGTTCAGTTACTTCCGAGGGCTATATATACCTTTTAAAAACCTCTTACTTCCACAAGATTACACTGAGCTTGGTCACAGGCAGTACGAACTGAAATGATAAATTATATGATTTATGATGTGAAAATTCAAAGTTATAATATCTTTCAATCATTCCTGAAAAAGTTTTAACGCTTTAGCAATTGTACAGAGGAGCCTAAGAGCTATAAATTAAATTGATTTTAACATCCAAATCTCATAACAGTTATAACTTAAGATAAGCGGGCAAATTACTGACACGAAATGTTTTTTTAAATCCTTAAATGGAAAAATGTCCATTTGTCCGTCCATCGGGTACGATAAACCTGGCTTAATAGCAATATTCATAATATTCATGGATAAAACTATTTGTACTGAGCGGGGATCGAATTCCAGCCCCCTGCGCAGCGTTCGCATTCACTACCGACTCGTCAATGAGGCTCTATTAAAAAAATGTAAGTATAAACATACTAGGTGTTAAGGGATCTACTAAACAGTTGTACGAGTAGATCCCTTAACACAAACTAGTTCATGCTTATTTTGCGTTTAGATACCGCTGTATAGAGTGTGGTAGAATATTTATTATATACCTTGTTGTGGCCCGCGGTTACGCTTACGTCGATTTCTGACCCCGTTCCTGTTGTTCTATATAAATCTTCTTTAGATTTCAAGGAATAACTAAAAATAAATTTTGCACTTAGCAACATATTTTATGATTCATTTATATATAATACAGTTTAACAGTGTTGACAACAGAAGTATATTTTGAATATAAATTAATTTACGTGCCAATTTATAACAGATGATGTACAGAAACTTGAAGATTCAGAAAATAGTCCCGCGGTACGTAGTTGTAACTATCAAGAATGCGATCAGTTTTGTCGGAGGCTCAAGTTTCCTGGAGGCGCCTGTGTGAATGGTCGTTGCAAGTGCGATAATTTTCGCTCGTCAAAAGGTATTTTCATTTCTTTTATAATACTATGTACAATGGGCTCAAAAAGTTCCTGGACACTTTGAATCTAGAATTGGATGAAGTGATGCTATTACACAATTACTAGCTTAGAAGCTACTCAATAATAGATCTACTTATTAATGTAATTAAATTTAGGCTACTACTTACATAAGTTTACTTTATATCTTATGAATAAACAAGACATCGATCTAGTTAATTTTATTAACATTAGACTTGGACTGTCAAAAGGTTATACATCTTAAGGTGCAATGAACTTTTTGAGCCTACTGTACTTACTTATATGGGTCAAGTTTACCTGAAATAAAAACATTTTATTTTATTTATTTAATTATTATTTTATGTTGCGACAATCTTTGTACTCAATCAGTCCGATGACTTTCCAAAGACAATACGTTATCTTATTGAAATATTTTAATAAAAATCAAAGATGGTATATATGGTATATATTCATTTAAAGTGTAATGTTGGTGATGTTATTTAATTTAACTGTGCTTTTTAATACTTTTACCTGTTATTTACTTTTGTTTTTATATTATTTTAGATTTTGCTGCCCTCATTGAACAAATTATTTCGTTACGAACATGCTACCCATTAGAGTGTGAGCAGAGGTGTCGTAGATTAAAATTTCCCGGTGGTGCCTGTGTAAATGGACACTGCAAATGTGACAATTTCCGAAATAATGAAGGTAATTTTTAATATATTTTTAGTATCGAAATACTCAAAGTTTATTTATACTGTTGATTGATGGCACTTAGTGGAACTTATTGTTATACATTATTGATATTGATAACACACTTGTACTTGTCCACTGTATTCATTTTTGTACCTAACCGGTTTCGCCTTACGGCATTCTCAAAGGTTTACATTGACAGTAACAAGTGTGTTATCAATATCAATCATGTACTCAAAGTTTGTTGCGTTGCATTGTACTGCGTTGTATTGTATTTTATTGCATTACACTGTATATTGACTTGTTACATGTTAAGTATTGCGTTATTGCAGAAGACACACATAGCCTTGTTGATTTTGAAGATAGCCGTTCAATACAAAGCTGCGAATATCAAGAATGCGATCAATTTTGTCGGAGACTCAAATTTCCCGGGGGCGCATGTGTGAATGGTCGTTGCCAATGCGATAATTTTCGTTCATCAGATGGTACTTACATATTTTATAATGTTTTTTTTATTTATTTTTTATGTTCGACAGTCTCGCGTTGATTTACTAATGAAAAGCATAAAATATATAGAAATAAATTACATTGGCATAATGAAATCTGGGTGGTTTATAATAAAATAACCACGAAGAGAATGGAGGGGTCTATTCGCTCGCTTCGATTGCTCAAACGACCCCGCCATCCCCTTCTAACCTAACCTATCCGAGACATAATCATTAGTCATTTAATTTATGACTTGTATAAAAGTTTGGATGAAGTATTAAAATTAAAAATTTAAATTTTCAAATTAAATTAAAAAGTTTAAATATATTAAACAGACGGGGTTCCTTCATAATTAATAGACGAATAAACATTTTGCCTTTAAAATCTATGCAACTCCTTCTTATGGCAAAACATATTAGGTATGCTAAATGATAGTTATGCTAATATTTGCATTATGCCAAAGGATTATTATGCAGTAGTATTATTATGCTAATGAAAGTTATGCGAAAACGTTACCTATGCCAAACTTGCTACTCATAATTTGCTACTTTTTCAGGGGAAATCTGAATTTGTAATAAGTTTATTCAGCAGTACATTTGTGCAACTTCTACCTTTTTTCTAGATTTTGGTTCCCTAATTGAAAATCTCCGTTCGCTGCGAAGTTGTGACCCTCAAGAATGCGATCAAAGATGTCGCAGACTTAAATTCCCCGGAGGTGTGTGTGTAAATGGACGGTGCAAATGTGATAATTTCCTAAATGCAGAAGGTAAAAAATATGTTGGTATAACTCTGTTAAATGTTACTTATTTACCTCGCATACTAATCATAGTAAATCATAGTAATTTTTATAAACCTAAATAGATACATACTTATTTTTAATACCACTTTTTGCAATTACCCCGTACCCCGGCAGATACGGGTACTTTTTTTGAGATGACCCCCTTCCCCTAATGTGGGAACCATAGTGTCCCCATTCAGCCCCTGGATATGGGGAGATGCACTTTGCGCCGCCGCTGTGGGCTGCTTCTGCTAGGGTGACAGTTGGCTCTACCCGTCCCGGGCCCGCGCTTATGGAGGACGTCGTTCTGTGACCTCCGACGCCACAGAGGGAAAAGGCGTGAGTGTCTATGTATGTAGTATTTTTTGTTGTCACAACCATTTAATTCGTTTAGTTAATTTCGTTACTCTTCGCTTCATTCATGTTTAAGCCTAATAATTTATAATAGGTGTTGTATTTTAATAAACTATATAACTCACAGGGCTACCTCCTGCTGACGATACCATAGCTCAAGTTGAACAGTTCAAGTTGAACTTAGACGGAGATTCTGAAGGTCTGACGCAATCTCATTTAAAGTACAGGCTGCTTTATTGCTTCTACATGAACTGCTAACATTAATAAAATAACAATTATTATCATTATTATTACTTATTAATTTACAATTTTGTTTTTCTTTCATGATTACAGAGAACGAAATCGTCCAACATACAGTCTGCTACCAATACCAGTGTAACGATAAGTGTATTCGTGTAGGCTATGCGGGTGGTCTATGTAAAAAGAATAAAAAATGTAAATGTTATTAAATACATATATCAGTGCAGTAAATTATATTATCTATTTGTGATTAAATTTTATATTCCATATATTCCATTTTTTTATACCACTTAGGCGGTAGACAAGCACCCTGTCTACCTGATGGAACGTGATTACCATGGCCTATGGACGTTTGCAACACCAGGGGCGTCACATTCGTGCTGCCGACCTAAAAAGAGGGTGGCAGGGGATGGGGGGAGGGGAGAAGGTTAAAGAGTCCCTCTGCTGTCAGTGCAGAAGAAAAATAAGGGTTTCTCGGTCTTCCCACTGACCCAACTCACGTGAAGAGAAAACTTTGTATTGTTCAAATACACTAGCTGATGCACGCGGCTCCGGAGTGGTAGTTGGTCATCGAGCAGTGCCATATAGCTTATGTTACTCAGAGTGAATGTAGCTTCTTAAATGGTGAAGTCATTTTTTAAATTGGCGCAGTAGTTTTTGAGTTTATTCATTATAAATATACATACACACAAAAATATGTTTTTTCCTCTTTACACAATATTTGTGTAGAGTGTAGACATCTACTACACAGTATCTCTAAGTATTATCTACAATATTTATTATGTAAACGCGATCATTGATGTTTAAGATATGAGAAAATTTAAGCTGTAATCGGGTCTACAAACGTTTACATATAACTCCATATGTATTTTTTCGTGCGGAAAACCCCGCGATACACGTCCAGATGAGCCAGGGGAGTGGATATGTTGACTTGAACTGACTAAAGGGTGAGATAGACTATGCAAAACCGGACAGGAACATAGTTTGACAGAGCATTTCATATTTATACTTACTAACTTTCACAATTTCCTCCATACTTCCTTCTTCTTCCGTCGAATCGACGGCATTTTTGAGTTGCCATCGTGGTGTAGTAATTTGTTTCAAGGCAGCGCCGCTACTTACAGAGACGGCCCGAGCATACATTTCGCTCTTCGGGAAGACTAAAAAAGTTCCCTACTTAATATCTTATTCTCTTATTGTAAGCTGCCGTACGTATTCCTAACAGGGTTTTTTTCGAATAAAACTACTAAAACAAGTAAAATAAACGTTGTTTTTACGAATGAAAAAAAATCGACTTCAACGTCAAAGAATAAACTGCCGACAGGCAGGCGTTAAGTACCTTCTTACTCGAGACCCGCCCTTTGTATAAATCCTTACAATTAACTTGAAGGACAACGGCTTCAGACTTGGTGGATTGTTATCTCTGAACTCCGGAGAAGTGGCTCGGTCGGAAGATCAAAGATTAAATAACAAATATGTCTTCACTAAATTCGTGACGTCATTTCATTTAGTTTTATTAGTATCGTAAAGAAAGATATTGCTGGAACAGTTTCTGCTTATCAAATTTGCGAGCTAATAAAATGAAATGAGCTACTGTTATAAAATACTATTGGAATAATATTAGCATTTTTAAATTGGTACACACATAATATGGGTAGTTAAACCGAATGTAGTATATAGGTCAACAGAAGAAAATTTTTATATTTCTTCCTCTGAGTGATGCTCAGGGAAATAATTCAAGTAAACAGTTTAAAACCGACCTGTCTGATTAAAAGGGGACCAAATTTGCGATGTTGCGGAGGAGGTAGTAGGATTCATCCCAATGTATGTTAATATAGTAGTAGATTTAAAATATAATTTGAGCCGAAAAAGCGTACATTTCAGGATCTGATTAGGGAATCCTAAGGAAATCAAGAGAAACTCAAATTTTATAGAATTTGTTATAATAATAATATTGCTGCTTTGTTCATAATGGTTCACGGAATTCCATAACGATCAGGAGTTGATAAGGAGGAGTTATCGCAGTCCACTGCTGGCATAGGTCTCTCCTAATGTAAGAAGCTTTTTTCCTACAGTTTCCACGCCGGTTTCCAGCCGAGCGGGTGGTACAGGGTTTTATTTCGAGTTTTTGCTTCTCTCGCAGTGATATCGTCTGCGATTTCTCAGTTTGTCGCCTGTGTACTAACATGTTATTTAACTAAGCTGATGATAGAAGATATATTTCCTCAACTCTTAACGATTAAGAAGTTGTATCTCTAGTGATAGCTGATATCACATATATTATCTAGGTTTTGTTTGTACTTTTACCAAGTATTCTTTAAAGATAGTACAAACATACGTAGCCGCGGTAGCCTAGTGGTATGGGTAATGGACTGCTGAGACGAGGTCTCGAGTTCGATCCCAGGTTTACCATGGCACACACCAATGACTTTTCGATGCTTTTCGAAGTTATGTGTGTATTTATCGCAGGTTTATAAGTGTCTCGGAGAGCACGTTAAGCCGTCGGTCCCGGTTGCCATACAAACATCTATGGCAGTCGTTACGGGTAGTTGGAGCCCTCAAAAGTCCAACCAGCCTAACTTGGAACTTCGATATCGCCATTGGTCATTAGACCATTGGTTGTGGAGGTCAGATGGCAGTCGCTCCACGGAAAATATCGAAGTTCAGCCGCATCACAGTTAGACTGAAAAGCCGACCACAACTAAGTTGGGAAAAAAGGTTCAGGGAATGATGATGATGATGATGTAGCTCGTTTCATGTCCCGCTGCGCAACTTTCAGTTAGTGGACTTACCCTGTCTGAGTACACCTTTCGTCAACGGTTTTCAGGTGTTGGCATTGTGGTAGGGGGAATTAGAGTGTGAGAGAGTGTTCAACGATTATACTACCAAATATTATAACATCAATTATCGGGCGGCTGATCCTACCACTGATATAACAATTTTCACAGTAAATGTAGAGTGAAAATGACCTCCGTCGGCTGAGACTATAATTTTTATTTACGACCCATAAAGGCTTTCATTTCTAGGCACTCATTATTGGAAAGCGTTCCTACCAACGTTCCTGTAGTTGACCCTGTTGATCTCTTTTTACTTGGATTTTTTTTTAATCTATATAAAAGGTAAGAGTCAGAAAAAAAAATTCAGAAGTCCCGGGTTCAAATACTGGTTTTTACAGGAGACCACTACCACGCCACAGAGGTCGTCAAACGTCTTATCTTATAATCTAATCTTAAGCTAAATAGCAGCATAAATTGTGAAATATAAACTAATAGACCTCAACAGCTAATGCAGGTCTATACTCGTATAGATATAATAGGAGTATAAGATATACTTTTATAAATCCAGGTATTATGAAAGAGAGTCAATAAGAGTCGTCAATATCAAACTGCAGATTTTTGGGCCAAATCATATTTTGAATTTGACCGAATACTATTGATTAATCCAACATCAGATCTATTGAGACTAGACTGAATTCCTTTAAGATTGACTTATTTGTATTTTGCACTCATTCCACCTAAAAAGTAATTATGTAGTCAAAATATACTGTAGTGTTAATTATCTTATATATGCTCTATTTCATACCATATTCATTTTATTTAAGCACTGCGGTACAATACCAGTGCATTTCTCATTAGCATTCGGTGTTCATACCAAGACTATATCATTCTCACATTGTCTACGAACAGAGCAAGTTCTTCAGAACAAACTTAATTAACTCAGTTGCAATGTCTTTGGAATTTAGGCCCTCTCATTAAAACTTAAATTAATATGCGTCACGTGCGACTGTTTTGAGGTTGTGAAGAAACTTTGCGTTATTTGGCTTCAGGAATAATAATGTTTACTTATGTATGAAAGATTGTTTATCACTGCCAGGTAATCAATAATTCCTCAGTTTATACTAATGTTATGTATAGACATCGGATTATATGCATTTGCATGTTTGCATATGCAAATGCATATAATTATATTTTAATAGGGTTATTGCATATTTTGGTACTTTTTCATTAATAGTGCTTATTTCAAAAGCGTATTTATTACTGCCAGGTAATAAATAATTCCCCACTATAAATTAATTTTATATTATACACAAATATACTAATAATATATATATATACTAATGTTAAAATGAATTAACGTGATTATGGTACATCGGTTCTAGAAAAAGTGATATTATATTGGCAAAAACGCCTTTGTAATAGCTTAGTGAAGTAAGTATAAGATTAAATCTGTAGGACGATTACAAAATTTCATGAAATTTGAATCTCTGTAACTAGAAATATTTAGTTTAACATATTTTTATTATTTAAATTACCGCAGTGCCAAGTAATCCGTTAACAGCAAATTCAATTTGCTGTTAACGGATAACGGTATATTCGACACGATTCCTTCTATAAAATATCACTTTGTTTAAAAGCCTAGTAAATGAATTCATGATATGGATAAAGAGGACTTCATAAAATGTATCTTTCAAACAAAACTTATCTTGACAGTAACGAAAAAAAAGGTATTCAATTTGGTGCAATGGTTTGGAAGTTATATACATTTTGATGATTCCGTGTAGTAGTTACGAGGGAACATACGAGTACAACAGACATAATAATACAGATCAAACATATAACCATATTTTTTTAGCTATTACCACAAGCGATAGAAGGACCAGATCAAATTTAGGTCGAAAAAGGATTCGAACCGTGATATTACACTTCCAGGACGACAGAACCCTAAAGATCACCCATCACAATCACACCAAATATGGTTGTATAGGAGAATGTCGAATGCTTCAGACTTGACTTCGTAACTCAGTCCTCCTGTAAGCGAAAGATCGCGGGTTCGAATCACGTGAAGCAATCACTTTTTCCAATTAAAATTTAATTTGAAACAGTTAGCATACTAACTGCTTTAGAAAATTGTTATTACACATAAAGGACCAGTGCAAAAAATATGGTCGATTTAATTACAAGTAAAAAGTACGAGAGCGAAAAAATGGTTCATTTATTAACGTCGTCGTCGGAGTCATGAAAGCGATACGTAATTCATAGCCGCAAAAATGGTAGAGTAAAACTCAGAGGAAAGTAGGGTTCTTCAAAATCTTCTTCGCCGGGGCCCAGAGTGCAACGCTTTCCCTTATCCTACACAGATATTCCTTGATGAAGGGGGAGAGGGGGGGGGGAGCACAGTGTGTAACAGAGTAAATGCGGCATGTCAACTTAAAAATCCCGTAGATTCGACAGAGGAAAATTGGTAACACTTGAAAAAACTTCATAGTCAGATTTCTCCAATTGTAATTATTTATTTTTACGTGCGCGATTACCCCACGGATACTACTACCTACTACTAATTTTGATTCAGGTAATAAGCAGTATATACCACTGAATTTGAATTTGAATTTTTAAATTTTTTACTATATATTCTGTTGAAAACTAACGTACCTATTTACAATGTTAGCTTTCCTTTACTCGGAGTATCCGTAGACTAGCTGAATAATTTACTGACACATATTTGTGCAAAGTAAACTATCCGAGCTTCTGCAAAGTTGCACACAGTTGAGGCATGCACCTGCGTTTGTAAGGACTGAATACACATAGACTACTGCAAATGGCTTGCATAACAAATGTTACGTAAACGAATGTTATTTAAAAGTAAACCCACAAGTATACACCTACAAAAGAATAAATAAAATTGAATTGTCTGTTAAGGTATGACTCCGTAGCCGATATATGCCATATGCCATATGACAACTGCAGACACATTCGGCAGATACAGCGTACCATGAAGTAGGTTTAAATATTATAATATCGTTTATTGTTTAAATTTGTTGCTGCTTCTCAATGAGGCCGTATACTTATATCGAGGTTTACCAAGCAACGTAGATATGTAAAAAAATGTAAATGTATAAAGTAGATATAGACAAATGTACAAGTTGCTGAACTGACATTTTTTTATCTTTGTATATATTAGTGCGGTCGGATGACTTGTCGTGCATTACTCTGTATACTTTGATACGGATAAACGGCACCATTGAAAAACCGCAATGTATTAAAACAATATACAATATTGTCACATTAATATCTTTATCACGGTACGCTGTATCTAATGCTGCGGTCAACGGTCGGCTACGGAATCATATTTTTACGTTAAAATAACAGTATTTAATGGATGCATATGAATTTATACACTATATACATAGACCCACAGCACAGCTTAACTAGCTTATAATGGAGCCTAGAATGTGGACTAGATATATTTTATTTTACTATTATTAATATATCGTTCGGTGAATACCAATAGTATCCATACAACAAACTTCAAAAGTGTAAACAGATTTTCTTTCAAATAAAACATTTGTGAGTATAGTACATTATACTATGTATCCCAGACAAAGCAAAGTTCCAGATGTCCCCGAAGCTATTTTCAGAGGCAAATAGCAATCTGAGCACAAACGGTTCAATTCCATTCACGAAGAGATAGATAGAAGGTTATCTCCTTTCTTTGTCTATTATTTGTCAACACAGGGGAACATCGTCTAAATCATCCTCCAAGCTATCTCCTCCTACACTGACAGTGGAACTCACACTAGAGCCGGGAAGCACTGCGTTTCCATTGTAGACTCTTGGAAAAGTCTCGCTTACAACTGGGTTAAGATAATGATGAGGTAAGTTTTAATTACATTTGGAATTGTGGTACGCGATGGTAGTGAAAGTGAAGTGTTCCATCCGCGCGTATTGCTAAATGCATGAATATGGCTATTTGCATCTGGTCGTCCTCACAAAGTATTAAGCCATCGCATCGGTCCCGGTTGTCATATGCCTTAAGCCTTAAAAAGTCCAACAACTAGTATAACTGCAATTCTTTTATATTACCAATGGGTTATGGAGATCATATCTCATCACCGCGGTCCCTACAACCGAAGGGGGTCATCTCGAAAGAGAAGGCCCCGGATCTGACGACGTGCGAGGGATATGTATGTTCGCTACGATCTCACCTCCGACAGCTAAAGACCCAAATACGGCGTGCGTTTTAGTCGCTTCGAGTCCGACATAACCTCTCTCACCGGTTCCGTTGGGATTAGTACCCGTGGAGAATTTGCGCACGGAAAAAAAATGTGACTGGGCCTAACGACACGATAAAGAAACTTTAATTACATTTGAGTAATAACACAATACATATTAAATATCGAAAAAGTCGATTAACGAATCAATTTCGTTTTTCCGTTTATAATATCAAAATTTTACAATTTTATGCGTCAAGAGATAATATAATAATAATAAATATAATAAATTAGGTAAGCATAATGATTTTTTTTGCAATTATTGTACATTTTTTGCAATTTGAATTATTCGAGTAACAACTGACTTGAGAAAAACCCTCAGTGGAAGATTATTGGAAACGAACTGGTTAACGGACTATTCTAAATTCGAACGATTCTACTCTCTATCTGATTTTAACTGTTAAAATATTTATCCACAATAATACCGAAGCCAGAACAGAAACATTATTCAAGCTGAATAGACCAGAATACGATAAAACCAGAGGCAACAATATAACTCAACAGCAATTTATTACATACCAAGAGTTACAAAGAAAGTCCTCCTTCCTTTATCTGACCAAGTTTGTTCGAAATTGCGTCTACACAAAGCTTTGATAATGAACGCTTATAATTGGGCACATTCGTCATACTTGATACTCATTTGAGACTATGCTTTGTATCAAGCATTTTGTAGGTACTCGTCTGTGGCGTGACGGTATCAAATCAAATCCAAATCATTTATTGCTGACCAAAGGTATTATATTGATATTTAGTACCTACATTAAAAAGTCCTCTTCGGTATAGGTACCTAGTTGGCATGCAAGAAGACATTGTTGTTCATTTATTTATTTATTTTTACGTAGGTATTTTTACGTTCAGCCGTCGTGGCATCGGTGCGACTAGTATTATTGCATATTAGCTTAGCTAACCCTTGTTTTTGCGTGATAACTGCCTTCTGATCTCCCGTGCATCGAAAAGCGTCATCGGTGTCTCATCTCTGGATCAATAGATGTAGGTACCATCAAAGCACGTAAGGTTGACTTGACCTCGTAGGTCTAGATAAAGCCCCATATCATCAGTGTCAAAATATAATTCAAATAATATCAAACCAAACCTGGGTAAAATTAAGCACGCCTATCTCCGATAGCCATAACCGTTACGATAACATTACAGAATAACGTTAAAAGAAATTATAAGCTATTACGAACAAACTGTCGGGTGAGTTAATCTGCCGCAGATGGCTCCACTTTGTTCAGGTAAAGCCTACAAGGTAATCGAATTGTTGAACGTTTGTTTGAATTTGAATAAAGAAACGCCTCTTCAATTTCAACGTTTGAACAATAACTTGAATCACAGAAACGACATTTTATTTATTGGAATTATTATAGCATTTGAAAAACGTAGATTTATTATAATTATTTTAGTTTTAAAAAGACTAGATACCAGTACGAATACCCCAAACCAGAGGATTATATGCACCTGCAGAGGAATAGCCACTTTGATAGAGAAGACTATCCCTCCTTTAACCTAGGAGCCAGGATGGGTTCGACACAAAGGATCTAATAGGGTCGAAGTGTCCGCGAAAGCTCCAGAGCACGCACCCCAATAAGATAAGATAGCGGTACGAAAATATTATCTACAACAAAACAACATTGAAAGCCAACAGAAAATCTGATCTTGAATTGCTATTACCAATGAATTTCACTTCAATGCGTCACCTGCAAGAATGCTACGAACAACCTGGTTCGATCGCAGGTGAAGATCTTGATGAAGAAAAACATAAGGTACCCACGTTCTAAATGTACCGACGACTTGAGACAGGCCCTAAATGCCGTCACATGATTCTTAAAACATCTTATATCAACAGTACCCTAAAATATAGGATAGTAATATATAAAATCGAAGTAAAATCGTTGGCACGTCGAGAACCGCTCCCACGGGAGTGGACTCTGAGTGTTTACATACATAACGATACCCCTCGAGAAGGCACACGAGTATTGAGAAACTACGAGCAAACTGTGAATGTCAGAGGCCAAGCTCATGTGGTGTATTAAGCGTGGTAAGATTTTGAACTATAGTATCGAAGAAATTAAGTTATCACCACATTCATCATCATTCTCTGAACCTTTTCCCAACTCAGTTGGGATCGGCTTTTCAGTCTAACTGTGATGCGACTGAACTTTGGTATTTTCAGTGAAGAGACTGCCATCTGACCTCCACAACCAATGGTCCAATGATCAATGGCGATATCGAAGTTAAAAGTTAGACTGGTTGGACTTTTGAGGGCTCCAACTACCCGTAACGACTGCCATAAATTTATCTATGGCAACCGGGACCGACGCGGCGACGGCTTAACGTGCTCTCCGAGGCACGACCAGACCAATGCAAACAGCCATATTCATGCATACAACTTTTTGCACTGAGTGGGGATCGAACCTGCGCCCCGTGCGAAGCAGTCGAGTGCACTACCGCAACGCCACGGAGGCTGTAAGTTATCACCACAATGATTCAAAATACATTGACTGTCTTGATTTATGCTTGTTACTTTTACCATACCTATTACCATATAAGTTACTGAAAAATGTGTACTAAATCACGTATCTGCTCACGTACATAAATAAATTGTTCACTCAAACATAACCTGTATTTTACCGACACACAATAAATTTCACCAAATCCATTTAGGGTTATTTATATACAAAGAGTAATCGAAAAGGTAGCTTCATCACCAGTTGCTGTGTATGTTGCATTTCGAATGACAGATACACGGATTTATTTTTTGAGAACATATATGCATACGACAATGATGATAGGACATTGAGGAGTACGACTGGGGAAGTACCTCCGCCCTACAGAATATCGCGTCTGATAATAATCTTGTGTTGTGTGCCCGGCGGTTCAAAGAATCAAAGAATCAATTTCGTTTATTCAGTTTAGGCACACAAAGAGCACTAATGAATGTCAAAGTTTTATAATAGTTGTACTTAACTATTATAATACATTTGTCAAAACTGTTATAATTTATAATTAATCATTATGAATACTTAGTAAATAAATCATTTGAAAATGATTCTTTCGCTGGTTCGGTAGTTAAATCTCCTGAGAAGAGACCAGCAAGAAACTCAGGTAGATTATCGTTATCCGGTTAGTGGGGTAACCAGAACTCACTAGAGAGGTTTTGTGTTGTCAGTGAGAAGACTGCAGAAGACAAATTTGTTCTGCTTTGTCTTCTGCACTGACAGCACAGTAATTCCCAAGCAAAGCCTCCTTCCCCTTCCCCTCTACAAGGTCGGCAGCACAAATGTGACACCTCTGGTGTTGCAAACGTCCATAGGCCACGGTAACCACTTTCCATCAGGTGGGCCGTGTACTTTTGTCCCAACTATGCTATAATATTACTACATGCTACATCTCTACAGTAAAACTAAACACATATAGACCCAAAGACCCAAAGACGGCGTGCGTTTTAGTAGATATTATAGAAATTTTAGTAGATTCCGGCGAGGGTGGTATCCACGGTTATGTTGCGCACGATAAAAAAAAGATCACTAACAGAGCTGTATATTAAAGCGTCGTTATCGGACTACATAAGTACTTGCTAGGTAAACTCTCACCTTTATTCCTGACACATAATAATGAACAAAGAAAGCCGATCTTAATGATCGCCGAGTCTCGAAGCTATGTGGAATATTCCGTATCAGTTGAACGATCACCAATACGTTTCGCAATATCGAAATACCTCCGCCGTGGCATGCGCTCAATAGTTCTGTATTAATATCAGCCTTAATTTATTAGACTAGGTTGACTTACGAGCTTTACTTTCGTTTGTTAAAATAGGATTAAATACTCTTTCTACTTATTTTGTAAAAGTTTCTATTACACTTATCTAGACTAAGTAAATGTTTGTAAATAGACAAAAAAAAGAAAAGAGCCGACTGAATTTCTGGTCTTCTCAGGCCGGAGCCACGTTTCGAATCGGTACGCGGTGGTCCACTTTCTAACTTATAATATATTATAGATGTTGACGTTTTGTAAGTTCCGTTTAGTAATCTATACAGAATAAAAAATGAGTTTAGAGTTTTGTAAGGATAGATATATTTGACTTCACCTTACCTGATGGTAAGCTGAAGGCAAAGTCTCAGGAAAAAAAGTCACTATTACAAACACTTATAGTGTTACAATGCTAGCGCTCAGCTTGTCGGCCTCATCAGATGCTTTTTCACGACCCGCTTAAAGGACCCGGGTCTGTAGGGAGAAGGAAACTGCAAACTAGTGAGGAATTCTACTCTACTAGCATGTTATAAAAGCAAAGTGTAGGAGATATTCGGTACAGCCATTACATAATAAAATTTCTCTGCGATATCGAATCAGGATTGATAAGTTCCGTAGACGAACGAAAGTTGCCGACATAGCCCACCAGCCTAGCAAGCTGAAGTAGTAGTGGGCGGGGCACGTACCAAGAAGAACAGATGGCCGTTGGAACTGAAAGGTTCTCGAATGGAGAACACGTACGGAGAGACAGCGCGTAGGACGTAGGACATTGTTAAAATCGCTTGTACCTACCCGTTGCATGCAGACCGCCTCCAACCGATCGGATTGGAGATCGATGGGGGAGGCCTATGTTCAGCAGTGGACGTCTTATGGCTGAAATGATGATAATGATGATTAGTTTAGAGCCCTAACTTATTTCCTCACAAACAGAGGTTTTTTAATATTTATACCTACACTTAATAAAATATTTATCGATAAATCGGGTTACCCCATCACTAGTACAAACAAGACAGTCTCAAACGAAACCGTTTTAAATTCCACTCCATCAATTGTTGCCCGCCCTCACTAATTAATGTTCCTAATGAAGACCAAACTTCCTTTGGATGGGTACATAAAAACATATTGCGTATTTATATCATTACATGGTGTAAGTGATAGCCAACTCTTCAAGTTTAGGTTTATAATAGGATTTTAAACATTTTATAGTTATTTACTTCTTTATTTATTGCCTTTATCGCTACCATTACAGGGTATTCCCCTAATGCGACAGCGTGACTAACCTAATTCTAATAAAACAAACAACAAAGAAAACTAAACTCATGGCAAGCATAGTTTATCTAGCTTCTGTTATGGGTTCTAGAATGCGCATAAACATACTTAGATACATTTTTTGTAAATACCTACCTACACATTATACGTAGCAACACCCATCTTCTTCCAACCTTTTTCTTTAGTAATCTATATACGAGTATATAAAAATGAATTGCTGTTCGTTAGTCTGGCTAAAACTCGAATACGTCTAGACCGTTATGGCTAATTATGGTCTTGAATAATTTGTGGAAGTCCAGAGAAGGTTTAAAAAGTGAATAAATACAAAAATGCTCGACAGCGGGAACGGGATCAGAAGTTCACGCGGGCGGAGCCGCGAGCAACAGCTAGTTTATTTTATAAAAATATTTTTACCGTACGTAAATATACAATCGTAAGCCGCGTGATACTCGGCAGATTAGAGTTTGTGCCGCCCCTTCTCTTCACATGCGGTGTCGTAAAAAGCAACTAAGGAATGGAGGTTTTTAACCTCATACAGATACACACAGCCCAAACTCAGCCTCAGATGTATGACTGGTGTCACCAACCAACAATAGTACCCGGAATTCAGCAATCGTCTTATTCCCTAGTTACGTAGGACCGAATACAATGGTTGGTGAAATGTGAGTGAAAATTCACCTCTGCCTTAAGGGAAATAGGTGTGAGCAATATCCGAAATTATTCCTAACCAATTCCTAATGCATAAATCATTAACTGAAATAGGAAGCATGCTGTTCAAAGTTCTTATTTGAAATCGTTAGATATTAAATTAAATAATAAATTAAAATTCAACTGAAGTTCAGTATCCGCCGTAGACTGAACGCAGACTTCGCAAATCCTAGGAGAAGTTATAATGTTTCAAATATCAATTCATTTAGAACTCTACTTTCGTTACTAAAAACTTTGAATTTCTACTTTGAACTAATTAGTTTCATTTGCACCATTAATATTGATACAACTACCTCTCCATACTTTTCTTGTCCCCGTCCATCGTACCGTATGCACCGGTGAGACTAATTAGTTTCGTTTGCACATGTTTGCACCATTATTATTTAATTCAAATAAAAAAAAACCAATGAACGTCGCAAAACATGTAATCATTAGGGAAATGAAGGGGGTGGAAAACCCAAAAAAAAAACAAATTTTTATGAACGTAGGTAAAACAGACTATCCGGAAAATGAAATAATGGCACTACATTTAAAAAATATTCGACAGTAAATATATAGTCCAAGACCAAGGGCTATGGGCGAAATATGAGTGTTTATTCACTTCTACCTACACCTAGGTTTTATAGGCGTCATATATTTATTTGAGCTTCACTGAAGATTATTATTCCTATTTCTATTGATAAAATTATTAAGATACTGTGAAGTGATATACATTATTGATAACACACTTGTACTTCCCCACCTAACTGATTTCGCCTTGCTTTCTCAAATTCTCAAACCTTCACATTGACGTGGAGAAGTACAAGTGTATCATCAACAATGTACAATAATAAGTTCCACCAAGTGCCATCAGTCAAAAGTATAAATAAGAGCAAATCAATTTATATTTATTGTAATACTGTGCAGTGATACGAGTAGAAGCAAGTAGTGGAGTTTTATTAAATAGTGTGTATGTGTGTGTGTGTATGTGTGTGCCTGTGTGTGTGCCACGGACAGGCAGACGCCTGTCCGTGGCATCGTAGCTCCCGAACGGATAAACCGATTTCAATATAGTTTTTTTGTTTGAAAAGTGTATTATCGATCCAAGATGGCCGTCGTTACAAAATAACGGACTACATATTTTTACACAAGTCCCTCAAAATGGATAAACACAAGAGTCACCTGATGATTAGTAGATACTGTAACCTATGTTGGTTGTAACTTAAACGTTCAGTCAGCTAGTTAAAGTTTGATGTAAGGACCGAACGATTCGAAGTGAATTCAAAGTTTTTAGTTACGAAAGTAGAGTTCTAAATGAATTGATATTTGAAACATTATAACTTCTCCTAGGATTTGCGAAGTCTGCGTTCAGTCTACGGCGGATACTGAACTTCAGTTGAATTTTAATTTATTATTTAATTTAATATCTAACGATTTCAAATAAGAACTTTGAACAGCATGCTTCCTATTTCAGTTAATGATTTATGCATTAGGAATTGGTTAGGAATAATTTCGGATATTGCTCACACCTATTTCCCTTCAGGCAGAGGTGAATTTTCACTCACATTTCACCAACCATTGTATTCGGTCCTACGTAGTAGGGTATAAGTCGATTGCTGTATTCCGGGTACTATTGTTGACACCAGTCATACGTCTGAGGCTGAGTCTGGGCTGTGTGTATCTGTATGAGGTTAAAAACCTCCATTCCTTAGTTGCTTTTTACGACAACGCATGTGAAGAGAAGGGGCGGCACAAACTCTAATCTGCCGAAAATCACGCGGCTTACGATTGTATATTTACGTACGGTAAAAATATTTTTATAAAATAAACTAGCTGTTGCTCGCGGCTCCGCCCGCGTGAACTTCTGATCCCGTTCCCGCTATCGAGCATTTTTGTATTTATTCACTTTTTAAACCTTCTCTGGACTTCCACAAATTATTCAAGACCATAATTAGCCATATCGGTCTAGACGTATTCGAGTTTTAGCCAGACTAACGAACAGCAATTCATTTTTATATACTCGTATATAGATTACTAAAGAAAAAGGTTGGAAGAAGATGGGTATTGCTAAGTATAATGTGTAGGTATGTATTTACAATAAATGTATCTAAGTATGTTTATGCACATTCTAGAACCCATAACAGAAGCTAGATAAACTATGCTTGCCATGAGTTTAGTTTTCTTTGTTGTTTGTTTTATTAGAATTAGGTTAGTCACGCTGTCGCATTAGGGGAATACCCTGTAATGGTAGCGATAAAGGCAATAAATGAAGAAGTAAATAACTATAAAATGTTTAAAATCCTATTATAAACCTAAACTTGAAGAGTTGGCTATCACTTACACCATGTAATGATATAAATACGCAATATATTTTTATGTACCCATCCAAAGGAAGTTTGGTCTTCATTAGGAACATTAATTAGTGGGCGGGCAACAATCGATGGAGTGGAATTTAAAACGATTTCGTTTGAGACTGTTTTGTTTGTACTAGTGATGGGGGGGTAACCCGATTTATCGATAAATATTTTTTTTTATAATATCACGCCTATATCCCCGAAGGGGTAGGCAGAGGTTCTAGCACCCACATTTCGCCTTTTACTACACTTTTTATTAAGTGTCTAAATATTGAAAAACATCTGTTTGTGAGGAAATAAGTTAGGGCTCTTAACTAATCATCATTATCATCATTTCAGCCATAGGACGTCCACTGCTGAACATATGCCTTCCCCACCGTCCTCTAATACGACCGGTTGAAGGCAGTCTGCATACAATGTATCAATATTAATGGTACAAATGAAACTAATTAGTCTCATCTGCACCATTGATGGTGCAGGTCAATGGTGCAGATAAAAAACAACTCCATCCCATGGTCGCCTTCTACGACACCCACAAGAAGAGATGGGAAGGTAATTTACTTCATCGGGAAGCCACAACTGACTAATTGTAATATTAAATACCATTAGATATGTATATATACCATTTTATTAAGCACCCAGTTACGTTTAAAATTCAGAAAATAAAATAGCGAAAGCATTATAAAGCTCCGTATACAATGGTCGAAAAATCTTAGCGAGAGTGTATTACGATAGCCTCGGTAATGAATGCGACTGCTACGCAGGAGGCGCGGGTTCGATCCCCGCTCAGAGGTATAGCTGCAACGCAGTTATACTGCAGTAAGTGCGGACCCCAGACTTCTGAGTGACCGCTTTGGATGCGACCGGGATTAACGCACGGATGATGATGATGATGATTATGAGTGTATTATGTTCAACGCAATATTTTTTTTATTGAATACTGACTTGACTTCATCTCACCTATTCGTAAGTTAAAGGTTTAAAGGACCCAGGACAGGAAGAAGAACGAAACACGTTAACTGATAAGGAATTCCAAGACCTAATGGTGTGGCAAATGAAAGATTCACTAAATCGCTTGGTTTTTACAATACTTAAAAAACAATCACCATCACACCACCTCTGTTATCACTTTTCATCACTCAGTTTGGGCAAGACTGAGTTACGATTGGTGGCCAAGAGGACAACCACTGGCAGAATTATTCAGGTTACCCATAAAAGACTTCGTCCTGATCTAACGACTGTTAATGGCCGGTACTGCCATTTAACGTGCCTGCCAATGACACATAATTATAATCCCACTAAGTGGTCACCCATTTAAATGGCAACCGCGCCTAGGTAGCTTACCCTACTGATCGTTCACGGTAAAGAGAGTGCTCTTAGCCACGAGCACTTTGAAGTAAGTAACCTGGTTTATTATTTGGTTTTCTATATGGAATATGAAGTTGTACATTTATAAAACAGTATGTTGGGTTCCTAAGAAGAATGGTTCCTGGCTCTCAATAAGGAAGTGGCCGCACAGCCATCGGAAATTAAACTTTTAATCTTCTCTCGCACGCGTTACCACTATAGAGCTTGAGCTAAACTATATGTAGAGTAATATTCTCTTTGTATTATTTGCAAGCTGTAATTTTCATCTAAATATTGTGTGAAATAAATAATTGAAAAAATACAAGATGGATTGTATTTTTTTTTCATTATATTTTATGTTTAACTAAACTGATTACTAATTTTTTTTCATGTAATACACACCGTGGTTGTAACTGTTTGTAATTGAAAATTGTACAAAAATATTGCAAAATAAACTCCAGGAAAACAAATACAGGCTGGTATGTTTGCCTTTGAAAATGCTTTAAAATCATTAAAAAAAGGGTTTTTTTTAATCATTGGTCAAAGAACTATAGTACGATGAAACTCATCATTGGATAATAATTATCTCATTATGCTGCTGCAATTTTACTATTAAATTACTGCAATGTAATGATCCTATTAAGTACCTACTTGCTTAGTAGCTTTTGCTTGTTACAACCATAATACCTATAAATAATCGCGTCACAATTATTTCAATATGCTAGTCATAAGCAAACATAGAATTCTAAATCATAACACTAGCGCGAAAACCACAAAACTTGTTATTCTACTTCCAGGAAAACCACGCATAAAGATTATAAAAAGTAAATCCGATTAACGACTTTATGGTACATAATATTAAAGTTCATTTTTGTTATTTTGTTATATTATGCAACAGGCTACAATTGAAATTGATGACATTATCCTACGGCTCCTAATCTATTAGTAGAATTTATTTATGCCAATAATATAAGCAGTTCAGTTCGTTCATTGGTCTTGAGCAGAAAGGTTGAAAATCGCACAAAATGAAACTATTGGTTCTAATTTTTGGTCTAATTCTCGTGGCACAAAGCGCATCTGCTTCCGCTAAATACTCAGTCAATGATCTGATAGAACTATATGAAGTACAACGAAATTTGGGTAAGTACTAAAATATAACAGTAACTTTAAGTCAATATCGAAAGTTAATACTGATACTAAAATACTAATGATCAGCAAGCAACAGGTACGTCATCAGTATTTTATCCTTAAGTTTCGTTATTGTTGACAATTCGATCCGACAATCAAATGGCAAATTTAAAGAAGCAATGATACAAAACATATTAACAATTATTTTTATACCACTTAAGTGGCAGACAAGCATAATATGGCCCACCTGATGGAAAACGGTAACCGTGACCTATGGACGTTCGTATTAACAAGGCGGTCACACTCGTGCTGACGACTATGTAGGGGTAACGGTTGAAGGTTAACAGAGTTGCCGTGCTGTCAATCTAGAAGTCAAAGCAAGTATCTCCGTCTTCCCACTGACAACACAAAACCTATCCGGTGAGCCATGACTACCGTACTCACCGCCGGAAATACAACACAGGCGTATTATTAGCCGCGGTATTCTTTAGGACGGAGGTACTTCCCCAGTCGGACTGCTCAATTTGGACAGGTTATACCAACATGACTCCGTTATATTTATAAGATACTAGCTGTTGCCCGCGGCTCCGCCCGCGTGGACTTCTGATCCCGTTCCCGCTGCTCCATGAGCA
Organism: Pelosia muscerda; assembly: GCA_963691645.1. Lineage (NCBI taxonomy): Eukaryota > Metazoa > Arthropoda > Insecta > Lepidoptera > Erebidae > Pelosia > Pelosia muscerda. Next base: position 4,819,879 of record OY829103.1, read on the forward strand.
TTTAGGGGTATATAAAATAGATGTTGGCCGATTCTCAGACCTACTCAATATGCTCACAAAATTTCATGAAAATCGGTCAAGACGTTTCAGGGGAGTATGGCAACGAAAACTGTGACACGAGAATTTTATATATTAGATTAATTTTATGGGGGATACCGACATGTCCTACCTCCGCTGTAATTAAAACATAATTTTAGTCAAGACGGTTTTGATAGACAAAATGAAACTTCTGATACAAGCAAACTATTGATCCTGCTATGTCAGTGCCGAACCGAAATTAGTTATAATAATTATAAAAATCTTTTTAATTTTGTTTCAGAAAACAGCCTAGCTGAAGATGAAGCTCTGTACATTCCCACGACCATGAAGGCGTGCATCAACCTAACTTGTGATACCATTTGCAAAGTGCTTGGCTACAAACATGGTCGTTGTGTCTCTGCCAAAACGTGTAACTGTTACAACTAATATTTTTCTGTGTAAGGGGCCGTTCAAGCATTACGTAAGCCACCATTGGGGGTCTCTGTTTTGCTTTTTTTTATGACATGAGGGGTAGGGGAGTCTAGATGATGATTACGTCATCGGTAGTTATTTACTTTTTTACACGAATAGGGGTTGCCATTCGTGTAAAAATGGTCTATGCTTGAAAATGATTCCCGCAAAAAATACGTACGTTTGGGCACTCTCTTTAGAACCGATTAGGGGAATTACCATGCGCTATTCAACTGTCTAAATTTCCTAGTCTGTCAATGGTCAGTGTATTGTTTCGTTTGGATACTACTTACTAGACGTATTGTAAATTTTAAAATGATAATACATCATGAGAATACAATATAAAAAAAATATAATTTAAAATGTTTACGTAAGCAAAGGGGGAGGGGGTAAGAGCTTTGCTTACTTTTGCTGACAAGGGGAATGGGGGGGTAAATAATTGTAAAAAATCTGCTTACGTAATATTTGAACGGCCCCTAACTAAAATGGAAGTTTAATTATGTTTATATAATGACAATTCTATTATAGATAGCCTTTGTGTAGTTACAAAGTATAACAACTTACTGAGTTTTCGTGAGAAACTGTGAAGTTTTGTAAATGCATACTTATGTATTAATAAAGACCACAATTATGTTTAGCCGTGTTTTATGGATTTCGGTCTAATAAATGATTGTTTATAATGTGTACCTATGTTTTTTTCAATTAAGCCCATTTTCCTACTACTGGGCAAATGTCTGCCACAAATTTTTTTCATCTTCCTGTTTCCTAAGCTACATCCCACCAATGTGTGTATAAATAATGATTAAAAATGATCAAGTCATTAAATGCTTTTTATTTGTTTAAAAGAATATTAGCAACCGAAGTTACTAATATTCCCTTTAACCCCTCCAGCTAAGCTCAATGGCTTGTGTTAGGAGTGGGTTTACGTCGGTAGTGTAATGGCCAGGATTCGAACCCGGGACCTCTCGGTCATAAGGCCGACTCCTTAACCACTAAGCTACCGACGCTTCAGATGAACTGACTGATTCAGAAAAAATACTAAATTAAAATAATTTTTGACACCCACAATTGGTACCCACAAGATAGGCTTTGCCTACTGTGGGATCACAGTGCAATGCTCAACATTGTGATATACTATTTGGCAATGAATTAATTTTTATTTATTATTTATATTACCCGCACAACTCTTTACTGAAATGCTAGTCTGAAGTCAGTGGTTAAAAGTATAAAAAACTGATTAGGAGCTAAGCAATCTTGCAGTGGCTGTCTAGAATCCAATAAATAGAAGTCAATAGTGTGTTATCAAAAGGTATGTACATACAGGATGTACCCATATGTTGTGTAACAGGATTATTACCAGGGGTCTTCTCGGTTTCGGAAGTGTTTCTCTTACAACCTGTATAGATGCCCGCAGCACCTTACACCATTTCGGTAAGAAACCAGCGAATTAATAACTAAGTCAATTCTAATAATATATCAGCCCAGCCAATAAATATTTAATACTTGTTCATGAACCGATTGTGTTCAGTATAGAAAGAAAGCAAATCTGTATTGCGGATCACAGTCATACACACGTATAAGAAAATAGAAATAGAAAATTAGCAGTAATCACATGAACAAAAATATGTATCGTTAAAGTTAAATTTAAATATACTATGTATTATTACACCCTACACAATGGCATAATAAATTAGATAGAAACACACTAAGGGTGAAGCTGTAGCTGAATAACTAATTAGTAACTAACTAAAGAAGCCTTAACCTTTGCAAAATAAACTCAAGGAAAACAAACACACAGTGATGTTAGATAAAATTTATTAATAGATTTATGCTGCATTAAAACATATTAAAAGTCCTGCAATAAATTAACTGTAATCCTTGAAGGGGTAAGCAGAGGTGTATTAAACACCCACATTTTGCCAACTATGATTTTCGGTCCAACGTAATAGTGGGCGAGCCTACTGCCGTCTATCGGGCACTTTGTAAAAAAAATGGGTATGCCGAAAATTAATTTGTAACAGAAAATGTAGGAGCTAAACAAATTTTTTTAAAAAAAATACCCGATTCCTTGCGATTTAATGCCGTGTAAATCGCAAGGAAATCAATTACGTTCTTAGCTGCATAAGCACTACCAATTAACGTCTTGGAGAGTATCAAATGACCCAAAAAAAACCCTATAGTTATTGTTCTTTTTTCTAGGAGCAGATTGTAGGAAATCTGATAATAATACAAAGAAACAAGATATTGCCATGTTGCAAGCAAATATCGACTTTAAGGTGATGAACCTTTTGTGCCTCTATTGTACGTCTAAAACAATTCTTTTAATATGTTAGTCATCACAAAACAAAAAATTCGAAGTCTATGCCTAACACGCAATCCGCAAAAAGCGATAGCGGGAATACCGCAAAACTTGTTATTCTACTCTGTAAGGAAAATCACGCCCAATTATTATAAAGAAGTTCAAACTTGATTAACGACTTTGTGCAATACACTTTAAAGTTTACTTTTGATAATATGCTATTATGTAACTGACTACAAATAAAGTTGTTGAAACTATTCTGCGGTTCTTAATCTATATGTAGAGTTATGTTTATTTATGTTAATCATACAGGCGCTTCCTTCAGTCTGTGGATTGATCTTGAGCAAGGAGGTTGAAAATCAAACAATATGAAGCTCTTGGTTCTTGTTTTTGGTCTAATTCTCATTGCACAAAGTGCAACAGCTTTCGCTAGATTTTCTGTAAATGATCTGATTAACGCATATGAGGAACAACGAAGTCTGGGTAAGTGAAAATTTCTAACAGTAACATTTTGAAAATAGTAGGTTTAATGATTCCTCGTAATTCATTTTTTAATTCATTTCAAAGCTATTGCATGTGCTACAATTATCATCATAACATTAGATCACAGTGACTTCAAAAACCGCAGTGTAGGTGCTCCATAAACTAGCATTAACCTTGCCATTTTTTATATAGTAAACCCTTAGTATAATTTGGCCAATACCTAATTGTAATAATTGTTAATGGATGCGAATTAGTGACCTTATCTTTACTATATTCATCCACAGTATACAGTTTGACCTTTCAAGAATCTTGCAGTAAACTTAAATATAATTTTAATAAAAGCCATGGTAGCCTAGTGGTATGGGTAATGGACTGCTGAGACGAGGTCTCGGGTTCGTTCCCAGGTTTTACCATGGCACACACCAATGACTTTTCGATGCTTTTCGAAGTTATGTGTGTATTTATCGCAGGTTTATAAGTGACCGGTAAATGGCAATAGGCTCGCCACATTGGGACTTAAACATAAACTGGCGAAATGTGGGTGCTAGCACCACCTACCCTTTCGGGGATATAGGTGTGAGTATATGTTTATGTTATGATGTTTAATAAAACATCAAATGTCAGTAACCGAAACTTGCAAAACGTCCAAAAATCGAAAATTATGAAAGTTGACTAACCTTTAGGTAATATATTTTTAATTTAGGACGCATTAATAATTAACCTTTGAACCACACCGGTCCAAAACCCAGCACCGGCCTGAGAATACTCTGGCCGTCTACTTTTTTTATTCTATTTACAAACAGTAACTGTAGGACCTGCTCTTTAAGTTTTGGCCTATAATCAAGAGATGCATCTCTCTAGAGATAGAGTACAAAAAAAACAGAGTAGTAATAGGTACTAATTAATTAACTAAGTACTGGAATATTTTTTGTTATCTTTTTGTTGCTATCCATATACGGTACTAACCAACCATTATCATCCCGCCTATAAAAAGTAATGGCTACACGCTTGGTGTCTCCGTGAGGTCAAAACAAACTTGATATAATTACAGTTACACTTACATAATCAGTATGCACCACATTCAAAATGAATTCATTTAATGGCAAATTTATACAGACAATGCTATGTTTTGCGAAGTATAACGGCCATAATATTAATAGTTACAAAAAGATTGAAAAACCCGGTCCAACTTTTTTTACATTTGGAGTCATCTAAAGTCAGGTTGGTTATGTTCAAAGTGCGTCCCCCATACCCATAGACGGGGACACCATGGTCCCTACACCCGACGGGGGTCATCTCGAAAGAGACGGCCCCGGGTCTGCCGGGGTGCGAGGGATATGTTGACTATTATCTCACCTTCGGCAACTAGAGACCCAAAGACGGCGTGCCTTTTGTTCGGTTCGAGTCCGACATAACCTCTCCAACCGGCTCCGGCGGGGAAGGGGAATCAGTGGAGACTTTTCGCACGAAAAAAAAACAACAAGGCTGGTTATGTTAGGCTAAACGAAACTTACAAGCTTACAAGCTGAATATTACATTACCGCTTTCATCACATTGGCAAACTTAAAGTAGTTCTGGAAATACACATTAAGTCTTGGAATTCCTAACCAGCTCACGTGTCTCCTTCTTCCTACAGTCCCGGGTCCTTTAAGCGGGGCGTGAAAAAGCATCTGATGAGGCCGTCAAGCGGAGCACCACCATTGAATCATTTTACGTGTTTGAATGGTGACCCTCTTTCCTGAGACTTCGCCTTGAGCTTGCCATCAGGCGGGGTGAAGTCAAATTAACGTGTCCAAAATAAAAATTCTATTTTTTTTTTATTTCAGAAAACAATCAAATACAAATAGCAACTGAAGCTCTGTACATTCCGACGACCTTGAAGGCGTGCACCAACCCAACTTGTGACGCGGTTTGCAAAGCGCTTGGCTACGCCCATGGCAACTGTGTCTCTACCACTACATGCCACTGTTATAATTAATTCTAATCTATGTTCTAACTGAAATGCAAAATTAATTATGTTTATTAAATGTATGAAATTTTTAGCTGTGTTTTATTTATTTCATTATAATATCGGATAATTTGTGTGTATCATTTATTTGCCATTTAGCTCACTCTGATCACTCCACTTCTGGGCAGAAGTCTCATCCAAACTTTTGCGCTGCTCCTTCTCCGTGCGACTCATAGAAAGGCGTCAGCTTAGAATTTTTTGACATGTCGATAGTCAGGACTACCTGTGTGGAAGGACATCATCATTTTTACTAGGAATATATTTGCACAGAGAATGCGGCGATGTGAGTACGGCAGTTTGATATCTTTCTTCAGGGCCACTAAATTCGCACAGTCAGAGAGAGAGTTTGCTTCATAAAAAACTGTTTAGGTTTTACTCATGTTAGTAAATTGGTCTAATTATTTTTTGGTACGGAAACGTTTTAGGCTCGTGTACGAACAACAGTACCTATATTTATATTCTATTTGGTTAGGTACTTAAAAAAAGGTAAACAATGTTGTTGCAACTTTTTATAAAAACACAATCATGTTAAACAAATAAACTAAACTAAACTATCTGTCTAACTAGTGGTTCGAACCGATATTTAGTCTTTATAATGCGTTTCTAAGCAGAAAAGTATTTTTATACTGAGTTTTTGAACAAAATTTATGTAGAAGACATACCAAGGTTGTTTACCTTTTTTTAAGTACTTATTTAAACAAAATGGACTATAGTGACGTTTCCAGATGTTCTTCTTATGAAACGCGTACACACGAATACCTACACTTATCTCATCATTGTACTTGGTATTGTAGCAGGTAGCTGTTAAGCCGTATCATGCTCTAAAATCATAAAGAGCTATGTGCTAAGTAAGTGCTAAACATTTTTTTGTATCCTAATTGTGTTTTTAGTGTAAAAATAAATATTGATCTAGAACTGATTCATTATAATGATTTAATTTATGCGTCATCATTATAAGCGTTCCCGGCTGCCATACAAACATCTATGGCAGTCGTTACGGGTAGTTGGAGCCCTTAAAAGTCCAACCAGTCTAACTTAGAACTTCGATATCGACATTGGTCATTCGACCCAATGGTCCAATGACCAATGTCAGGGATAGGAGGTCATATAGCAGTCGCTTCACGGAAAATATCGAAGTTCAGCCGCATCACAGTTAGACTGGAAAGCCGACCCCAACTGAGTTGGGAAAAAGATTCAGAGAATGATGATGATCATTATAAGCATTATCGCGAGCAGCTGCATATGACCTTGTACATACATACATGCTCGTATAAATATGCTATTTATTGATAAGATGTAATAATAATATTTATTCTCTGAACCATAGGCTAGATATAAAGGTCTTATAGGCTATGTTATGTTCGCTATGGTCAACTACATGTGGTGAACAGAAAACTTAACATACTTAGTCACAACTTTTTTTATGTTAGTTGACTTATACAGGTTGATAATTACTGTGTAAAGTTATATGAAGAATTAAAAAAAAATATGTACTACAAATAAATCAATTACTTTAGTACTAAAGGTCCTTCTTCATATTTTGTCGAGTTTTTTAGCATTAGTTTTTCTTATACCACTTAAGTGGCAGACAAGCGCACGGCTCACTTGATGGTAAGTTGTCACCGTGGCCTATGAACGTTTGCAACACCAGCCACATGGACTTAGTGGCGGGCAGCAGTTATTATAAATAATTCGTCATCATCATCATCATCATCATTTAAGTCATAGGACGTCCACTGCAGAACATCGGCCTCCACCATCGACCTCCAATCCAACCGGTTGGAGGTGGTCTTCATCCAATTATTCTTTAGCACTTCTTTACATCATTCAAATTCCTATTCTCAATGAATACCCTGAAACAATTACAGTTCTTTCAGTCATTCTCTCTTCAACCATTTAATAGACACGGTTTCGAAATCGGGGCTTCACCGTTATTCATTAGATAAGCTTCAGAAAGAACTTTCTTACCGATAATAAGTAGTTGACATATTAACAAAGATAACAAAGTACTTAATATCCCGATAAAGAATAAGAATAATATAATTATAATATCAAACATACAAACAAAACCTTTACAACAAGATTATCTTTGTCCTTGAATAAGCGTAATTTAAAAAAAAAATATTTAAATGTGTAAAGTAGAGGGGAAGAGCCGCGCAAGACGTCGAAGAAAGTCGAAGTACTGCAACATTCGGGAATGATCCAGTATACAGTATATGTAGAGTCGCTCAGAAGAAAGATGACATATTTAAATAACTTGGTTCGGTTTAGCATCAAATAATAATATAAATTAACTAGCCTATGCCCGCGGTTCCGCCTGCGTGGCTGTCGGTTATCGCGATCTAAGCGCCATCTGTGCAACCTAAATTCGATATTACTTATCATAACTCTGGTTCTACTTAACCGATTGCAATCAAACAAACGTAAGATTTTAGGTTGGACCAAACTCCTTAAACAAGAATAAATGGATCGATATGCGTTCAGTAGGTTTTGCGTCCATCGCGGACAAACAAACTTTTTACAATTATATAATAGATTATATATAGATAGATAGATAGATAGGGTTCGCAGCTAAGCAGTATTTCTTAAATAATATTAGCCAAGTCAGCATTAGAATCAGGTTACAATTGTTAAAAAATTAGACATCTCCCTGTTTGAAAAGTCGTCAATCCAATTTATCATACACGCATTTGTGATTGTTCTTCTTCTTCTGTCGAGTCGACGTCATTTCATATTTTATCAACCCAGTGCTGCAGTGTACAGCCACCCTGATTGCGTTCTCAGAGGCACTCATGAGCTCCTCCACTGTACATGTGTATGGGCAAGTAGCGTAAGTAAGCAGGAGGGTCATAGTCTGTGATTGGTTGTTCTGGGCACTTACCTCCCAATTGGTATCATAACCAGTAAGAAGTGCATTTTCTATTATTGTGCAAATAACCTTTTCCTACACATTTTTAATCTCTTTATTGCGTATGCAACGAACCGAATAATGTGTAATATTTAATAGACGCTTATTTCTCAGTGATATTGATAAGTACAAGCTACATATTTCATAAGCTCTTATTCATCACCTACTATCAATCATGTTTAATCATAAGATATCATTCAAGAGAGTATGGGTAATTTCACGCATGCCTCATTTTTTGCTAATTTCGGTGGTATTTTTCAATCATAGGTTTACCGACGAAAAAATTTAATGGTGTTCTTTTAGAACACATTAGTATTCTAGATATTTAGAAGGAAACAAATAACTGCATTTGTTATAAAAATAGAACAACCAGCGAAATTGTCAACCCACCGAAATTGCAAGATCACACCGAAATTATAAATTGTGATATATTTATCTAAACAATATGTACTAACGGCTTGGATGCATGATGCAGATGCTACATCATGCTGCCAAAGGCAATTTTGCTTTTGTCGTCCGTCCATCGCGCAGGAGGCCGTCCCACGCTTCGTCTACCGGTACGCGGTCTCCATTCAAGAACCTTTCGGCTCCAATGGCCATCTGTTCTTCTTGCTACGTGCCCCGCCCACTACACTTCAGCTTGCTAACCCTGTAGGCTATGTCGACCACTTTCGTTCGTCTGCGGATCTCCTCATTTCTGATTCGATCCAGCAGAGATTCCGAGCATAGCCCTTTCCATAGCTCGCTGTGCAACCTTGAGCTTTCTTATGAGGCCCATAGTGAGGGTCCACGTCTCGGCGCCATAGGTCATCACGGGCAACACGCACTGATTAAAGACTTTTAAGCACTGAGGTATTTTGGACGAGAAGACGCTGTGTAACTTCCCGAACGCTGCCCAGCCGAGTTGGATTCGACGATTGACCTCCGCCTCGAAGTTTGATCCGTCTAATACAACTTCGAGGGTCGAGCCTTCAACTGACACTGGGGAGGGCCTTAGAATATGAGCATTCGCCATAACCTGGGTCTTGTCCATATTCATCTTGAGGCCCACCTGTTGAGAGACTCGGTTGAGGTCGTCGAGCATTGTGTTAAGATCCTCCAGCGATCCTGCCATGAGCACGATATCGTCGGCAAAACGAAGGTGAGTGATGTATTCGCCATTAACATTAATGCCAAGACCTTTCCATTCCAGTAGCTTAAAGGCATCCTCCATTGCATTGGTGAAGAGCTTCGGGGATATTACATCTCCTTATCTCACTCCCCTCTGCAACAGTATCGCCGCTGTGCTCTGATCTTGTACTCGGACTGACATGGTGGCGTTTTTATACAAACACTTCAGCACTTCGATGTACCGGTAGTCTATATGACACCGCTGGAGAGATTGTAGCACTGCCCATGTCTCGATCGAATCAAAGGCTTTCTCGTAGTCCACAAACGCTAGACATAGTGGCAAGTTATACTCCTAAGTCTTCTGTATGACTTGCCGCAGCGTATGAATGTGGTCTACGGTACTATAACCTTTTCGGAAACCGGCTTGTTCGGGCGGCTGGAAGTCATCAAACCTGAGTTGGAGACGATTCGTGATAACCCTCGAAAACAGCTTATAAACATGGCTCAGAAGCGAGATGGGTCTGTAGTTCTTAAGAGAGGCTTTGTCACCTTTCTTGAAGAACAATACTTCTACGCTTCTGTTCCATGCTTCCGGTGTAGTACCTTCGAATAAGACGGAGTTGAAGAGCTTCTGAAGGACTTTAAGTATCGGTGTTCCACCCGCTTTCAGAAGTTCCGAAGTGATTCCGTCTTCTCCTGGTGCCTTGTTATTTTAAGCTGCTTGAGGGCCACCCTAATCTCGTACAGGCTGATGTCCGGGATATCCTCGGTGTAGTGTCGGGTTAGCTTGGCTCTTGGATCTTTAACCATATCAGTAGCAGGCTTGGTGACTGAGGTATAAAGCTGTCCATAAAACCCCTCGATCTCCCTCAAAACATCTCCCTTAGTCGACACGACACTGCCGTCCTTCCTCTTCAGTTTTGTCAACTGGCTCTGCCCAATAGACAAGTCTCTTGCGAACACTTTGGAGCCTTTATTTCGCTCAATCGTTTCTTTAATACATTGAGTATTAAAGGCACAGATGTCGTGTCGCAAAGACTGCTGGATACGTCTATTGAGCTGCCGATGTGCTTCAGCGTCATTGGTAGACTGCAGCCTCATAGAGCGTCATTCGGCCATGAGTTTGAGGGTGTGATCGGTGAGCTTCTGTGGTCTATCTCTTCGACGGGGCCTGAAGAATTTGTAGCCCACTGAATGGACAGCTTCAACCAACCTGTTATTTATCTCGTCCACTGTACTGCATTCTTCTAGGCAAGAGAAGCGATTCGAAAGTTCGAGTTGAGAACGAGAGCTGTATATGGGAAGCTCTAGGTCGGAGCGTAGACCTCATCAGATCTCTCCAGTTTAACATTAATAGTCAATGTGCCTCTAACCATTAGGTGATCACTTCCGGTTTTCACCCCATGGATCACTGAGACATCATTGAATATCCGTCTATGCGTCGTCATGATGAAGTCAATCTCATTTTTGGTACGACCACCGGTTCCCATCCAGGTCCATTTCCTGTGGGGCGGTTTTTGAAGAAAGAGTTCATCATAAAGAGTCGCTCTTTCTCAAGAAAGTCGGCCAGCCTCCAACCCCTTCGGTTACGCCTCCCATACCCATATTGCCCCACTCTCAGTAGCAATAGTAAATACGTTAATTATAACAAAAAAATGAGTAATTTTATTATTTATTACCTTGTGAGTAAATATCTTACCAAAGATATGGAAACTCATAGCCATTTTAGTATTGATGCAATATAGGTGGCAATAAATCTACCACCGAAACCACCGATATTGCACCACCGAAGTTAGAAACATCAAGAAAAAATGAAATTAAACAAAACTCAGTGATGCATTCGTCACGTGAAATGTATGATTGCTGAGGGTACCTAACAACACACAACATACTCGCAAATCGTAATGTTAAAACCAAATATTCATTCATACAGTAACCCACCGTGATTGTAAAATTTCGTACTCCCTCTTAGAAATAAGAAGGTACTTACGTATTAGCGGGAAAACTGGGCAGAATCGGACATGCCATTACTGCGTAAACGCAAGAGTATGACTGGAACTCCGCGTGCGTAAGAAGATAGATCGTTTAAATTGACGTGTATACGTTGTATAAGGGTTTAAACAAAACACACCGAAATTGCACTTTAGGCGCGGACGTTCCTTACCGACATTGTCACGATGTCTGCGTTATAAAAGAAGTAATGAAAGCAGTAAATATGGTTGCTTCATATATTAATTAACATAATAATCTTAATTTAAGTACTAAATTTGCAATCATAGCGGACTTAAAGAGGTAAATGCGCTTAAAGGTGCATCGCGGACACGCCACCGTTATTGGAATCTAGCACATTTTAATTTTTTTTAAATTTTGTGTTTAAGAGAAATGTATTTTCAGTAGTGACTTCATATAAGCTAGTGTTCGTATTACATGAACAAAAATAGAGTGGTAATAGATAAACGTTTTACATAGTGATTTCATGCGAAGAAACTCTAAAAATGCGGTCGGTGAAATTACCCGTATAAATAGGAAGTCTGTTTAAGTTAAACCATGAGTAACTATTTTACCAACCCTTTAACACATACAGAGAGTCTAAATTCCGATAATATGAAATTCTTGATTGTCATTTTTGTTGCAACCCTTGCCGCTCAGTTAGCTGATGCTACTGCTGATAAGGTGTTCCTCGATGACGTGATAGAAGCGTATGAGGAACAACAATATGTAGTAGAACAACAACTTGAAGAAGAACAACAAAAACTCAAACAAGATCAGCCAAAACTTGAAGAAGAACAACAAGAGCTAGGAGAAGAACTACAATATGTTGGTAAGCCAATATCGTGCACTATTTGTAAAAAGAATGATCAATGAGTATCTCTTGTACTATTAATATTCCAGAAATTTTGATTTTAAATCAAAAATGTTTTATTATGAAACAACTCAACCTCAGAAAAATATCTACATCATAATCACATCGCAAGAACCATGATGGATATTTTAAACTGTGGTATAATTGTTATTTATAATTCTTTCTTTGTGCAGAAAACAATATCATAGACGAAGTGGAAACTGAAGACATCCCAACAATTTCAAGAAGCTGCAACAAGTCATTCTGCAATAATATTTGTAGAGGACTTGGTTACAAACGTGGCGCCTGCGTCTCTTCTAGTACCTGTCGTTGTTATAATAGTTGGTTCTAGTGTCGGTACTAGAACCAACTATTCATAAAAACAATCTATTGATGGTGATGACAAACTTCTTTAAATTTTGATAAATATGTTTAATTGTTTATATACTATAATTTATAATTAATATAGATGTGTAAATATTTTGTATATAGTTATTAATATTCTGTATATAAATTGATAATGTTATGTGATATAAATAAAGGTTTTCTTAGAAGATAATAAATACATTTTCAATATCGTTTTTGTTTGATTAGATTTGACAATCTGCTAATGTGTGAGTTGAGTTTACCTCCTTAGTGGTGAAATGCTGAAAGACCCGCACACAATTTCTAAAAAGCCGCAGGTATATAAAATGTCGTGCCTTGAAAATGGGTTTAAAGATATTTAATGCCTTTATAACCACTTATTTCGCCCCCTCAAAAGTGGCATGATTACTACTACCTACATGACATACTACTAAGGTATCTAAAAATTCTTCATTAGTATCAACAATTTTGTAAAATAAGAAGGATCTACTGTCAAAATTTCGCTGTCATAGATACATGTCTTCTTCTCGAGTTGGGAAGTTGGCAGGCAGTTGCTGTCATAAAAGTTAAAGTCATAAATAATAGGAGCGTAGGACTAAGTGAACCCAAGGTAAGGACCTCAGACGCAATCGGGAACTACGCTAAGATCTGATCCCGTTCACGCAAACCTTCTTCAGCTTTTTGAGTTAATTACTTAGGCTTTTATTAGGCTTTCTATTGATAAAATTACAACCTCACAAATATTGACTCTCCTAAGATGATTAATTTAGATAAATGAACAAAATTATATACAGATATGAATAAAGAATTGAATGTCACAGAGTAAGTCAAAACTAGAAGCGGACATTTATTGTTAATGCTAATTGTCAACAACAAAACATTACTAAATTGGCCTGACCGTAACCGTTACACAGCGCCTTGCACCAACGCGAGACGGGGAGAGTGTCGACCAAACGACCGTCAGATTTGGTATTCTACCTCATTATCGATTCCTGCTGTTTCAAATCAAATATAGATCAGAAAAGTGAGAGCTCCGATGGGACTCGTACCCACAATCTTTTACTCACAGAGGATTCTCTCACCGCTGAACCAAGGGACCTTTTCTTTCTCTTTATTTACCTCGTGCTTCGTCACACTCTTCTTACTTACAACGTTTCTATATTATATAAGGTCCAATACTTATTATATTATACATGTTTAAAATAGGACACAACCTCAGCTGATTTTAAGATAATACAATTAAATGTAAGAAGATTGTGTTGTTGTTAGAAATACTTATAAATGCGATTATCCCTATAGAAGTCAGTTTCGTCCTGCCCAATATGACCTAGGGTGCAGAAATGTGGTAAGTGACGGTTGGTAGGGTGACAGGTGGCTCCACCCGTCACCCCCAGGCCCGCGCTCATGGAGGTCATAGAATTGGAAGTCAACCTCAAATTGTAAATATGTAATGTACCTTATGCATTTATTAACTGGCATACCTACCGGACATCGGAAGAGGCTTTGGCGCTGACTGTGAGGTCAGACGGCGACGAGGAACGAGCTATGTTCGGAGTCTCTTCACGGAAGGATGAAATTCCCAATTTGGTCATCAAAAAAAAACTAAAGTTACCTATAGGTATAGCTTGCAGAATTAACAAACCGCAAGTAACCGTGGGCTGACCACATTATATATATTGAAGGACCGAAGGCTATTGGAGAAACAGATATAATAGCCACTTTTTCTTCACCTCAAATTCAAATAAATAAAGATCATACAGTAAAATAGTTTAATTTCCACAAATATATTACACTATAATATTAAACAAATACATTCTTTAAAATTTAAAGAACTCATAGTATGGATATGAATATTAGCATAAGAATTTATTATCTATAACAACGACAGGTGGTAGAAGAGAGACAAACACCACGTCTGAAGCCAAGTCTCCTACAAATGTTATAACAGGATGAGTTGGTGCATCTCCTTGAAATTGTCGGGACGTCCTCAGTTTCAACATCTTCTATAATGTTGTTTACTGAAAAAAGATCATTGTTACGAGAATCTTCAAATATCCACTAGATAGTATAAATATTTTGGATGGTTTTGTTCCGCTTGAGTAATGTTGACTTTCATAGTGACCCTATGCAATATAGTAATATATTCAATAAGATATATTGAATACAGAGAGTATTGAAAAGTAAGTGTATTTAAGTAAGATTTAAAAAAATTGTTAGTCTCTTTATCGCCCATCATTTCATGATCACCCTATTACGTGGGACCGAAAATCATAGTTGGCGAAATGTGGGTGTTTAATACACCTCTGCCTACCCCTTCGGGGATTACGGGCGTGAACAAATTTTTGTATGTATGTATTTTTTATTTTACTATTTACTAAAAATACGAGTACATTAGAAAGTCAGTAGACCCCAAATTCCGAGGTGAAAGCTTCGGATCCAGCCGGGACTAACGCAATGATGATGATGTTGATTATAAAGGCATCAGGTATAGGCACAAAGCCACTGGGTTGTTAGAACTCCAAAGATAGAATCTCCTCACATTACATGCGATATTGAGGAACTCAAGGAATACCACCTTCTGTATCAAGCCCTAGACGCCAAACGAGAGCCTCATAAAGTATTTATTAAAGCTCTTGGTTTTAGTACAGTTAGCCTTAGTTGCATCAACTACCTGTTACAGTAAGCGTTTTCGTCAAATTGAACATTAACACTAACATTGGTTCTAATGGTTTCTGCTAAATTTGTTGCACCAGTATATTTAGCAGTTCGGTTAAAGTTATCTTTTTGATAGAATTTGACGTTAACAATTAACAGTAACCGGCCGAGCGTGGTCGGTTACAGTTAGCGTCAAGTTATGACGTCATTTTAACTATTGTCAAATGGTGCAACCTGTTTTATACCTGCACTGCACTGCACTGTGGTACTTTAACTGCACTGTTAATGTTAAAGTAAGATGGTGCAACCGCTATTATTGCCATTGTTATTGAAAGTGGACTGGCACAAAATTTTAAAAGTAAAGTAAAGTTTCATTGTGAATATATGACAATGAAGTATACAAAAGTTGTTTTAACTTACCAACATGTTGTTGTTCTTCTTCAAGTTGTTGTTGTTCCTCGTAAGCTTCCATCGCGTCTTCGAGGAACACCTTATCATCAGCAGCATTTGCGAGCTGTGTAACAAGTGTTATGGCAAAAATGACAATCAAGACCTTCATATTGTTAGAATTTTAGCCCTCGGTATGTGTTCAAGTTTCGATGTCGAAGTAGCTTCTTATGGTTTGATTAAAACGGACTTCCTTTTTATATTATTTTGAGTACTATTGTAAAGGTACATAGTATACCATTATTTTTATGGTACGCAGTTAACGTAATTTCAAAAAGTTTTGAAAGCTTGTATAATGTTGTCGCACATCTGGCATACACTTTGAAAGGGTCCTTTGCCCATTCAAATATTATCGCCCATTTAAGTATTATGTTCCCAAAATTTTAAAAGATATTTTAACTTGTTAATGGTTATTGCACACGTGTTTAGGACCTTTCGACTGATTCCAGGAAAAAGATAAAGAAAGCATATTTTTTTCTGCCACTTGTAAATTTCGACCCGACGACGTTAAGTTACAAAAATAAAATACCTAAGAATTATTGAAGGATCCATACTATTATAATGAGAAATTAACCATAATTGATGTTAAATATTATCGTAACGACAGATAATGGATTTAATAGACTATTTTGATTAACTGATCAATTAATTAATGCTTAACCAGCATTAATATAATATATATTCAAGAGATTAGTTTGAATATGTTGAGTTCCCTTGGGATTATCTAAAAAAAAGCCATTGGCATAATAAAATGATGCATCATTAATTACCATCTTTAAGAGCGCTCTGCATGATATCTTCGCATGATAATTGATAATTTGTCTGATTGAAAAATGTATGTATATAAATGGGTTTATTGTTATTGCATGAAATAATTAATGTGATGTGCATGGTTGAGAATAAAATATTAGTTAAGGGAACAGAACCCACAAGGGTTTGTGTTCACACACAATGAACCCAAAATTGGCTTACACCCCCGCAACTCAGATCTCTTTGAGCGATCGATTCCAACGATGGGGATAGTTGCTATGCGAGCGTAGCGTGAGCAACACGTATTCGGGAACGACACGTATTTCGGGACGGGTCGTGAATTATTCGTGTGGTGATAAAATTATTTTAGTGTGTGATAAGTTCGAGATATTTGGTGATGTATTCCTTTTATTTTAACATAGAATATCACTGTTAATTCTTATACACAATTCACAATACACACAATTTGTGGCCAGATAATTTATGAATGATCGCGTCATTCATCAATCAATCAATCAGTGGGTTTTGGAAGACTGATTAATCTTCACACTAGTAAAATCTAGACTAGAGTTAATCCAGGAGCTTAGATGTGTCTGAACCTATTATTTTTGACAAGTTACTAATGTGTCAGTGTGGATGGTAAAACCCCACACCGTGATTTGTGTTAATATCGCAGTGTCGCAGAACACAATTTGTGGCCAGATAATTTATGAATGATCGCGTCATTCATCAATCAATCAATCAAGGTATTTGAATCTTTACATCGCAATCGTGGTGCGAAATAATATTCAAAGGGTTACACTATAACTCCAGATTTGGCCTAATTTATATTCATTGGACCTATGCGCCCTAATATCGAATTATTGATATTTTTTGAATTATTGAATTTATGAATAATATGAACTTGGTTTCATTAATTACACCACACTGAGACCACAAAACCATAAGTTTTACAATCTCCTGTTTCATTTTGATTCAGTTTGAGTAATCTTGATGCATGGTTGATAACCAGTACTCAAGAGCAGTTATAATGTGTAACGAGTGTTGATCATTTTTGGAAGTCAGTTAAATAACATTAACAGGTGTTATTTAACAACCATTTTGTATTGGAAAATATACTGTATGTTATCACAATAGCACTGGGATTGTGATTGATAAAGAGGCTGTCCGTGGAACAAGTCCTTACATCATTTATTTAAATTTAATAATCATAGTTACTTCCAAAGTATAATCTCTGCTCGTGAGGCGATTAAGGGGTTTCTACATCTTGCATCGACAATTCAATCGATTCACGTTGGAGTGTAGTGGAGGAATTATAACTGTAATAAATTCAATTCATCATCATCATCAGCCTGCTACAGGCTTGACAATTGATCTTCCCTTTGGGAAATTGATCATACACCTATAAACTCGGGCTGCGTGTCGCGAGATGGTATTGCAATATAAATGAAGGTCCGGACCGCATAACATCATATGTACAATAAAAAAGGCCAATTACATATCACTACCAGCTGAAGTACACCCTTTGAGGTCGTAAATAATCTCCATTTCAAACTAATCATAACTAAACACCGGTACTGAAAGTACGTGTTTGAATACATAACATCATCTCATTTGTAACGAATCCATTATTTGTCGAATATCGAAATAAGTAAGACATAGTTTAGATATTGAAGTTAGGTAAACTAGACGATCATAGCTATATGTAGTGGGACCCCTAATTCCCGTTACAGTTTTGGTGCCGCGTGACCAGAATTTCGTTTAATGTATTATACTTCCTAATACAACGAAAAGATCCTTAAAAGTTACAATATTAAAGATTATATTTGATAAAAATAAAATAAAAACACAAAATCATTAAGAAATAAACACAACGTAAGGCAGTTAAATTCATTAAAACACATAGTTATCAATCATTTATTTCATTTTGACTTCACCTCACTTGATGGTAAGCCGTCAAAATCGCAGAAAACTTAATTTTAGACATAAGGATATTTTCACACATGTGCTCAATAAGACAACGACAAAAAAGGGTCTTCTTTTGAATTTTAGACGACAAAAAAAAACAAAGGGTCATCTTTTGAATTTTATACAACAAAAAACAAAGGGTCTTCTTTTGAATCTTAGACAAAAAAAGAAGGGTCATCTTTTGAATTTCAGAAAAAAATAAACATTAGAATCTACAACTTTCAAGTTATAAAAAAAGGGCTTAGACCAAAAGAAAAAATAACACCATTTCAGATGATTTAATATATCGGTGACCCAAAACACTTAACAAATTCGAGTTTTGTTGTTAACACTTAAAGATAACCATAACGTTAAGACGATTGGGTAATAGGCACTTACTTTCGTGAATATATTTTGACAAATAGGTTACGATAATTTAACACACAATCTTAAGTATTACTGAGGGTTATTATTTGTTAAAGGTTAGTTTACGATTTCAATATGTCGGGCCAGAGAAAAAACCTACGTCGCACTAATAAATCTGTTGATAACGAGAGCAGATTAGATACTGAAAACCGAACACAACAATTGCTTTCAGAGATTTTAAATCGATTAACTAAGTTGGAGAATGAAAGACATTCTGAACAGGGCTCAGTTTCATCTACTATACAGAATATGAGCAACTTGCAAACTCCAGTAACAAATATGAACAACGAGGTTCTCCGTCAAAGTGTAGTCGTACAGTTTAAGCAAAATTTACCTACCTTCGATGGAAATAAGGCATACAATCCAATGGCTTTTCTAAGAGATTTAAAAAGTTATATGATTGGACAGAATATAAATGATGAACGAATGTTATTGTTCGCCATTGAATCTCTTACAGGGGATGCGAAAATACGTATGAATATTTATAGAGATTTTTGGAAAAGTTTCAGTGATTTCGAAAGGGATTTTCAAAATGTATTTTGGAGCACGTCAGAGCAAGAAGTAGTTAAATCTAAATTCATGGCAGCTAAATATAGTAAACAGGTCGGTTCTATGGAAAAATATTTTGCGGAACAGTTAAACATTGTTTATGGACTATCATTACCCATTTCAGATGCCGAGAAAGTTAACACTATTTTTAGGCAATTACCAGATCACATACAGGTGGCGTATTTTAGTAGACAGGAACAAATGACTATTAAAGAAGCGGTAGAGTTCTTAAGACATTTAGAACGAAATATAAATAGAGAAAAGCCTGATAGTTTGCAACCACAGAATACCGCTAATATATATGAAAGACCACGGGGTCTACGTACTAACACAAAATATAGCTCAGTACGCGTTAATACTATAAGATATAATCCGACTAATTATAACCGCGGTCGTTCTTATAGAGGTTATGACAGACGTGGTAGAGGGGCATTTAGGGGACGACTATCTCATAATGTTCGAGGAGGCGTGAAGCCTATAGAATTTAGACCACCGACTGAGATACAAAACAAACAAAGTTCGGACACTATTGCTGACAATAACTCAAAAAACTAGTAAGCGTGGGGCGTTCTGACCCCACACACACCCGTTTACCATTTGCAATAAGATATTTAATGAAACATGGTTTTGAACTTGATAAAATTAAAAATAATAAAATAATGAATAGACTATTTCACATAGAATCGTTAGTGGCAGTAGAAATGTTAGTCCAATTATTATCGTCTAAGATAGAAAACTCTAAAGAAATATGTCTTATTGGAAAAGACGATGCGACAGAAACCACGCGGCATGATAAAGCTATCAATACACTATTTAGAGACACTGAATTATTAGACTGTGAAAACGATTCGAGTAGATATTTGACATTGCCAGAGATAAATGTTAGTATAGGAGGCGTAAATTTGACAGGTTTATTAGATACAGGTAGTGAAGTAACGTGTATAAGGCATGAAATTTATAACAAAGTATTGGAGGATTTAGGTCCATTAGCGGAAATACCTATTCCAGAGCTACGTATTGCTGGAGCATTTGGTTCGAGTAAAGAAAAGATAACAAAGGTTGTTGCAATCCCAATAAAAGTAGGAAATATTGTAATAGATACACCCACATTAATACTAACTAAATTGCCGAAAGCATTAATTCTAGGTTACGATTTCATACAATTAGCAAGAGGTAGTTTAATATGTGACAATGGCATGAGATTTATAATCAAAACTAATAACGCTTTTTGCGAAATAGATTTGGAACAAAACATGCAAAATAAACTGCAATGTTATTCGATAACGACTATTAGTCCAACGAGCATGGTTGATAAACTAACTCAATATGTGAACCAGCTCCATTTACCAGTAGAACATCAAACAGAATTATTAAGCGTTCTAAGAAAACACGAGTCGTTATTCTCAGGTAGAGTAGGCCGAACAAATAAATATATACACACAATTAAAATGAAAGACCAGACGCCGTTTGTCATAAGACCATATCCGATACCACACGTGTACCGAGAAAAGGTTAGAGACCGACTTAATCAGATGGAGCAAGCAGGGTTGATAGTAAGAAAGGCCACAGACTATTGTAGTCCCTTAACATGTACTTTGAAAAAAAATGGTGAAATTCGTATACTATTAGATGCGCGCGAATTAAACAAGCGAATGATTGGTGAAACGGACACACCACCGTTAATGAGTGATATATTACAATCAGGTCGCATAATAAAGTATATCGCGTTAATAGACATAAAAGACGCATATTTTACCATTCCATTATCACCGGAATCTGTTAGGTATACTGGATTTGTATTTGAAGGAAAATCGTATTGCTATCAAGTTCTATGTCAAGGACTAAAGAGTTCACCGTCATCATTTTCTAGAGCAATGGATCATATTTTAGGTCATGAAATTAGGTCGTATACACTTAATTACCTTGACGATTTATGTATATTATCAAGTGGAACATTTAAGGAACACCTACAGCAAGTAGATACGGTGCTTAGCAAGTTAGAAGAGGCAGGTTTTACATGTTCATTAGAAAAATGTAATTTTGCAGCCAAACAAGTTAAATTATTGGGTCATATTCTCAGTACTGACGGAGTAGCATTAGATCCTCAAAAAGTAGATGCTGTTTTAAATTATCCACAACCAAAAACAATAAAACAATTACGTTCATTTTTGGGATTCGTAAATTATTTTAGAAGATTTATCAAAGATTTTGGTATATTAACTAACCCATTGTATAAATTACTACAAAATAAAACAAAGTTTATTTGGGATGCAAATACACAAGAAGCGTTTGATAAATTAAAATCAGTGTTTACACACAGTGTGATGTTATCACAACCAAGATTTAATGATACATACTATGTACAAACTGACGCTAGTTCAGTAGGCATTGGAGGCTATGTCTTTCAGCTAGATAATGACGGATCAGAAAGGATAATAGGGTTTTGTTCATATGCTTTCAAAGGGGCACAGACAAGATGGTCTGTTACAGAACAAGAATTCTTTGCTGTGATTTACTGTTTAAAGAAGTTTGAGACGTATTTAAGAGGCGCGAAGATCGTTATTCGCACGGATCATAAAAGTTTAATTTTTGTGAAATCGTGGTCGTTAATGGGAGCGCGTGTTACACGTTGGGTTATGTATTTAGAAGAATTTGATTATGAGATACAGCATATTAACGGTTGTAAAAACTTAGTTGCCGACACTTTAAGCCGTAATATTTTAAATACAGAGACAGGCAGAGACAATAAAACAATACAACAACATATCTATTGGTTTCGATCATCAAATCATGGAACTGTAGTAACAGGATTAAGGCAAATAACTAAATTACAAAACGAGGATTCGAAATTAAAGCAAATAATAGAATCTATAAGGCAGGGTGAACAAGAATCCAGGACGAGGGGATTCAAACACTATAAATTAATAGGGGAAACATTATATTTTATGATACCCAAATACGAGTTGACATTGTTAGTCATACCAACATCATTACAAGAATCTTTAATTATGCAAATTCATGAGGAAATCGGACATTTTGGTAGATATAAAATCATTTCTTTCTTGAAAAAACGTTACTATTTTACTAATATGAGCAGAATAATACGAGAAACAATTAAAACTTGCGACATATGTCAAAAAGTCAAGCCGAACATATGTAACACTGTAGGACCATGTGAACCAGTCTTAGCTAAACAGTTAGGAGATAAAGTCTTTGCGGACTTCTATGGACCGTTACCAGCAGGTAAATTTGGTTATAAATACATTTATGTTATGCAGGATGTTTATAGTAAATTTATAAGGTTATACCCTATGCGAAATGCTACAGGACGTGCTACATTAGCATGTACAAAACGATTTCATAACGAAATACCGATCAAAATAATAATAACAGATCGAGGACCACAGTTCATTTCAAAGGTATTTGAAGAAGGCGTAAGAAATTTAGGAATAATTCTTACACACACATCGGTGTACTGTCCAACTTCTAATAGTGTAGAAAGGGTGAATCGCGAGTTAGGTAGATTAATTAGGACTTATTGTGCAGACTCAAACCGAAGTTGGGTAGATTTTGTGTTTAATATAGAAGATAGTTATAACAATATAACTCATTCTAGCACAGGATTTGCTCCAAATGCGTTGGCGTTTGGTGAGCAGAAATTACTTACAACAGATTGCGAATTAGGGCAACAGTGGCTGAATAATCATTTGAGGAATGAATCACAAAATATACGGGCAACTGCTATTAAAAATACAGAAAACACTAGTCAGAATAGGAAAAGAAAATTTGACAACAGTCGTAAACTAGATGTATATCAAATAGGCGACTATGTAAAGTTAAAAACGTTCATTCAATCAAGTAAAGAACATAAAATTTCTAAAAAGCTATCATTGTTATATCAAGGGCCTTTTATAGTAGCAGCCATTCCACACGTGAATTGTTATACTCTCGTAGATCCCAAAACCAATCAAATAAAGGGTAACTATAACACAATTAATTTAGCGAGGTATTATATAAAGCGATAAGAGAGGAGCAATAAGAATTAATCCTATAGTCAGATCTTCGAAAGAAGACTGTTTCTGAGCGAATCAGTTTATTTCAAAGTCTGAGGAGGCGAACTGTAAAGGTACATAGTATACCATTATTTTTATGGTACGCAGTTAACGTAATTTCAAAAAGTTTTGAAAGCTTGTATAATGTTGTCGCACATCTGGCATACACTTTGAAAGGGTCCTTTGCCCATTCAAATATTATCGCCCATTTAAGTATTATGTTCCCAAAATTTTAAAAGATATTTTAACTTGTTAATGGTTATTGCACACGTGTTTAGGACCTTTCGACTGATTCCAGGAAAAAGATAAAGAAAGCATATTTTTTTCTGCCACTTGTAAATTTCGACCCGACGACGTTAAGTTACAAAAATAAAATACCTAAGAATTATTGAAGGATCCATACTATTATAATGAGAAATTAACCATAATTGATGTTAAATATTATCGTAACGACAGATAATGGATTTAATAGACTATTTTGATTAACTGATCAATTAATTAATGCTTAACCAGCATTAATATAATATATATTCAAGAGATTAGTTTGAATATGTTGAGTTCCCTTGGGATTATCTAAAAAAAAGCCATTGGCATAATAAAATGATGCATCATTAATTACCATCTTTAAGAGCGCTCTGCATGATATCTTCGCATGATAATTGATAATTTGTCTGATTGAAAAATGTATGTATATAAATGGGTTTATTGTTATTGCATGAAATAATTAATGTGATGTGCATGGTTGAGAATAAAATATTAGTTAAGGGAACAGAACCCACAAGGGTTTGTGTTCACACACAATGAACCCAAAATTGGCTTACACCCCCGCAACTCAGATCTCTTTGAGCGATCGATTCCAACGATGGGGATAGTTGCTATGCGAGCGTAGCGTGAGCAACACGTATTCGGGAACGACACGTATTTCGGGACGGGTCGTGAATTATTCGTGTGGTGATAAAATTATTTTAGTGTGTGATAAGTTCGAGATATTTGGTGATGTATTCCTTTTATTTTAACATAGAATATCACTGTTAATTCTTATACACAATTCACAATACACACAATTTGTGGCCAGATAATTTATGAATGATCGCGTCATTCATCAATCAATCAATCAGTGGGTTTTGGAAGACTGATTAATCTTCACACTAGTAAAATCTAGACTAGAGTTAATCCAGGAGCTTAGATGTGTCTGAACCTATTATTTTTGACAAGTTACTAATGTGTCAGTGTGGATGGTAAAACCCCACACCGTGATTTGTGTTAATATCGCAGTGTCGCAGAACACAATTTGTGGCCAGATAATTTATGAATGATCGCGTCATTCATCAATCAATCAATCAAGGTATTTGAATCTTTACATCGCAATCGTGGTGCGAAATAATATTCAAAGGGTTACACTATAACTCCAGATTTGGCCTAATTTATATTCATTGGACCTATGCGCCCTAATATCGAATTATTGATATTTTTTGAATTATTGAATTTATGAATAATATGAACTTGGTTTCATTAATTACACCACACTGAGACCACAAAACCATAAGTTTTACAATCTCCTGTTTCATTTTGATTCAGTTTGAGTAATCTTGATGCATGGTTGATAACCAGTACTCAAGAGCAGTTATAATGTGTAACGAGTGTTGATCATTTTTGGAAGTCAGTTAAATAACATTAACAGGTGTTATTTAACAACCATTTTGTATTGGAAAATATACTGTATGTTATCACAATAGCACTGGGATTGTGATTGATAAAGAGGCTGTCCGTGGAACAAGTCCTTACATCATTTATTTAAATTTAATAATCATAGTTACTTCCAAAGTATAATCTCTGCTCGTGAGGCGATTAAGGGGTTTCTACATCTTGCATCGACAATTCAATCGATTCACGTTGGAGTGTAGTGGAGGAATTATAACTGTAATAAATTCAATTCATCATCATCATCAGCCTGCTACAGGCTTGACAATTGATCTTCCCTTTGGGAAATTGATCATACACCTATAAACTCGGGCTGCGTGTCGCGAGATGGTATTGCAATATAAATGAAGGTCCGGACCGCATAACATCATATGTACAATAAAAAAGGCCAATTACATATCACTACCAGCTGAAGTACACCCTTTGAGGTCGTAAATAATCTCCATTTCAAACTAATCATAACTAAACACCGGTACTGAAAGTACGTGTTTGAATACATAACATCATCTCATTTGTAACGAATCCATTATTTGTCGAATATCGAAATAAGTAAGACATAGTTTAGATATTGAAGTTAGGTAAACTAGACGATCATAGCTATATGTAGTGGGACCCCTAATTCCCGTTACACTATCTTATCAACAAACATCAAAGTGATTGATAGTAAATAACGATTAATAAGCATATCAAATACGTAGCTTTTGTTTAGGAATATTACCGGGAATGAAGCGACTCTGGCACTTACGGTTATTTTCTTCACTGGGCCATTATTCTCTTAGCCTATTCCAAATTCAGTTAGGGTCGGCTTTCTAGTCTAATTATGAGATGCGGCTTCATCAACTTGGATATTTTCCGTGAAGTGACTGCTATCGGACCAACCAAATTAGCGATATCGAAGTTCTGTAGTTGAGCTAACCGGACTTTTTTAGAACGGGCTCCAACAACCCGTAACGACTACCGTAGTTGTTCGTATGATAATCAGGACCGACGGCTTACCGTGCTCTCTGAGGCACGACCAGACCAGTGCAAATAGCCATATTCATGCATACAAAATACTTGCACTGAGCGGGAATCGAACCCGCGTAGCAGTCGTGTTCACTACCGTCTCGTCACAGCGGCTGTCTTGATTGGGTATGAAGGATGTGTTTCTAGGCAACCGTAAGAAAAGTTTATTTCTACAAACAAACTTCTTACTGTTGTACGGCTATGCGTTTACAATTAACAATTTAAAGTCCTTATCAGATAGTCACTATTGAATAAATTATTTCAATTGTTCCATTATCTTTATTTAACAAACCTCGCCGATTTCACCCCACGGTATTTTCAAAGGATTTCAAATCACCGTGAATTCATAAAACATTGTATATTTACAAAACTTGCAATCTATATATATAAAAATGAAACCCGTTTTCCGTTGTCACGACATAACATGAAAACGGCTTGACCGATTTGGCTAATTTTGGTCTTGAATTATTCGTGGAAGTCCAGACAAGGTTTAAAAGGTGAACAAGGAGCAGCGGGAACGGGATCAGAAGTCCACGCGGGCGGAGCCGTGGGCAACAGACAAACAACAATTCGTCAAAGTAACTCAAACCTGCCACTGCAAACGAACATTTTTCAGATCCCGTTTCAGACCATGGATTCTTATTCTGATATTATGTTAAAAGAATATCTAAAAGCGTATAAGCAGTATTATAAAATCAAACACTGAAAAGAAAAATATATTATACTTATTAAACATCTGAAATTTTAAATTTTAATCTTTTCCAAGTTGCAAAATGAAATATTTGAGATAGGTACCTGTACTAAAAAGCATTAAGACGTACCTATAGTGAAAAAATAAGAAATATTTATTTCTAAGAATAATTATCTCAAAATCAATAATAAACATAGTTTCGACATCGTGACTTCAACTATTACTCATTCATTAATTTTTACTCATCGTTGTTTTGATTAAATGATGTTGACATACTTCCAATGATAACTAAAGTTTCCGATAAAGTATAATTTCAAATATACAAACAATATGATTTTCAATAACATTACATGACTTTGAAGAAGGATAAAAGCAAAACAAACAATAGGGACAATGAAATTAGCGATTGTATATCGTCAGAGGTCAAATGATCTTCTTGTTTTAATATATCCTGAAAATACAGTGTGAAATTTTTAAATATTGCCGAAAAGCTCAAAAAAGCTAGATACCTACATACATATTGCACCTACTTCAGAGATAGAGGTATATTTATTCATGGCCTCATATTGTTATTAACATCCCTATTTCACTGACCATTGTACTCGGTGCTACGTAATAGGGGGTGTTAGGAACACTCATATTTCACTAACCCTTGTATTCGGTCCTACGCAATAGGGGGTGAGCCTATGGCCGTGAGCCTGTTGACTCGAGCCATACATCTGAGGCTTACTCTGGGCTGTATTATATCTGTCTGATGTTAAACAGCACTATTCCTTAGTCGCCGTGTACGAACCCCATGAGATGAGTTGAGGTTGCCCAAATCCTACTCTGCTTGGAACCAAAGCGTATAAAACTAGTAAAAACATGTTGAACAAACGATGTCAGAATATTTGCAGAATTTTGTACTCTCTTCCAACTATTTGAAAACTTTTACCCAAATTGTTTTCGTACGAAACAAAGCCTGTTTGCTTTGTAATTTCACCACCAAAGAGCTACTCCCACAACAAGTGTTGACAGTAACTGCCGACTCAAGCGCACTTACTCCGTCAGTTTAACTCTCTAGCAAGCTCTTCCTTCTCTGAGATACAAGCTCTGCGTAGATTTGCTATTTACTTTACTCCAAACATCTAGATTTCATACATTATTGATATTGATAACACACTTGTACTTTTCCATTGTATTTATTATTGCAATTACAATTACAGTGGAGAAGTACAAGTGTGTTATCAATATCTATAATGTAAAACAATAAGTTCCACCAAGTGCCATCAATCAACAGTATAAATAACCTACACACAATTAAATCACAATAATAGTTAGCAGTATAATGTGGTATGGTTATGGCGGGCTGATTTCGGCCACTCTATGTAATGCCGCGGTTTTTGCGCGAGTGAGGTGGAACTATTCAAACCATCCCAAATCGTCGGAGAACGCAACCATGCCGTTCACATTGCTGGTGACTTGTCGTAATTTACCAATCCAACCGGAGCCGACGAGAGAGATTATGTCGGACTCGAACCGACTAAAATGCTCGCCGTTTTTGAATCTTTAGTTGCCGGAGGTGAGATGGTAGTGAACATATCCCTCGCACCTCGGCAGACCCGAGGTCCTCTCTTTCGAGATGACCCCCTTCGGGTTGTCGTAATGTACCTGGGTTTTTAGGTACTTCGCCCTGTGTGTGGCAAGATTTCTGCCTCTCACATGCAGGCTCTGCAAAGAGGGCTATCGGTGATACCTAAATCTACTTAGTTAGGAGTAGTGACCTAGATATTTTATTTCCGGTAATAACATAGATAATAAGGCTGAGTAATGTGTTGTATGATAAGATATACCTAGTTTAATATGGTATATAAAGCAGTTTCAAACTTCAACTCGATCAGTAGCCATTTTTACTACCTAGCTTGATAAAGTGAGAGCTAAAATTCTAACAATATGAAGTTCTTGATTATCATATTTGCCGTAATCCTTGTTACTCAGTTCACATATGCTGTAGGTGATGAGGTGTTCCTGGACGATGTGGTAGAGAAGTACGACGGGCAACAACAACTTGAAAAAGACTTACAACACGTTGGTAAGTTAACATAAACTCACGCCTATATCCTCGAAAGGATAGGCAGAGATGCTAGCATCCACATTTCGCCAGTTTATGTTTAGGTCCCAATGTAATATTTCAAGAAGGTGGCGAGCCTGTTGCCATTAACCGGGCACTTATAAACCTGCTATAAATACACAGATAAGTTCGAGAAGCAATGAAAAGTGACTGGTGTGTGCCATGGTAAACCTGGGATCGAACCCGAGACCTGGTCTCAGCAGTCCATTACCCATACCACTAGGCTACGGCCTACGTTTATGTTATGTTATGTTAATTTACAATGTCAAACTATCATATGAAATGTACACTATTCAAATTTAAGAAAAAAGTGTCTAGATAAATAATAATATAATCTATAAGCCGCTCCGGCTCATTCCTGGGGCAAAAGATGGCCATTGCGATTCAACGAGGCAACGCGGCCAGCATCATGGGCACCTTCGCGCCGGGAACGATACGGGGTGGGTTATTTGACGCGACATAGTCATTGCTGTTTTCGATGACTGTATGTTTAATTAAGTTCTGACATGTATTATTACTATTAAAAAAAAATATCTATAGGTAAGTAATAATCGCGAAATATTTTGGTAAGCGCATAACTCGAAGACGGCTGGACCAATTCGAGTCATTCTTTTTTTTATTTGTTCCTTGAACTTTACGGAAGGTTTTTTATGCAGCAGCGGTAACGAGATCAGAAGTCTAAGCAGCGGTAACGGGATCAGAAGTCGCGGAGCCGCTGGCAACAGCTAGTGATAGATATTTACAAAACTTTAATATACCCGTATTATGTTTTTATTATCATGGTCTCTTTCTTTCAGAAAACAATATAATAGACGAAGTTGAAACTGAAGACGTCCCGACAATTTCAAGAAGGTGCACCCACTCATCTTGCTTAAGCATGTGCAGAAGGCTTGGCTACAAACGTGCCGGTTGTATCAATCTTATAACCTGTCGTTGTTATAAATAAAAGATTGTAATATACGGATTTGAAATATATTAGGTATATAAAATATTTGTATCCAACTTCTTGGTCTGGTTATTGGAACTTAATAAAAAAGAAATAACTCTATGATTTTTTTTATTATCATATCTGAACTAGTTATGTTTCGTTTTAGACAATAGACATTGTAGGACTTCAAAATTAAAGCCTTTTCTCCAAGTTTTTACGCCTTATCAATTGAATAAAATACTATTTTTTCATGTGGAAATATAGCACCCCACGAATACAGTATCGGCCATCGGTAGTGATTATGCCGAATAAGAACTTACTAAAATCGCACCTTAATCACCAAGGAACTAAGGGTACCCGCGGGTCCTAGTGGCGGCCCTAGGAGTGCGGGTTCTTTCACTCGCCACATTGCTCACGTCGATGGTACGATGCGCAAACGCTTGGGCTGCCGGCGGCGCCTCCTTCTGCGAGCAAGTAATGCTCGAGAAGGAAACGACAGAACGAGTTCGGAGAAGACTCCGGACCCACGCGGCTCGCGATGAGCGGTGGCGACTCGGACGTCGGAGGTCGCAGAATGACCTCCGTCCTCCAGGAGCGTGGGCCTGGGGGTAACGGGTGAAGCCGCCTGTCACTCTAGCAGAAGCAGGCCGCGGCGGCGGCGCAAATTGCACCTCCCCATACCCGGGGGCTAGTTGGGGACACCGTGGTCCTTACACCCGACGGGGGTCATCTCGAAGAGAAGGCCCCGGGTCTGCCGGGGTGCGAGGGATATGTTGGCTACTACCTCACCTCCGGCAACTGAAGACCCCAAGACGGCGTGCAGAGCAACCAACTGGGTTGCTCACGTCACGGATAGAATTGGTCGTGAGTGGAAGCGTCTCCCTGCCTCAGGAAAGAAGTACTACCATCTGCCATCTCCGTGGCCCAGGGGGTCTCGCTTGGAGGTTCTCTTCCACGCACCCCTTCCTGCTAAGCACCGCGGTACCTTTTATTCCGAAAAAGGATTTTCGCTTTGGAATTTTCGTGAAATAAATACATTTCACTGACTGTCATTTTACATGCTGCATGGCTGGTATAATCAGTGGTATATCCTATATTGCGTCTAAAGTGTTTGATTTTAAGTTTAGAATCTGCGTATTGTTCTTTGTTAGTATATCAGCTTTACGGAAGCGGCTGTCGCCTGGCCTCCCAACCCGGAGAGCAAAGTCTGTACCGGACTCTCAACCGTTGTGGCACAGACTTGCAAGTGATGTTGATTCGAAGCTCTAAAATTTTGGCCGGGCCCCTATGGCGCAATTTATATGTTAATAAACGAATTAATAGTCTAACGCCATATGAATACTGATATTGAAATGAGTTTTGTTATAAACAAATGTATATTTTTTTACTCGTAGATAATAAAACCAATATATTTTATAATTATTTATTTCTATTTTCCTTATAACATTATTTACATTAGGTAATTATACGAAAACATTTGTTCAGATCATGGGTTTCCCACATTTTGCACAGGATTCATGCATACTTCTTTCATTATCTTCAGTTTTCTAATATATTTTCATTACATGCGCCAGTTGCGGGCACTTCAGGTACATTGAGACGCATGCCGCCTGCCGTACTGAGTGTGAAGAGATTCGCGTAAGGGTATATTAAAATATGGCTATAAGTACTTTCCAAGAAATACATTTATCAGGACACGTACCAGAAAATCAACACTGCACCACAACATAACATACTAAAGTATAATTTGCTGGTCTAATATGCTAAAAGTATAAAGTATAATTTTTATGAAAATTTGTAACACCCTAACTACACTCCACCAACTAAACTACTGGGATTAGTTATGAGTTCACGACGGTAGTATTACACTACTAGGATTTCCGTTTTTGGCGATTTCTGTCTTACCTAGTAGGTATTGAAAGCTAAAAATGGTCTCATAGAGTTTTTTGATCCCCACATGAAATAGAATCGATTGGCATAAAAAAAAAATTTGGACTTTTTGCATTT
This sequence comes from Pelosia muscerda, assembly GCA_963691645.1. Taxonomy (NCBI): domain Eukaryota; kingdom Metazoa; phylum Arthropoda; class Insecta; order Lepidoptera; family Erebidae; genus Pelosia; species Pelosia muscerda. The sequence continues at coordinate 4,851,652 of OY829103.1, forward strand.
TTTTTGCCAACTGTAAGGTTTTTACAAAAACTGTGAATGCAGTTCAAAATATGTCAAAAAGTTAGGGAAGGTCTTCTAAGAACGTTGTAACTGCAACGGTTAAGGTACTTGCCCTTACTGCCCCGTTTCAAAAATACACCCTGTATAGCATATTAATGTAGGAAGTGCTAATAATAAAGTACAGTTGCTTTTTATACTAAAATATATTTATTAATTCACTTGTGCTTATATACAGTTATTATACTTATGTCTTAAATAATAATATTTATTTACTGATATTTATATATATTTAATTACATTTTAATTTTTTGTTCTCCCTATATAAATCCATAGTTTCTGTTTTGTAGAAGGCAGCACGTTTTAGCCACGCCTTGCTCTGAAATAAAAAATAAACTCAGGATAAGAAGACCATCTTAAAGTTGTGTCTGGATTGCATTCAAGCCTTTACCTCGGATCCTGCTACTTCCCGGTTTATCCTCCTCCACATCACAAGATCTTGAATATGCAATGCAGTGAGATTTATTAACATGATTGACATCCTATCCCTTATGACGTCAAGCCAATACTGTCTGGAGATCCAGATTTGGATCCACACAAAACTACTGAGTAAGGATTTGAATTTGTATACAATAGCACACAATCAATTGCAATAATTAATTACCTTTATTAAGCTTCTTGAGAATCTGCAGCAACCGGACTTTCCGTAGTAGTCGTGGTACTGGAGGGTTCTGAAGCAAAGTATAAAGTGTTTTAATTTATTTGAATGAAAACAGTTGATTTTGAGTTTCAGTTACTTTTATCGAAGGGCCTAAATTTACCTTTTAATTTAATTAACCTTCGTCCAATTTCTTAATCTCTCTCTCCCTGTCTCTTTCTTCCTCTCTCTCTCTCTCTCTCTCTCTCTCTCTCTCTCACAATCTATCTCTCTCTTACCATCTATCTCTCTCTCACACACACACACACATACACACACACACTCGCTCACACACGACAGATCTCAATTTTCTACCACAAAACTTTCAATCATGATCAGCGAGCACTAAAAAGTTGTTTTACCCTTTCTGGCACATTCGCAGCGGCCATTGATGCAGCTACCACTATCGAATCGCTTTAGGCGACACCGACGGTTGCAAGTCTGGGGCCTGCACTTCTTAGTGGTCAAGACATTTAAAACCTCCACATTTGACTCCACATTCTCTGCAACTGCATCTATAAATAAAGTTTCACCACATAATTTTACTGGATAATTTAAAGTATAATCTATACATAGTAGATATGGCAGTGAAAAGAGAAAGAAAACTAGGACTTACCCTCCGCGTTCCGGAAATTGTCACACTTGCAGCGTCCATTCACACAGACTCCTCCTGGAAATTTAAGTCTACGACATCTCTGATCGCATTCTTGAGGGTCACATCTCCGTGCTGAATATTCTTCAATCAGAGCAGCAAGATCTAGGAATTTGGTAAAGAAAGATATTATAGACATCTATATACCTACAGATGAAAACACGAATAGTTGCAATAATAGTGATGAGTTAAGATATGAACTAAACAATTATACCTAATTACATTAAATGAGGCCACCATTGTAGCACTGAACGTGTTTGCAATGGTGACCCTCTTTCATGAGACTTTGCCTTCACCTTAACATCACGCGAGGTGAAGTCTTGACGTGCCATAAATAAATAAAAATTACCTTCATTAACACTCAGGCTATCCTCAGATGCTTTAGTAACAGGACGTTCAGTAGTGGAGGGTTCTTGAAATAAAAAGAGACGTTTTTAGGTACATAATAGGAAAATTAGTTGATTTCATATTTCCATTACTTCTGTCAGGTAGTTTTAGTTTACGTTGCATACAAATTAATAAGGTAGTGTTGCCAGATCATTAAACACCAAGACGCATTAATGATTAGCATTTAATACAAATACTCATAATACGGCTTATCGATTATGTTTTAGTAGGCTTGAATAAAATAGTAAGATTAAGCACCTTTTCTAACACATTTGCATCTGCCATTGACACAGGTACCATTCTCGAAGCGCAGAGAGCGGCACGCACGGATACAAATTCGGGGCACGCATTTATGTGCACTATAGGCATCTGTAGGATCCTGGGCAGGCGTAATATTATCTGCAAAATAATATTATCACTTAAATAATTGGATAAAACACTACTACTACCAGTAGTTTACTTGGGTAATTACTTATGTGCCTATGATTATAGTAAGAATAATAAATAATAATTACTGGCAACATCTCAATTTCTGATCATCGCAAATTCTAACTCACCTTCCATATTTCGGAAATTGTCACACTTGCAGCGTCCATTCACGCAGACTCCTCCGGGAAATTTGAGTCTACGACATCTCTGATTGCATTCTTGAGGGTTACACCTCCGTGCTGAATATTCTTCAATCAGAGCAGCAAAATCTAGGAATTTAATATAGGAAATAAGTCATAAGTTGTACCGGAAGTAAACTGCAAAAAAAAATTGATATTAAAAAAAATCGGTAATACCTTCTGATGTACGAAAATTATCGCACTTGCAACGACCATTTACACAAGCGCCTCCAGGAAATTTGAGTCTTCGACATCTTTGGTCGCATTCTTGATAGTTACAGCTACGCAACGAGGGACTTTCTTCAAAATCATCAAGTACCTGCGGCTCATCTGTAATATCACAATATTGTATAGGAAATTGTGTGTACCTGTTTATTAAAGTCAGGGAATAAATAGGTACTTGATTCTAGTCAAAGACCATACCAAATGGTCTTCAACAGTTTTTGTGTTTATTATTATTTGTCCGTGCGTACGTACCATCGTCACCATTTAACGTTATCACGGAGGCGTTGACAACACATATAGTAAAAGCAAGAAATATAATTTTCGAATACATTTTTGCTTAAGTTCTGGTATTCGTAATAAAACAACTGAAATGACTACTTTACAGCTCTTGCTGAACGGTTTTATATACACACGGTTGCGAAATCGGGGCTTCTAAATTACTCATTACTTAAGCTTAACAAAAAACTTTATATATTGATAAAACTGTTGTTGACACAAATTCGAGCATATGTTTATTACAAACATGTTTATTCCTTATAAATAATATTGATAAGGAATAAACATGTTACAAAATACTATCTTTGTCTTGTCTTCAAGTTGTACCTTTATGACAGGCTCTGCTGTAGTCGTTCCTCTGAAGATCGGGTCCTCTGAAGAAGTTATAGTCATAGTAACTAGGAAATCGCTATGAGGATGATGACAACTAACTTAAGGTGTGCATGACTTACCAACCAATATCAAAACTATCTTTAGCGTCCAAGTCAACCTCACCTTCTATAAAATTTGCCAAATAAAACTATATCAGAACAATTAAATTGATTTAAAGTTTTCACTATATCACCATATTCAGAAAGTGTGAGAGTGTAAGTAGCTGCAAAAACGCACTATCTGCTATACTGCCAATAAAGTCCAATATTTCTTTCACTGTCTCTCGTCGTCTCTCTCTTGTGGAAGATGGTATATGGTCATATACCAAGGAAATGTATGCAATGCATTATATTAGACACATTTCCTAAATAGCATTCGAAAATGCAAAACAATTAAGATATCAACGGGTACGCGGAAATAGTCAGGTATTAAAAAGAACCACGAAGCCTACAACTTAACTAAAGAAACCACGCCTTAGGCTTCTAACCTAACCTATCCGCATCGGGGTGCTCTGAGTTTAGGTGTTAACTATGTTATTTATACATTTTCTAATACGATACTGGAATTATATATATTTCCCAGGATATGTATGTAGTAAATACTTTTTAAAACAATATTTTATACATTTCCTAAATAGCTTCGGAATTGTATACATCATATAGGATTTGCATGCATTTCATAGATTTCATATATATTATTTAAAATTATATCATAGGTCTGTATAAAATATATGATTCTATAGTTAGGAATAGGTATATTTCCTATAGTTGAATGACCTGATTGATAGTAATCTGTGATAGACGCTTCAATTAATTACAGGTAATATCCCTATTTTGATAAACAATAACTAAGTTCTCTTAAGGCATGATTCATTATTTACTTTCACAATTAAATCATTGACGATTTATGATAAGATATCATCCAAAAGGGTATAAATATGAAACCTGTTATAGTTAAACCATAAGTAACCACTTTCAGTTCCTAGCTTGATCATATACAGAGAGCTAAACGTTCTGTCAATATGAAGTTCTTGATTGTTATTCTTGCTGCAGTCCTCGTCGCTCAGTTCGCTGATGCTGCTCCTGAAAAGGCTTCCGTCGATGACTTGATAGAGGCATTCCAAGAGCAACAATATCTGGAAGAAGAACAATATGTTGGTAAGTAAATATTACTTCTATTTGCGATACCGTTACACATTTAGTAACTCAGCTACATTCTTCTACAACCTCCAAATTTGAACCCACGGCTGCGTTCGATCCACTATCGATCACGGTCTGTGTTAGGAGAAAAAAATACTTACGAAGTTGAATCAGAGAATTTTATATTCAATATCATTGGAAATCTTTTCCGATTATTTTTGTTTGATCGCTTTCAAGAATCCTACAATATTGAAACAATGTGAATATTTTATTTACAACTAAATTTTTTCATCTAATGATAAAACTAATGTAATCTCTCAAACCACACATTTGACTTAACTTAAAATAAATTTAAGCACCACTAGGAAAGGACTCAGAGAGCTATATATTTTTAATTATCCTTATACCGTATTTTCGTTTCAGCAAACGTCGAAGAACTTGCTACTGAAGACATACCAACGATTTTGAGGAGTTGCGATAACGCATCCTGCAATAGTATCTGTAGAGCCCTGGGCTTCGCTCGAGGCATCTGTATCTCCTCCACTACCTGTCGTTGTTACAGTTCATAGGCTACATAGAAATGTAGCCTAATAAGTAGCCTTCACTGACCCAACCATGTTCAATTATAAATGTCGAATATATTTTATCCTAATTAATAAATATTTACCAATGTATAATCTAGATTAATGTGGATGTTGTTCAGGTTCATCGGACATTGAAAGCTGCAATGTTATGTTATTATCATTTTATTATAAATTACATTATATGCTCCGATATGTATTATTTAGTATAATATAAAAGTATGTATGTTTATTAATACTAGGAATGTTTTTCAAGGCTTATTTTGGATTTTTTTACCGTAGTTCTAGTTATGGATACACTTTTGAAACCTGAATAACTATTCTTCAATCTGTAAAATAACCTTATGTGTATGTAAAGTTAAAATAAATATATTGATAGTAAACATGTTTGTTTCATTAAATTGACTTAATAGTAACAAAATTTACGTTGACATAGAAGAAAGTCTTCTATCTCTATTCTTTGCATTATCTCCCACATGATGGTGATGTCCGCATTAAATATTATTTTTACTACATACGTACTGTCATTGATATCATTCTTGGATACGTTCTTTCTTTGTTTTACTTTACGTTTCACATCTTATTTAGTGTCTGTTTTTAAACTTTCGACCATGTCCAAAGAGCGCAACCTCTTGCATCTTTTCGGCGACGGCGGCAACGGGTAACCATACATAATCGTTTGTAACGAAATCAAGCTTCATCACTCCACACAGCTCCGATGGCTTCTTCATTTCAGCAAAATTCATGGAATCCTTAATGCTTAGTCACCAGAAATACGTGGGTACATGGAACATAAACTAAACGTGGACGGATCAGTGGTTATCTAACAGCTTACTTTAATATAACAGAACTTTGCTCTGAATAATTTATTTTCTTATCATAAAGCAGGACACTGAAATCCTATGAACAAATATATAAATATACCAAACACACAATAAAATCTGTTAACAATCAAAGTAATAAGTATATATCAGAAACCCCCCTATAGTATTTAAGTAATCTATATGTGACATAATAGGTTTACTGTTTTATTTATCAATAGATATGCTACTATGTAATGGTAAAGCGTTAATATCTGCCATTACTCATTAGAGATCTTGGGCATTAGTATAAATAAAAAATAAATAAATATTCTAGGACAATCTACACTACGCCACCTAGAACCATGATAAACATAGCTTAACTAGCTTGTGTTACGGGTTCTAGAATGCGGATAAACTTACTTAAATACATTTTTTTTTGTAAATACATACATATACATCTATGTATAATAGAAACACACAGACCAATGCAGATATTTATATTTCGTACACACATTGCACTGAGCGGGAATCGAACCGTAGCATCGTAGCAGTCGCGTTCACTACCGTCACGCCTCGGAGGGATTGAGTAGTATAGTTGGTATATTATCGATATTGAAGACTAAACTACACACATCAAAAAAAAATTGCGATCAGTTTGAAAAACTGAAATCTGTTTACTGTACATTATATTATGATTTTTTCTTCTTTTTAGATTCTTTATTTAAAAATAAAGAATTAGAACACAAAACAATGAAACCGTTCCACTGTTTTTTCTTACAAAAAGGCTTTCAGTCCTAGCTTACGCTCATTCAGAAATCTGATTTAGTGAATTATAACCGATTCAAGATATTTTTCGCGGCAAGTTGTGATTGAAAAAATGCCAAGAGGATTATCAGAGGTTTTACGAACTAAAATAGTAACTTTGAGGGAAGAAGGATACACCACGAGAGTAATAGCACGCAGACTTACTATATCTCAATCCTGTGTCGTGGCTACGTTGCAGAGGTACCACGGAATGGATAATTTAGCTGACTGACCCCGCCTAAAAGCGCTATATTAGATTGCTGGCAGCCCGTGATCCCACAATCAACGCCACTAAAATAAAAGCAGAAGTCAGGGCCGCTGGGCTGGGCTTGAAGTTAGCACGCAGACCGTTCGCAATTGCTTGCACCAGGCTGGATTACGAGCACGGAGGTCATGGCGAGCTAAGCTAAGTACTACCATCTGCCATTTCCATGGCCCAGGGGATCTGGCTTGGAGGTTCTCTTCCATACACCCCTTCCTGCTAAGCACCGCGGTACCTTTTATTCCGAAAAAGAATTTTCACTTTGGAATTTTCGTGAAATAAATACATTTCACTAACTGTCATTTTTCATGCTGCATGGCTGGTATAATCAGTGGTTCCTATATTGCGTCTAAAGTGTTTGATTTTAAGTTTAGAATCTGCGTATTGTTCTTTGTTGGTATATCAGCTTTACGGAAGCGGCTGTCGCCTGGCCTCCCAAACCGGAGAGCAAAGTCTGTACCGGACTCTCAACCGTCGTGGTACAGACTTGCAAGTGATGTTGGTTCGAAGTTCTAGAATGTTGGCCGGGCCTAACCGGTCTAACGCCGTATAAATACTGATATTGAAATGAGTTTTGTTATAAACAAATGTATTTTTTGTTATAAAGTTTATTTTTTAAGAAAATTTGGAACACCCTTTATACACCCACCAACTAAACTATTAGGGTTAGTAATGAGTTCACATCGGTAGTATTGCACTACTAGGATTTGAGCCCGGGGCCTCTCGACTGCAATGTCGAGTCATAACAAATTGGGTACTTATATTACTAAAGTAGGTCAAATACGATATAGCATATTAATGTAGGAAGTGCAAATAATAAAGTACAGTTGCTTTTTATACTAAAAGATATTTATTAATTCACTTTTGCTTATATACAGTTATTATTCTGATGTCTTAAATAATAATATTTAATATTTATGTATTGATTGTTCTCCCTATCATAAATCCACAGATTTTGTTTTGTAGAAGGCAGCAAGTTTTAGCCACGCCTTGCTCTGAAATAAAAAAAAACTCAGGATAAGAAGACCATCTTAAAGTTGTGTCTGCATTGCATTCAAGCCTTTACCTCGGATCCTGCTACTTCCCGGTTTATCCTCCTCCACATCACAAGATCTTGAATATGCAATGCAGTGAGATTTATTAACATGATTGACATCCTATCCCTTATGACGTCAAGCCAATACTGTCTGGAGATCCAGATTTGGATCCACACAAAACTACTGAGTAAGGATTTGAATTTGTATACAATAGCACACAATCAATTGCAATAATTAATTACCTTTATTAAGCTTCTTGAGAATCTGCAGCAACGGGACTTTCCGTAGTAGTCGTGGTACTGGAGGGTTCTGAAGCAAAGTATAAAGTGTTTTAATTTATTTGAATGAAAACAGTTGATTTTGAGTTTCAGTTACTTTTATCGAAGGGCCTAAATTTACCTTTTAATTTAATTAACCTTCGTCCAATTTCTTAATCTCTCTCTCCCTGTCTCTTTCTTCCTCTCTCTCTCTCTCTCTCTCTCTCTCTCTCTCTCTCACAATCTATCTCTCTCTTACCATCTATCTCTCTCTCACACACACACACACATACACACACACACTCGCTCACACACGACAGATCTCAATTTTCTACCACAAAACTTTCAATCATGATCAGCGAGCACTAAAAAGTTGTTTTACCCTTTCTGGCACATTCGCAGCGGCCATTGATGCAGCTACCACTATCGAATCGCTTTAGGCGACACCGACGGTTGCAAGTCTGGGGCCTGCACTTCTTAGTGGTCAAGACATTTAAAACCTCCACATTTGACTCCACATTCTCTGCAACTGCATCTATAAATAAAGTTTCACCACATAATTTTACTGGATAATTTAAAGTATAATCTATACATAGTAGATATGGCAGTGAAAAGAGAAAGAAAACTAGGACTTACCCTCCGCGTTCCGGAAATTGTCACACTTGCAGCGTCCATTCACACAGACTCCTCCTGGAAATTTAAGTCTACGACATCTCTGATCGCATTCTTGAGGGTCACATCTCCGTGCTGAATATTCTTCAATCAGAGCAGCAAGATCTAGGAATTTGGTAAAGAAAGATATTATAGACATCTATATACCTACAGATGAAAACACGAATAGTTGCAATAATAGTGATGAGTTAAGATATGAACTAAACAATTATACCTAATTACATTAAATGAGGCCACCATTGTAGCACTGAACGTGTTTGCAATGGTGACCCTCTTTCATGAGACTTTGCCTTCACCTTAACATCACGCGAGGTGAAGTCTTGACGTGCCATAAATAAATAAAAATTACCTTCATTAACACTCAGGCTATCCTCAGATGCTTTAGTAACAGGACGTTCAGTAGTGGAGGGTTCTTGAAATAAAAAGAGACGTTTTTAGGTACATAATAGGAAAATTAGTTGATTTCATATTTCCATTACTTCTGTCAGGTAGTTTTAGTTTACGTTGCATACAAATTAATAAGGTAGTGTTGCCAGATCATTAAACACCAAGACGCATTAATGATTAGCATTTAATACAAATACTCATAATACGGCTTATCGATTATGTTTTAGTAGGCTTGAATAAAATAGTAAGATTAAGCACCTTTTCTAACACATTTGCATCTGCCATTGACACAGGTACCATTCTCGAAGCGCAGAGAGCGGCACGCACGGATACAAATTCGGGGCACGCATTTATGTGCACTATAGGCATCTGTAGGATCCTGGGCAGGCGTAATATTATCTGCAAAATAATATTATCACTTAAATAATTGGATAAAACACTACTACTACCAGTAGTTTACTTGGGTAATTACTTATGTGCCTATGATTATAGTAAGAATAATAAATAATAATTACTGGCAACATCTCAATTTCTGATCATCTCAAATTCTAACTCACCTTCCATATTTCGGAAATTGTCACACTTGCAGCGTCCATTCACGCAGACTCCTCCGGGAAATTTGAGTCTACGACATCTCTGATTGCATTCTTGAGGGTTACACCTCCGTGCTGAATATTCTTCAATCAGAGCAGCAAAATCTAGGAATTTAATATAGGAAATAAGTCATAAGTTGTACCGGAAGTAAACTGCAAAAAAAAATTGATATTAAAAAAAATCGGTAATACCTTCTGATGTACGAAAATTATCGCACTTGCAACGACCATTTACACAAGCGCCTCCAGGAAATTTGAGTCTTCGACATCTTTGGTCGCATTCTTGATAGTTACAGCTACGCAACGAGGGACTTTCTTCAAAATCATCAAGTACCTGCGGCTCATCTGTAATATCACAATATTGTATAGGAAATTGTGTGTACCTGTTTATTAAAGTCAGGGAATAAATAGGTACTTGATTCTAGTCAAAGACCATACCAAATGGTCTTCAACAGTTTTTGTGTTTATTATTATTTGTCCGTGCGTACGTACCATCGTCACCATTTAACGTTATCACGGAGGCGTTGACAACACATATAGTAAAAGCAAGAAATATAATTTTCGAATACATTTTTGCTTAAGTTCTGGTATTCGTAATAAAACAACTGAAATGACTACTTTACAGCTCTTGCTGAACGGTTTTATATACACACGGTTGCGAAATCGGGGCTTCTAAATTACTCATTACTTAAGCTTAACAAAGAACTTTATATATTGATAAAACTGTTGTTGACACAAATTCGAGCATATGTTTATTACAAACATGTTTATTCCTTATAAATAATATTGATAAGGAATAAACATGTTACAAAATACTATCTTTGTCTTGTCTTCAAGTTGTACCTTTATGACAGGCTCTGCTGTAGTCGTTCCTCTGAAGATCGGGTCCTCTGAAGAAGTTATAGTCATAGTAACTAGGAAATCGCTATGAGGATGATGACAACTAACTTAAGGTGTGCATGACTTACCAACCAATATCAAAACTATCTTTAGCGTCCAAGTCAACCTCACCTTCTATAAAATTTGCCAAATAAAACTATATCAGAACAATTAAATTGATTTAAAGTTTTCACTATATCACCATATTCAGAAAGTGTGAGAGTGTAAGTAGCTGCAAAAACGCACTATCTGCTATACTGCCAATAAAGTCCAATATTTCTTTCACTGTCTCTCGTCGTCTCTCTCTTGTGGAAGATGGTATATGGTCATATACCAAGGAAATGTATGCAATGCATTATATTAGACACATTTCCTAAATAGCATTCGAAAATGCAAAACAATTAAGATATCAACGGGTACGCGGAAATAGTCAGGTATTAAAAAGAACCACGAAGCCTACAACTTAACTAAAGAAACCACGCCTTAGGCTTCTAACCTAACCTATCCGCATCGGGGTGCTCTGAGTTTAGGTGTTAACTATGTTATTTATACATTTTCTAATACGATACTGGAATTATATATATTTCCCAGGATATGTATGTAGTAAATACTTTTTAAAACAATATTTTATACATTTCCTAAATAGCTTCGGAATTGTATACATCATATAGGATTTGCATGCATTTCATAGATTTCATATATATTATTTAAAATTATATCATAGGTCTGTATAAAATATATGATTCTATAGTTAGGAATAGGTATATTTCCTATAGTTGAATGACCTGATTGATAGTAATCTGTGATAGACGCTTCAATTAATTACAGGTAATATCCCTATTTTGATAAACAATAACTAAGTTCTCTTAAGGCATGATTCATTATTTACTTTCACAATTAAATCATTGACGATTTATGATAAGATATCATCCAAAAGGGTATAAATATGAAACCTGTTATAGTTAAACCATAAGTAACCACTTTCAGTTCCTAGCTTGATCATATACAGAGAGCTAAACGTTCTGTCAATATGAAGTTCTTGATTGTTATTCTTGCTGCAGTCCTCGTCGCTCAGTTCGCTGATGCTGCTCCTGAAAAGGCTTCCGTCGATGACTTGATAGAGGCATTCCAAGAGCAACAATATCTGGAAGAAGAACAATATGTTGGTAAGTAAATATTACTTCTATTTGCGATACCGTTACACATTTAGTAACTCAGCTACATTCTTCTACAACCTCCAAATTTGAACCCACGGCTGCGTTCGATCCACTATCGATCACGGTCTGTGTTAGGAGAAAAAAATACTTACGAAGTTGAATCAGAGAATTTTATATTCAATATCATTGGAAATCTTTTCCGATTATTTTTGTTTGATCGCTTTCAAGAATCCTACAATATTGAAACAATGTGAATATTTTATTTACAACTAAATTTTTTCATCTAATGATAAAACTAATGTAATCTCTCAAACCACACATTTGACTTAACTTAAAATAAATTTAAGCACCACTAGGAAAGGACTCAGAGAGCTATATATTTTTAATTATCCTTATACCGTATTTTCGTTTCAGCAAACGTCGAAGAACTTGCTACTGAAGACATACCAACGATTTTGAGGAGTTGCGATAACGCATCCTGCAATAGTATCTGTAGAGCCCTGGGCTTCGCTCGAGGCATCTGTATCTCCTCCACTACCTGTCGTTGTTACAGTTCATAGGCTACATAGAAATGTAGCCTAATAAGTAGCCTTCACTGACCCAACCATCTTCAATTATAAATGTCGAATATATTTTATCCTAATTAATTAATATTTACCAATGTATAATCTAGATTAATGTGGATGTTGTTCAGGTTCATCGGACATTGAAAGCTGCAATGTTATGTTATTATCATTTTATTATAAAGTACATTATATGCTCCGATATGTATTCTTTAGTACTTATAATATAAAAGTATGTATGTTTATTAATACTAGGAATGTTTTTCAAGGCTTATTTTGGATTTTTTTACCGTAGTTCCAGTTATGGATACACTTTTAAAACCTGAATAGCTAATCTTCAACTTGTAAAATAACCTTATGCGCCTATAAAATAAATATATTGATAGTAAACATGTTTGTTTCATTAAATTGACTTAATAGTAACAAAATTTACGTTGACATAGAAGAAAGTCTTCTATTCTTTACATTATCTCCCACATGGTGGAGATGTCAGCATTGAGTATTATTTTTACTTCATACGCGCTGTCATCAATATCGTTCTTGGACACGCTTCATAATAGCAGTTTTATTGTTTTCTTTATCAATAGATATTTCTGCTACTATGTAATTGTGAAGTTATAATATCTGTCATTAGAGATATTTGAAAAAAGTCTTGGATATTAGTATATTTGTAATATTAACGATACTGAAGACAAAACTATTTTCTTTATTGAATTCATGTCTATATGTCTATGAGTACATTTAACCGTAAGGGATGCAAACCCTAACTACTTTGGATGGGGTATTTTTGATAGCTTGGTGAGACTTAAAATCTGCAAAATATATCAAACTGCCATGTGATATACACATCGTGTGCAAATCGTTAGAAAACGTTGTCGAGATAAACCATGATGGATTTAGATATAGATTCACATATCATCACATTTATAATACAATTTAATAATAAACGTAACATACTCGTATGTTTAAAATAAATAATCTAAAATGGTCTATTTATTTCGAGAAACCACATCACATAAGAAAATGAAACTGAAGACATTCCGCCATTTGCACAAAGATGCAACAAATCAACGTGTAATAGTACCTGCCGTTTCGTTTAATATAGGTCCTAATCTAAAAAGTTCTATTAATATTTGTACCCAACTTATTGTATTATAAATTAAACTAGCAGACCCGCGCAACATCGTCTGCGTTACCCCGTTTTTGCAACTTTGTTTCACTTCTGCTCAGCACCAGTTGGTTGAAGCATAATGCTATATACATATAAACCTTCCTCGTCGATCACTCTATCTATTAAAAAAACCGCATCAAAATCCGTTGCGTAGTTTTAAAGATATGCATACATAGGGATATAGGGATATAGGGATAGAGAAAGCGATTTTTTTTAATACTATGTAGTGATAATATGGTTATTTGATATTACACAAAAAATTAATGGAGTATTTACTCTTTGTCCATCTCTTGTTGTCTATCTGTTTTTCCTCTATCTTTTTTTCTCTATGTTGCGTGTAAGTTGGTCTAATACGTCTTCACGCCTTAACTATTCGCTAGAAGAGAGAGTGTTGCAATGTCAGAATAAGATAAACTAAAACCGTTGGGTTACCATTACCGCAAAATAAAAGTGCCCAATAAGACATTTCCCTCGTACCATGACCATCCACATTTTTAGATGCCCCTTTGGGTGTGGTCTACATCGCATCCTGAAATGGAGGTGGGTGGCGTCGCATCGGCCTGCTGTTGAAGTAACACCACTGTCCACCCCATCGTCGTGAAGAATAACTGTTAACAGGCATCGGGAAAAAGTTACAGTTACACGTATTTCTGCTGGCGTGGAAGTTCTTTAAGTTCAATCAACACAGCTACCAAATGTGCTAATTTTATTGCTGACAAAAAAATATTTTCCGTAATTATTGAAGTACCCTGTATTGATAGAGTGGGGTCAAATACTGTTTTATAGCATACTAGCTGTTGCTTGCGGCTTCGCCCGCGTAGTATTATGATCTAGCCCAGGACGACAAAATAAATAGCCTATGTTATTCTAATTTACACTATAAACTATCGCTGTACGAAATTTCAGCCAGATCCGTTTAGCTTTTAGTACGTGATTGGAAAATAAACATCCAAACATTTAAACAACCAAACGTTTATATTATTAACAGGACAGGGAGTAGGATTAAAGTCGATAGTGACTGTGTAAAAAGTAAATAAAATTTATTTTTGTAGTAAAACAGATTTATTATTAATTAAATTGTAAGTCTTATGTTTGCTCACTATTCTAATATTATCTTAAGTGCTAATGTAATATTCATTTACTAATGTTTTCATATTTAGTTATATTTACAGTTTTTTACAAACGCTTATTGAATCGTTCTTCTAGCAGGCACCAAGCCATTATCTGAAATCATAAAACATTGCTATTGTTATTATTAATATTGTCTCAACAAAGTCTTCAATTCGATCAATCGTAATAATAAATGTAAGTAACAACCTTTATTAATTTATGTTAGCATCTTCAGTATCTTCATTTTGAGAATCTTTAGGAACAGCTCTTTCCGTGGTGGTGGTGCTGGTGGTTGTGGTGGTGGTCGTGGCAGGTTCTTGAAACAAAGAATAGGATTCATAATTTGTGAATATTTTTTTCATAATACGCTGTTGTGAATTTAGCATGGCCAGACATACAAAACATATAATAAAAGTTAAAAAAACTTCTAAATACATAAAAGAAATTGTTATTTAAAAGATTAAATCAGCAAGTACTGTACCAATAGTGATATAACCTTTTAAATCAACATCGATACGTCTTGCCTATGCTATAAATACCATTTCATAATGAAAATTGTACACACATAATAGTCAACGTAATGTTTTAAAGGTACTTTACCATTTCTAGCACATTGGCAGCGGTCATTGACACAGCTGCCACTATCAAATCGTAAGAAACGACAGAATTGGTTGCAAATCCGGGGATAGCACTTCTGTATGGTAAAGAAATTTGAAGAATCCAAGCTCTGCTCTGCTTTCTCCACAACTGCTTCTGCAAAATATATTTTTATTAAATGAATCAAATATTTAACCAGATATACATTTAAGATATATGAAAAATAAATGATTGGCACTCTTTTCTAATATATAATTCACTGGTATAAAATATATTGATTTTCATTTGAACCATTTCCAAAAAACAACGTACCTTCAGCTTTTCGGAAATTGTCACACTTGCAGCGGCCATTCACGCAGACTCCTCCGGGAAATTTAAGTCTACGGCATCTCTGATTGCATTCTTGAGGGTTACATTTCCGGGATGAATATTCTTCAATCATAGCAGCAAAATCTAGGAAACAGGCGAAGAAAAGATTTTGTATTTATAGAAACCTGTACAAAGTGACAAATGACCAATTGCAATAATCTTGTTAAGTTGTAATACAAACTAAGTGAATGCTTACCTTCATTGACACTCATGCTATCTTCAGAATCCATTGCTTCAGAATCTCTAGTAAGAGGACGCTCAGTGGTAGAGGATTCTTAAAATAAAATACAAATTGTTTAATTTTAGGTAACAGTATTAGGTGATTTCAATTTTTATATGGTTCTATCAGTAAGTCTTAATACGATGTAAGTCAAAAATCAATCAGGTGATGTTACTAGACCATTTAACATTAACACGCATTAGGAATTGGGACTTTATACAAATTATACTACTAATAATCTTGGTCATCGATAAAATTTTGAAAAGACTTAATTAAAATAGGAAAATTTAAGCACCTTTTTTAACGCATTTGCATCGGCCATTGACACAGGTACCGCTTTCGAAGCGCAGTGAGTGGCACACGCGTTCACAAATACGGGGCACGCACTTATGAGCACTATACACATCTGTAGGATCCGCGGCAAGCACAACATTATCTGAAAATAATATTAACACTCAAATAATTGCATAAAACACTACCTACTGCTACTCGCAGTTAGGTTGTGTCTTTTTGGGTACCTGATTGAATAATAAGAATAATAAATAATAATTTCTGGAAACATCTACATTTCCGATCAACTCAGATTCTTCAAATTGATGCACAGAATCATTTGAAGTTGCTAGTCCTTTAACAAACGTATAAATGTATTTCACCACCTACATTTAGACCTATTTCTATTGAAATGAAATTCATTAAATGAATTGAAAATTAAAATATTCATTGGTTTATCTCTATTCGAATATTTTTCAAAAAACCAATTTACCTTCCACATTTCGGAAGTTATCACACTTGCAGCGTCCATTCACGCAGACTCCTCCGGGAAATTTAAGTCTACGGCATCTCTGATTACATTCTTGAGGGTTACATTTCCGGGATGAATATTCTTCAATCATAGCAGCAAAATCTAGGAAACAGGCGAAGAAAAGATTTTGTATTTATAGAAACCTGTACAAAGTGACAAATGACCAATTGCAATAATCTTGTTAAGTTGCAATACAAAATAAACTGAATGATTACCTTCATTGACACTCATGCTATCTTCAGAATCCATTGCTTCAGAATCTCTAGTAAGAGGACGCTCAGTGGTAGAGGATTCTTAAAATAAAATAGAAATTGTTTAATTTTAGGTAACAGTATAAGGTGATCCCAATTTTTATATGGTTCTATCAGTAAGTCTTAATGCGATGTAAGTCAAAAATCAATCAGGTGATGTTACTAGACCATTTAACATTAACACGCATTAAGAATTGGGACTTTATCCAAATTACATTACTAATAATCTTGATCATCGATAAAATTTTGAACAGACTTAATTAACATAGGAAAATTTAAGCACCTTTTTTAACGCATTTGCATCGGCCATTGACACAGGTACCGCTTTCGAAGCGCAGTGAGTGGCACACGCGTTCACAAATACGGGGCACGCATTTATGTGCAGTATACATATCTGTAGGATCCACGGCAGGCATAACATTGTCTAAAAATAATATTAACACTCAAATAATTGAATAAAACATTACTACTACTCGCAGTCTACATGTGTTATTACCGGTACATGGTTAATTAATAACAATAAATACATAATAATTTCCGGCAACTTCTCCATTACTGATCAACTCAGATTCTTCAACTTAATGCACAGAATCGTTAGAAGGTACTATAGTCCTTTAAAAAATGTATAAATATTTTTGAAAGTAATTCACCTCCTGCATTTAGACCTATTTCTATTGAAATTAAATTCACGGGATCGAATGAAAAATTAAATTATTCATTGGTTTTTCTCTATTATATCTTTTATTTATCTTTATTCAAATAATTTCCAAAAACCAAAAAACCAACTCACCTTCCACATTTCGGAAATTATCACACTTGCAGCGTCCATTCACGCAGACTCCTCCTGGAAATTTAAGTCTACGACATCTCTGATTGCATTCTTGAGGATCACATTTTCGTTCTGAATATTCTTCAATCAGAGCACCAAAATCTAGGAATTCAATAAAGGAAATAAGTCAAAACTTGTACAGGAAAAAAAATGCAAAGAATCATTGATATACAAAAAACACTTCAACTTCCGATTTACGAAAATTATCGCACTTGCAAATTATTTCCAAAAACCAACTCACCTTCCACATTTCGGAAATTGTCACACTTGCAGCGTCCATTCACGCAGACTCCTCCTGGAAATTTAAGTCTACGACATCTCTGATCGCATTCTTGAGGGTTACACCTCCGTGCTGAATATTCTTCAATCAGAGCACCAAAATCTAGGAATTAAATAAAAGAAAGAAGTCAAAACTTATACAGGAAAAAAATTACAAAGAATCATTGATATAAAAAAAAACATCAAAGAAAATATAAAAATTGTAAGTACCTTCCGATGTACGAAAATTATCGCACTTGCAACGACCATTTACACAAGCGCCTCCAGGAAATTTGAGTCTTCGACATCTTTGGTCGCATTCTTGATAATTACAGCTACGCAACGTGGGACTTTCCTCAAAATCGTCAAGTTTCTGCAGTTCATCTGTAATAATTCATCACATTTGTTTAATAAAGTCTATTCTAAAAAGTTTAATAAAGTTCTATTCTAAAACCGTGCCACATGGTCTTTATGAGTTTATTATTATTTGTCCATGTGTCTACGTACCATCGTCACCATTTAACGTAATCACGGATGCGTTGACAACACATACAGTGAAAGCAAGAAATATGATTTTCGAATACATCTTTGCTTCAGTTCTGTTATTTGTAATAAAAAAACTTGGAATGACTACTTTATAGATCTTGCTGAAGCATTTTATATACGCGTGGTTTCGTAATCGGGGCTTCACCATTACTCATTCCTTAAGCTTAATAAAGAACGTTGATTGATAAAACTATTGTTGACACAAATTCAAACAAGACAAATAACATTGATAAAGGGTAAGTATGTTACAAATTACTATCAGGTAAGTATGTCTTTAGGGTGTTTAGGGCTTTACTAACACCTTTAGACCTGGGTTCTGGTATAGGCTCTCCTATCAGAATGGGAAGTGGGGATGTGGGGAGATGGATGGGAATGGGAGGTGAAATCGTGCTCGTAAAAGCTGACTTACAAAAGCGCAACTGGGAAATCACTAAGACGATGATGATTACCTTTACTTTTGAGGTGAGCATGACTCTAACAATACTTCAGGATCCAAGTCAACCTCACCTGCTAGTTTTTTCACCAGTGTACTAACGGATGAGGCTCTAACAGACTTGTCCTTATATTTTTCCGCTTTATTCAAAAGGTGTAAGAGCGTTAATACCTACCGCTGCATTCAAAAAGGTTAAGGTACAGCATCTGTCATCGTCTCTTACACATGGATGACATACATAACCACATGCATAGTATGTATATAGCCACTTGCTGACATTATTACAATTGATAGAATTTAAATTGAATTTTGATGAATTAGTCCGCACTAAATTTTAGGGTAAAACCGGGATACATACTTTTTGAAATGAGCTCATAATTCCAAAACTTTTAATTTCATATAAATATTTTCTACTAACTCTACTTCGCACAATTATTGTCAAGTGTTAACGTCACTAATAACTTCCCTAACTTAGTATTCAAAACCAGGGCATTTTTACTGTTCTCGTTCTCTCAGGTTATTTAACGTTAGCGGAGGCGACTCGGACGTCGGAAGTCGCAAAATGACCTCCGTCCCCCATGAGCGCCTTGGGGGGTGACGGGTGGAGCCGCCGGACACCCTAGCAGAAGCAGGCCACGGTGATGGCGCAAAATGCCATCCCATACCCAGGGGCTAGATGGGGACACCATGGTCCCTGCATTGGGGGAGGAAGGTCATCTCAACAGAGATGTCCCCGGGTCTGCCGGGGTGCGAGAGATATGTGAGTGTCTTGTATAATCTCACCTCTGGCATCGGTTTTGGTGGAGGTGGTATCCGTGGGGATTTTGCGCACGATAAAAAAAAAAAAAGGTTATTTAACGTTATTTTTAATTTCTCTCAATAGGTCATCGAATGACACTAGAATGCTTAGGGTAAAACAATCTATCACAGGTCGATTCTTTCGATTCGTGAGTTCAACGTCATTGCGGATATATACAATATCGATATATTGCTTAGTTCAACGGAATCACTGAAAAAGGTGTCAGGTAACCAAAGTCCCATAAGATGACGGAATTGAAAAAAAAGTGAACGTTTGATAACAGCTTTAACAATAGCTGAATTCTCTTAAGTTGTGATTCATTATTTACTTTCACAATTAAATTGATATGATATGATAAGATTGCATCCAAGAGGGTATAAATATGAAACCCGTTTGAGTTAAACCATAAGTAACCACTTTCAGTACCTAACTTGATCATATACAGAGAGCTAAACATTCTGTCAATATGAAGTTCTTGATTGTTATTCTTGCTGCAGTCCTCGTCGCTCAGTTCGCTGATGCTGCTCCTGAAAAGGCTTCCGTCGATGACCTGATAGAAGCATTCCAAGAGCAACAATATCTGGAAGAAGAACAACATGTTGGTAAGTCATCATTAGTAACTTCTTTGCAATCCCATTACACATTAAACAACTTTGCGTTATAGTCCGTCCAACCATTTATTTTTAACTTTTGCTCGTTAAATTTACGTCGAAAGCACGTAACATATTCGATTTTAAGTAAAAATCTCAATCGATTTTATAGGAATTGGAATAAGACCATTTATAACGAATTCAAAATGATATTCAAGATATATTTTGAGAACTCAAAATATATCTTGAATATTTTACCCCACATTATGATTTTGTCCATTGAAAGTAGGTAAAATAATCTTAAACTATAAAGCAAGGCAATTATTGTTGAAGTAAATGCAACTAAGTGTGATTGATTATATTATATATGATTCTACAATTTGCAAGGAATACAGTCCTCCCCGCACTAAATATTTTAACTGCAATAGTGCTGGGATCTATTGAAAGATAGTCAGACAGGCAGACAGATGGACGGACGGTGATTCTACAAGAGCTTATTTTTTCTTCTTTAGGTACGGAACCCCTAAAACTAACGGTTTGGTTTAAACAACTCATTGACAAGTTACATAAGATTATTTCAAATTTTTATATTATCTTCATACTGTATTTTAGTTTCAGAAAACGTAGAAGAACTCGCTACTGAAGACATACCAACAATTTTAAGGAGTTGCGATAACCCATCCTGCAATAGTATCTGTAGAGCTCTGGGCTTCGCTCGAGGCATCTGTATCTCTTCCACAACTTGTCGTTGTTACAGTTCATAGGCCACATCAAAATGTACCCTAGTTAATAGCCTTCACATATATATTTGTACCAATCTTCTTCAAATACAAGGATCGACTTTCATCGTCATCATCATCATTTCTGCCATAGGACGTCCAATGCTGAACATAGGCCTTCCCATCAACCTCCAGTAGAGTAGTAGTCGAGTATATATTATCCTCATTAATTAATAAACGTTTACCAATGAATGAATACAGATGATGTTCAAGTTCATCAGATATTGAAAACGGCATTGTTCATATTATTATCTTATACTTAACTTACTTTACTTATTTAACATTGCTCTGTACTATTTTCGTTCTTACTATTCATATAATGCCAGTAGTACCGTAAAACGTGGTGAATAGGAATTCAGGGGTGGATAGAAATAAAATGTTCAATGGACTTTTTTTAATAATATTTTTTACAAAATTTTAACTAAACTCAATAGCAGATACTTCATGATTCTGTTTTTACAATGAACAAGTCCAAATTTTCACTTGGAATAAAATAACTACAGGATGTAGCTATCCATTTTTATTATTTTAATGAATGTTATTTTTGAAGACAATACCTTGAAAAATTTCACTGGTACATTCATAAATTATTGAGCATACCTAGCGATAATTCGTTCACTTTTAAAATAACTTTATGTGTATCTAAATTTAAAATAAATAATATTGGTATAAAACATGTTTGTTTCATTATATTAACTTAACACTAGGTAATAAAATTAACCGCGGTAGCCTAGTGGTATGGGTAATGGACTGCTGAGACGATGTCTCGGGTTCGATCCCAGGTTTTATCACGGCACACACCAATGACTCGATGCTATTTCGAAGTTATATGTGTATTTATCGCAGGTTTATAAGTGCCTGGTTAATGGCAATAGGCTCGCCACCTATATACATTGGGACCTAAAACATAAACTGGCAAAATGTGGGTGCTAGCACCTCTGCCTACCCCTTCGGGGATATAGGCGTGATATTATAAAAAAAAAAAAAATAATAAACGTGCTCCACATACGAATGCCATCTCCTCGGGAAAATTAGTTTAGGTGCTTTGAGGGTGCGGTTTGACATTCCTTTCTATGTAGTTTGTATACATTTTACTATCGCTATCGTTGGGTTTGTCAAACCGTGGGTGAATTGTGAGGACCCCACTATCATAATATATTTACTACTTTTAGACTTGCAATCAGTTCGAAATGTTCCAGTTAGTTTTAATGACTTGATGAATACCAGCGAAGACAAATATCTTGCATATTTTGCGCAATGGCGTCAACCGGGATCTCTACGTATCTTTTATAATTATATCTTATGCTATATGCGGAAGGAGTCGCGGGTAACAGCTTATAATATCACAACCGACTTTTATTCGATATTATTAACTTATCACAAATTAGAACACTGATATCAACTGATAAAAAATATGTAAAAACACTCTGATTTCATCATTACGATTGATTATATATCTACAATAATAACAAGTATTTATCAGGGACCCCCCAATATCATAATAAGTTTATTGCTTTTATCAATGGATATAAAGATACTATACTAGACTAATGAATGAGTGAAAATATCGATAAAGAATAATACCTACTTTTTGTTAATGATTCATTATTTACAATGCATGACTAACTGATTTAAGATAATTAACAGTATAAATGCAGTTATTGTAAGTAGAACAAAGAATGTCGAATGGATTCCCTTCTTATTTTGATTGCGTGTTGAGTAACCCTAAACACTGTACCAAATAAAATAAATCACCAAAAAATCTACATTGAAATTGGTTCATCAGTTCAGGATCTACGATAACACTGAACGAAACGGAATATTCCATCAAGAACCAAGCGATTCTATC
This sequence comes from Pelosia muscerda, assembly GCA_963691645.1. Classification (NCBI taxonomy): domain Eukaryota; kingdom Metazoa; phylum Arthropoda; class Insecta; order Lepidoptera; family Erebidae; genus Pelosia; species Pelosia muscerda. The sequence continues at coordinate 4,874,603 of OY829103.1, forward strand.
GATCCATAATAGAATTTTTATTTTATTTGTTTATTAAATGTTCTTGTTATTTACCGAAATACTTCCCATTTAATTTTACCAACTCGTTGAGGGTCTTCTTGATAGCAGGGAACATCTGGTAGCTGTGCCACGAGAATTGTAACGAAAAGGACAGCCAGGAGCTTCGTGGCTCGCATTGCTCACGGCGATGGTACGATGTGCGAACGCTGGGGCTGCCGGCGCTTCTTTCTGAGAGCAAGAGTAAGGCTCGAGAAGGAGATGGCGGAACGAGTTCGGAGAAGACTCCGAACCCGCACAGGCCGCGGTGAGTGGAGGCGACTCGGACGTCGGAGGTCGCAGAATGACCTCCGTCCTCCAAGAGCGCGGGTCTGGGGGTGACGGGTGGAGCTGCCTGTCACTCTAGCCGAAGCAGGACGCGGCGGCGGCGGCACAAAGTACACCCGACGGGCATCATCGAGAAGGCCCCGGGTCTGCCAGGGTTCGAGGGATATGTTGCTACTACCTCACCTCCGGCAACTGAAGATCCAAAGACGGCGTGCGTTTTAGTCGGTTCGAGTCCGACATAACCAACCCAACCGGCTCCGTTGGGGATTTTTCGCAAGATAAAAAAAGAGCTTCATGGCTATTTTTTGTATTCAAAACAAACAACTTGTTGGAAGTTATTAATCATATAAGACTAAAGTGAACCAGGTCGATATTTATCCCCCAATAAATGCAACGTTATCGCCGATAGTAATGATATCAATTAAAGGTCCATTAATGTAATCTATTTGTTTATGTAATGTCAATTTGCAGCTCAGAGAGAAAAAATATTAATTATTTGTGTTCATTTTGCGATAGGTATCTTTTTTTCTTTCAAAATTATTGCGTGTTCCATCCGTGTTGTGACGAAGAAAGAATACTCACCACCAGGGCTTGTTTACCGGTTAATGCATCAAACCGGTTTCAGTGCAAGTACATGGGAGCGTTTCATTTAGGTTTGACTCTACCTTAACCGCTAAAAAACCTCTTTTCTTAAAGAGCGAAATTATATAGGTTTGGTTCAATTTACCGGTTAATAAAGGTTTTGATTTCACTCTTACCGACAACATCGTCGTCACCATTTTCAATTCGCGCGGACTACATGTGTTATCCACTAGTACAAAATTTCAATTTTCAAGCGCAGGGCTAATGTGCTTCGAGATACTTTTAAAGGAGTACTAAAGGGAGTCACTAAAGTGTCGTGCGTGCTTCGGTCGCGTGAACTTAATGCGTAGTCTATTTTCAAATGAATACAATGTTTTTAGTATTTTTTTCATTTTAATTGTAAAAATATAATAATCAATCAAAATAAATATAATAAACATAACTAAATCACAACTTCTGTAATTATTAAATAAAAATAAGACTCCCAATAATGCAGATCGCGTGTCGCTGCAACCTTTATTTTTTTTTATCGTGCGAAAAATCCCCACGGATGGGATGAATCGCTCCGGGGGGGGAGGACCCCGGGGGTCGCCGGTTGGGTAGGTTATGTCGGACTCGAACCGACTAAAACGCACGCCGTCTTTGGGTCTTCAGTTGCCGGAGGTGAGGTAGTAGCCAACATATCCCTCGCACCCCGGCAGACCCGGGGCTCTTCGAGATGACCCCCGCCGGGTGTAGGGACCACGGTGTCCCCAACTAGCCCCGGGTATGGGGAGGCGTACTTTGCGCGCTTCTGCTAGAGTGACAGGCAGCTCCACCCGTCACCCCCAGGCCCGCGCTCATGGAGGACGGAGGTCATTCTGCGACCTCCGACGTCCGAGTCGCCTCCGCTCATCGCGGGTGGTGCCGCCGTCTCATTCTCGAGCATTCGAACATTGCACCTGCTCGCAGAAGGAGGCGCCGGCAGTCCAAGCGTTTGCGCATCGTACCATCGCCGTGAGCAATGCGCGCGTCGCTGCAACTTGTCGAAAGCATCTAATAAGTACTTTGCGGAGCCATTCCAGAGATGCGAGCAGTAGGTATTCCACTCAGGAGCGAATTTGTGTCTTGTAAAGAAGACACCGTTGCTCCGACGTGAAAAAACGTCTCACTCTGTTCAGGACTCCGAATTTACGCGAAGCTATTTTGATGATGCTCTCGAAATAGTTCTTGTTGTTCAGTTTGCAGCGAATATATTGAGGTTATCCTGTAATGGCAGTGGCGTGCTCTGAAGAGTGGGATGAGGAAGGAAAGGAGATGTCTTTGCTGTATACGCACATGCCTGCGTCTTCTTGGCATTGAACTCGACCAGGTTCTCAGATCCCCATTGGGAAATGTGATTGAGGATCCGGTCAAGCCCAGTGACGAGAAGCTGCCTTTTTTTGGCTATATCAGACTGCTTGGTCACAGGATGTCCGTGGTAACTCTCGTGTACAGCACTATCATCTGCGTAGCAATGGACGCTGCCGGTGGACAGCATGTCATTGATATGCAGAAGAAAGAGAGTGGGTGATAAGACGGACCCCTGCGGCACGCCAGCATTTACCTGCAGTAACTCCGAAGCTCGTCCATCACAAAGAACGCGAATACTGCGCCCATGCAGGAAGCTAGCAACCCAATGGTGCAATTGCACAATCTTGGAGGCAAACCGAAGGCTAGTAGTTTGCACAGAAGCGATTTGTGCCAGACTCAATCGAAAGCTTTGGCGATGTCCAGGCTAATAGCCAGTGACTCACCATGCTTATCCATAGCCTCACCCCAAAGATGGTTTATATACGCCAGAAGATCACCCGTTGACCATTTCGGCCTGAAACCTTATTGCCGGTCATTAATTAGGGAGTGATCCTCTAGGTGACGCATGAGCTTTGTGGTGACGCATGAGGTGACGGCTATGGGTCGATAGTTGGCTGGGTCTGAGCGATCTCCCTTCTTGGGAATCGGATGTACAGACAAGGAATTTGATTCGCGTACCGTTCAGATGATTTTTTGCTCGAACTATGAAAATATCATAAGGGTTATATTCGTTTAATTATGGTAAAATAGTTTTGCATAATTAAAATGACACATGTTCGGTTGATAGGTCTGCAAACTTCGACCTTAGACAAAATCTGAATACTAACCTATTTTTAGTTTCGTATTTAAAATAGGAAAAAAAATCTTCGGCCATGTCAAATTAGTGACACAGTCAAATGCCAACTAAAACATTGAACGTGTTTGATAAAAACGTAAAATTTTAAAATGTGGAAGGAAGAAGTCAAATAATTACATTGCATGAGCAGGCCCGCGGCATTTGCGACATAGCTCCGTTACTAAATAGATATATCGAGAACAACACTGTGAGGCTATGGATTACCTACTCGATTTGGAGAAGAAGAAAAATCACCCGATTTATACCCAATAGAAGATAATTGGAGAATTATGGTGAAGAAGTGGCAAAATGGTCAAGAGAGGACGAAGCAAGCTTTAGTGGAATATTGTCACGTTGTGTTAGAATCGTTGCGTGGTTCAGACATTTGTGTAGTCGGATAGTAGACTCAATGCCGGCCCGACACCAAGCTGTGTCTGACAGTATTAGTTATTATTAAGTATTAAAAGTATTAAGAATACAATTTCTGATGTTTATTTTATAACGTAGCATTTAGTTTTCAATGGCGGGAAAACTGGTCGACGTTAAAACTTTAACGTCCACAGCTAATATTTTGAAGTCACCTATGACAACCACGAAGTTATAGATGACAACAGCCAATTATGTTCGCCCCAGCCATAAAAACTTATTATACTTGTAAAATATAAAATAACTCTATGGTCACGGTCAACCTCAAAGAATTTGGAAAAATTATATACCTTGTCAAGACAACATTTTATCGTTTGTCAAAAAAATATAGTATTCTCGAAAGATGTCAAACAGTGAGTTCGGAAGAGCTCGGTTTGGCTCGGTTTAGTATCATCGTAGTATCTCTTTCTAGTCTATGTCTGTAAACAAAAGCGTCGTCGAAGAAAGATAACCCTTAATATTATAGATTGTCATCGGCAATTTAGACTTAGAACGGTACGCGAATCAAATTCCTTGACTGTACATTCGTCTCTTTCCACGCAGTTGGCACTGTACTTAAAATTTAGGGGAGTCGGTTACCTGTGCTATGAGCTGGCCATCCGCTCTGGGTCTTTACCTTCAAAGCAGCGCTCAACCCAAGGGATGGACGCAAAATAGTCACGCAGTTCATTCCAATCTGCTGACCAGTAGTGCCAGAGACGCCGATTTCCCTGCACTGGTCGTGGGGGCGCTATGATAGGCACCTTGGAACAGACCAGACAATGGTCGGAGTTGCCTAAGGCGGCTCGCACCGAAATATTCTACTGGTCTGGGTGGCTCGTCAGCTGAAGGTACTAGGCCCGACCCTCTTGGTATTCTAGTGACCTCGTGTACCAGTTGAGTCAGGCTGCGAACCAGAGCAAACGCGTGGGCAGCTCTTCCGGCATGGTCTGTTTTGGTGGAGCCAACCAGATCTCGTGGTGCGCGTTAAAGTCCACCAAAAATACCAATTCAGCGTTCGGAAACCGCACCTTCGCCTTACCTGCCGCCTGACTCAAATATTTAAAGAGTGAAGTTATCTCGGCATCTCCGGTATAGGAACGATAAAGGCACACAGAGATTTGTCTCCTACAGCTATGGTCTATGTGTACCCACATGACATAAAAAGATGGGTCCTCAAGGCAGCGCAAACAGCGACAACAAACACGCACACCCCGGCTTTGGCACGGAAATTTTCCTTAGGAACATAGCCGGGGTAGAGCAGAAGAGCATGGCTGGTTTCGCCGTCTCTAGTTGTTGGTAGACGGCGATGAGGAGATGCATAATGGAGCCTACAGATGTTAGTGGATTCCACCTCAAAAAGCGAGCTAGTGAGAGAATGAAGAGCCGCTGTGTTGCCATAATCTCTGATATGTACTGCCATTGTAGAGGGTAAGAGAAGTTGTGAAAAAAAGGTGATTGTCGTCAAAAAGCACCGCATGATAAAGCGCGGGAGATTGGTTTTATTTATGGTTGTGAGGCATGGTGAGACCCGACGCGCTGAACCGAAGCACCCCCTTCCCCCGAATATGGTCACCGGGTTCCCACGTCCGGTCACCAACTGGCACGACGAACCCCAGTTGGGCCCCTGTACTATGCCGCGAGCGGCCCGCGGCGCCACAGTTTCTACGGGTCTCCCTGCTCGGCGGGTCACCCCGCGCTCTCCCCACCATTCTACGCCAAGACCCACTGGTCCCACTTATGCTGCGACTACCACCACCTCTGCCCAGCTTTGCCCTTGCTGAACGCAATCCAACCGAGGTTGAATTACTATGAAGCGTTTTACGCACATGTCGAAATTTATGACAAATTTGTGCCATCAAATTTCTACCACCAGTATATAACGTATGCTACGCCGCATCCTTCGATTAGACATTTCTTTCTTTCTCGTAATCAAAATAACTATAAATTTTGTCCTTTCTCTTACGACCCATGCTTCACTTGAAAAACGTAAAATAAGTAGATGCAAAGCTGCGAAATTACCAATAACTTTGCCTACTCGAAGTTCACAATCGTTTAAATAAATGCATGCAGTTCAAACAAAACAAACTTCAAGCGATGCCGACGCGGGCGCGTGTCACTCTGGATTAAACCGGTTTATTAAGGTTTTAGTATGATTCCCATTCTGGTTTCGCTCCGAATGAAACCTTTACTGAAAATCGGGTTTAACCTTTATTAACCGGTATTTTCTAAACCGGTTTCAAGCCCTGCTCACCACCCATCTTATCTAAAAGGTATCGTAACAGGGTGACTTACGGAAAAATACATAGACGATATCAGTACGAGAGAATGAAAACTAAATAAAACCCAATAGGTATCAACCCATCTGAGTTGACCAAAATTTAAAACAGGGATTTTAATACATAGGATACTTTTATCCCAGGTTAGGAATAGGCAGATAGAGTAGCTCATCATCTGCTTTTATCCTTACACACTTCTTGAACCTCTTACACCAGGGATGGCAAACCAATGGCACGCGTGCAAATGATGACACGCAACACAATATGTTGAGTACGCCACTATTTATGAAGTAGACATTAGGCAGAGATTCGAATTGTTGGATGCGCCCTTGTCATACTTTGGATGCTAGAAAATGAACAAACAGCACAGTTTTTGAGAAAGCTAAAGGAATGTGCACTGTGGGATACTGAGTGGGAAATAATCAAACAACAATATTGTTGTTCTTTTTTTTATAATATCACGCCTATATCCCCGAAGGGGTAGGCAGAGGTGCTAGCGCCCACATTTCGCCAGTTTATATTTAGGTCCCAATGTAATAGGTGGCGAGCCTATTGCCATTAACCGGACACTTATGAACCTGCGATAAATACACACAGACATAACTTCGAAAAGCATCGCAGTCATTGGTGTGTGCCATGGGACCGAACCCGAGACCTCGTCTCAGTAGTCCATTACCCATACCACTAGGCTACCGGCTACTTAAATCTGTCTAGTAGTTTAAGCATAAAAGTGTAACAGATACAAAAAATAGAGTTGCTTTTGCATTTACAATATTAGAATGGATTACATTATTATTATGTCAATAATCAAGAAGTCGAAATATTATTTGATCGAGGGCTTCGATAATCTTTTTTTAGAATAATGACACGTTGATGCATAAAGGTTCGCCGCCACCCGTCTTACACTCTCATTAAACCTGCCATGCAAGCTAGCTAGATCCAAAGTGCTTAAGACTAGTAATTTTTTTAATCGTCAATAATTATATCCAGCGTATTCGACCGTAACCTACGTGCCCACATGGTGTGATGACGTCCAGCACGCATTTTATTACATGCCCGAACCGGTTACCATGATCCTGTCCATTCTCGCTAACATATTCGAGTACAGACCGCTATTCGTGTTGTGTTCTTCTTTCTTCCCCTCAATCAACAAACATCCACACTATTGCACAATAACGCAATTACCGAGAGCTGAATGGCATTCCGGTATGCGAGCAAATCTTCTGATATACATCATTCTCGGAATCTTTTTCCCAACTCAGTCGGGGTCGGCTTTTCTAGTTTAGTCTAACTGTGATTCGGCTGAACTTAGATATTTTCCGTGAAGCGACTGCCATCTGACTTCTGATCTTCTGATATACATAACACAGACTATATCTTGATTCCTAGGATTGTACTTTTTATTCAATGTGTAATTTTCTTTGTATTTATTCACTTCAGGTACTAACTAATTTTAGTAAATTAAAACAATCTGGTAGGTGTAGTACTATTTTTATTAAACAATGAAATGTAAAATAAGTGTGAAGGTATCCATGAGGGTTTACTAATGTTTGCCATAATTTTAAATGCCATAATTTTATATGCCATACTGGTAGTTGCCATAATTTCATTAGAAATAACGTTTCAGTTGCCATAATCGTGAAATGACATAAAATCACTTTCACTAATGTCATTGGTCATAATCGATCAAGTGTCATAATAATTAAAATCCATAAATGTATTTGCCATAACTTTCGTTTTCCATAATGTCAATTTTATACGACACAGATTTTTTATTCACAATTAAACCTGAAACTAAACCTCATATGACGTCTACTAAATAAGCTCGACGGAGCCCGCTTCGCGGGCTCCTACCTCTGGGTGGTTTAAAAAAATAATTAATTAATTTTGACCTAACAATATTATGTATTATTTTCATAATTATATCCAATTTTGATTATGTCAAGAGTCGATTATGAGATGGGTTACTTATGGAAACTAATTATTAAGATATAATAATATGTTGTTATAGAAAGTGATTTTATGGCAAATAAACGTTATGACTGTTGAGTTGTTATGTCAAACGTTATTAGTATAAATGATAATAGTGCAAGTAAATATTATGACCGGGGATGCTTATAGCAAACAAAATTAGTGCAAATGAATTTATGGAAAACGAAAGAATACCATCCATGAGATAGATATGAGACATCAGAATTTCTTATTTATCTGTAACAGCGACAGGTAGTGGGACCGGTACATAGACCATATGAATAACCAAGGCGTCGGCAAGTGCTATTGCACGATGACTGAGTGCAGTTTCTCGAAATAACCCGGACATCTTCAGCTGCGACTTCTTTATTACCATTTTCTGAAACAAATATTTTAAAATTTCAATGTTTTACCTCGTACGTGTGATAATGTAGTTTTGCAAAACAATACTTTTATGTGAGCGGGACTTATGATAATCTATATCTATACTAATATTATAAAGAGAAAAGATTTGTACCTATTTTTGTGTGTTTGTATGTTTGTAATGAATAGGCTCAAAAAGTACTGGGCCGATTTAAACAATTCTTTCACCTCTAAAAGGCTACAATATCTAGGAGTAACATAGGCTATATATCATCACGCTACCATACAAGGGAGCGGAGTAATAATCATAAATCTCAATTGATCCGGTAAATTTCTAAACATTGGCGCTAATATCGTTAACAATTTCCGTTGTCATGACAGCAAGGAAAAGTAGTATAGAGAGGCAAGTAGTGAATCGAGTAGAGCCGTACAACGCGATAATCGACATCCACGCGGGCGGAGCCGCGGGCAACAGCTAGTGTAAAATAATGTAAAACTGTAATGCCACGATACAGCGCTGGACTACACCAAGCTATGTGTAGGTATGTTTGAGTGTCTGAAAACATTGAATTATTGCTCAAGTTCGGTTATAAGTCCGATGGACCGAACTACTGCAACTTTTCATTTGCAATAGTCCGGTTGTGCAGTAGCATCGGTAACTATTGGTAATAACTACCTATCGGACTACTGCTACACATAATAGCAGTAGTTCTATAGGTAGTTTAGTTGTCTAAAAACATTGAATTATTGCTCTCCTAATGATAGAACAACTAACAGTGGTTCGATGGTTAGTTCGGTAGTTATACTACCACGGATGCTCAAGACTGTGCGAAGTGTAGTGGTAAAGGACAGAAAGCAGTCCCTAGACTCCGAGTTAAAAGCCTCGGATGCCACCAGGATGAACACGAAGATGATGATGATGATGATGGTGATGAAAGAGTAGGCAAAAGGACCCCAAGCTGTTAGGTGCTGGTTTATGATGCAACCGGAATTGGTTGTCGGATGACGAGAATGAAAATTGTATTTGAAGATAAACAGTAAATACAGTTTATGATTTTGGATTAACATGGTCATTCACATATTCACTACTAAATCGATCGGAATATTTACCATGTTTGTTGATTTCTTTACGTACCCGATATTTCGGCGCTGTTGAAAGCACCATAGTCACGGTGTACGGTAAATATCCCGATCGATTTAGCGGTGAATAAGAAAATACAGTTGCTACTTACCGAAAGCTTCTTGCGCTTCATATGCTTCTATCATCTCGTTGAGGGAATACTTGGCAACAGCAGCTTCAGCTAGTTGTGCCACGAGAATTATGGCAAAAAGTACAGCCAGGAACTTCATTTTTATCTGCTTACAGAACAAGACTCAAACTGAAACAAATTGTCTCTGTACGGCTACAACGAACGAGCCCGATACTTATACCTCCGAATGTTCTGCTATCACCGATAATTCACTTTTCTATCTCACTAATCATGCAGTGATAATCGAAATACAGGTATCAAAAATGGAACTTAGGTACTGCACATTGAACCTTGAACTCGTTTCAGGGCCTGCCCCACGTAGGGGAAAAACATTAATCAAGTTTGATATAAACTTATCTGACCTGTATCAATAAACTACAAAAAAATTCCACTGTGTTATGATTATTTCACTACCATTTTCTGTATTATTTATTGCCACACCCCAGGACTTTAGTACGTTATGGAGGTCTGATGGCAGGTACATCTAAAAAACAGTGAATTTCGAAAATCGGTTTTGTGTTTTTTTCCCCTTTTCCTCATGAAGGGCATTAGAAGATTCGGCTAGGATCGGTAGCACAAGTCACCCTCTTTCTGCGCCCCCATCTCGCGGCAAGTCACACACTCACGCATCTCACCATCATCGAAGTGTGATGGCATGTCTCACGTTCATGGTCCTCGGTAGCCACATTACATCTGGTGGGACGGGTGCATGTCTAAGTGGTTTAAAAAAAATTGCAAGGAAGTGAACAAATCGACGGGTGCAAAGTAAAAAGAGGCATCTGCATAATAGCAACTTTACAGGAGAGCGAAAAGAACGAAAAAGTGTATTATTTTCTTAATGAGTGGGCCAATATTTCTGAAACTTTTATCATAATTTATTTATACTCTTATTTATTTTTATATTAAGTTAATTAAGCTAATTTATTAATAATTTAGGAGATTTTATAGATAGCCGTTTTTACAACGAACTTTATAAAACGCTAACTGAGCCAACTACCAGCTGGTCGTATATGCCCGGGACTTTTAATATCGTGTATAAATAGTTTTTTTCTTTTTTTTACTGATCTCAATTGTTCTCAGGCCACTTATAAATAAATATATATTTATAAAATATCCTCTACAGAAAGTAATTTTGCAGATAACTTTTTATGCTTCGTACTTTCATAACAACATTTTGTAAATTGGCTTAGTAGCCCAAAATCATCATGCGAATATAATTGCAGTTACAATACTTTCAGTTTCCTTTTTATAAGTTCGTTTATTAAACAGAAAATCCTACTACGTGATAAATACTTTGTATAAAGTTAACCGACTTAAATTTAATTGACCGCGAAGTAGAAAGAGTCAACTGACAGATGGTCGTTAATGCGCCGTATGTGCGTTTAAAGAGTAATGCAAATAGAAATTAAAAGCACACCTTGAAATAGTTGCCGATATACATAAAAGCTTTTAAAAACTTATAACGTATGCGCGCCGGCGACAAGTAAGTCAACTGCCTGATGACATTTTGTGTACGCTCGGAGTCCGCCGCCGCGCCCCGCGCATAAACGACCAACGTTACTTGGTCGCATTACCTTCGTACTATTTGCAAACTTGGGTGTAGATGGCTTTTTATGCTTTTAAAAATTCATTGAAATATAATGAAATCTCCAAAACCAAATATGCCAGGTTGTGGAGTCTTATTTGATTAGTACGAAAATGCAATAAAAAGAAAATCGTGAATTTGTAGTTGACTTTATTTACTTTGCACCCGTCGAAATTTACATACTTCTTCTTTGTCTCCTCTTTTCTGCTGTTATACAGTTGTGAAGTGGTCGTGTCTGTACATGGGGATTCAAAAATACGATACGAAACCTCGTATCGTACTCGTAACTTGCCTTTTAAGCAAAGCTTTAAAGTTTGTTAAAAGGAAGGTTATGAATGCCATATTAACCATAATAATCGTACAGTCGCTCTCACACAGTTAGCAAAAACAGTTCCTTCTACAACTCTCTCACATCTACATGTATCTGCAAGCATCTGAATATCTGAACTTTTGGTTTATGTAATATCAACTTGTAGCTCAGAGAAAGAAAAACGCTACATAGATACGATACATAGAAAAGAGCTACATAGATATCTTTTTTTCAACATTATTGCGTGTTTCATCCGTGCTGTGACGAAGAAAGAATACTCACCACCCATCTTATCTAAAAGGTATCGTAACAGGGTGACTTACGGAAAAATACATAGACGATATCACTACGAGAGAATGAAAACTAAATAAAACCCAATAGGTATCAACCCATCTGAGTTGACCAAAATTTAAAACAGGGATCTTAACACATAGGATACTTTTATCCCAGGTTAGGAATAGGCAGATAGAGTAGCTCATTATCTGCTTCCATCCTTAGACACTTCTTGAACCTCTTATACCAGTGATGGCAAACCAATGGCACGCGTGCCAATGATGACACGTAAAACAATATGTTGGGCACGCCACTATTAATGAAGTAGACACTCAGCAGAGATTCAAAATGTTGGATGCGCCCTTGCCATACTTTGGATGCTAGAAAATGAACAAATAGACGAACAGTTTTTGAGAAAGCTAAAGGAGTGTGCACTGTGGGATATCGAGTTGAAAATAATCAAATAACAATATTGTACCTTTCTTGAAAATCTGTTCAGCTTAAGAATAAAAGTGTAACAGATACCTAAAACAGTAGATTAGAACAATATTAGAATGGATAACATTTTTATTGTGTCAATAATCAAGAAGTCAAAATATTATTTCACGGCACGTCGAGGGCTTCTATAATCTTTTTTTAGAATAATGACCCCTGTCTTACTCTCTTAAGTGCTTAAGACTAGCCATTTTTTTAATCGTCAATGTATATCCAGCGTATTCGACGGTAACCTACGTGCCCACATGGTGTGATGACGTCCAGCACGCATTTTATTACATGCCCGAACCGGTTACCATGATCCTGTCCATTCTCGCTAACATATTCGAGTACAGACCGCTATTCGTGTTGTGTTCTTCTTCCCCTCAACAAACTTCCACACTATTGCACAGTAACGCAATTACCGAGAGCTGAATGGCATTCCGGTATGCGAGCAAATCTTCTGATATACATCATTCTCGGAATCTTTTTCCCAACTCAGTCGGGGTCGGCTTTTCTAGTTTAGTCTAACTGTGATTCGGCTGAACTTAGATATTTTCCGTGAAGCGACTGCCATCTGACTTCTGATCTTCTGATATACATAACACAGACTATATCTTGATTCCTAGGATTGTACTTTTTATTCAATGTGTAATTTTCTTTGTATTTATTCACTTCAGGTACTAACTAATTTTAGTAAATTAAAACAATCTGTTAGGTGTAGTACTATTTTTATTAAACAATGAAATGTAAAATAAGTGTGAAGGTATCCATGAGGGTTTACTAATGTTTGCCATAATTTTAAATGCCATAATTTTATATGCCATACTGGTAGTTGCCATAATTTCATTAGAAATAACGTTTCAGTTGCAATAATCGTGAAATGACATAAAATCACTTTCACTAATTTCATTGGTCATAATCGATCAAGTGTCATAATAATTAAAATCCATAAATGTATTTGCCATAACTTTCGTTTTCCATAATGTCAATTTTATACGACACAGATTTTTTATTCACAATTAAACCTGAAACTAAACCTCATATGACGTCTACTAAATAAGCTCGACGGAGCCCGCGAATCTGGGTGGTTTAAAAAAATAATTAATTAATTTTGACCTAACAATATTATGTATTATTTTCATAATTATATCCAATTTTGATTATGTCAAGAGTCGATTATGAGATGGGTTACTTATGGAAACTAATTATTATGATATAATAATATGTTGTTATAGAAAGTGATTTTATGGCAAATAAACGTTATGACTGTTGAGTTGTTATGTCAAACGTTATTAGTATAAATGATAATAGTGCAAGTAAATATTATGACCGGGGATGATTATGGCAAACGAAATTAGTGCAAATGAATTTATGGAAAACGAAAGAATACTTTAAAGGCTATGCCTATGGGTCACGTGGGAGCACTTCAATAAAAGGTGGCATACACTTATAACGTTTATTACTGATCACACAATATGTCTCACAATATGTAGGACTTATAATCTAGTAACTAGAACACTTGATATTAACCTAGAACATCTATAAGTGAGCGAGTTTATATGTGGCCGACTGTAGCGAGCCTACCGTATGAACTGGCTTTTCAGAGCGCGGGCGCTCCGTCGCTGCCCGACAAGGAATTTGCTGACGTCGCGTCTACGACGCAACGCCGCTACAGTATTCCCCCCTTATTTGAAAAAAAATTTTTTATATAAATTTTTTAGGGAAAAGTTATCTATAACTAACAAAAAGTTTCATCAAAACAGTACATCATTACAAAGTTCTTAAACTATACATCGCATACGGTCTCCGTGCGATTTTTGCTGACTCGCACGCTCGGACGCCGCACCTGTGTTTACATAGCGCGTCCGGTGTCGCAATACTGCGCCATATATATCCTAGGTGACGACTACTTTGGAGAGTGGAATTGTTCTGGGTTCGTTGGGGGTTCGATCGGCGGTGACTGCTGCTGCTAACATCATCTGTTTTCCTATCCAGTTTTTTGTTCTCTTATTACACTTCTTGAACGCAAAGTAGGCTATGAGTACACCCATTATTGCTAATATTACGAACAGCACTATGTTGAACTTTGATATCTGGTACTGTATATCAGAGTTATTTGCTCCTTCTTGGGCAATGATGACCTGTTCTTTACTTTGATTTTTACCCATGATTATATACATCTATCTTTTAACAGTGACGGAATGCGAATGAGTGCCTTTGAACTAAAGTGTCAGCAAATTAGGCAATTCCACTATCCAATTACAATATTGTTTCGTAACAGCTAAGTTGAATTACATTTGCACACATGCTATATGTTAAACCTTACTGGCCGCCTGATGGCACGACCGCTGCGCGAGGTGCGAGTGTTAGCGTTTTCATAGGTGGATTCTTTGATTAAAATACCTTTCTGTGTGGTCTCTCTCTCCGGTTCTGACTCTGACGGTGTGTTAGGCTTGTTTGATTGGGGGCTAATTGCTTTGCTATTTTCCTGACTATCCGTACTTAATAAGAACGCTGGTTTTACTCTATCAATGGATACGTTACTAATTCTGTCTGGTAACTGGACTGTGAGGGTTTTGTCCGTACGAGTAATTACCTTAAATGGACCTTCATAAGGGGGCTGTAGTGACTGTTTTTTTACTTCTTTTCTAATAAATATGTGAGTACATTTTTTTAGTTCTGGATGGACAAAAATAGGTCTAGATGATCTCTGAGAGGCTGGTTTTGGTTTAATTCTACTAATTACTTCTTTTAGGTGTTGTACGTACTCTTGTGAATCGTAAAACTTTCTGTCCGTGTTGTCATAGAATTCCCCGGGTAATCTAATAGTGCAGCCATAAACTAGCTGCGCTGCGCTTACATTAGTGTCGCACCTCGGTGCTGCTCGCAATCCCAACAATACGGTCGGTAATTCCCCCAACCAATTTTCGCTATCTAATTTAGCTCTTAGTGCGGCCTTTAATGATCTATGCATTCTTTCGCACGCGCCGTTTGCTTGTGGATGGTAAGCAGTAGTGCGAATCTTTTCTATGCCTAAGAATTTCATGAGGTGCTTAAATATTTCGCTTTCAAACTGCCTACCCTGGTCACTTGTTAACCTTAGGGGACAACCGAAACGTGTGATCCAGTGTTCGAAAACTGCCTGGGCTACTGATTTAGCTGATATGTCTGTAATTGGAATACATTCAGGCCAGGCGGTGGCCCTGTCTATCATAGTTAACAAGAATCTGTGGCCTTCCTTTGAGCTGGGGAGCGGTCCTACCAGGTCTATGTGAATATGCTCAAAGCGATCGCACTCGGGAAATTCTCCCAGAGCCGATGTTGTGTGGCGGTGGACTTTAGCTTTTTGGCACCTAACGCATGAGCGTGCCCACCTGCCGATGTCTTTGTTCATGCCTGCCCAGAAAAATCTATCTGTAACCATGCGCCTAGACGTTCTAATACCCGGATGGCTAAGGTTGTGTATTGATTCGAATGCTGCCTTGCGAAATTCTATGGGTAGGTAGGGGCGTGCCTTATCAGTTGAGGTCTCACAGAGGATGTTATTCTCTGGCCCCGTATCGCTTAGTTGTACCTTTTTGAAACACAAGCTCTTATTGTTATGGTTAACTAAAAATTCTGAGAGTTCCCTATCTGTTTCCTGTGCCTGGGCGAGTTCTGTTAAATTGATGCTCGTTGGGCATGTTATTGTTTCAATACGCGATAGCGTATCCGCCACGACATTTTCTTTACCTTGGACATGTACTATTTTGTTCGTGAATTCACTGATGAGCATTATTTGTCTTGTTCTCCTGGGAGTTTCTTTTTCGCTACCTACTTTGCTAAATAAATACTCTAGCGGTTTATGGTCGGTATAGACCACAAACTCTCGGCCCTCGACGAGTTTCCTAAAGTGAATGATTGATAGATAAATGCCTAATAATTCCCTGTCATAGGTACTATACTTCCTCTGGGCTTCAGTCAGACGTTTGGAGAAAAAACCTAAGGGTTGCCATCTGTTACTTACTCGCTGCTGCAGAACTGCTCCCACGCTGCTGTCTGATGCGTCAGTCATCAAGGCTAACGGGGAGTCTGCTAATGGGTGTGCTAGTAACGTCGCGTTCTGTAGACTTACCTTGCTTTCTTCGAACTCATGTGTTGCTGCGTCTGTCCATTGTATGATTGTCTTGTCCTTACGCTTTGAGTTGTGAAGGTATTTATTCATTTCGGCCTGCCCTTGAGCTGCTTTTGGGATGTGTGCCCTGTAGAAATTTAGCATGCCTAGATACCTACGCAGGTCCTCTACTGTTTTAGGCCTTGGGTAGTTTTTTATGGCCTCAACTTTATCATGCAGAGGTTTTATGCCCTCTGCTGATACTTCGTAGCCTAGGAATTTTAGTCTTTGTCGGCCCAGACAACACTTTGATATGTTGATGGTGATGCCGAATTCGTTAAAACGCTTAAAGACTTCCTCTAGGTGATGTTTGTGGGACTCTACGTCGGCACTGGCGACGATTATGTCGTCTGCAAAACAAAACAAAAAATCCAGCCCTTGCAGGACGCTGTGGTCCATGATGCTGAGACGATGGTTTACTTGCGGCCTGCATGACTCGCCCATTTCATGCACCGCTGTTAGTTTTCCGGCTTATTCTTATTCCAGTTGCACGGTTCCGTACATTTGTTCGCCCGATGCCGGAACCGGTAGTGGTACTCGCATAACCAATCACGGTCTGCTGGGGTTAGCCTGAGGGATGGGCTGCGACTCGTTGATCTGGCTCCAAAGCGTCCGAACCTGCCTCTACCTCTGCCGGTGAAACTGGGTCTGGGCTGCCTGCTTTCTAGTCCTCTTATCCTCTCTGTCAGGTTCTTGATTTCTGCTATTATGGTTGTGGCTTCGCTTCCTGAAGCTACATCTATTTTGCTGACTGTCTCTCTCTGTGATACGGATTCTATGACCTTGTCCGCTATGTTTCCTAAGCTACTAAGGTCCTTCGTCTCCGTAGCTGCCAAAATCCCTCTTACTGTGCTTGGCAACTGGTTAAGCCACAGTATGAGGAGGGTTTCGTCCTCAATCTTGCCACGTGCAATATCACGCATTTTCCTTAGTAATTGCGATGGCCTCTGGTCTCCTAATTCCATCTCGTTCATGAGTCTGTGTACCTGTTGCTCCTTGGTCCTCGCATAGATTTCGCACAATCGCTTTTTTAGCGTAGAGTACTTGTCTGTTTGCGGGGGGTCTCTGAGAATGTCCGTGACCTGCGTCAGAACATCTTTGCCTAATTTCGATACGATTATCTGGTACCTTGATTCATCCGACGCCTTTTGCGGGTTCAATACTGCTTCAGCCTGGATAAACCACAGCTCGGGCTCGTCGCACCAGAAGTCTGGAATACGCGTCGTAACCGCGATGCTCGTGATCACCTGCTCTTCGGATTTCACTATGGGCGCACTGCCGTCATTTGCCATTTCGTTACGCTAATGTTTACACACGAGTGCCTAACATTCAAAAGTTCACAAAAAAATCACGAGGTTATAGGTTATATAACCTACAAACTCCCACGTTCACGTTCGGGGTCACCACTTTAAAGGCTATGCCTATGGGTCACGTGGGAGCACTTCAATAAAAGGTGGCATACACTTATAACGTTTATTACTGATCACACAATATGTCTCACAATATGTAGGACTTATAATCTAGTAACTAGAACACTTGATATTAACCATGGAGAATTGAAGTAAGCGGAGTTGTTGCAAAGGCAATTGAGTCATAAGATTTCAGTCGAGTCGAACGGGCGGGGTGATGTTAGAAAGGGACGAAGTTTAGGCTCTGACGTCACTCATCAGTTCTCGTGTCACGGCATTGGGTACTGATGTCATTTTTCTTAAAAAAATTGCAGAATAAAATAGTTTTCATCGTGTTCCGTCATGAAGTGTGTGGTGTCAGGGTGTAAAAATTGTACAGGAAAACTGTCTAAACATACTGATGGTGTAACATTTCATCTGTAAGTCCCCTGGATTTATATTTTAATTTTTATAAAAAAATACCCTAATAGAACCATCTAGTGGAGAATAGATGTAAATAATCTTGTCTTTCATGTATCGTAGTTGTAATAATACTCAATGCATACTGTGAAATTTTCACCACAATCATTTTGTCTTAGTTCATTAATGATTTCAAAAATGTCGTTTTATTTATAAATAGTTAATTTAACTGAAATTTTAAATAAAGTTAACTAGGCCATCTACCGGGCTATGACTAAACCATGTAGAGAAACTAAATGATTTGCCCTTATACCAACAGATGTTCCAATTTTCAAAAACAATACCCCTATTTAAAATAAGTGTTGTTTATTATTATAGCGAGACCACTTCTATATTTACTTCTAAATGCAATATTTATTCTTCAAAAATGGGCTGAGCGAGTAATTTATAATTTGGGCCCAAGAATCTTCCTCCGAGATAAGTTTAAGGAAATAAACATTCATAACATAGATAGTTCTAGAATTCTTTGTAGCGCTTAGTGGCCAGTAGTCAAACTACAATGAAAATTGCATGTCACGTTTGTTTCAAGTTTCGCTATGTTCTGGTAGATGGATTTCTTGGAAGTAGGAGGGGTTTAAACAGAGGGGTACAAATACGCGGGTGGAGGGGTGTGATTACATGTCCCCGCGCGTCTCCCTTCACACCCGCAACTGGCCACGCATTTTTGTATAGAGAAATCTAACTGTTACATCTCCGTCATCTATATAGTTCGGTCCTCCGTGATATTAACCTAGAACATCTATAAGTGAGCGAGTTTATATGTGGCCGACTGTAGCGAGCCTACCGTATGAACTGGCTTTTCAGAGCGCGGGCGCTCCGTCGCTGCCCGACAAGGAATTTGCTGACGTCGCGTCTACGACGCAACGCCGCTACAGTATTCCCCCCTTATTTGAAAAAAAATTTTTTATATAAATTTTTTAGGGAAAAGTTATCTATAACTAACAAAAAGTTTCATCAAAACAGTACATCATTACAAAGTTCTTAAACTATACATCGCATACGGTCTCCGTGCGATTTTTGCTGACTCGCACGCTCGGACGCCGCACCTGTGTTTACATAGCGCGTCCGGTGTCGCAATACTGCGCCATATGAGACATCAGAATTTCTTATTTATCTGTAACAGCGACAGGTAGTGGGACCGGTACATAGACCATATGAATAACCAAGGCGTCGGCAAGTGCTATTGCACGATGACTGAGTGCAGTTTCTCGAAATAACCCGGACATCTTCAGCTGCGACTTCTTTATTACCATTTTCTGAAACAAATATTTTAAAATTTCAATGTTTTACCTCGTACGTGTGATAATGTAGTTTTGCAAAACAATACTTTTATGTGAGCGGGACTTATGATAATCTATATCTATACTAATATTATAAAGAGAAAAGATTTGTACCTATTTTTGTGTGTTTGTATGTTTGTAATGAATAGGCTCAAAAAGTACTGGGCCGATTTAAACAATTCTTTCACCTCTAAAAGGCTACAATATCTAGGAGTAACATAGGCTATATATCATCACGCTACCATACAAGGGAGCGGAGTAATAATCATAAATCTCAATTGATCCGGTAAATTTCTATACATTGGCGCTAATATCGTTAACAATTTCCGTTGTCATGACAGCAAGGAAAAGTAGTATAGAGAGGCAAGTAGTGAATCGAGTAGAGCCGTACAACGCGATAATCGACATCCACGCGGGCGGAGCCGCGGGCAACAGCTAGTGTAAAATAATGTAAAACTGTAATGCCACGATAGAGCGCGGGACTACACCAAGCTATGTGTAGGTATGTTAGAGTGTCTGAAAACATTGAATTATTGCTCAAGGTCGGTTATAAGTCCGATGGACCGAACTACTGTTTCATTGTGTTTTCATTTTCAATAGTCCGGTTGTGCAGCAGCATCGGTGACTATTGGTAATAACTACCAAACTACCTATCGGACTACTGCTACACATAATAGCAGTAGTTCGATAGGTAGTTTAGTTGTCTAAAAACATTGAATTATTGCTCTCCTAATGATAGGACAACTAACAGTGGTTGAAAACATTGAATTATTGCTCAAGTTCGGTTATAAGTCCGATGGACCGAACTACTGCAACTTTTCATTTGCAATAGTCCGGTTGTGCAGCAGCATCGGTAACTATTGGTAATAACTACCTATCGGACTACTGCTACACATAATAGCAGTAGTTCGATAGGTAGTTTAGTTGTCTAAAAACATTGAATTATTGCTCTCCTAATGATAGAACAACTAACAGTGGTTCGATGGTTAGTTCGGTAGTTATACTACCACGGATGCTCAAGACTGTGCGAAGTGTAGTGGTAAAGGACAGAAAGCAGTCCCTAGACTCCGAGTTAAAAGCCTCGGATGCCACCAGGATGAACACGATGATGATGATGATGATGATGATGAAAGAGTAGGCAAAAGGACCCCAAGCTGTTAGATGCTGGTTTATGATGCAACCGGAATTGGTTGTCGGATGACGAGAATGAAAATTGTATTTGAAGATAAACAGTAAATACAGTTTATGATTTTGGATTAACATGGTCATTCACATATTCACTACTAAATCGATCGGAATATTTACCATGTTTGTTGATTTCTTTACGTACCCGATATTTCGGCGCTGTTGAAAGCACCATAATCACGGTGTACGGTAAATATTCCGATCGATTTAGCTGTGAATAAGTAAATACAGTTGCTACTTACCGAAAGCTTCTTGCGCTTCATATGCTTCTATCATCTCGTTGAGGGAATACTTGGCAACAGCAGCTTCAGCTAGTTGTGCCACGAGAATTATGGCAAAAAGTACAGCCAGGAACTTCATTTTTATCTGCTTACAGAACAAGACTCAAACTGAAACAAATTGTCTCTGTACGGCTAAAACGAACGAGCCCGATACTTATACCTCCGAATGTTCTGCTATCACCGATAATTCACTTTTCTATCTCACTAATCATGCAGTGATAATCGAAATATAGGTATCAAAAATAGAACTTAGGTACTGCATATTGAACCTTGAACTCGTTTCAGGGACTGCCCCACGTAGGGGAAAAACATTAATCAAGTTTGATATAATTTATCTGACCTGTATCAATAAACTACAAAAAAATTCCACTGTGTTATGGTTATTTCACTACGATTTTCTGTATTATTTATTGCCACACCCCAGGAATTTAGTACGTTATGAAGGTCTGATGGCAGGTACATCTAAAAAATAGCGAATTTCGAAAATCGGTTTTGTGTTTGGGCCCCCTTTTCCCTCATGATTTAGAAGATTCGGCTAGGATCGGTAGCACAAGTCACCCCTCTTTCTGCGCTCCCATCTCGCGGCAAGTCACACACTCACGCATCTCACCATCATCGAAGTGCCCCTGGCATGTCTCACGTCCATAGTCCTCGGTAACCACATTATATCTGGTGGACGCGTGCACGTCAAAGTGGTTAAAAAAAAATTGCAAGGAAGTGAACAAATTTACATACTTCTTCTTTGTCTCCTTTTCTCTGCTGTTATATTATTATAGTTGTAAAGTGGTCGTGTCTGTACACGGAGATTTAAAAATACGATACTAAACCTCGTATCGTACCGTAACTTGTCTTTCAAGCAAAGTTTTAAAGTTAGTTAAAATGAAGGTCTTGAATGCCATATTCGCCATAATCCTTGTACACTCGCTCTCACACAGTTAGCGAATACAGTTACTTCTACAACTTTCTCACATCTACATGCATCTTTAAGCATCTGAATACCGAGGAACTGTAGGTAAGTAAAACTGTATCTATATTGCTTTACTTACATTACAACCATCGTTTGAAAAAGTTTGTAAAGTACTTAAATACACCCCAAAATACTAGCTCAAATGTATGGAGCGTAATACTGATCATAACATTGTTTCAGAAAACGATATTCAAGAACTCTGGGTGTGTGAAATTGTAGTTTCTCAGCGTGTGAGACCGCCTGCAAAGGAGTTGGTTACCGTTAAGGGCAAAGTATCAACGCCTGCAAAGAAGTTGGTTACCGTTAAGGGCAAAGCATCAATTCTAATTGTCGCTGTTATGGCTAACATTTAGTTGTATTCGTACATATTTCAACTAAGGTATTGGAAATTACAGAACTTAGAAATTAAGAACTCTACCATTGTTCTAAAAGAACGCAGACCTTCTTATGTAACATTTCGTTCGGAGATTGAAATATGAAAAAAAAAAAATTTTTCCTGAATTTTCTTTGCTATAAACCTCACGGAGCCCGAGACCTTTCCAACAAATGCAAAACCGTGGAAATCGGTTCGTGCGTTCTGGAGTTATAGCGTCAGGAAGGAAAACCCGACTCATTTTCATATAGTAGAAGATGACCCCTGGTTATGTCAGACTCGAATCGATTACTCGTTGTAAGATTGCCCAATAAGGCATTTAATACGCACCTGGCTATCCCCTGGCCTTCTACACTTTTTAGGGAAAGATTAGGAATGCGCGTTGCAAATGTTGCAGAAGGCCGTTCCTATCCCGGGGATCCAACTACCCTTTACTTGTTCCCCTTGCGCCCTCTTTTAGGGAAACCTCGGCGATTACGTGAACAGCCTCCAACCAGCTGTCTACAAGGCGATAAGGGACTGCAATATAGAGTCTCCGTTGCCCATGGTATTATCTGCGTGGAGTCAAAACTCTCTCTAATCAGTTATTTACTAAAGCTTTACTTTGTTTCATGAGTCTATTGCTGTTCCTGAATTTGTTATTGTTTTGTTATATGTATTAGTAAAATTAAAAAGTAAATTATTGAACGAATTGCTTTAAGCTATATTACAAACGTTTTGACCATTTTCTTTTGTGAAGTAAACATAAAATAACAGTTAACTTATCTGGGCTACGTAATACAAATGAGAGTTTCTGTACGGACTGATATAGCTAACGTTGTAGGAATTTCGAACTAAAACGGTATTTTTCTTTAGAGAGCACTATAAAAAAGAAGAAGAAGCTTCACTTCAGTACAGTTTATGTTAAGAAATGATAGGGAAGGAGTATTAACACTAGCATATCTGAAGACTCACCATCGTAGAGATGGTAAAATATTTCTAAAGAGGCGGCGTTCCCATTACAGAACATTCATAGTATTGATGTACGTAACTATGGTCTTGCATCACGTGCTAAACGATAATTACGTGCCAACAAACGAAATATAGCTATAACCCATAGGAAAGAGATAGTTGCCAAAAACTTCGTTTAGGTACCATTTTGCCACAATTTCGGAGAAAGTGGTAAAAATATAACGTGGCAAAGTTGAAATTCAGAAAGAGCTCAGGAAAAACTATAGAATTACTAATTTTTTTAAACCCAGAAAACTTTTCATGTTACCCAATTATACAAACCAAAATTAAATGACGAGACTGTTAAATCTTCATCAGAATAGCGCTGCAATCGATGTACACTTTACATGTGCTGCAAGACTTCAAATTTCATAAAATTATTTTTTTATGAATGATAACACACAGGTTATTACTAACTTATTTTTATTTGTTTAGTACATAATTAAGAACAGACATGTTGAGACTTAAGATATGAAATCATATAACGAAATATTAGCAATAACAGCGACATGTGGTGGCATTGACACATTGCCCGAAGCGGCAACCAAGACGTTTACAGGCGTTGTCACACGCTGCGAAACTGCAATTTTTCGAAGCTATTGGGATATCTTCAGTTGCTAGTTCTTGATTATTGTTTTCTGAAACAAAAACATCGATGTTAGAAAAGTTAACTGTTTTTAACATATTTTTAAAGTAATGATATGAGTATAAATGGAGCTTGTCGCTTCTGCCTGGCTGTGGTAGGAGGAATAAAATAACGTTACTGGCTGGCCTTTACGACACGTAAAGGATGACAAGACTTACTTTTCCATTATCTCACTACCATGGACGCTCAAGTATAAAGCAGAATACAGAACCCGGACTACGAGGCGAAAGCCTCGAATGCTACTGGGACAAACGCAAACGATGACGATGATGATGAAGGAGTAGAAGAATGGACCTTGAGCTTTAAGATGCAGGCTTTGTATGCATTCAGGATTAGTGCTTCAATGAAGCGAAAGGAAGTGAAAATATATAAAAGTACACAGTTGTTACTTACCGAAAGCTCGTTGCGCTTCATATGCTTCTATCATCTCGTTCAAGGAATACTTGACAACAGCAGCATTAGCTAGCTGTGCCACGAGAATAACAGCGAAAATTACTGCCAAGAATTTCATTTTTATCTTCTTACAGAACAAACTACAAACTGAAACAAATTGTTTCTGTACGGCTAAAACGAACGAGCTCGATACTTATACCTGCGAACTCTCAACTATCGCCGATAATCTACTTTTCTATCACACCAATCATACTGATATTAAAAGTGGAATTTAGATACTGCACATTATTACTCGTACCTTGAACGCATTACAGGGCCTGCCCCACGTAGGGGAGAAACAGTAATCAAAATTGATATTATATCAATCTGACCTACATCTATATACCTACTGCAATAAGTTAGTTACCATTGTATAACAGTGAAAGTGATATCATTAAATTTTGATGTATTATAATTGATCGCATTTTCTTTTTGCACCATGTAAAAGAGCAAGTTTGCAATCGTCCTATTTGGAACTCACTTCACATTTTTATCACGAATGTCACCATTTTAAATAGTACCTGAGATTCGTGATATACGAATATCTGTCATCTTCATCATCCTAGCCTTAGTCCCGGTCGCATCCGAAGCGAGGACGGGACTCTGACAAACAGAAATCAAAAACCCAAACAGCCATCTGTGACCTTCGTTAAAGGTAATGAAGACCCTAAAAACCCCCAAAACTTGTTCTAACTGCAGAACATTGATATGGTCAGTAAGTTGTAGAGGTCTGATGGATCGCAACTGCTTTTCAGAAAATTTCGAAATTCTGACGTTTCACAGTTCGTCTGAAAAGCTCATGACGGTTAGGGTGCAACAGAGTATATCTGGAGCGTGGCAGTAGCGAACACAACCGCTACGTTAGGGACGCGGGCTCGATCCTCGATCTAGGATGAAGAATTGGGAAAAGACTCCGTACATGATAAGGGTACAATGATGAGGGGACTCCTTGTTTATATATCGTGTGGAGAACAGCGTTAACCCTAAGTTACTTTTCACGGCTCTTGGAAGATTTAAATTACACAGGCATATCTGGTAGAACTTCACGTTATTCCTATGGGGAGGTGGTATTAGTTAAAACAATAACAATAATTTTATCTGACCTACAAACTTGATAAGGAAGTAAACAACTACTTGCACTAATATATCTGTAATCGCGATGATAACGCGCGAGTATAAATATGTGAAGCTTGTGCACGTAAATCATACATTCAGGAATCAATTCCAGGTTGTAACTTGTCTTTTACGCAGAACATCAGAATTTCTCAAAATGAAGGTCTTGGCTGTAGTTTTCGCCATAATACTGGTCGCACAACTAGCAATGTCAGATCCTGTGGACGAGTCCCTTTACAACTTGGTAGATGCATCTGAAATGCACGAAACTTTCGGTGAGTATCTAATATCTCTACATAATATTTATAATTCGAACATATTAAAGGGCGTCTTGCCTTAAACTCCACTTCTTTTTCTTTCGACGCCTCATATTCTCTGAGATTCTATTTTCCAAGTGTACTACTCTCTATCTAGACTTTATTATTTGTTTCAATCATGCTAAAAATCGTGTAGGGATCACAGTGTCCCTGTCTAGCTCCCGGGTCGAACCCGTTCCACCGACTCCTTCTTGAGCATTACTTGCTCACAGAAGTAGGCGGTGGTAGCCGAGAGAACTCCCACTCCTAGGGCCGCTACTAGGACCCGCCGCGGCATCTCCCACACCGGGCACCCTGTCAGCGTGTGCAGCCTCGAGTCCTCGCTCTCATCACAGTGATGGCACATGTACATTAGTTCCTTCTAGAACTTACCTTACTTATAGCAATGAATAAAAAACACAGTTTGTTCCAACAAACTCTACAAACATTTATGCCTTGGTTTCAGAAAACAAAAATCAAGAACTAGCCAGTGAAGACATACCAATAGCTTCGAAAAATTGCAGTTTCTCAGCGTGTGATAACGCCTGCAGACGTCTTGGTTACCGCTACGGGCAATGTGTCAATGCCACCACTTGCCGCTGTTACCGCTAATATTTAGTTATATTCTTACGTAGTTTAAGTTTCTATATGTGTCTTTTATTTGTATTTTAATAAAATATTACATTATTAAAAAAAAACATTGTTTTAGTTTCATTTAAAATTATAGTTGGGCATGTTCGGTCGATCCTAAGAATATGCGTACTCACTACGTATAAAATACTGTTATGTATGTACTAGTAAAACATAAATCTAATTTCAGGCAGTAAAGTGACAACGGTTGAAGGACAGTTTTATTATAATATTTTTTAGAAATATGAATTTAATTCAGATTTAATACCTCTTGACTAAAGTTTTAAAACTATCATAAATTTAAATTTAGCCTACTTCAGCCCACTGCTGGGACATAGAGCTTTTTGAGTTTCATTTTCGACCGAAACTGAGACTCGCCGAAAATCGGTTTCGGTCATAAAATAACCAGTTTCAGTACCCATTTTTGTACATATTTTCATATTTAATAATATTAAGCTTGAAACGCTATATTAGTTTTATTTGAAATCACATGTCTAATAATATGCAGATCGGTCAAAAGAAAATATGCATAGGATGACTTTGAAGGATTGCACTGTTTTGTAGATGTAGAGTATGAATCCTAATTATTTTTGCAGATGTATTGCTCTAACAAAAATTATAGCCTTATATATTATGAAGTAACAACTAAGGTATTAGAAATTACAGGACTTACAAATTAACAACTGCACCATTTTTTTAAAGGAACGCTGACCTGGCAGTCATAATTAAAATTATTTAAATCATTCGAGTGTCTCTTACATACTTTCTCCTCTCTTGTTATCAGCTATTTTCTTTTTTCGTGCAAATATATCCACTGACACCTGGTTCAATTGATTATTGACCGTTTCGGGATTCAATTACCAGTTTGTAAGGTTTCCCAATAAGACATTTCCTATGCACCTGGCTATCTCTAGGCCATCTACGCTATTTAGGAAAAGATTAGGAGTGCGCGTTGCGCTGTTGCAGGAGGCCATTCCTGTTTCCTCTAGCCCAGCGCCCGGGAATCCAGCTACCCTTTACCTGCGCTCCCTTGTGCCCTTTTTACAGGGAAGTCTCGGAGGATACGTGGACAGCATCCGACCAGGTGTGAACTTATCTGGGTTGCATAATGCAAATGATGAGCTTCTGTAGGGACTGATAAAACTACACTTGAAGGAATTTCGTACTAGATGAAACTGTTTTTGCCCTTATGAGAGTAGTGTAAAGAGAAGAGAAAGTGCAGACACTTCAGTTCAGTTCTTGTTAAGAAATGAGAGGGTAGGAGTAATTTTTTTTTTTATCTATTTATCACCTTACAAACATAATATATACTTAATAATTTACAGTGCACTTAGAAACAACTGAGGTTTGTAGTAAATGCAACACGTTATTTTTCACAAGTAACTAAGTATATATAAGTGGAAATACATACTATTTCGTTACACAGGTTACAAAAAAATACTAGAAATCCAAAAAAATAATAAACAAATGTACATAGGTAGCTTAATACTATATGTACCGACGCAGAATGGCGACACGTTACCTACTTACGGCTAAGCAAACATCCTTATTGAATTGGTACGTATTTACGAAAATCTAATTTCTTCCAAAAAGACTCGCTTCAAAATATGTTTCTTATTTTTTTCATTTAATCTTTCCTTAATTATATTTGAGGGTAGTTTATTAATTAAGCGCGGTATAATATAGAACTAGATATAAAACTAGCATATTTAAAGACTCGCTATCGTAGAGATGTTAAAATATTTCTAAAGAGGCAGCGTCCCCATTACAGAATATTTATAGTATGTAACTATGGTCTTTGCACCATTTTGCCAATATAGCGGGGTGAGTGGCAAAAATATAACGTGGCAAAGTCGACATTCAGAAAGAACTCAAGAAAATCCATGTAATTACTAATTTCTTAAATACCCAGCAATCTTTCCAGGTAACCACAATTATACGAACCAAGTGTTGAGACTATTAAATCTTCATCAGAATACCGCTGTAATCGATATACACTCAATGAATTATAACACACAGGTTTTTACTAACTTATTTACATTTATTTAGTATATAATAAAGAAGAGACATGTTGAGACTTAGGATATGAAATCATATAACAAAATATTAGCAATAACAGCGACAAGTGGTGGCATTGACACATTGCCCGAAGCGGCAACCAAGACGTTTACAGGCGTTGTCACACGCTGCGAAACTGCAATTTTTCGAAGCTATTGGGATATCTTCCGTTGCTAGTTCTTGATTATTGTTTTCTGAAACAACAACATCGATGTTGAAAAAGTTAACTGTTTTTAAAAGGTGGAGGATATGGTTTATAGCGGGTTTTAGGTGTAACTTTTAAACTATCGCGGCGTTTACTCATAGTGTTTATGAATTTCGGGACTTCACGCGATATATTTTTTTTTTTTCAAGTCAATCAATCTCAATCAAAGTCAATCAATTCAAATCAATCAAGTCGTGACCACGGGTGCTGCAACGCACCCGAAACGTCGACAAAAGTAAGTGTTCAAAAAAAAAAACAATATATATCGCGTGAAGTCCCGAAATTCATAAACACTATGGGTTTTAGGTGTATTTTTATTATTATTTTTTCAAAATCAAGACACCGGAAACCGGACGTAAATTCATCCGCGATGTCTGCAACGACGATAGTGACTTAAATGAAATGAAATGAAATGAATGTAATTAGTGTTGTATTAATGATTAAATCAGCCTAAAATTTGCACTCTCTATAGAGCAGAATGTGTTGTACCTACTAGTTCTACGATACAATTTCTGTACGCATATTTGAAGCAAATAAAACTTAAATTGAATTGAATTGATTTCGTCATCATTTTTAAAGGTAATTATATGAGTAAAGTGGAGTTCACCGTCTCTGCCTGGCTGTGGTAGGAAGAGCAAAATAAAATTACTGGCTTGCCTTTACGACACGTAAAGGATGACAAGACATACCTTCCAAAAGTCTCACTACCATGAGTGCTCAAGTAAAAAGCAGAATACGGACTACGTGGCGAAAGCCTCGAATGCTACCGGGACAAACGCAACGATGACGATGATGAAGAAGGGGTAGAAGAACAGACCCTGAGCTTTAAGATGCAGGCTTTGTATACAATCAGGATTAGTGCTTCAATGAAGCGAAAGGAAGTGAAAATATATAAAAGTACACAGTTGTTACTTACCGAAAGCTCGTTGCGCTTCATATGCTTCTATCATCTCGTTCAAGGAATATTTGACTACAGCAGCATTAGCTAGCTGTGCTACGAGAATAACAGCGAAAATTACTGCCAAGAATTTCATTTTTATCTTCTTACAGAACAAACTACAAACTGAAACAATTTTTTTCTGTACGGCTAAAACGAACGAGCTCGATACTTATACCTCCGAACTCTCTTCTATCGCTGATAATCTACTTTTCTATCACACTTATCATACTGATATTAAAAATGGAATTTAGATACTGCACATTATATATGACCTTGAACGCAATACAGGGCCTGCCCCACGTAGGGGAGAAACAGTAATCAAAATTGATATTATATCTATCTGACCTACATCTATATACCTACTGCAATAAGTTAGATACCATTGTATAACAGTGAAAGTGATATCATTAAATTTTGATGTATTATAATTGATCGCATTTTCTATTTGCACCATATAAAAGAGCAAGTTTGCAATCGTCCCATTTGGACCTCACTTCACAAATAATCATCAATGTCACCATTTTAAATAGTACCTGAGATTCGAGATATACGAATATCTGTCATCATCATCATCCTAGCGTTAGTCCCGGTCGCATCCGAAGCCTTCGCCTCGGAGTTCGGAGTCCGCTTTCCGGCTTTTTCTCTTCCACTTCGCACGGTCTTGCGCATCCATGGTGATGAGCCCATATTCTTCTATATTCCGCTCTGTAGTCGATATCGTTCTCAGATATTCCCTCACTTAGTTCTGTATAATTGGTGCTTTGGGGTCCCATGTCAACCCCACCTGCAAGCCGTTGCACCTGCTAACTAACGGACGGGGCTCTGACAGAGAATTTCCCTTCGGGGTTGAGAAGACAGACAGCAGTCGCTCCTATAAAAGCCCAAACAGCCAAAAATATAAATCATGTATGAATATCTGTGAACTTCGTTAAAGGTAAAAGCTTTTCAGAAAATATCGAAATTCTGACGTTTCGCAGTTCGTCTGAAAAGCTCATGTCGGTTAAAGTGCAGCAGAGGGCATCTGTGGCGTGGCAATAGCGAACGCCACCGCTACGTTAGGGACACGGGCTCGATCCTCGATCTAGGATGAAGAGTTCGGAAAAGACTCCGTGCATGATAAGGGTACAATGATGAGGGGACTCCTTGTTTATATATCGGGTGGAGAACAGCGTTAACCCTTAGTTACTTTTCACGGCTCTTGGAGGATTTAAATTACATAGGCA
The DNA here is from genome assembly GCA_963691645.1 of Pelosia muscerda. NCBI lineage: Eukaryota > Metazoa > Arthropoda > Insecta > Lepidoptera > Erebidae > Pelosia > Pelosia muscerda. Next base: position 4,905,229 of record OY829103.1, read on the forward strand.
TATCTGGTAGAACTTCACGTTATTCCTATGGGGAGGTGGTATTAGTATAGTATAACAATAACAATAATTTTATCTGACCTACAAACTTGATAAGGAAGTAAACCACTACTTGCACTAACATATCTGTAATCGCGATGATAATGCGCGAGTATAAATATATAAAGCTTTGCACGTAAATCATACATTAAGGAATCAATTCCAGGTTGTAACTTGTTTTTTAAGCAGCACCTTAGAATTTGTCAAAATGAAGGTCTTGGCTGTAGTTTTCGCCATAATACTGGTCGCACAGCTAGCAATGTCAGATCCTGTGGACGAGTCCTTCTACAACTTGGTAGATGCATCTGAAATGCACGAAACTTTCGGTGAGTCGTCTTGCCTTAAACTCCGCTTCTTTTTCTTTTGACGCCTCATATACTCTGAGATTCTATTTTCCAAGTGTACTACTATCTAGACTTTATTATTTGTTTTAATCGTGCTAAAAATCCCCACGGATGCCCCCCGCCCGAGCCGGTTGGGGTGGTTATGTCGGACTCGTACCGACTAAAACGGACACCGTCTTTGGTTCCTTAGTTGTTGGGCCCGGTGCTATCTCTTCAGGTGTAGGGATCACAGTGTCCCCGTCTAGCCCCCTAGGGTCGAACCCGTTCCACCGACTCCTTCTCGAGCATTACTTGCTCACAGAAGTAGGCGTTGGTAGCCGAGAGAACTCCCACTCCTAGGGCCGCTACTAGGACCCGCCGCGGCATCTCCCATGCCGGGCACCCTGTCAGCGTGTGCAGCCTCGAGTCCTCGCTCTCATCACAGTGATGGCACTCGTACATTAGTTCCTTCTAGAACTTCACCTCACTTATAGCATTGCATCAAAAACACAGTTTGTTCCAACAAACTCTTCAAACATTTATGCCTTGGTTTCAGAAAACAAAAATCAAGAACTGGCCAGTGAAGACATACCAATAGCTTCGAAAAATTGCAGTTTCTCAGCGTGTGACAACGCTTGCAGACGTCTTGGTTACCGCTACGGGCAATGTGTCAATGCCACCACTTGCCGCTGTTACCGCTAATATTTAGTTATATTCTTACGTAGTTTAAGTTTCTTTATGTGTCTTTTATTTGTATTTTAAAATAATATTACATTATTAAAAAAAACATTGTTTTAGTTTCATTTAAAATTACAGTTGGGCATGTTCGGTCGATCCTAAGAATATGCGTACTCACTACGTATAAAATACTGTTATGTATGTACTTGTTAAACATAAATATAATTTCAGGCAGTAAAGTGACAACGATTGAAAGACATTTTGATTTTAATTTTTTTTAGAAATTTGAATTTAATTCCTATATATAGATACCTCTTGACTAAAGTTTTAAAACTATCATATATTTATATTTAGCATATTTCAGCCCACTGCTGGACATAGAGCTTTCTGAGTTTCGTTTTCGACCGAAACTGAGACTTGCCGGAATTCGGTTTCGGTCATAAAATAACCAGCTTTAATACCCATTTTTGTACATATTTTCATATTTAATGATATTAAGCTTGAAACGCTATTTTAGTTTTATTTGAAATCACATGTCTAATAATATGCAGATCTGATGGGCTTAGGTGTCACTCGCATACGGTACAGAATATTCCATCAAGAACCAAGCGGTTCGGTGAATCTTTTCTCTGCCGTACCATTAAGTCCTGGAATTCCTTGCCGGCGCACGTGTTTCCTTCTTCCTACAGTCCCGGGTCCTTTAAGCGGGGCGTGAAAAAGCATCTGATGAGGCCGTCAAGCTGAGCGCCACCATTGTAGCACTGAACGTGTTTGCAATGGTGACCCTCTTTCATGGGACTTTGCCTTCAGCTTAACATCAGGCGAGGTGAAGTCAAATTGACGTGCCATAGATAAAAAAAAAAAAAAAAAAAAAAGATCGGTCAAAAGAAAATATGCATAGGATGACTTTGAAGTATTGCACTGTTTTGTAGATGTAGAGTATGAATCCTAATTATTTTTGCAGATTTAGTGCTCTGACAAAAACTATGGCCTTATATATTACGAAGTAACAACTAAGGTATTAGAAATTACAGGACTTACAAATTAACAACTGCACCATTTTTTTAAGGAATGCAGACCTGGCAGTCATAATTAAAATTATTTAAATCATTCGAGTGTCTCTTACATACTTTCTCCTCTCTTGTTATCAGCCATTTTCTTTTCTCATGCAAATATATCCACTGACACCTGGTTCAATTGATTATTGACCGTTTCGGGATTCAATTACCAGTTTTTAAGGTTTCCCAATAAGGCATTTCCTATACACCTGGCTATCTCTAGGCCATCTACGCTATTTAGGAAAAGATTAGGAGTGCGCGTTGCGCTGTTGCAGGAGGCCATTCCTGTCTCCTCTGGGCCAGCGCCCGGGAATCCAGCTACCCTTTACCTGCTCTCCCTTGTGCCCTTTTTACAGGGAAGTCTCGGAGGATACGTGGACAGCATCCGACCAGGTGTGAACTTATCTGGGTTGCATAATGCAAATGATGAGCTTCTGTAGGGACTGATAAAACTACCATTGAAGGATTTTCGTACTAGATGAAACTGTTTTTGCCTTTATGAGAGTAGTGTAAAGAGAAGAGGAAGCGACACTTCAGTTCAGTTCTTGTTAAGAAATGAGAGGGTAGGAGTAATATTTTTTTATCTATTTATCACCTTACAAACATAATATATACTTAATAATTTACAGTGCACTTAGAAACCACTGAGGTTTGTAGTAAATGCAACACGTTATTTTTCACAAGTAACTAAGTATATATAAGTGGAAATAGTATGGAGTTATACAGGTTACAAAAAAATACTAGAAATCCAAAAAAAAAAATAAACAAATGTACATAGGTAGCTTAATACTATATGTAGGTGTACCGGCGAACGTACGTATTTACGAAAATCTAATTTCTTCCAAAAAGACTCGCTTCAAAATATGTTTAATATTTTTTTCATTTAATCTTTCCTTAATTATATTTGAGGGTAGTTTATTAATTAAGCGCAGTTTAATATAGAACTAAAATATTAAATTAGCATATTTAAAGACTCGCTATCGTAGAGTATGTTACAATATTTCTAAAGAGGCAGCGTCCCCATTACAGAATATTTATAGTACGTTACTATGGTCTTGCGTTACGTGCAAAAGATAATTATGTGCCAACAAACGAAATGCAGCAAAACCCATAGGAAAGAGGTAGGTGCCAAAAACTTCGCTAAGGCACCATTTTGCCAATATGTGGGGCAAGTGGTAAAGATATAACGTGGCAAAGGCGAAATTCAGAAAGAACTCAGGAAAATCCATATAATTACTAATTTCTTAAATACCCGGAAATCTTTCCAGGTATCCACATTATACGAACCAAGTGTTGGGACTATTAATTCTTCATCAGACTACCGCTGTAATCGATATACACTCAATGAATCATAACACACAGGTTTTTACTAACTTATTTACATTTATTTAGTATATAATAAAGAAGAGACATGTTGAGACTTAGGATATGAAATCATATAACAAAATATTAGCAATAACAGCGACAAGTGGTGGCATTGATACATCGCCCGTAGCGGCAACCAAGACGTTTACAGGCGTTGTCACACGCTGCGAAACCGCAATTTTTCGAAGCTATTGGGATATCTTCCGTTGCTAGTTCTTGATTACTGTTTTCTGAAACAATGACATTGATGTTAGAAAAGTGAACTGTTGTGTGTGTAGAGAGATTTAGGTGTATTTTTATTATTATTATTATTTCAAAATCGAGACACCGGAAACCGGACGTAAGTTCCATCCACGATGTAGGCAATGTAATGATGACAGTGACTCGCATGGAGTGAATTAATTATATCAGTCTTCTCTTTTGGGAGCCGCGTTTCGAACCGGCGCGGTGGTCTATTTGCTCACTAATCTATAATTGTCGTTTTGTAAGTGCCGTTTAATGGTCTATACAGAATAAATTATTTTTGATTTGATTTGATTTAATTAATGTTGTATTCATGATTAAATCAGCCTAATATTTGTACTCTCTATGAAGCAGAATGTGATGTACCTACTAGTTCTAGGATACAATCTCTGTACGCATATTTTAAGCAAATGAAACGATTAAATTGTATTGAATTGACTTCATCATCATTTTCAAAATAATGATATGAGTAAAGTGGAGTTTACCGCCTCTGCCTGGCTGTGATAGGAGGAGTAAAATAAAATTACTGGCTTGCCTTTACGACACGTAAAGGATGACAAGACATACCTTCGAAAAATCTCACTACCATGGATGTTTAAGTAAAAATGCTACCGGTACAAAAGCAACGACGACGATGATGATGAAGGAGTAGAAAACTGCTACGACGATAACCCTGAGCTTTAAAATGCTGCTGCAGGCTTTGTATGCATTCAGGATTAGTGCTTCGATGAAGCGAATGAAAGTGAAAATATATAAAAGTACACAATTGTTACTTACCGAAAGCTCGTTGCGCTTCATATGCTTCTATCATCTCGTTCAAGGAATACTTGACTACAGCAGCATTAGCTAGCTGTGCCACGAGAATAACAGCGAAAATTACTGCCAAGAATTTCATTTTTATCTTCTTACAGAACAAACTACAAACTGAAACAAATTGATTATGTACGGCTAAAACGAACGAGCTCGATACTTATACTTCCGAACTCTCTACTATCGCCGATAATCTACTTTCCTATCACACTAATCACACAGATATTAAAAATGGAATTTTACTGCATATTATATATGACCTTGAACGCATTACAGGGCCTGCCCCACGTAGGGGAGAAACAGTAATCAAAATTGATATTATATCTATCTGACCTACATCTATATCCTACTGCAATAAATAAGATACCATTGTATAACAGTGAAAGTGATATCTTTAAATTTTACTATATTATAATAATTATTCGCAATTTCTATTTCAGCACCATATAAAAGATTAAACTATAGGATGCGATAGATTTAAATTAATTATCCTTTTAGTTATGGAGACCTTTGTTTCTAACCAGTTTCTTTTAATTTCACTTCGATATTGTTTTACATGTTCGGGCTGTCAATTTGACTGTTAGTAGTCCTATTCGGACTTCACTTCACAAATGATCACCAATGTCACCATTTTAGGTAGTACCTGAGATTTGCGATGATGTATGAATATCGGAGAACTTCGTTAAAGGTAATGAAGACTCTAAAAAGCTTGTTCTAACTTTGATATTGTCAGTACGTTTCAGAGGTCTGATGGATGGCAGCTGCATTTCAGAAAATATCGAAATTCTGACGTTTCGCAGTTCGACTACAAAGCACATGTCGGTTAGAGTGCAACAGTCTGTTAAATTACACAGGCAATATGGGGAGGTGGTATTAGGGTTATAGCAATAACAATAATTTTATCTGACCTTCAAACTTAATAAGGAAGTAAACAACTACTTGCACTAACATATCTGTAATCGCGATGATAACGCGCGAGTATAAATATATAAAGCTTTGCACGTAAATCATACATTCAGGAATCAATTCCAGGTTGTAACTTGTCTTTTGCGCAGCACATTAGAAATTGTCAAAATGAAGGTCTTGGCTGTAGTTTTCGCCATAATACTGGTCGCACAACTAGCAATGTCAGATCCTGTGGACGAGTCCTTATACAACTTGGTAGATGCATCTGAAAGACACGAAACTTTCGGTGAGTATCTAATATCTCTACCTAATATCTATCATTCGAACATATTAATGGGCGTCTTGCCTTAAACTCCACTTCTTTTTCTTTCGACGCCACATATACTCTGAGATTTTACTTTCCCAGTGTACTACTACTTTTTTTATTTGTCTTTATCGTGCGAAAAATCTCTACTGATACTCCCCGCCCGAGCCGGTTGAGTAGCTAATGTCAGACTCGTACCAACTAAAACGCGCGCTGTCTTTGGGTCCTTAGTTGCCGGAGATGAGATAGTAACCAACCTCTCTTTGGAGATTACCCCGTTCGGGTGTAGGGATCACGATGCCCCCGTCTAGTCCCCGGGTCGAACCCGATTCACCGACTATTTCTCGAGCTTTCATTGCTCATGAAGGTACCATCGCCGTGAGCAAGGCGGTAAAAACACTATTTGTTCTAGTGGTATATTAAAGCACTGTAACAAACTGTTCAAACATTAATGTCTTTGTTTCAGAAAACAATAATCAAGAACTGGCCAGTGAAGACATACCAATAGCTTCGAAAAATTGCAGTTTCTCAGCGTGTGACAACGCCTGCAGACGTCTTGGTTACCGCTACGGGCAATGTGTCAATGCCACCACTTGCCGCTGTTACCGCTAATATTTAGTTATATTCTTACGTAGTTTAAGTTCCTATATGTTTCTTTTATTTGTTTTTAATATAATATTACATTATTAAAAAAACACATTGTTTTAGTTTTATTTGTAATTACAGTTGGGAATGTTCGGTCGGTCCTGGAAATATGTGTAGTCACCACGTGTAATTACGTAGGTATATAATACTGTTTTGTACTTGTAAAACTTGAATCTAATTTCGGATAGTAAAGTGAAAACGCTTGAAAGACATTTTTATGATGAGATTTTTTAGAAATTGGAGTACTACCAAGGACCTTCGGCTTCGTCAGTGTTTCCCTTATAACCTGTATAGCTACTGTTATCGTGCTTAGTTCATCTAACAATAGGGCAGCGGCAGAACTTTACATACATGCATATTTAAGCATAGAGTAACTTCTCCTATATATTACCAAACTCTTTGGGCAGCCCTGGCAGCCTTGACTGCTTAGACAATGCCATAGTCCCGCGTTCTAGGTATTTATCTCCGTAGGTATAGACGAGTGACGAAGACCTGCCTATTTGTTCGTTGTGCTGTGGCAATAGCATATAATAGATAGATATTACACAGCCAGCTCTATGAGATTCGAATTCATAGGAAGATTATAAACCTAATAGTTTTATACCTAATTCACAGAATAGTACCCCTAGTTTATATATGTATTTTGTGCCTATATCAAACAATATCCTATTCTCTCTGAGAAGTCACAGAAAAATGATGTACAGTCAGAGCTCATAAGTGCAGTAGCACATCAAGGCTCAAAATGGTTTAGAGTGCGGGTGTCTCGGGCCATCGCGTTTATATGTGTGCGTGCGTCTACACGACGCGATGCATCATAGCGTAAAGGACAGACAACAAAATATGACGTGTTAGAGAAAGATGACGATAGGTATAATAATATATTCGTTTTCATAACTGTGTTATTCTTTACGACTGCTGTGAGTCATTAGATACTAATACAGTAATTCACTTAGATTGGTAAATTAACTGATAGCTAAGTGGCTTAAGACACTATAGTGATTACAGATGGCTGTGGTTCGAATCCAGCTTTTTAGAGTTTTTATATTTATGACATAAATATAATTTTTAATATTGATAAAGTAATTTTGCACGAAGTTTAATTATTATTTATGTGATTAAGTAATTATGGGGTTATAATAAGAAATAATACAAAATGTTTGATTCGTAACTAAATATATTTCATTTTTATTATCTACCTGCCTACTCAGTGTAAATTTTATTGAGGTTTATAGCTTAAGTATTCGTTTTCTCAAGGAAAAGAGGATTGAAACTTAACCTCAATCTTACAATCTTAAACTAAATTGTCCTATAGCCAGCACGTCCCCTTTTTACCAAATTCACAAAACTACTTCCTACTTAACTGGGTTATTCAATATATTTTTAAGATCATTAAGTAGGTATAGTTTACTTACTTGTAAGTTATGTAACAAAAGTAGGTATTCTTTTTTTACAGATTTAATATTTAGAACAACAGGATTACTTTTTTCCAATTACTCAATTAAGTAGGTATAATTAGTATTGTAGATCTTCGATATCGCCAATTTAGTTGTGGAGGTCATATGGCAGTCGCTTCATGGAAAATATCTAAGCTCAGCCGGATCTTAATTAGACCAGAAAGCCGACCCCAACTGAGTTGGGAATAGGCTCAGAGAGAATATTAATATATAGGTAATATTAATAATTACTTAATAATAGTTTTTGTGCTAATAATTATTAATATTTTTATGACCTCCGTTGTTCTCAGTACCGCTGAATAGACGTCGGCGCATAGACCCCACAACATTCTGATAAATATCTGTCCCACGTAAATTGTCACATATTTGCATGCAATGTTGCTTTAATAATTCAGGACATCTTTGGACCATTACCGTATATATTTTCTAAAGGGTTTAAATCAGGGGATCGTGCTGGCCGTTGACCTCTGCATGTTCTCTAAGCCATTCGCGAACTATGACGAAAAACACTGCGCACTGTAGGTAACATTATCGTATGTAAAAAGTCCATATAACTTCTGCTGTTCGCTCGCGGCGGAATAAACTCCATTTCGCCTGTCCTGGCGCGCTGATCCATTCCCATATATTAACACTTAATCTGCCTGACTTCGTGTTAACAACAATGTTACTGTCAGACCAGCGTGTATTGTTCCTACGCCACAGCCGCATCCTTCCCTTCTGACAGGACTTAAAAGGCTTTTTCGTCCGAGATTATAATCGTTTCCCAGTTAAAATCAAGGTATTCCCAGGCAAAACTTAACCTTTCGTCTTTATGCCGTTGCGTTAAAACTGTTTTATTGCTGGCGTCCGGTGATGCAGGCCTTCGGCATGGAGTACGCGACGAGCAGTCATCAATGATGTTTCAAACTCATTGGCACCCTCGTCCTCAAACCTCTTCTCCCAGCGGCTCCCAGTATTCCTCTAAAAAGAACGTTTTTACACATTAATGTAAGCAATAGATAGAATAGATTTTAATGAAACTTTACAATAATAATATAGCTTATATGTATACCACAGAATAACACAAAGGCTATGTTTGGTCGCAATAACCGATATCCACGCGGGCGGAGCCGCGGACAACAGCTAGTATAATTTAAAAATAAAATGATATATTATTATACTTACGGATATGCCAGTTTCATTTGCTATTTCACTTATATTTAGTCCATTCATATATAAAGCCATAATATTAGCATTGACTTCCATACTTATATTACTTGTAGACATGTTGAACTTAATATTGAATCGATTCACGTAAATAACAAGCACATAACAAGCAACTAAAAAACAACAACGTCATTTTATTTTCTCTAAGTCAGTAATTATTCCATTTTATTCCAAATCTACCTTCATACTTTTTACATTTTATGTTGATCTTTGCTAAAGTTTAACAAATAATAAATTCTACAAGAAACATATTTTATTCATCAACCTGTTGTTAATTTATAAATGAAACACAAAAAGTGTTATAGTTGGTCGTAGGATTTGAACCATCAACCTTACATTTTAGTAATCCTTATGCCAGAACCACTCGGCCACGG